>OY856409.1:497898802-499098802 GCA_963693085.1 Alisma plantago-aquatica | reverse complement strand
GGGTTGTAACATCCTTCCCCTCTTATAAGAATTTTGTCCTCAAAATTCCATCAAGCAAACAAACAATTCAGAATAAGCCTTTCTTATGTCCATCAGGCTTCCCATGTGGCTTCA
The DNA here is from genome assembly GCA_963693085.1 of Alisma plantago-aquatica. NCBI lineage: Eukaryota > Viridiplantae > Streptophyta > Magnoliopsida > Alismatales > Alismataceae > Alisma > Alisma plantago-aquatica. The sequence goes on along the minus strand of OY856409.1, from coordinate 499,098,688 downwards.
CCCTCCCATGATGCTTCCCAAGAACCTTCATCATTTCATATTCTTCCATCAGAGTTCTTTCTTACCTTGGTATATCGTACCCTCATAGGTGACTCATGACATTTTAGCTTTTCAGAAGCTGAATAGGTTCAGGGTTTAGCACATGGCTTGGGTACCTCACATAGTGCTCTTGATCGGACTCATGGATCACATTACACATCATGTTATCCTGAGGGCAAGGCTAAACACAACCATCTCCACCCATCCATTTCAAATGGACCCATATATCGGGGACTCAACTTTCTCAGCTATAGCTTAGAGGGGTCAAATTTTCACATCACATATTCTCCCATAGTGAACTGCATGTCAGTCAGCTTTGTATCAACTTTTGACTCATGTCACCGCTGGGATCTCTCTCTCAGCCATTTTACGATCAAAGCGACTTCATTTGCACACATTGTGGCTCTTTTCTGACCTTTGCAAGGCCTCCTTCACCCACATCATTTTAATGAAGTGGTGACCGACACAACCTCTATATAAGACTTCTTGCATCCCGATAAAGGCTATGGTGGCTAACATCACATCTTAAGAACTGTCTCGATGTATCACCCTGAATGAGCACACATGCTCTCATAAGACTCTCTAGTCTAGATCATACTATTCATTATTATGGGGTGATAAACTGTACTATCATCGAGTTCTCCATGTATCCACTTCCACCTCATGGAAGTGATCCTTGGTCATACTCAAAAACTTTTGAACTCGCATCATGACATAGTTGAACCATCTCTCTTTCTCTTATGTAGTTCAACAAAATCTATCTCTTGACAATACTCCTTCCTTCTCATGTCATCTAGGTAAGGCGATCTACCATAACCCATATTGCATCTTGACCTTCCTTGGTCTAGGGGAGACTCACAAAATCAAAAGTGATGAACTCCCATGCCCCCTCGGGAACTCTTTATACTATATATCCATGTACTGGGTTACTGGTGTTTGTCCTTCACCTCCTGGCTTGCATGGCCACATGCTATATGCAACCTCACATCAAGCAGCCAAAGTTCTACAAACATGTACTATCTTTGTAGTATCACGGTGTTTGGTGATCTTAAAACCATAATCTCCGGTATGTCATGATTCCTTAAGATCGATACCTCGGAAACCCTAAACCACTCTCATTAGGGTTTTACTACCTTCCTATCCAAAGAAAGGTATCTAGGGTTCTACAACCATCCTTCTACCACATCAAGTACTAGGCTGGCTATCCAAACAACCCCTAATCTTATTCAACAGATCTCGTATGTCTGAGGGTTAGCCAAACTTATCTATTTTTCTCGACTTAAGGTTATCCTAAAAACCTCAACTTCTTCTATCTTCCAGCTAAACTAGGCAGCTATATCTCTACCAGAGCATTCATTTCCACTTCTTAGCGTTAGGTGTTAGGTATTGTTGAGGACATACACCTCCATGTATTATACTTATCATCTCATCTCAAACTCTAAGTTTGTCTTCATCAAGAAACTCTAAGCTCATCATCATGGTGATCAAACTCATCCTTGGTTAACATCCTCATAAGATGACTACACTATTCCTCTTAGTGTTTTGTAAACCATCCATGTATCATTCACTCCACCAAGGTCTGTTATCATCTCTGTCCTCATACCTTGTAGCAACATTCCAACTCGCATCATATTTATCCTTGGTGTATGGCATGCGTACTGTTCCATCTCTCAATCCCATAACAAGAGGAAATAAGCATTTGGCGGCCATCCAAACACAAAGTTCTTCCTATTCTAAGAGTAGAGATGACACATCCCACCTTGCCAGTACACCTTCAAGTCTAAGTTAGAGCGTGCAACTTATGTCTCTACATCACAAACATCATGATATCACATATTACTTCCATGGTAAAGTGGTCTCGAACCTACTTGGGTCCACACACGATCGTTTGTCATCTCCTCTAGGTCTATAGGGTGCCAACACTTTTGGGGTCATCCCTCTTCCCTCATGCATCCAGAGAGTGCCCTACTCATCTGCCCTTTGGGTCCCATGAGTTCATGAAGGTGATCAATCTTCTAACCCATGGCCCTCAGACAATGATAGTTGTTACCTCCCGACCCTATGGTCATATACAACTAGGGAATTAGGCAACTCCTCCTTCCATTGGTCTTATCCCTACCTGACCCTAGGTTTGATTTAGGATTATGTCATAATACATGTTCAACTTAGAACCTTACCCAATCCTTCATCATCTCTCTCTGCATTCTTGGGTTGTGTTTCATCCTTTCTCAGGGATCATGGCGACCTGCCCACCTTGGTCAGACCCCATACCGGTTACCTCCATGGTAACACCTCCACATGCACATAGAGATGGTTATCTATGGGTCTATAGGTTCATTCTCATGTCATGTACTCTTCACTTAGCTTCTCAAGATCCCCTGAAACCTCAAAAAAACTGGTATACACCCTACAAAAGGGTCCCTCTCCCAGGATGGGAGGAAACTATACCTTGATAACAACAGTCACAAACGTCCTTATGTTTACGATATACATCCACATAAGCATGCTTATCCCAGCAACCACTAGGGCACAAGTAGACCACCTATTAAACCATGATAGGTCATACTTGTTCTCTTTCCTCAACATTAGATCAAATTAGTCATGAGGGGTTCATCAAACATACCTTTCACTTACGGGGTTTACTTTACCTCTACACATGAGGAGTAACATGCTCGAAACTATGGAGACTCAAATCTCATCATGAGCATCGGGTACACTGCTTCCCGTCTTAGGCCTAGGAACCCTAGGTTCTCCTTTGCGTATCCAACTACATGCTCAATCTCATAACCATGAATCAAGCATGTCCACGATATACCATGTGCTTCCATGATCTGTTTACTCGAGCAACACTTTGGAGTTGAGTCCTCTTCCAGGACAACCATCTAGGTATAAAGCTTCACAACTGGTTAGTAAAACCTCCTCAGTGTCTAAAGCACTCTTTATCTCATCCAGCAGGTTATCACTTATACCATAGGTACCAGAAGAATCATCGTTGCTCTATGGTTTGGTTCCTCTAAAGGCAACCAAGATCTCATCAGTCTTTAGGGGTCAAACATAAGGCAACCACTATCACCCACTTAGGTCGCATCATCCTCAACTACCCATTGTTCCTTATGTCTCAGAATCTAAGATTCCAACCTTTTTTCTTGAGTCCCACTTTTTGTTTTATCTCTAGAGCTAACTTTACATCCAACCTTACTACTAGAGGTCCTCTCTTCATGAAGGATCAAGCTCACAGGCATACCTCTATGTGGGTGAAGCCTATGCTCAAACTTATGTTTGCTCAAGAGCATACATAGCCCTTTCATGAGCCATCCATCATGATCTCTTAACCAGGATTTCATCAGGCTATACCCTACTTGCCTAAGCCCATAGGGTAACTATAGGTTCTCCTCTAACCACATCCACGAAGGAGCTATCCTTCGCTATGGCATGCACGACCCTTTCCAGGGTTGGGTCACCAAAGGTACTAGGTCATCTACCCTCTTATGGCATCCCAAAGGCATGTCCAACCAAACACTCAGTCAACCATGACATCTAACTCATCATGTCATCTTCCTCTCTAACCTTCACTTTGGGTTAGGGTTAGCATCATCCTCAAAGGATGTGCTAGGTCTCTAGTTTTAATGGAGGTCTCTAACTCTAAGACTAACTCTCTCTACTCATCCTCCTGCCAAGGAGGTCTATCCTCAGGTCTCTCCTGAGGGCAAAGAAAACTCGTGTCATACAAACTAAGCATGTATCTATTTCTTTACGCTTACTCTATCAAGCTTATGTCCATGACATCTTATTTACATGCTTTTTATTAATTTGGTGGAGGATTCCTTAATCCTTATCAACCTTACCCATACCTCAAGAGGGTGAGTAAAAGAGAGAAAGCCCTAATCCTTAAGGTCCTTAACAGAAGTTGAGTTGAGAAGGGATGAACAAGATGAGAGAGTCCTACATGTATCTTATTTCGAATCATACCCTAAGACTTTGGCCAGGCAGTCACACGGATCCAGGAGTCCTCGTATTCTGACTGGCGGTGTGGAGGAAAATATTGCCAGCCCCCGGTTATGATCCTTTTCTAGACACCTCTATCTTTCAGATAATCCTCTAATAACTCCCTCAGTTCTATGGACTTTGTAAAATTTAATAATTATTAATGATTAGATGAGAAACCTATGATCTGATACCAATTGTAACGACCCCGCCTTCCGGTAACCCCCAATTAAGGGAGACCCGAAGGACAGAGCCTTTATTCAATTAACAGGATCAAAGGTTTGACAAATATTCACAAACAATGAATAAACGTTACCAACTAAACTGAAAAGTGGTATAAAATAAAACTTTTATTACATTGGAAAAACTGGGATTTCTAAACTTCTATCTATGAAAATGATAATCTAACTAATCCTCATGTGCACTTTATTTCTCATTTAATTCCACATATGCCGCTTTACTATTTGTTCTTTTCATTTGTACCTAAAACGCCGAAAAACAAAACGTCGGTCAGCCAGAAGCTGGTATGTGGGGGAAATAATAATTGTGCAACTATGTTAACAATGTAATCAACCAAATATCATTTAACATCCAAGATTACTTTTTAAACCATACTACTCAATCCTTTCCTATCCCCTATCCCTGTGTTGTCCCTGCAGCGGACTGAGATACTACCTCTCTCTAGGTAGATCCTTATTAAACCGCGCATGATCCTACCTAACAGATAGATCAATATCTAGGGTTGAGTCGCATGGCACTACCCATAGGTAGTCCAATCTCTAACTCAATGTGACTTGATGGACCTACCCCATTGGTAGCCATTTACTAATTCATCCAATGACCTAATGGGCCTACCCCATTGGTAGCCATTTACTAGGTCAACCCATTAAGCTATAGAGGGGACTAGGATCTGAGCTAGTAGGCATATTTCTTATGTGATAGTCATATTCACATTATATTTTGCATGAATTAAATACATTCAACAGTTTAATTCAATCCACAATGGAAACATCGATAAAATCCCGGAAAACTAATTCGGGTAGTCATAAGCGTAACCACATAGCTGATCCAGATCAACTTGATTGTCCAATCAACCATATCCTGAAATTAATGCATGGCATCCAAGTGTTATTGTTTATCCAGAACATTCTAAAGCTAGACTTGGATTCCATCTTAAGCTTTCTAAGCCACTATAGGGTTTTATTAGGGTTTTAGCCTCCATAATACTCTTATCACATTTAATACCCTCTTTTTTCACAAACCCTAATTCTAACATCATAGGCACAATTAAAATCCATTATTTCTCTTTTATACTTAAACTACCATCTTTATCTTTTTAAGTTATTTCAAAGACATTAGACTCAATTACCACCTTTAGTTTCCTTCAAATTGATAATTCATACTTCATCATGATTTAATTCATAATTGTATTCCATTTACTATTAATTCCTCATTTATCCATTAGAAAACCCTAATCACCAACTTGAGGTTATTATATCATGAAAACTCGATTCTATAATTATTTTTCAGATTTAACCCATTAAAACCCATACTCTCTCAAATTGAGGGTTTCTAAACATAATTATGCGCATAAACCCTAAAACAAGCATGAAACTACCTTTTTCAAAATTAACTCTCCCTTATATTCTTAATAGGTTAGTATTTCTCAGAATTAGGGTTCCAAACCAAATTAATAGAAAAGAGTTATTAATTCCGAGTTCCATAAAAAAATAGGGTTTCACCATAATTTAATAAAACAAAAGTGATAACTTTGGGTACTTTTTACATTACAAGCAATATCAGGTTGCAGTTATATTTTTATTGGCTTCTTCATGTTTTTTGGATTAACTTTCATGTATAACTTATTTTCATCTGAGTTTGCTAGCAAATTCTATGAATTTTGCAAAAAGTAATACCTTTGGGCCAATCGTGGCCTGCCACGTCAGTGCCTTCACTTTCTAAAACGATCCTCTCCTTCTCTCGCGGATCCTTCCTTGGATACGATTTTTTCATAGCCCGATAGCCCGCTCCCAGTGTCGTCTTCTTTGCGTGGATGAGGAGCTTGCCTCCCCTGTTTGCTCTGTAAAATAGAGGAACGGAGCGGCCTTTCTTCCTCCTTGGCCCGCCCACCCCGGATGGCCAGAACTCGTCGCCCCTCCTCCTCCTGACTCTGATGAAGGTATATGGAGCCTCAATTTCCCCAAGGTCATGCGGACCAGGGCACCTAGCTCCTGCCCCTTCAGCAGGTTCACGGAAACGATGTGCGCAAAGGGTCGCACTCCAGAAGCAATTGAAAGAGAAAATCCCCTCGCGGAGTTTGGCCAAACTCAATGGGTGGCTTTTGCCATTTTGTTGGGGTCCAATGCCCCCCATATATATAGACAGGTCATCGAGGAGGTTCTAAGTAGATTTGGGCATTTTTCTTGGCATCTACGAAACTCATCAAAACCTAGGTCTTCTAGGTTCAGATTCCTCTCCTGAATGCAGTGTACTAATTTCCATAATGGCTCGTCCATTAACTGGCAAGATTGTGGATTTGGAAAGTTCACCCTCTCATCATCCTATTTCCTTATCTGACTGCGGAAGATGACAACACAGTCTCAGTTGGATCCAAATCCAATGGCTGTGGTGTCTCGCGTTTATATAGAAAATAGATCTAATAAAATCGTGACAAAATATTTCCTCTATACTTTATGGATTTTGTAAAATGCATATCTCCCAAACCACACATCCAAATAATCCCAAATTTTGAGGGAATCATAATAATGACTTAATCTGTCATCATGCCAAATTTGGAATAATTATCTAAAGAAATCTGTTCCCTTTCCTTAGTTGCAAGGTATTACTCAATTATGCATATTTCTTTTCCATTTTCTCTTTCCTTTGCCTTTAAATTATTATTCTGAGTTCCTTGTACCTCGAGGAAACTTAATCGCTTGAAATCCCATCTTGGGAATATCCCTTAGCCTTTTATTCATCTTTTATCTATTTTCTTATTATCTTACGTATTTCCTTATTCTTTTTAATGATTTCTCTTTATCTCTCTTATATTTTCCTTATGGGAGTTCCTTTTAACATTAGGAATCATTGGAATACGAAATTCCACCAAGGATAACTCAAGTAGACTCCTTTCCACTTACTTCCCATATTTTCTCATTATTTTCAATTTCTTTCTTGATAAGGAAATATTTATTTGATCTTTTCTTTTCTTATTGCTCTCTTTATGCAACTTTGGACTCCTTGGAACCCAAGGAATCCAAGAGGCACGAAATCCATCCTTGGATTACATTATTTTGCCTTCCAGGGGTTTCCACATCTCTCTTTTCTCAAAAACCCAATTATTCATTTATTAATTGAATTTCCTTGTTATTGGGCCCAATAGCCAATAAAGCCCACAAATAAATGAACAAGGCTATTTTAAATGAAATACATGCATTCAATCAAAACACATTATTATTTGCTCATTTATCTTTGTTATGAGAAATGACACTTCTCACCAAATGAACCCAAAAAAATGGGGTTGTAACAGCCGACTTAGATGGTATGGACATGTGAAACACATATTGACTAATGCGCTGATATGAAGAAATTCAATTGAGTCAAGTACAATTAATAAAAGAAGCCGAAGACCTAAATTAACATGGGAAGATCTTATAAAGAGAGATTTTGAATCCCTATATTTCGACCAAAATATGAAATAAGATAGAGCTGAATGCAAATGAAGGATGCATGTAGCTTCCCCAACTTACTTGGTACTGAGTCTTAGATGATAATGATCATAGTTCAAAATAGATTTAGTACCCAAGTTTTGGTATGTTACATTTGAAACCTTAAGAAACACTCTTTTTCTATGGTGAAGTGTGTACAAAAATTTCTCATGTTGGAAAGGTATGCCAAGTGTTGCTTGAGGATAGATGTTCTAATATGTTCCTTGAAGGACTCAGCTACAATATTGGACATGTTCTAGTGCCCCAACTTCTGGAATTTCCATTATTTAGTGGATAAATATATGGTAGTTAAGCTTTTATAGGATATCAACCTTAGTATTGTTATAAGAAGAGGAAGTTCTCACATGAATATCGTATGACAGACATGTGTGCTAAATGTCATGGTTGTCATCAATCTGGAAAGTCTTCTTCAATGAGAAATCCACCAAGACCTCAACCTAACTTTCATGTTATATTTCATAATTATAATGAGCCTAGACATATTTGACCAAGGTGCCCCCAGCTTCGAGATGGACATGTACCAACTCAACAGCAACCCTATGCACCTCCGCAAAAGCATAACTATGGAAGAAGACTTGTTGAGTTGTAAGAGTCTTTGCTTTAGATGGACAACACATTTATGAATGCAAGCATGTTTATGGTAACCCTTATTCTCATAGTTAGACTACATATCTATGTTTCCATTTTCCCATGTTTCATGACACCATTGGGGATGAACGTGATGAACTGTATGAGTTTGGATGGCAATTCGTTGTACCTATAGTGTTATTTGACTTAATATGTTAAAACCATATAAGGGATTGAGAAAGTTTGTTGATGATGTATGGATGATGAGATTTTGAGTATGATATCTTTTTAAGAGGTCAAGTGTTGTAACATATTGAAACCTAGCATCTTGAATCTAGAAACCATGTTCCCATTATTAGTAGGGTAGTATACTTGGTTCTTTATATTTAACCAATCAAGCATGGATTTATTTCCTAATATGGTTGTTAATGCATGTAACATGAATAAATAAAAGGTGAACAGTAACATGGATGGGCTTGATAACATATGTAACACATAAGTTGGCTTTAGGTTATATAATCAACATCTCATATCAAGATAAAATAATATTAATCTTAAACCCTAATTATGTACTAACATGTGAGAGAGTTCATCAATATGTCATGTGTTTCCTTTCCTAACTGATATACACATAATGGCTAAATATGTCTAGTGAGAAGTATAATTTGTTTAATACATGATTTGTATAAAAATTGAAGTTTTCATTTCAGTTCTTAATAATGTTCTATCATATAAGTTAATATTGAATCAATGGACTTAATAAGATAAATAAGTATAACATGTTACTCTTTTGGAAACAAAGAGAGAATAATAAGACTCAATTTAATGAATTTTGATAATAATATTAATCTAATATTGTAATATAGGTATAATATTATGAGATTAACCCATAATTATATTAAAAGTCATAACAAGAAACTTCAAAACCCAAATATATCTAATGTATAATCATGATCCACGTCTTCCAATTAGCTTGGGTGCCCAGTTTCACATTAGATGAAGAATCTTAGATGTCGTAATTTCATTTATAATAGAAAGTATAACTTAACTCTAAAATGGAAAACAAGATATTGGATGACCTCAACATAGATATCAAATAGAAAAATCATTCACCTTGGGTCCCAAATATCTTGGGTTCTATGTTTATTATTAATTCCATAATCCTATGTATCCTAATTTTGAATAGGGAAAGAAACACACTTTAGAATGTCTGATATACCAATTATTTAATCAATCCATTTTGATATAGTAAAGCTTCCTTTTATTTCCCATCTCACATCCAATTTCATGGATTGCCTAAGTTTACTTCTCTCAATCTAGTTTCATTTATCTCTCAAATTTGGGATAAGCGTTGGGCATCTAATCTTGATCAAATGGTAGGTGATTTGTCATCTACCACAAGAAGGTTTATGTTTCTCCATCAACAATACTCTCACCAAACTCCGACTTTCCTTCCCATATTTCTCTGTCAAATCTTGATCTTTCTTCATGATTTTTCAGGCATTGAATTTGTGAGAAGATTTTGCATCTAACCATACCTTTTTGAAGCATAGTTTCTCAAAACTAGGAATCACCGAATTCGAGATTTCTTCATGTCCTTGTTGTGAGTTACAAATTACGCATCACTCGAACCTTTATATATAAGCATATAGAATCATAAAATACATGTTAAAGACCACTAACTATTATCAATTTGGTCCAAGGGAGTGTGTTCTACCATCACAAACTTCAACTTTGTCATTGTCCACCTAGTCACCTACCATGCATCTTTGACCATTGAGTCCAATAAAAACTACTCTAACAAGGCCCACTATCTAACTCTCTTTTGAGCCATGTATCTTCTGTGGTTATGATCCATTTGCTTTTCCCTTGAAGTTGACCTACCTACTAAATTTTCTAACTTAAGCACTTTTGGTCTTGGTTTTGTTTCCAGTCTAAAAAACCTAGAGACAATGCCCCTATATTCGTCATGAATTAATTTCATCATATCCCATGTTTTTATCTAATTCCAATCTTCTTACTCAATTTGTTTCTCCTTTTTCCATCCTTTAGTTTTCATGTCATGGGACCCTAATGACAGCTCAACCATGTACCTTGCCTCGTCTATGGATTCACTGAGTTTACATTGATCCCCAAAACTAGATGGTACCAACATCTACCATCGATTTTCCTCTCAAATTAGAGTTTGATTGGAAGTTTGAGTCTCCATGCCATGTGCTCAAAGATATTATTGATGAATAATAATACCACACTTGTTTTTTGTGTTTTTCCTTGGATGTTGATTGCGTATACGTCATAAAATTTGTGGATATGATGGTCTTTTCCTTAAATATAGCAATGTGGCTTGATGTTTGTAGGCTCAGGCCACTTGGCTAACTCCTAGAGGGCCATCTCAGTGGGTCCCATACTCCCTCTTGTGGATATTGTTTGGTTACATGGATTTTGTCTATTTTCTAGCTTTTGGGTTACTCATAAACTCAAAATTAACTTCTGATCATCAAAACATTACATAAAATACATGTTGGAATAAAAAAAGGGTTATCTACTTAACAAAATTTATTCTATCCAAAATCCAACAATAATAAGAGTTCATAATCTTGGGTTTAAGATATTAATACTAATTAGTGGCTTATATATATAATTCAGTACTAGGTGAAGAATCCTAACTTGTATAAAGGTTTTGGAATTTTACAAGTTGACATACATCATGAGGTATGTCACATTCATTGAAATCTATATTGAGTAATTAATAAAATTTCTCTCTCTTGATGTATGTTGCATCCCCTAGATTCTATATCACGCATTTGACCTAGTTTTTATCTCTCTTGATGTATGTTGAATCCTATTTGCAACTATATTGAGAAATTAAACTATTTCACTCTCTTGAACCTCTTTGATGTATTTTGGTTATGAATTTTCTATTTCTTATCCTAATGACCTATTTAGGTGTAATCTTAATGAATTTGAGTTCCTAATATTCTCAGACTATCTATAATTCATGTGGGACTCCAAAATTGTATATTGCTTCATGATGGAACCCTAATTGTGGAATTATATTAATATGTTCCTAATTATGATATGAAACCCTATTTTGCCCACTATTGTGATGGAAGTTTCATATTATCGATATTTTGTGATAGAAATATCACTAATTCTATTTCTGTGAATGTACTTTACTTGCATCTACATTTATGCATGCTTTGTGATTTAGTAACCATGAACTTGAATACGTTCTTTGGTTTTTGGGGTATGTGCCCATGATACATTTTTAGTTGGAGGTTATGTGCCCCATACCCAAGTTTTGTTCCCAATTTATATTGACAGGTTTTGTTACGTTCCATGCTCTATCAGGTTTTGGATTATGTTCCCTAGCAACCATAGTTTATTTTTATTTTACTAGTACTATGTTCATCTCACATGGATGCAGGTTGATTATTGTTGATTATGGGTTATGTTCCGTAAAATCCTTATGTCTACTATTGTGGTTGTTGGTATGTATGCCCATAGATCAAGTCATGTGATGATTGTAATGGGATACTTTGTAAATGATTTGAATAATAATAAAGGCAATTTCTGATTTATATGTTTTACCTATTTCTAAGATGATAGTGTAACATGATAGATGTCTAAAGAATTGTTTACTTGATGACATGCTTTTAGGTTCAGGACATAAATGATGAGATCATACGGATGTTAAGAGTATACATTCTTGTTTAGTCCCTAGTCGGTTGTTATTGTGGAAATAACCATAGACATCAATGACACTAAAGACTAGATTGTGTGTTGGTTGATGACAGAATCTCATTAGTCATGATATAGTGATATCAAACCAAGCACATAGGTACTTGTTAGAGAACAAGTGTACCGAACAGACCCACCGTGAGAGTGACACATGGAACCATGATTTGGTAGTCACAGTCAGCTCTCACAGTGATGGTGGTGAGTGTGATTCTTCGACCTGAAATCACTACACTCAACACATGTCGTTGGGTACACTTTGACATCATCAAATGCAGTCCTGAAACATGGGTTGTTATAAAGGTGATGATTGGGTGACTTTGACACATGGGGGTTTTGATGGGTGAGTGATAGATATGGGATTTGTCCCTCCTAAGGGAGTTTAATGTCCAGGGCCAGTTGATGAGTAGGATTGAGAAAGGCATGCACATGCATGTGTGAATCAATATGAGATATTGATGTCACACACATCTCACCCAGTCTGCTCTGAGATCAAGGAAATGGATGAACGTTGAAAGGATGATTGTACCATGCCTTGAGTTCATTCAGGACATTAGTGACAAAGGAGTTATACATTCACTTTAACACCATTCACAGATTGTAGGATTGAAAGTTGTTCTCCAACTTTCTATTTCACTTGGGTAGCACTGATGTGTGACTAGGCACCGCTCTTTGCTTGTGAAGTCATAAGTGTTATGGACTTTCACTGCCAACGTGAAATGGACCTACAAGGTCACACACATTGGATTTGACCTGGAAAAGGAGTTTATCCACAAATGATGTTTAGATTGATTACTAAAGGATTTTAGTTGTTCAATTGAATACTTAATTGATTGATAGGTCAAAATCATTGTGTTCAAGGTGTTGGACCAATTGATTAGAGTATGCAATTGAATGATTTTGCATAGTATGCACTTTCAACCGATCGGCTCATGTGATGAACCGATCGGATTAGGTTGATGAACCGATCATCTCAAGTGGTGAGTCGATCGGCTCATGTGTCAATGAAATGATCGACTCAATTGTTGAACTATTCGATTTGTGTGACCAACCGAGATCGTTTGGAAAGTCAAAAGACTCTTTTTTCAAAAACATATTTGTTTCACTTGTACAAATTTGATTTGAACAAGGACTAATATTTGATTAGTCAGAAAAAAACATTAAAGTCAATTCGAGTTGGAACAGGACCACGAACTAATCGCCTTAGGTGTCCCAACTGATTGGTTCATGTGTGAAACAATCGGCTCAGGTCCCCAACCGATCAGTTCATGCTTGAAACGATCAGTTTAGCTGGCACAGTTGGTTGTTTAGTGGAAAATCTCAAACCCTTCTACTTCTACTTTAATCCCGCATTGCCTAAGGTACAGAACCCTACCCAATGACCCTCCTATATATATATGGGTATTGGGGGCTTCTCAAAGTACAACTTAGAACACCAATTGCTATGCAAAGTTGTCGTTCTCTCTGGTTGTGGTAACCAAAAGAGCTCGAGCAAGTGCTACCCGATAAGGGAGGCACAACAAGGGAAAGACAACTGCAGAAAGGCAACTGGTTGCAAGAGAGTGTGTCAGTGACTAGTACACCGACAGGAGGGTGCGACTCCTTTCGATTCCCTGTGGGACAAGGAGATCAGAGTTTCAAGAAGTCCATGTGGACGACTATAGAGGCGAGAGACTTCTGCCGCTCAGAGGATAGTTGTCAATCCCGACAGTCCCAGTGAGACCAGGAGTTGCACAGAAACCATCCAAGACTGGAGGTGAAGACCATGCAAGCCACGAGGTAACATCACTGAGTAAGCCTAGGGACAAGGTACACCTCTACAAGTCATCCTTCCTATTGTATAGACATTGATGCGATTCCTTTATTCTGGGTTTGGTAGAAGAAAATTTTTGTTTCTGCTGCCTTCTCTGTCTCCCTTAAAACCCAACAGTGGTATCAGAGCCACATCAACTAGTCTATACTTTAGGATTATCGATGTGATTGATTTTGGTCCAATCCTAAATCCACAAATCCCTATATACATATATGATATGTAATACGAATGCACTCGATACATATCGCCCTTAAATGAGTTTTGTGGTGGATGTACAACATGGTTATGGCCAATAAACCCTATGTATGTGTGCTTGGTTGTATGTGGTTGCTTGCATCTCATTCTGCGCACTGATTCCCTATCTCCTATTCCTGATGTAACTCAAGATAATTCAAGATTTCTTTCCTACCTTTACTCCCCCCTAATGTAACTCGGGGTTTCCTTTTCCAAATGTAAAATAGGATAGATTTGTATTTCCTGTTATGTCAAAGAACGGTGGACTTTTTGATGACCGGTTTGAGGAGTGAGATGAGCAGGTGGCGGCCTGAGGAGATGCATGATAACCAATGAACTGATCGGCTAGAGGCGCCATTCGATCAGCTGGTGGCACCCAACAAACCGGTCTAATGGCGAGTCGATCAATCATGGAGATGAGTTGATCAAACCCAGAAAGGCAAAGCACAAAGTTCATCTTGTACAGGTTGCATGTGATGTGGACCTATATGACTATGATTCCTCTTGGCTTGAGGAATCAAATTAGGATGGACAAAATCATTGCTTTTATCATTTGTCATGTTTTATGTGGGATATAGCATGTATATGATACTTACTATATTGTGGTGATTGGATATGTATATTGTGGCATCCAACTAACAAAAACCAGAATTACTTAAGGGGAAGCGAATCATTTGTAGCAGAATTACTGAAAATCACTAAGAATTAAAACTTTTTACAAAGAGATCCAAACATAGGAAAACTCTTGCATCAGGAACCAATGTAATACATTTACAACCTGGTTCATAAGTACATGCTTTGTATCATCTCTTTTTGAGGATTAAAAACATTAACTGCCCTATGAATACTGTATACATGCAGTATAAAAACCTCGAGGCATTAAGCCAAAATCTCAGATTGATTATCAAAAGAATTAACTACTAACTCTGAGGACCTGAGAGTAAAGAGATGAAACATAGGACTTTCTATACAAAACTTAGTAGCCAGTGCCTCCACGTGAGTTATCACTATTGTCCCTAATGCTTCTGCTTCTTTTCCCTTGCTATAGGGTTCCCGCTTCTTCTGCATTTACCTAAAAAGTTGAATCCCACAGGGGTGAGACAATTGTAAATTGCCCCAGCGAGAGATATAACACTTCGCCAAAACATCATGATTGTAGTTTATTAGAATTAAAAATTGAGCAGGAGTTCTTTTATATATTAACAACAATATTATTCATTGTGTACATAGAATAAGATAATCTCCTTTCCCAAGTAGAACATTGCATCTACTCATGGTATAATCATAATTCATTCATCTACTTGCAATGAACATAAAGAGATATGAATAATCATTTATTAACTAGAGATGCATAAAAGAATGAAACATCATCCAATAAGTTTATGTATTCAATCCTTAAGAAAACATGCTATACAACTGATTACATTTTTACAATCACACTTATGCCCTGAGGAGATGAGGTATACCACTCATACTCCAACCGACCATTGTGAAGTTGAAATCGGTGCCATACAAGGTCAATGGTAGAGACAGCTACCATGACCTCCCTTATCTCGGTCAATACGAGATCAAATGCAGGACATCTTGTGTCTCTGCTTAATAGCTTTCCAGGGTATACTGGCAACTTTGCTATAGAGTGACAATGGCATGTTGTACTCTCTTCGCAATCGAGAGATTTCATGTTTATCTCACTTCGATCTGGCATTTTTATCATGGGGAGATTCATGATACATCCAACCCAGTTTCACGGGATTAGTGATACATCCACCCCGACATATATAATGAAGGATTCAGATATTTAATATTTATCTCACGTCAATTCCTCCGTTAGGGCATAAGGATATGTTTTCCCATTACCCCCACATATTCAAAAATATGCATTTAGGGTTTTTGCCGCAGAGCAACCCGTTTCACCATCCAACAAGTTATGACACTGATGGTTATATGGCCAGGGCTCTACATGATATGATTTCACTTGATTAATTAAGTACATTAGCATATTATTTTAGCATCATTCAAGTTCTCAAACATAACTTATTCAGACAAATGCTACAAATAAACATGTATTGTTTTCATCAATCATTTTTCAGTCTTTATCAGACATTGGGATCTCAGTCCCTCATTTTAATATTGGTAATTCTCATCCCTCAACCACATCATTACCAAGCTTATCAAAACTGGGTATTTAAACCCTTAGTTCATCACTAAACACTGTTACCACTTGTTAGGTAACTATTACCTCTAGGTCCTCAGACCCAAGTATACATGATACTTGTTACACAAGCATCTCACATGGCTCACAAGACCCATTAAGTGTTTTTTCACCTTTCACTAGGCAAAAACTTACTCATGTGACTCATAATTTACATGCACATTTTTGTTAATTTTACTAAGCAACCACAACATTAAGGCACACAAGGCCAATCAACATTTTTGTTATATAAAAGTCATAGCTCAAATCTGGCATTGTTCATCATCTCATGATATCTGCATGGTTAATAGATAGGATAATAGTCATATAAATCATTTATCACATCAGGTGATACAATAGTAGCACCACCATTCCTTTATCAGGATTAGGGTTTACTATCAAGTAGGCTTTTCATCCATTTACCCAAAACTTAGGGTTAGGGTTTTCCCATTTCACATTTATTAGGGTTTCATGTTTATATTATCTATGCAACCCTAATATATTGTTCCATTCCTCTAGAAGTATATTAATGCTATCATATGTATTTACTCATGATAATTACTCTCATCATATAGCATTCAATGATTATCAATTCAAGGTATGAGTTCATCTCTCAACCTTGCCATGGTATTATTATATCATATCCATTATCTTGACTTAATCCCCTTTCTCATAATGTTAGTCAACACTTATCAAAGTGCATTGAATTCATTACATCATTATTGTAATAATATACATAACACACACTTCTTGTGTTTCTTATCCAAGTATATTGGATTTGAGGTGCATCAAGGTATGTCAACCCTAAAATGCTAAATACATGATAACTATCATGTCTCAATATATTAATTTACTTATTACTTTCTAACTCACCTAATTTTACCAACTTATCTTGTATTAAGGCAATTTCCTCTTAATACTTTTAACTACTCACCTATCACTTTCATCATATAGTGCATAGATCCCATATTAGAAGTGTCCATTTATCTTTAATGATATGGACTTATCTAATGGTTAGAAATTGTTGATATAGAATAAACCATTATCAACCACTTTAGGTATTTCAACTCTTAGGATGTTAACTACGTCATTATTTAGTGTTGCATACATCATTCCTAAGTGTTTCATGTCCTCATATTTGTAAAGTGTATAGGGTTGTTACTCATGTATAAAATTAGATTTACAATGAACTAGGAATCATCTTGTCCCTTATATCCTTACTCATTGAAGTATCAACATCACCATTCATATGGTTCATCACTTTTACCCTTTATGGGTGTAACATTCTCATCTTACATGATTATATTAGCTACACCCTACTTTAGTGTATTGGCCATTATTCCATTACTAGGGTTTCATATATCATTACATGGCATCACCCTAGATTTGAGTCTCATATCACATCATTGTATCAGGGTCCCACATAACATTATTATAATTTAGGGTTTCAATGACATTACCCTAGATTAGGGTTTCACATTCAATGGCCCTCAATTAGGGTTTACTATTCATCCCAATTAGAGTTTTGTATCACATTACCCTGAATTAGGGTTACTCATGTCATCTCCCTTAATTAGTGTTACTTCCTTTCCTTAGATTAAGATTACACCTAGCATTGCCCTAGATTAGGGTTAAAGTTCATCTATGTTCTTGATGAAAGTTTCATGATTTCTTTATCATAGATCATTCCCTAATTACTCATTCATTTATGTTGACAGTGTTGAGGCTGAACCACTACTTGGTTATCATTCATGTAGGAAGTCCTCTCTCTCTCATTCTCTATGAGATGATACTTATTTTAGACTTGATTAGATTAGGTCAACTCATCTTGAATGAAGGTTGACACAATGTATTACATCATTACATACATAATCTTTAAAGATTAATCATTCAAAAGATACTAATCACCCTACCTTATTAAGAGTACAATTACTGTAATCATCCT
Organism: Alisma plantago-aquatica; assembly: GCA_963693085.1. Lineage (NCBI taxonomy): Eukaryota > Viridiplantae > Streptophyta > Magnoliopsida > Alismatales > Alismataceae > Alisma > Alisma plantago-aquatica. The sequence goes on along the minus strand of OY856409.1, from coordinate 499,080,449 downwards.
TTAATTACATCATGTAATGATCAACTAAACAATTGACCTTTAATCACCTTAATTGTCCATACAGTTTTGGTTAATTACTTCCAAACGGTCTTGGTCACTTAGACCCCAAACGGTCTTGACCAACTAGACTTCAAACGCTCTTGCTTGAAATACCTCCAAATGGTCTAAGACCGTTTAGACCTCCAAACGGTCAGGATCAAACACTTGAAACCGTTTAGCAAAGTAGGTGCTTGAAACCATTTAGTGAAGTTAATGCTTGAAATTGTTTAACAAAGTTGATTCGTGAAACCGATTAGGACATATATACTTGGGATCGTTTGAGTCTCAACTGGTTTGGGATCGTTTGGTACCAAACGGTCTTGATACCGTTTGACCGTTTGGACTCAAACGGTCTTGAGACCGTTTGGTCCAAACCTCCTCAAAACCGATTGGACCAAAAATGGTCTCAACCACTCATATTGATTTAGGGTTTCCAAGATTAATTCCTTCATCAAATGAATCCATGTAATTACTCATCAATTGAACCTAATCACCATGCTTCAATTGATATTAATGAATCATCTTTCAATAGATTAGACTTTCAATTGATCTTCAATTAGGGTTTTGAACCCAATTGAATTGGGGTTGAAATTGATGAACTTTCAACAGTAGTCATTGTGGAACTAATTGCTTTGAAATTATTTGACCATCATTCAAATTGGACATGACCTGACCTCAAATGGTCTTGAGGTCATTTGGACGACCTCCAAATGGTCTTGAGACCGTTTGCCCCATCCCATCACTTAAAATTGTGAAATTTAATTAGGGTTTGCATCATTGGGTTACTCATCAAACTAGCCATTGATTGCATTACAATTTGATATCTTTGAATCTTCAACTTCTTCACCATACTCAACCCTAGACCTCCAAATGGTATTGGTAGACCTCCAAACATTCTTGAGACCATTTGGGTGATCTCCAAATGGTCTTGAGACCGTTTGGGTTAATCAACCCAAAGAATTAAATTAATTAATTGCAAAATCAGCACCACCCGATTAGGGTTTCTAATTGGATGAGTGTCCATATATTGATTCAATCAATTGGAACCATTGGATCCCCATCAATCATGTACTAGGGTCCTGACCTCAAACGGTCAACCCATACAAATGGTCAACCTTTCTAAACGGTTTGGAATCCAAACCTCCAAACGGTTTGCAAACCGTTTGGTCACCAAACAGTTTGGTGAAACCGATTGGACCATATTGTTGAAACCGTTTGCAATAGATATTTAGGGAGGTGTGTGCTTATGATGATGTCATCATCATCAAGCTCTAAACCCACGAAACTTTCTATGATTTTCTTGCTGATTACATCGATCAACCAAATAAAATTTTAAGAATGAAGAAAGGATTAATAATTGATAAGGAATTGAATGCAATAACAATATTAAGGGTTCAAGTTATAAAACCTGCCTCCAATTGATATTCAAAGCTTCAAACTCATGTCAACAATGGTGGATGAAACTCCCTTTACTTTCCCAAGGCTCGTCCTCAAGCTTTGAGTGAAAAAGGTTGTCTAGAAAGGAAGATTGATGGAGGAAAAGAAGAAATCCATCATTTATTTTCGATTTCCATCATGAAATCATGGTTGAAAGTGATCAAGAATCTTACCAACAGGTTGGGGTTGTCCTCCTGCTTCTCGTAAGATTCCTAGGTCATTTTGCAAGCAAGGGGAGAAAGAAGGATCGAAAAAGCCTTTGAATTGAGTTGGGAGTGGTGTTTTTATAAGAGAATCAATGAGAGAGAAGATGCTTTATAAAATCTTTTAATTCCAAAATTGGTGCCACCTCTTCCCCCTCAATTCCTTGCATGCAAAGATATCTTCCTCACCTCCGAATTGCTCTTCATTATCCATGAATTAAGGAAAAGCAATTTAAGCACCTTAATCATATAATAGTAATATCCATAAGTTAGTGGATATTACTTTTTGTTATAATAATGTGAGTGAGTTATCCATTCCTTTGGATATTTTCGTTACCTTTGCAAGGCATAAGAACGTTCACACTTGATCAAACTCAGCCATATCATTTTTGGCTGAAGGCCCTTCGGTTATTTTTATTTATTCTTGCATTAAATTGAATTATGGTTTCAATTATGCTTAAATCTTGATTATTTTAATATCAAGATTCTCTCTCCTCCAAAATGATACAAATGAGATGCCCCTCTCATTTTATTTTCTCTACATGATGCCAAGAAACATTAGAGACTATTCTGAAGTGGTAATTTGCATATTGAACCATAGGTTTTGGGTAAATTGCATATTATATCAAAATTAGGTTTTGATGCACAACATTGCTTTATTAGCTCTTTCTTGATATTTAGGCTTTTCCCAAGCCATACCTCTGCATCATCTCCATCCTGATGATGCTTCAACATATGAGGAACATATTATCTTCTAACATTTGCAAGTTAACCATTCAACTTGGGTAATTTGCACTTTAGTCCAAAATAAGCAATCATTGCTTCACCATTATCTAAACAGGACCAAAATTGAAACATAGGTTCCTCTTGGGCCTTAATTACTTTTCACAAGATAAAATTAAGGATATAATTAACTTGCTTAAGAAAAAATCCTAGGGTTAAGGCATAACCCAGGTCATGGATGTTACATATATGTACCTATAAAAACCAAATCCCTCATTAAATATTAAGTCTTTCACGACATCCATTAGCGACACACATGAAAAACCTGATCGACCAAGCATAGGTTACGCCAAAGAGTGGTGCACCGTCTATCTCACGAAAGTGTGAAGGGTAAACATGTAGGTTCTGCCAAAGTAGGGTGCATGTTTACTATGTCAGCTTTTGGGTTAGACTTTACTGGTGATTCTTAGAGCGTCTAAGCCCAGAGGCAGGAAATGTTCATGGCAAGGTGTTGCACATGTTCATTCATCAAGAGTTGCATATGATGCAATTGGCATGATGGCCTACCTAAATAGTCAAGATTGTGGGCGATCTGCCAAAGCTGACTCATGACTTGATGAAATATGGATCTTGACCCACTAGAACATTGTACGCTGCAATCTTCTGAATTGATGGTGAGGGCTGTCAATTGGAATCAAAATAGTGGGAGTGGTAATTAATTAAAGGCCTAATTAACTACTATAAAATTTTATTCAAATCAAATCAAATCAAAAGGAGTTTTGACACATGCAATTTTCTCTTGTAGAATGGCAAAAGAATCATATTTTAAAATGGGCAAATTAATTGAGAATAAATTCCATAATTGGTTGGGGATTGTGAGAAGTGTTCTGCACAATTCAGAAATACTGGTAGCCTTTAAATCCAATCTATGTGTGATTAAGAAGAAGGATAGTTCATTGATGGAGATCAATGGAACAAAGTCTAAGGATAAAGTTGAGGGAGAGAAGGGTTCTCTCGCCAAACCAGTATCAGAATCTTCTATGCTCAAAACATGGAGAGGATGGAAGGAATGATGGAAGAAGAAGCAAGAGATAGAGATCTCTACTTCTGGTGTATATGTGATAGAGATTAACTTTACTACTTCTTTGTCATGGATACTTGATACCAGATGTGGATCTCACATTTGTTCAAATGTGAAGGATCTTAAGAGAAATAGGCCTTTGGGGAAAGGCAAGGTTGAACTACGTGTTGCCAATGGGGCAAGGGTTGTCACCAGTGTCGTAGGAACCTATGAGTAACTCTACCTAGTGGGCTAATAATATAGTTGAAGAACTGATATTATGTACCTGCCATAAATAGGAATATCATTTCCATTTCTTGTTTGGACAAGGATTGTTTTGAATTTCTTATTAAGAATGGAAAGTGTTCCATTTCGAAAGATGGGATCTTTTATGGCAGTGCCCCAATGTCTTATGGTCTATACTTGATAAATCTAGAGACAAGTGTATACAACGTAAACACCAAAAGGCGAAAACTCAACAACTCAAACAAAACATATCTTTGGCATTGTCATTAAGGCACATAAATGAGAAATGCATTTCTAGACTCTATAAAGATGGTTATGTAGACTCTTTAGATTATGAATCAAAAGAGACATGTGAATCTTGTTTGTTGGGCAAGATTACCAAGACTCCCTTTTCAGGTAAAGGTGAGAGAGCTAGTGATCTATTAGGACTCATACATACTGATGTATGTGGGCCTTTTAGAACTAATTCCAGAAATGGGTATCAATACTTCATTACCTTCACTAATGACTTCAGTAGGTATGGCTATGTGTACCTAATGAAACATAAGTCAGAAACCCTTGAAAGGTTCAAGGATTTCATGAATGAAGTACAGATACAACTTGGTAAAAGTATTAAAGAACTTTGATCTGATCGAGGTGGAGAGTACTTAAGCCAAGAGTTTGAGGACCTTCTACGAGCCTGTGATATTGTATCACAATGGACTCCGCCTGGAACACCACATCATAATGGTGTGTCTAAAAGAAGGAATCACACTTTACTGGATATGGTGCGATCAATGATGAGTTTTTCTGATCTTCTAATTTCCTTCTGGGGTCATGGTCTAGAAACCGTCACGTTTACACTTAACTGAGTACCATCTAAATCGTTTCAAAAGACACCATATGAGATATGGACTGGGAAGCGTCCCAATATGTCTTTTATGAGGATTTGAGGGTGTGAGGCATATGTCAAGAAAATGTTTCCTGACAAGCTAGGCCCTAGATCTGATAAATGTTATTTTGTTGGATATCCTAAGGAGACCAAGGGATATTACTTATACCACCCAACTGACAACAAAGTGTTTGTTGCCAAGGATGTTGTGTTCCTAGAAAAGAATTTATTTCCAAAGGAAGCAGTGGGAGGAAAATAGAGCTTGAAGAGGTTCAAGCCCAATAAGAAAACATTGAACCAGTAGATATACAAGAGGAACATAGAGATTTACAAGGTGTTGTGGAATCTCAGTCTCCTCAAGTAACACAAGGACCTCATAGATCTAGTAGGACACGCCTTGAACCTGAGAGGTTTGGATACCTTGTGACTCAGGAAGGTGGTGAGTTGATCACAGATGATGATCCACCTACCTATCTAGAGGCTATCGAGGGACCCGATTCTGAGAAATGTCTTGAGTCCATGAAATCTGAGATGGAATCTATGTACTCGAACAAAGTATGGACTTTGGTGGAACCACCTGAAGGGGTAAAACCCATAGGTTGCAAGTGGGTCTTCAAGAAGAAGACCGACATGGATGGCAATGTGCAAAATTATAAAGGCAAATTGGTTGCAAAGGGTTTCTGACAAGTTCAAGGTGTTGACTATGATGAAACTTTTTCCCCAGTTGCCCTATGACTATGAGATTTGGAAAATGGATGTTAAAACGGCATTCTTTAATGGGAATATAAATGAGGATGTGTACATGACACAACCTAAAGGTTTTGTAGATCCAAAGAATGTCAATAAAGTCTGTAAGCTTCAAAGGTCAATCTATGGATTGAAACAAGCATCTCGGAGTTGGAATCTTCGATTTGATGAGGAAGTCAAAGTGTTTGGCTTTACTCAAAATGAAGATGAACCTTGTGTGTACAAAAAGGTTAGTGGGAGAATGACCACATTCCTCATATTGTATGTGGATGACATACTATTGATGGGGAATGATGTCTCAGCCTTAGAGAAGGTAAAGACTTGGCTTGGGAATACTTTCTCAATCAAGGACATAGGAGAAGCATCCTACATTCTAGGTATTAAGATCTATATAGATATATCTAAAATGATTCTCAGACTAAGTCAAAGCACGTACATTGAAAAAGTGCTAAAGCAATTCAGCATGGAGAACTCAAAGAGAGGCAACATCCCCATGCTACATGGAGTCACCATCTCTAGAGCTCAATGTCCCCAATCTTGTGAAGAGAGGGAGTGTATGAATGGGAACCCATATGCATCAACCATCAGATCCATCATGTACTCTATGTTGTGCACATGCCCAGATGTCTCATATGCCCTCAGCATGATGAGCATGTACCAATCAGATCTCGGGGATGCTCATTGGACAGCCGTAAAAAACATCCTCATGTACTTGCGAAGGACAAAGGATCAGTTCCTTATATACGACGGTGAGGAAGAACTGGTTGTAAGAGGTTACACCGATGCAAGCTTCCAAACCGACAAAGATGATTACATATCGTAATCAGGATTTGTATTTTTCCTAAACAATGGAGCTGTTTCACTTGCAAGAAACAGTTGTCGATTCTACTATAGAGGCTGTGTATATTGCTGCTTCACATGCAGTAAAGGAGGTTGTGTGGATCAGGAAGTTCGTCATTGAACTTGGTGTGGTTCCCAGTAGTTGTGATGGAATTGAGCTTTATTGTGACAAAAATGAAGCTATTGCTCAAGATGAGGAGCCCAGATCACATCAGTGATCCAAGCACATATTACGGTGCTTCCATCTCATACGAGAGATCGTACAGTGAGGATGTGAAGATCTGCAAAGTACCAACTGAAGACAACATAGTTGATCCACTGACTAAGGCCCTTTCTCAGTAGAAGCATGATGGTCATGCAAGGTCACAAGGACTGAGGTTCCTAGGTAACTGGCTCTAAGTGCAAGTGGGAGTCTGTTGCTATGTATGCCCATAGAGAAAGTCATGTGATGCTTGTAATGGGATACTTTGTAAATGATTTGAATAATAATATAGGCAATTTCTGATCTATATGTTTTAACTATTTCTGAGATGATAGTGTAACATGATAGATGTCTAAAGAATTGTTTACTCGATGACGTATGCTTTTAGATTCAGGACCTAAATGATGAGATCATACAAATGTTAAGAGTATACATTCTTGTTTAGTCCCTAGTCAGTTGTTATTGTGGAAATAACCATAGACATCAATAACACTAAAGACTAGATTGTGTGTTGGTTGATGACATAATCTCATTAGTCATGATATAGTGATATCAAACCAAGAACATAGGTACTTGTTAGAGAACAAGTGTACCAGACAGACCCACTATGAGAGTGACACATGGAACCATGATTTGGTAGTCACAGTCAGCTCTCACAGTGATGGTGGTGAGTGTGATTCTTCGACTTGAAATCACTACACTCAACACATGTCGTTGGGTACACTTTGACATCATCAAACATAGTCCTGAAACATGGGTTGTTATAAAGGTGATGATTGGGTGACTTTGACACATGGGGCTTTTGAGGGGTTAGTGATAGATATGGGATTTGTCCCTCCTAAGGGAGTTTAATGTCCATGGCCACTTGATGAGTTGGATTGAGAAAGGCATGCACATGCATGTGTGAATCAATATGAGATATTGATGTCACACACATCTCACCTAGTCTGCTCTGAGATCAACGAAATGGATGAACGTTGAAAGGATGATTGTACCATGCCTTGAGTTCATTCAGGACATTAGTGACAAAGGAATTATACATTCACTGTAACACCATTCATGGATTGTAGGATTGAAAGTTGTTCTCCAACTTTCTATTTCACTTGGGTAGCACTGATGTACGACTAGGCACCACTCTTTGCGTGTGAAGTCATAAGTGTAATGGACTTTCACTGCCAACGTGAAATGGACCTGTAGGGTCACACACATAGGATTTAACCTGGAAAAGGAGTTTATCCACAATTGATGTTTAGATTGATTACTAAATGAGTTTAGTAGTTCAATTAAACACTCAATTGATTGATAGCTCAAAATCATACTGTTCAAGGTGTTGGACCAATTGATTAGAGTATCAGATTGATTGAAACTGCAATTGACTGATTTTGCACAGTCTGCACTTCCAACCGATCGCCTCATGTGATGAACCGATTGGCTCAGGTTGATGAACCGAACAACTCCAGTGGTCAGTCGATTGGCTCATGTGTCAATGAAATGATCAGCTCAATTGTTGAACCATTCGATTCGTGTGACCAACCAAGATCGTTTGGAAAGTCAGAAGACTCTTTTTGAAAAACCATATTTGTTTCACTTGTACAAATTTGATTTGAACAAGGACTAATATTTGATTAGTCAGAATCAAACATGAAAGTCAATTTGAGTTGGATCAGGACCACGAACCGATCGACTCATGCTTGAACCAATCGACTCAGGTGTCCCAACTGATCAGTTCAGGTGTGAAATGATCGGCTCAGGTCCCCTACCAATCGGTTCATGCTTGAAATGATCAGTTTAGCTGGAGCAGTTGGTTGTTTTGTGGAAAATCTTGAACCTTTCTACTCCTACTTTAATCCCGCATTGCCTGGGGTAGAGAACCCTGCCCCATGGCCCTCCTATATATAGGGGTATTGGGGGCTTCTCAAAGTACAACTCAGAACACCAGTTGCTCTGCAAAGTTGTCATTCTCTCTGGTTGTGGTAATAGAGAGTGCCCGAGCAAGTGCTACTAGATAAGGGAGGTACATCAAGGGAAAGACAACTGCAGAAAGGCAACTGATTGTAGGAGAGTGTGTCGGTGACTAGTACGCCGACAGGAGGGTGCAACTCCTTCCAATTCATTGTGGGACAAGGAGATCGGAGTTCCAGGCAGTCTGTGTGGACGATTGTAGAGGCGGGTGATGTCTGCCGCTCATAGGACAGCTGTCAATCCCAACAGTCCCGGTGAGACCAGGAGTTGTACAGACACCATCCAAGATCGGAGTTGAAGACCGTGCAAGCCGCGAGGTAACGTCACCGAGAAAGCCTCGGGACAAGGTACGCCTCTACAAATCATCCTTTTTATTATATAGACGTTGATGTGATTCCTTTATTCTGGGTTTGGGAGAAGAAAATATTTGTTTCTGCTGCCTTCTCTGTCTCCCCTAAAATCCAACAGTGGCATAACTTGTTTTGTTTAATGGCAAGTGTCACTATTCATTATCATCTTATTGAAAGTGATATTCTTTTGATATCCACTTTTATGGTACTTTCCTTTTGGATGAGATGCATATTATAGTTTGGTATGTTTACCTAATGTTTCTCAATTCCTATCAATATGCTCAAACTAGAATTTAATGCTGGAAATATCGACTTTATCTTCTCTTTTTGGGTATGCTTCCAACCTTGTAGGTGGAGAGAAAGGAGTTGTCGGGACCCACTCTTTTGATCAACATAAATACCAACCATTAGAGATAATCCCAAACATAAACCTAGATTATGAAATAAAATAATGAATTCTCGACAAAGGCGATTAAACAATATATGAAAAAGACAGATAAGTTTTTCCTTTTTCTTTCTTCACAAACTCATAAATCAATTTCACATCAAGGACATCACATTTATATATCAAAAATCTTATTCAACTCCATTAAAACTAGAATCAAAACTTATTCTCATATGCAATTTAGTTTACATCAGATACATGTACATTGATGAACAAACATAATCTACAACTCATCCCGAGAAAGAGAGAGTACAAAGACATTCTAATCTATCTAGATTATACTATTTATATCTTCTTTGTCATGACCACTCCGTTGGATATCATTATACCTAAAAACATTTGAAACAACCTCATGAGACTCATATAGAGCCCCAGTAGGTGGATACCTCCCACTCAAGCAAGGTACATGCATCATCATAAGATTACGTATGATAAACTTAAAAGAAGCATGCATATATTGAAAAGTCTAGCAGATAGTTCTATCATAAGTCACTTCTAACTTACAATGGCAATCTAATCCAACAGATAAGGCAATCAATTAAACCAATTATAACTTTGAAACATCTTTTAAAGCATTTCTATGAACAATTCAACATATACTTCTTAGTTAAGATTAAGAATCCTACTGCATGAGAAATAAGTCAAGTTCTAAGCATTTTGAATCAATACATAACAATCACATTATCTTTGTGACACTCCACCAGCTAGACTAGGAACACATCATGTAGTCCTGAAGCTGAAGTACACATAATACATATCTACCAAACAATACTATCAAATAACAAGAAATCCAACTCATATTCAGAATGGATATAAATCCCAAAATTTATAACTTGTCAGCATGACATATCATAATATGAAATAGAAACTTTCCATAGCAACATGAATACTTTCCACAACATGAAGTTGAATCAATGATCTTATTTCATTATTCATACTAAATTGCATTATTTACTAATGAATTCATCATAGATTAAACAACATTTTCACATTAATCCTCATTATTTATGTACAATGCTAACCATTTATGCATTGATATCTAATAAACCATTTCTAGGTTTCCATCATTTCATGTCTATGTATCACATCTCAAGATTAGATCTCATCTTACATATATTGCATCATGGTTGTGCTAAACAAACTTATACAAGTGGCTCGACAAACGTATATCAAAACTTAATCTAGTCCAATTGAGGTTTTATTGACCCATAACATGAGGGTATTGCCATGCTCAGTCTCTCTGAGCTAACTCAACTCTATGAGTATCTCATATGCATAAAGTTTATCCTCCCTCCTTGGTCTAGGGTTACCAGGTCTACCTCATAAGCACTAGTGATAGACTTACAAGATCGACCCACATCAGCACAAACTGAAACATGCTATGACATACTCTTCATAGGTCTCTAATGATGAAACATGCTTATCCACAACTCTCTCATATACATCACTAGATTCCTATGTGGGAAACCACCAGCCCGAGTGTGAGGCTTCTCATAAATTAACATAGCTACCTCCTCCAGGGTCTTAGGCTCTCTTCCTCACCCAGATGGAAGGCACTCATATTGATGTTCACATATGCACATATATAACCAGCCTCTCTCTGTCTCTAGGGTTTGGTCCTCCCAAGGACATCTAGGGATTAACAAGACTATATGAATCATGCATTAAGCAACATAACTCATTCACTCAGGAGTATTCTAGTTTAGGACATACCATATCACATATCTCATATTTCTCATATCATGGAGTCTAGGTTCTCTGACCTTCTCCCTATGGGTCTCGCTCTCTCTTGAACTAACCCCAAAACTGGTCCTAACACTAGAGGTCCTCCTTTGTAAAAGAGCTTGAGGCTCATGCTGACTCATAACCTTGTCTTAACTTAACTTATCTCATCTCATAAGAACGCATAATTACATCATCAAAACTTATCTCAAATCATCAAACTGAACTTAAGTCCTCAAAGACAAACATAGATCATCATAAACCATCCTATATCATCTATATAAGACTTACATCATATCATTAAAACTTATTTCATCTATTCCATCTATCACATATATATCAAAAAGGCTCTAGACATCTAATCTAGAACTACACTCTCTTCTAGACTGATGTCATTCACTTTCACTTAGGTTGCATGAACACTTCCTACTCATACATGTGTGGGGACACATTTTTGTAATACTTATACATAATAAAATATTATATAGTTTTTCTCCGATAAAACAAGCGTCAGAGAAAACTATCGAGGTTTGATCCGTTTGGAATCAAAAACCAAAACTAGAAACGAGTTTCCCACACATAGTAGAGAGTCCAGTGTCATGAAAACTAGTGAAAAGGGTGAGAACATGGTGTAGACTAGTGTAGCTATCCTAGACAACGAGCGCTATATGTCTAGGATTTCTCTTCCCTTGATGCACATCGTTTCCAAATAGTGCAACGTCCCATACCGCTGCACTACAAGGAAAGAAAGACATCTAAGGACTTGCTACTCAACAAGCACCAGTCTAGACCTAGTTCTCAGACATCTAGGTGATAACCTAGAGGCTAAGTCAGATCTAGTCTCTAAAATACGACTAATCTAACCCTAAAGATTATTAAGTTCAAGGTTCTTTAGTTTTGAGTTGCATAATGAGAAAATGCCAGGCTTTGCTATTGTTCATGCTCTGATACCACCTGTGACGTCCCCGAATTTTCTAAAACTTAATCTGATGTGCAACGTCCAAATTGAAATCCTCACCTCAGCGAGAATCCCAATTTAAACATCCCACATAACACTAAGAAGAAGAAAATCAGAGGAAGTCAAAGGAAACAATCAGTAGCACATGTACATGAACAATACTAAAACCATACAACACATGTTCACCATTCAACATATAATTACAACATGAATTGTTACAACATTTGATATTACATATTGAACAACAAACACCTACATATACATGTACTACCACTAATCAATAGGATCTTAAGACAACAGGTCCACCTATACATCAGCTCGCCACACAACTCACAACTATCCTGGTCTTCAAGAGCATAACCACAACCTAAACAAAAGATTACATGTGGTACACGTCAGCACAATATTCAAGAATATTGTACTGAGTACGCCTACGTGTCTTTTATATACCTCTCATCATATCTTGGCAATAAGATAAAACTAATACTTGGCAGTGTTAAACAAATATAAGAAAAGTATATACTTGCACAAAGATATTCATTAACAAAAGAGAACACATATTTTAAGCTCATTTTCCATTATATGCTTGTGCATCTTCCTACCAATGGGATAGATGCATCCAGGCCTCATGATTTGCTTACCAAAGAGATAGATCATTGTACATGTGATCTGCTTACCAAAGAGATAGATCACTGACTAGCACTATGCTTACCAAAGAGACAGAGTGCTTTCATATAATGGAACAAATATATTATGTTTCATGTGTTCATAGCTCTAAGTATGGAAAATCAAGCAAGATATCATACAAGAATGATCATTTCATCCAATACCATATGCCAAGTATTTTACTAGACATATAACACAAGCATATTGTATAATAAGCCAAGTAAGAGGTAATGGCGTACCTTCCAAAGAGACATCCTAATCATATATTCCTCATGTCATCTATAACTTGGTCAAACCCTGGTTAAGACAAGATCATGTACTATCATCAGATTCCCATCATCATACATCTCATCTTAACCCTAATCGTGTTCATATTAGGGTTTGCTTATCTCATTATGATATCCTCATGATTACTTGTATTCTTATCTTAGGTTTATCTTATTGATGTCATTTTCCAGATTATGGTTCATCATATAAACATTAGGTTCCATATCCTTATTTATACATATTAACCCTAGGTTACATGTATTACTCAAATTAGGGTTTCATCATATGTACTAAGGGTCATACTCATATAACATGGATTTCATGTATAAAACTGATCTTAGACTTTTATATCAACTTCCAGTTACTGATATGAGAGTGTTCTGTAAAATTCACCATTTATTGAGAATGTAAATATTTATTACATTTTATTTAGGGGTATTAGCCCTAATTAGCCATATGGATCAAATTACATGGTTATGTGCCATAAATTGATCATATCTGACATCATATGCATTTTATACATAATTATGGACTTACAAATATTTTTCCATGATTTTATGTCATCATTTGCTATTTATTATCCATTAAATAAGAATTACACAACGTACATGATATCACTGAGATTAATGCATAAAAAGGTTGATATTATGCATCCATGTTGTTCAACACATTTTTCTGATAATTTTTATATATTATACTTATTTTTCTGATGCTCAAGCTATTTTCTATGATTTAATGAAGAACTGCATATTTCGAGGAATATTACCTTAGTCAGCCAATCAGGTCTCACCACGTGGCCATGTGGGGGCGCTCTACTTCTCATCTGAGCCAGTCTGGTTCAAGCGGTTTGGTCAGTTTAAGGTCTGATTTGGGCAATGGACCCAGTCTGGGCCTTTTCTCTCACACATGAGTGTCTTGTCTCGCGTTCTCCCAATCCCGTGCCGCCGCCGCGAGGGTTGCTTCTGCAATGAATCGGCCACCTCCCACTCTTCCTCCATCTATGTGCAGGTCTCTCAAGATCTCTTATGGCAGTTCCTGCATGTGGGTTGAGTAGGCCGCCGCCGTGGAATGCGGTTGTGGTAGAGCAAATAGAGGGGGACACCCTTGATCCTCTTCGTGTGAGCCATCGGGTTGTACTCTGGCCACCGCTGATGGCTCTGGTCAGAGACCTACACCACTCTGCTCGCCTTCACCCGGTGACCCTCAACTCTTGTAGTGGTGGCAGACCTCCATAGAGATGCGGCTTCTCAGCTGAGCTTTAGAGCTCTGCTTAAGCTCTGAACCCTACCGCCTATAACGGACAACTCCGGTGAGCAGTTTACTTCCTGGTTTCATCTTCAGATCTCATTCCTGTGAGGTCACCATCGCCTACGTTATGAGCTCCGACGATGATATCCATCACTCTGTGTCACCGACCTGGTGCCTTGACGTCAGAGCCTTCCCTCCGTGCCCTGGTTAGCACGTCGTCGCCTACATCCTTGTTGTGCGCAACCAGCCTAGTGCCTCCATTCAGGGTGGCTCCTCTTGATCACCGTGGGTCACAAGAGGATCTACTCAATGTGTCTGCTTGAGCCTATCTGTGTGTGCACAACTGCCATCGTTATCACCATTCCTCACCTCATTTCCATCATCGCATGCTCCGTCATCGTCTACAGCACCATCACACAGCAAGGTAGTCCATGACAATCACCAACATCTCTAATACACCAAGGCATTTTTCATCTGCCTCGTTTTCACTGTCGCCAACACCGCTATCACTATCGCCGCCGCTAACGCATTCCACCATCGACCGTTGCACCCCCGACGTTCCACCTTCCTCGCGGTTTCGACTGTTTGGTGCCAAGGTCTTGAAACCATTTGGAGCCAAATAGTCCTGAAACTATTTGGAGCCAAACGATTCTAAAACCGTTTGGAGCCAAATAGTCATGAAACCATTTAGAGACAAATAGTCTTGAACTGTTTGGAGCCAAACGGTCCTGAAACTGTTTGGAGCCAAATGTTCTTGAAACCTTTTGGTTTTACAAACCACTCAGATTCTGCTAAAACGTTAAAACATTAACACATACATAATGTACCTTTATCTTCTAATAAACTTTTTATCTTTGCAAATTCAAAACCCTCTTACAACATGATTTTCTTCTAATTTTTCAAATATGGCACCACCCATAAAAGAAGCCACCGGAACTGCTGATGCTCCATTCTGGACAACGGAACAATTGATGGAGGACCGCACCAAGCTCTAGAAAGTCGTAGACATCTATGAAAAGACTAGAATGGTCCCACCAAAGGTCAACCTGCTCGCGGTCATGAATTAAATTGATCACCTCAACAGGTGTTTATACGAGGAGCCTGATCAGGAAGTAGAAGAAATTTCTTCCAGTGATGAAGGCTCAGAATACGAGCCAACCCCCGAGGAGGAATCCCCAACTACAAAATACAAAGGGAAAAGGAATGCCCAGGAAGATGTGAAAAATTAACCAACAAAGAAACAGGCATGAAAATAGGTCCACCTCGCCACTACTAGGGAACAAACCCTGGCAGGATACATCCCATCAACCACTACCACCACCCCCACTACCACTCCCGCTACCACCACTACTCCTGTCTTCTCCGCCATCACCACTACAACACCGCCACCAAAAAACCTATTCATCCACTCCTTCCCATCCATCAACAAAACTTTGAAACCAACAAAGAATGTTTGCTCAAGCGTACTAATGAAGATGGGGATAAATGACAGAATCCCCACCCTACTCTACAATGCCAATCTCTCTCGGCTCTGCTTCGTCCCTGAAATCTCTTATGTTGAACCCACTACATAATTCTTCATGCATCTCAACAAAGAATTTGTAGACATTATGGATAGAGCAAGGGACAGAGCTGACCGCAGGCTGGCCACCAATCTCTTTGGCAAAAAGGTTTTCATTTCGGAAAACCTACTAAATATTATCTTTATCGACAACCCATAGCAACTGTAGAAAGCTAAACAAGTTGGCACAGACAACTCCCAATTTAACAGACACAACTTCTGGAAATCCCTGACAGGGATCCCAAACTATGAGGCGAAGACCTGCAAGGCCTCAAATATTCAGTCTGGGATGGTGCGCACGCTTCACAAAATTCTCACAGGTGCACTTTTCCCAAGGATAGAGGTCGGGAATGTTATCATTTCTGATCTTTTTATCCTCTGGTCTGTCTTACATGGGATGCCAATCAACATTGGACGACATATGCTACAAAAGCTTTCTGCTTATGCCCTAAGCAAAGAAATCTGTATGGGTGGACACATAACATCCATCCTAAAATATCTCAAGATGGACACACTACTGCCCCAATGTGTAGAAATCAAGAGAAACTACCTTACCAATGAGAAAACTATAAAGAACTCATACATCATTAAGGAAAAGGATGCAAAGCTACACTAAATCTTCTGCCCTGTAGTTAAATCATCAAGGATTCTGCTGCCGCTCTTAGAGCTTGCCAACTATGACAAGTAAAAGCTACTCTTCTCTGAAGAGGATCTTGCAACTCTTCTAGCTTCAGTCAAATAAAAATAGAAGAAAACCAAGGTGGGGAAAATAGAGCACAATATCACCACCCCGACAACTAAATTAACAAAAATCCTGGTGAAACGACCACCCAAAGGGCGTTTGCAAACACAACAGCTGTCGGAGACACCAACATCAAAACCAAATCCTAAGGTTGAACCTTCCCTCTCTGAACAAAATATTATCACTGCATCCCTAGATTCCTTCATCATGAATCTAGAGGTTGGATTATCCTCTACCACCACCCCCACCACTCTACCCCCTTCCACTATCCCACCATCCACCTCTCTCCAACCATTCTCCACAATAATTTCACCAACAATTCCTTTCCCCACATCCACTCCTCCACCCACATCTTCCACCCCAATCTTTTTCTCTTTGGGCACCCCTTTCTCCACCTCAACGCCCGACTTCACCTCCTTCGCATCCATTTCCACAGTTTTTCCCTCGCCATTCTCAGTCCCACCATTCTCATTGGGAATGTCACCAACCTTCCCATCCGCTACCACCCCGACACAGCTAGTGACTCCATCTACAGTCACCACACAGTTCACGGGACCATCAATAGTGTCTCTTTCGTAAGGTACTACCACCCATCCACCCCGACCCCAGTCACCCCACCCTTCCACAACTGGGGTCCCTTTTACAAATGTTGGTGAGGAATTCGGACGAAAATTTGACGCCATCTGAAACCTCCTCACCAACACTACTAACATAATGCAATCTATTTTTTCATGTGTTTAGGATCTCATAAATAGGTCGCCAAGATGGACGAGCGTAACCACACCTTGCCAGGCATTATCCAAAGTATTCAGCAACGACAGGAAGTAGTGGCCAAACAAGTCGACCTCATCAACAACTGCTACAAAAACTTGCCTGAGTTGATCCTTGGAGTAAAAAGCTTGCAAGAAACGTTGGCCAAGCAAGTCAACATGGTCTCAATGAATACTCAACCCTTTCCAGAGACCCTTCGCGAGCTTTAGCAGCAACAAACTTCTTTAAGCTCGCACTTGGACGACGTCACCAATATACTGGCACAACGAAATCGCTGCCAATAGGAGTCATCAAACAATGACATCAATCAACTTCGAGCTCAAGTCACAGATCTTTCTTTGTGACTCCTCTCTATCGAGGGACGATACTCTAATCTCAAGGAAACCCACGACGCACTTCTTTGAGACGCATGAGCATGTGCAAGTGGCTTTTGATGAACTACAATCAATCCATCGACAATGCAAAAAGACTACACAAAAGAAACTAAAAGTTAAGGCGACAGAAAAGAAAGAAGATGACGAAGATGAAGATGAAGAAGAAGATGATTCTCACTCCTTCGCAGATTCCAACGATGATACCTCCTCCTCAGACGATAAACCTGATGACCCCAGACATGCTGGGAAGGGCACCAGTCAAAGAGCGGAACCTTCAAAGAAGAAGGGTGACAAAGACCACCACGATGGTGAACAAGATCCCAACTCCCCTAATCATAATGATAATGTTAACATGTCATATGGGGATCAATTCCTTAACTACTCTGCCATGGGATCATTGGGGGAGGCAGCAAAAGAAGTGGCTTTTACTACATTCCATCAATGCATTTTGGGAACCAATACTAGTCCACCAACAACAACAGCTCAACAATTCTACGCACCAGAACAATCGGTGCCTTTACCCCCAGAACAAAAAGAGTCAGACAGAGTGAGTCTAGATACCGATGATAGACTCGACTCCAAATCTGATTTAGACAAAGATGAAGATCTACAACATTATATGGATGACTTGGAGCAGACTTCTCTCCCACCCCTACAAGAGCTTCCCCCGCCGCCACCTCTACCTCATAAGATGCAAGATCTAGACTTGGTGGCCATCTCTACACTAGATGTTCAGGACATCTTCATCCTGAACTCTATTGTAGATGATGCCGAAGAAGGAGGGGACATCCTTTATACAAACACAAAGACTTTGTGAAAGATGACACGTGAAGATTTCCGCTTCATCCTTCGACCCCAATCACCGGTGAAGATGGTGATCTTCTGTGTCCTCCTTGCCAATGCTATAGAAGTATACAGAAGCTCAAAAATGTCGTAGCCAGTATTCAATGCTTCACCTGCCTTCGCTCTAAGTCTACTATACAAGGATTTACACAACAAATCTATCGAGCGACTGTGTAGGGGGATCGCACGGAAGGTATGATACATCATGATACCTTTCCAAGTTTCCATCCACTGGCTGCTCATGATCGTTGACACCAAGGCTCGCGACGCCAAGGTGTACAATTTATGTGCCAGTGAGCTTCGAGCTGGAATCATCAATTTTGATGTCTAGGAGCAGGGGAGGCAAGATGCATCCCTTTCTGGCTTCTGAAACTAATTTGGGCTGCATGCCCATCCCTCCGAAATGGTTGGAACCAACCCTGGTTCCTAATCATAAACCCATAAGCTCAAATACAAGAAGGATCTGGAGACTATGCTTTCTACACTATACGCCACATCCAAGCGCTCAATCAACAAATCCCTTTCACTTAGCTGGCCACAGAGGATTTTCATTCTCTGCGAGGACATTACGCCATGGAGCTAATATGTGACAAAAGGTTCTTCAAGGACCCAACTATGGCACCTGACTACGTTCCTCGCTACCTCTACTCGGCCATCCAACATCCTCAAAAACAGCCATTCCGGAAAACAATAAAGGAGTTGGAGAAACAACAACCTGCCAAGGTCCCCGAGAAGAAACAATGGGACCCTTACTCTTTTGATTTGGTGGATGATAAAGGGGACACCGAGTTGCTAACCGGGGCCACCATCAACAGACCATCTTCACAAAAGGTGCCCCTATCTACCATTAAACTGACGTTCCCTAATTTTGACCTTGCATCTTGCAAGAATCTTTCCGACAATGAACTCCGACTCATCATGTCTAGGATATATGCTGAGAAATATGACCTTGTTTTTCTAGCCGGAGATATTCCTGTTATGGCAGATACCCTTCGTGAAACCGTGCAATTCAAAGGTTCTCTATCCGTGAGTCTAATGTCTTCCTATCAATATCTACTCAGATGGAATCACCCTACCTTTTATATGGCGTCAGCATATATGAAGGATGATCTCCTAAACCTCAAGAACTTCGGAACCACGGAGGCACTCATCTCCTACCTTCAACATACAACTTCGAAGTTCATTATGCTTCCTTTCCTTCACTCAGAGCACTAGATTCTACTAGCAACAAACATCCACGAAGGAACAACCATCATCTACAACAGTTCTGATAGCCAGTTTGATGCAAACCAGAGGTAGTATGATGTGATAGCTAACACGCCAACAGAGGAGGTGGCAAAGGGGTGTGCTGACAAACTACATGATCTATTAAGCAAGCACACAAGGGCGTACGATAAAGAACACTTTCATCGCCCAACCTTCTGCCACAGATGTCCCCAGCAGCACCGAGAGTCAAACGACTGTGGTTTCCATGTCCTCTACTAGATATACACCATCATGGTCCATGGAAGACCAGTAGAGGACATGACAGACATGGATTACCACACTCTACGTGGAAAGTTTGCAGCTAATCTTCTCTGAACGCATGGAGCTAACAACGGACTAATAGAAGCCTAATGCCCTTGTCCTTGTACTTCTCAACCTATCACATTGACACTTTAAGGACACAGTAAGTGATAAGTATGGGGGGAGTACAATGGACAAGGGTGAGGTATCATTTTTAAAACCCTTCCCTCTCTACCTTCTATTTTAATTTTGTACAAAATCTTTAGCTTTCTTTGCACATTTAGATTTTGTTTTAAGTAATTCCTCTGTTAAAATAAATCATGCACATAAGAATAACATCCCTCTTGGAAAAGGTCACCCCCATCAAAATTTAGAATCTACTTAGTCCTCAAAATCAATGGCGAATTAATAAATTACCTTCACACTAGATTTGCATGCCTTTGCTTCAATTCTACATCTGACTCTCTATAGGTCAACATCAGGGCCGAAACAAGCCAAACACTCTCAAGGACGGGAGGGATATTAGGTGACATCCAAATCAAGAAACCTCACAAGTGGACCACCAAGTAGAAACCAAATAAGTGCATGTCAAGAAACTCTAAGAACAACTTTCTTCTCTTCAATAAAAGAGGCTTGGCCGCCCAATCAAAACCCCTAAAATCCCAAATCCTAAGCCTGTGAGTTTATGAATAAAAGCCAGAGTGTTGAATAAAAATATGAGAGTTGTGCCACGCATAAGGATCTATATGAAGAGCCAATAAAGGTCTCGTCCGGCCGGTACATTCATCTGCCCTCACGAAGGCAGATGTGTTGTCCCCGGTAGTAAGACCCTAAGGTATCCAAATATATGAAAAGGCTGATAACAGACTTGCCCAGCCGGTACATTCAGCTGCCCTCACAAAGGCAGATGTATCATGCCTGGTAGTGAGATCTTAAACGCATAGAGAAACCCTCCCCCAATTGAAGGGGGAATTACACAACAACCTTTAGCCAACCTTCACACCCACTCTAGCTTCCGGTAGGATTTTCAGAGAAGTATAAAACTGATTAGAGTCGACGACATGCACAGAATAAAATCAAAAGGTGGTCCCAATGCGAGCTATGTGATATGGAAGAAACATGAGATCCAGACAACTCTCAACACCTGAAAGAGTTAGGGCAAGCAAAAGCTCCGATACGACCTTAGGAGATCTCTGGTTTAGAATTGAAGCAAGAGTATGGAAATCTTAACTAAATAAAATCGCCTAGCCACTTCATGTCTTATCTCTATCTAGCTTGAGGACAAGCTAGACTCTAAGTTAGGGGGGTGATAACCTCCCATTTTGCGGTGTTATCTTACTATTTTTTCTCAGTTTTCCATACTCATTCTTAAATAAATTAGACACAATCTTTAATTTTCCACTCTTTTGTAAATATATCATTACCCTAACTTTTCCCCTTTCATTTCTTATAGAAAAATACAAAAAAATAACAAAAGCTCCAAACGTTCCCAAGACCGAATGGACACCAAATGACCCCAAGACCAATTGGACACCAAACGATCCCAAGATCGAATGAAGCCATACAGTTCCAAGACCGTATAAAGACAAATGGTCCCAAGACCGAATGAAGCCACACGGTCCCAAGACCGAATAAAGGAAAATGGTTTCCAAACTGAGAGAGAGTCCAAATGGTCTTCACGACCGTTTGGGCCCAAATTTCACAAACCGTTTGAGTCTCACTCGAAGCCTATAAATAAGACCCGAGGGGTCCTCACAAGGCATCGAGTTTTCAGACGTCCAAAGGTTGCCTCTATTGTTCCATAGCTATTCCGTCCTTCATCCACTGCCCTGAGGTTGTCGGTCTAAGATCCATACTCCATCTCCAAGCTACTTTCTCTCTCATCGACAAAGAAAGTGGGAAGAGGAGGATTCATCATCAAGCAAGCTACGAAGTGTGAAGATCGTTTCTCTCTCTCTCTAAGGGGTCGACCTTCCTCCCTCCTTCGTGGAGATGATTCTCTCTCTCTCTCTTCTCGCCCCCTTCTTTGTTCTTGCCGTGAGCGAGTAGTCTTATATACTAGGGTGCGGGGAGTAGCCCCGCTACCCATGTTTTCATTTCATGCAATGTAATTCATAAGTTTGCAATAGAGATATACTTTCTTTTCAGTTCAACATCAATTGTTTAATGAATGTTTGTTGCTTGATCACCAACTTGTGTTACTTATTATCTCTTAGTATGAATTGTCTATGTTTGTACTATTAGATTCGAATCTCGATTGAATGTTGGTTCCTGATGCATGTAGCCACCATGCATTTGTTTCAGTATCTAGGAGTGTTTTTCAAAAAGTGGGGTAAACTCACTTCCATCGTTGTACTTTCATACTATGAAATGGAATTAGTTGATGTATGGAAGTACAACCTTGATAAGTCGAGGAACACACTTTGCGAAGGGAATGATGTAAAGTAAGTGACCATTCATTTGGGGATGGCTGGCATTGCAACATTCCCACACTTATCGTAGTTAGTTCTCTGAAAGGAGACTAAGTCTACAAAGATACTAATTGTTTAGACTCTTATTGCAGGTTATGTTACTATGATGCATGTTTTGATCCATGTGTAGTAGTGGTGAAAGCTGATCACATCCTAGTGGTTTCTTAACATTGTTTACAACCGTAAATTTACCTTCATGCTTACTTTCTTGCTTTTACTTTACTTGCACTTAGTTTAAACAACCAAACCAACTCTTTGATCTAAATACCAATTGTTAAGGAGTAAGTGAAATTCCAACATTTTCTTTCTTGTTGATCTCAACAAGACCCTTATCATGTGGATTAGACCCTTAACTATACTATGATAAGACTTCCACATATCCTAGCATACGTGGGTGGAGTTTTTAATCTAGTATAATTAAGGCTAAAGCTAAGGACCTGCTATCTTTAGGATTTTTAGTGGTGCACACAATTCCACGTGAGTGGAAGCTCCATCAACCTGATATGAGTTTGAATCATTTTCAAGTGATGCATGTTTTTAACATCTGAAACAACAAATAATCATCCAGAAACTTCAGTTTCAATTCTATCATGGTTACTAATTACTTCAAAATATAGAATACTCCAGCTACAACAATGCATTACCTGTTATTCAATGGTTCTGGGAGGTGGATCAAGGATTCTACCTACACATAAAGCTATTTCCTGAAGGAGTTCTGAAGTCGGCATGTCGAAATGTATATAGTCATATAAGGGAAGAGATGGATCCAATGATGTGGAATTTATTGTATTGAATAGAAAAATGTTGTATTCCATCTAAGGTGCAAGGTAAAATATCCTCCCCATGTAATTGTCATTTTATTATAAATAAAGAATTCATACTTTTGGAAAACTGAGTTCAGCTGCAATGGCATTCAATTAGAAAACATGATAATGAATTACAAATTTAATGTCTAAAAACCATGAAAATGTAGTAATACAGAACTAGTATGTCATTAGTGGCTTTTTTTATACGCCATTACACTAAAAAAGAATCGTTCCATACAACAACATAATACAAATTAGTGGCATTTGTATAAAAGCCAATTGATGGATAGTGGTTTTTTTATAAATGCCAAATGATGTTTTAGTGGCCTTTATTTGGCATTTTTTGGAAGCCACTAAAGCCAAACGTTTAGTGGAATTTGCAACTTATGCCACTATCTTTCTAGTGGCATTGGTACTAGAGGCATTTTTTTAAGTGTCAACAAATGCCACTAAACATGTTTAGTGTCATTTATTTTTTTTAGTGGCATTTCTAAAAGGCCATTGATGGGCATTTTTGCTGTAGTGAAAATTATGGAAGCCAATAACTAAGCTTTTACATACATTACACAAAGACAAGGTAGAGCTTAAGTTGAGAAGAGAAGGGATGATGCCCGAAAGGGCGTGTTCAAGACCTTCCACTTTCTACGTGGTCTTTGCTGATTGATACACTCACACGAAACGTATGGGGCATAAAAAATGATCACATCCATGACAACATAAAGGAAATGCTATGGATGCATAAACCAAAAGTGGTGGATGTAGTGGAACACCATATTTAGGGGGAGAAGACTGTCACATCCATGAAGAGGCTAGGATTCAACAAGCCTTATTGGGTGGAAGCAAAAGGCTCTTCTGATGGGATCTGGATCATGTGGAATGGGGAACAATACAAGGTGGATATTTTGGCAAGTCATAGACAGTCCATCCATTATAGTATCAACAAGAGCTCTTATTTACAACCATCTATGCCAATGTTAACCCATTGATGATACCACTCCTATGTGAACAACTAATCAATTCGAGTCATAACATGGAGGGATCCTGGAATGTGGGCAGTGACTTTCAACTACATGCTTTCACTAGTAGAGAAAATGGGCAGCGATAAGTTCAACTAAAATGAAGCAAGAAGTCTCAACGAGGCTCTCCTAGAAGTTGGACTTTCAGATCTGGGGTATTCAGGGTTGAAATCCACCTATAGGAAGGGTCGTCTGCATGAAAGATTAGACTGTTTCCTCGATGACTTGAGATGGATAACTAAGTTCCCTAACACATATGTCCTATACTTAGCAAGGATTGACTTAGATCAAAACCCCATTCTAATAAAAGGATGTGCGAGGAAGGAAAGGCAACATCATTTTAGGGTTAAAGATTCATGGAACAAGGAGAAGGGGTTCAAGGAGATTCTGCAAATGCATTGGCCCAAAGGAGTGCACTTTAATGAGGCTTTGTAGGTGTGCAGGCAAAAAATACTAAGGTGGAGAAAGGCATGTGAGTACCAGAAACATATGAAGAAAACCGAGATGATCAAAAGAGTGGGTGAAGAATAGAAGGAACTAGAGACCAACTAGTCAACCATTGGGGATAACTATTTCCTCAAACTAGAAAGGGATCTAGAGGAAATGATCAAGGAAGAAGAGACGTACTAGAGATAATGAAGTCACCTCAACTGGCTGAGGAATGGAGAGAACAACATTAAGTTTTTCCATGCCTTTATACAGAGTTGAAGGAAAAGGAACCTTATCACAAACCTAAACAATGTGAGGAGAGTGGATAACAAATACTACAGATCTAACATAACATGTGAATTGACATTTCAATGAGCTATTCACTAGTGGTATACCTTCCCCAACCATTGGAATGGATAGAATGTCAGGGCATTTTACACAGCTAACTCCATAGCAACTGAACTTCTTGGTACAGACTCCATCAATCATAGAGACCTTAAAAACTCTATGGTTGTTTGCACTTGATGGATTGGACTTAAGGTTCATCCAAAAACAATTGAAAATAGTGAAGAACTCAGTTCACACCATGGTCAGAGACACTTTTAACGGCTAGGGAGTTCCTGATAGCCTGTGTGATGCCACGATGGTTCATATACCCAAAGGTCAATCCCCTAAAGAGTGAAACCAATTGAGTTTGATCTCTCTTGACAATCTGATCCGCAAGTAGATCTCTAAGATCATCATTGAGAGACCAAAATCATGTCTACCCATGTGGATTTCCCCTTGTCAATCTAGTATCATTCCAGGGAGAAGGATATCAAATAGTATTATCCTGGCATAAGAGATCATTCATAATCTTAGAAGGAGAAGATCCAATAACTACATGGTGAGAAAGGTTGTCCTACCTGAGGCCTATGACTAAATGAACTAGAACTTTGTCAAGGATACCATGGAAAAATCAGGATGTTGATTAACATTTTCAACTACATCATGAGTTCTCTGAGTGGAAAAATAACAAACATCATGTAGAATGAGGAAGCTCTACCAGGTTTCTGAACCACGAGGGGCCATTGGAATGGAGATTTGCTCTCCCTATACTTCTTTGTGATGTTCCTAGAACAACTTACCCAATTGATTAAAAAAAGTGGCCAGGAAGGAATGGTAGACGGTGAAGTTAGCCAATTTAATAGAATTCATATCCCACATATGCTTTGTAGATGACATTCTGGTTTTTTCTAAAGTTGATGTCTACCAACTGAAGGTGATTTTGGATTGTTTCTAGACCTTTGGTGAATCATCTAGGAAAATCATACTGGTAGAAAAAACAAAGGTGTTCTTTTCAACAAGTGTGAAATAGGAGGTGAGAAGAACAACCTATATCGAGGTAGGCATTGGAGAATGGAATGATTTTAGTAAGTACCTTGAAATAGTACAAAACTAAGTATGCCAATGTCCTAAAGAGCATAGAGGGAACCATCGATGGATGGGCCGCTCAGATGCTCAGCCTAGCAAGATGGATAACAATGCTAAAATGATGCTAACAACCATTCCCACATATACTATGTTGATGACTCAATTTCCTCTCAGTCTATGTAATAGGATTCACATAGTGGTTAGAAAACTTATCTGGGGTGGGAGTCATAAGAGGAACCCCATCTTACTGGTATCCTGGGAGAATATCATGGCCTCTAGAAAAGATGAGGGTGTGGGTTTTAAATCAATGTGGGAATGGAACCACACCCTACTCATGAAGAGCAAGTGGGAAATTCAAAGGAGGAGTCCATATCTATGGACAAAGTGTTTACTCCTAAAATAATGAACATTTTAGGAGGGAATTGGAAGTTGTACCACACCATTTGAGTGGGCCACTTATGGCTTGAGAGAGATAGTAGATATGAATTTTAGGAAGATCATCATGACTGGAGAAGACACCAATGTGTGAAATGATACTTGGGTACCTAGTTTCCAAGCTCTAAAAGATATGGTGAATAATAAGATATCAGACATACTCGTTGGTCTGAAGGTGGAAAGCATTGTCAAGTCGACCATAGATGGGATGTAGATTTTCTTAAAATCAGTATCTACCACCGGAGGTTATTAACTGCATTATGGAAATTCCACATCTAGCTAGAGACCAGGAGGAATATGGATGGGCATGGTTTCTCACTAAAGATGGTAAGTTCAACACCAATTCTACATATGATCTTCTCAATGAGGAGAGAAATTCCAGGAGAAGAGGGCCTTGGGAAGAGATTTAGGACAAACACATGCTAGTGAAAGTTAAGATCTTCCATTGGATAGCTTGCCATGAAGATATGTTGAGTAATATGAGGAGAGTGTAGTGACACCTGGCTAATGACTTCAGTTTCCCTAGATGCAAGATACATCTAAAGGATCTTCTCCATGCCTTTAGAGTTACTACAAGGCTAGGGAGGTATGGGAAACACTCAAGATGATTGTGTTGATACATGTCTTTTCCCAAGGAAACTATGGGTGTTGGATGATCATGGGTCTAATGGGGAAGATGGAAACAATCTAGTTGTTCATGATAGGATGCTGGAAAATCTGGAGAAGTAGAAAAGAAGAGGTATTCAATGCAAGGACCTCAAAGATAGATCAGGTGGTTCATTCTATTCAAGAATATATTTAGAATACCCAAGAAGCCTTTACACACATTGGGACTACCCATACAACATTCCACAACTCTAGGATTCATCAACTTGATCCTTTTTACAAACTCAAAGAAGGTTGTGGAGATCATGAACACAGAAATGGAGGAGTACCTGATGTTTTTACCATGGAGGAAGGATATCAGAAGGAGGATATAACCAGACATTACTATTTGGTCATATTCACTAAGTGGATGAATAACTAGGAGGTCGATGTGCTAGCAAAAGCACACCTCAAAAACAAAATGGAGGACAAATTGTACGATAGACTCTGGCTAGCATAGCTAGTAGTAGCAATAGGGTTACAAGTAGTCTCCAAAGAAGGTAGTTAAGCACAGTTAGTATCACCAATGCAAGAAATTATTTAGAGCCTTCAAAAGGAGGGAAAGGTGAATAGATGTCCTCTTAACTTCACCAAAAACAATAGACTCCTTTTGGATTTCTTATCTTTAAATGAGTTCATTTTCCTTACATTAGAAATGAATATAAATATGTACCTAAATTGGTGTTCATGAATCATCTTGAAATAATTTAGTACTATATGACATTCTTATGCTTGAATACTATTTTACATATTATATTTAAATAGCCCACCTAGAGCTTTTATAATTGGCGTTAGAATATATATAAGATGATAATTATGAATATGGTTGTAAATTTATGAATAGATAATGAGATAAAACGTAATTGACTTAATAAGACGTTCATTGTAGAGAAAAGATATTGGGTGGAAACATTATGATAAGAATTGAAGCTATTAAGAAATTTCCATCATAATTGGAAATTTAAACTAGGTGTTAGATAAATATTAAAAAAATCTAAATTAGGAGCTAACATCAACTACCAAAAAGATAACTACCTTTTTAAATAAAGAGAGACTCTCCCTTTCTTACATAAATGAAATCACTGGTTGATTAGAAGAACAACCACTCCTCCTATCCCCCCTCTACATTGTAGTTCAATATCAGATGCACTCCACCCGTGTATTTTTGAAATCCTACACAAAAATAGTCAACTTTAGATGTTGAACACTAATATCACCCCTATTTAACCATTGTGACTACCACCACTTCGACATACTAGGTAAATATAGTATAGGAAGCATCACCAGTATAAACACCTCCTTGTGACCACTGTGAGAAACCATTACGTTGAACCCTTCACTGCCTCAGTAGATGATATATAGTTCTCCAAAATTGTAGCACACCTACATATATCGGGACCAATACACCTCAACATAGAAGCAATATGACATGTAACTTTTTCTAGGACACCTGCAACTTTGATCAAATTTGGATCTTCTTGACAAGAAATAAGGATATAAAATTGACCATCATACTCAAACCTAGAGACACTCTAAATTAAGCATGAACCCATGTTCATTATACCCGATTTCCTGATGCCATCAGAAGATCCATAGACTGACCTAATTTCCTGATGCCATCAGAAGATCCATAGACGGATGGATGTAGTGAAGAACTCCATATCTATTGATGCCCTTAACATTACATCTTATCAAATTTTCTACAACAAAGAGTTTATCATATGCAACCTCAAAAAAATGCACTGCAACCTTTCAGTCATGGATGCCACTCCCTACCTCTTCATACTATTCTTGTTGCACTACATCCACACCACAACCATAAGTCAGTCAAACTTATGTTTGCTAAAACCTTGATCAATGTTTGAGTCTACATTAACAGTGCCTAGTTAGGATTAAGAAGCAATACGACATCCTATCATTTTTCAAGCCTCATTACACTAAGAGTACCTATGACCAATCAGGAAGAAATAGAACTCCAAAATATTTGTTGTTATAAGTAATTATATCTCTAAACTCTTATCACTTATTCCACAAAGAAGAAATGCTTGGGATTCCTTTAGACAAACCAAAGAAAAGAGAAGATATCCATAAACATGGAGGACTCAGACCTCCAATTGAGATCATGAACATATTTTGAGATGGGTAGACCATGTTGTTTTACCACTTGTCGATTTAGGAAGACACTCCATCAAATATCAACACAGAACCATTAAACTACATATAGATTTTATTTCCAATATGTATTATGAAATCCAAGAAGTGTGAGATATAAAAGAAAGTGTAGATAATATATCAATGGAGAAACTGAATTCATAGGATGTAAAACTATATTGATGCAAAAAATAGATAAATTTATAATTGTTAGTTGCATTCAATGAATACATTTATATATTTCTACACTAGTCAAATATTTCATATGTAGTCCATACATTTTTTATTAATTAAACTCGTTAGTAAAGGCATACTAGACCAAAGATTTGATAATAATCATAACAAGTTGTATACAAACATGGTTGTAATAGCAACCTAGCTTGATTGATCAATTGTTTAAATGTTAGTCCCATTATTTTATATATCTATATATATGTTGATAGGTAGATGAGTAATATATTAATCATTTTAGTGATTATGAAAAATATATCCTTATTATTAGCACAAAACCTAAAAGTATACATCCTAGAGTATAGTTGAATATGAGATTTTACTTAAGAACCACTAATTACCTAATGATTACAAAATGTCATGGAATTATATGGTGACTAATGTGTGTTACAACTTTTACATATAGATAACATTGCAATTTTAATACTTAATGGAAATAATAGGGTTCTCCTAATATCATTAGTTAAGAAATTCCAAGCCAATAGTGACCATGCCATTCCAAATTGTACTTATCTCTATTCATCATGAGCTCTTGGAGATGTTTCAATCTTGATCATGAAAATTACGGAAAATAAAAGGGAAGGCTAGCGGTATTTTTACTTATTGGTAGAAGGAACACTTCTTTCCTATATATAGAAAATGAGGAAAATATGAGCGATGAAAAATTAACCCTAATGGACCAAAATAGTTAATCCCATAGATCATAATAAACTAAATATAATATTTCTAACACTCTCCCTCAAATAGTATTATGGGTGAAATACATATCCATCTTGGAATAACAAGATTCAATTAGAAAATATTACAAATAAAAAAAAAATTCTCACCTTATACAACATTTTCACTCCCACTAAAACATGAATCTCCAAAAATAATTTGATGACACATCCTTTTGAGATGTGTTTTGTAGGTTGGGAATACTCAAGCTTTTAGAAAAGATCTGTTGTAGTTCCTATAGAATGAAGAACACATGATATATGGAATCCAAGCACCCAATATTACCTTGCCACCATCAATTTGGAGATGACGATAAAAAACACCATGACTATGTGATGTTTACTAGAGAGGAATGTTTGAGTGGAATAAGAACATTCAACACATCCCAAGTACATAAAAAAATAATAATGTAGAGGCACAAATTCTATGTAGCTTTAAAGGAATCTTCAAATCATTCAAGAAGTGTAGCTAACTGGAATTTGGATGGAAGACCACATACATGCGTAATGGGGTAAAAATATGAACATGGATGAGGTGTTGATGATTGTCATACCAGTTCCATAAATCGTGCACATGAATATTGATGGCTTGATAGGAATGAAGGAAAACATCAACCAGAAACCCAAGTAGATCATCAAAAGAGCCATGTAAATAGATGTGACTCAGAGAGGAAATAACTAAAGTAGGTTGGTGAAGATAAACTAAATTTGTAGACTAGAAATTAATGATCTTTTAATAAGTTTGATGTAAAGAAGGAACCATCTATATCATGAAAATGTAGAGAGAATGATTAACAAAACATCATTAACACAAAAGGGAATAAGAGGCTACAAGAAACACAACAAGTTCTTTCCAATCTTACATAATGTGGTATGAACACAAAAAGCTTAGTGTCAATGTTGTAATTGAGATCCTTCAATGCATGAAAGTGGTAGCTAATTGGAATAAGGAAGAATAGATTGAAAACCATGTTAATATCATGGAATGAACATGAAGAAGAATAGTGTCATTGGGAAAGATATACACCAATGATGCACTAGAAGGATGATCCTTAGTGGGAATGCAATGCCACAAAGATATCAGAAAGACAGAAGTGGTAAAGAACAAGAAGCTCCATCTAGATCAGAATATAATGAATTAATATATATAGTATCTCGTTTTAGTTTTCCTCATACTCTCTCTCCCCTATATTTTCCCCACCAATTACAAAGTGATTGAGTATTTGGTTTGGAAATGAAATAACCCCCACTATATGTGAAAATTGATGCACACATGACGGATGGTGGTAGAGGGAAAAAATTAGAATGCCCCTTTTTTGGTTCTTTATTAACTAACACATTGACTTTTATTTGCCAATATACCATATATATAACTAATAACATGAATCAATGTGCTACATGACACAATTAGATAGATCTCGATAGGAAAAAAAAATGATTTTTTGTTGTTAGTATAGGAGATTTTGTCCGGATCTTTTCTAAATTTGGGTGTGGGGGAGGAACCCATGTGGTATGTATTATGTCACAAAATAGATTTGATTACAAGTTTTAGAAAATAATATGGAGCAATACATTCTCTGAAGGATATTGCTGACAATTCCTAAAACATGGCTAACAACAATGCTTGGGATGAAGATGTCTCTACCTTTGAGCTTTTGGTGATGCACATGTAGGAAGTTGACAGAGTAGTGATTGGGTACATCAGTCTAAAGACTCAAAGCTTTCTTAGCATCACAAATACACAAGCATGATCAATTTTCCTATAATTGATTGGAAGCATATCAATGCATGTAATTATGTCAATTGAATGGAGAAGAATAATCAAGGTCATCCATGAGCAGTTTTTCAAAATTACATATACACTAGAATAAATTTGTTAGATGTTGAACCTTTTCCTCTATCAAGGACATGGACTTGATGCACACGAGTACAAGGACTCAGAACCGATGTGTACCTCTCATGCCATGTTTTTAGGATATTTTTCAAACTTTAGGTGCATTGATCATGCAGAAGTTTGGAGTCTTCACGACTAATGACTTTGCAGAGAGAGATGTAGAGAGAACCATACTAAGTACAATAGATTAGGAGATGCAGGATCAATGATCTCAGATAAAACATGGGGAACTGATAACTACACTTGAATTATTGGACACAAACAATAGTGGTGATGGTTGGGATGGAGTGTGCTAGAAAAAGATTGGGTTCTCATGAATAAAAAATTGAGGAGATGACCATGTAGGTCAGGATTGTGCCTTACATTTGGCCAAACCAAGAGTAGATGGTGTCTTCCCATAGGAATAGTCTATCTATGTTCCACCCTAGGTTAGTGTCAGTGTTCTGATACCATTTCAAAAATAAATTGGGAGGCTAATGGGATATTTTCTTATTAATAGAAGGAATGCTAATTTACCATATATAGGAAAGGATGAAAGTATAAGGGAAACAAACTTAACCCTAATGGGGCAATACAATTAGGCCCATTGAGCATGATAAACTAAATAAGAATAATTTCAAAAAAACATTAAACTCTTGCTTGATATAAAGGTTTGAATTCTCGATTTATGTTGTTATTTGCTCCCTCTTGAATTGCATTGGTAGAATCTTTTGAAGTAGTGAACACAATTGGTTTTGTTAGCCTTGTCTCCCCTCTTGAAGGTCAGCACTACTAATTGAATAATGGTTATTGTTTAATGATTGAATCAATTTGGATTTTTACGTTGGAAAATTTGAATATTGACTAGAGCTACAGATCTTGGATTTTGTGGGTCATATACCCCAACCCTCCACAGCAGATAATGCACATAGAGGTCCACTAATACTAGTTACCCCAATAGGAAAAAGTGTATTTCTCTCATGGAGGGGAGAACATTAGGCATCTATAGGAGTGGGTCCCGAGAGGGGTTCCACTCCTCACTAAATAAAATAAAAGGAAAATTGGCATATGCCAAACACACAACAAAACTTTTCTAAAGGTATGATAATCCAATTCAATCAAAAGTACGTTCAAAATACAAAAATCTATTAAATGAACATAAAATATCTAAGTACTACAATGTTTGACTCTATCATAGCCCTTCACCATGTAGGGAAATACATAAGAAAACTAATTTATTGAATAAGACCAGTAAAGGGTTAACTAACCACCTAGAAAATATCTTCTTAGCGAGATCAAATACTCTTCCATAAGTCTTGATTGAGTTTTGTCTACTCCTGTAATGACCCATTTTCAAATTAGTCATCTAATTATGGTTTACTTGGATGATTGTATGATTAACTAATTTGATCATTGTTTAAAGCTCAATTAGTGATGGTACTTAATTTTTGATATTTTAAATTTAATGAGAAGGTTTAATCATGCTTTGATTCACATAATTAGGGTTAAGGTTTGGAAACCCTAATCAGCCCAAATTAGGGTTTTGATGACATATGAATACAAAATTTGATAAGTATAATGTCTCACTAAATAATTTTTGGTATTTTATATGTAACTCTGATTTATATCAAATTTGGATATGATTTGGAAATATAAAATGTGAACAATATTGAAAAATATCATAATTTTGGATGAATGTTATGACCTGTTTATCGGTCAAGTTTCAAGCTCGACCGATCATATTTTTAGATTGATATAGCAGTGTGGTAATTGAATTTTATCTTTTTATTGTTATGTCCAATTGATATAAAATTTTAACTGTACTTTAAAAACACAATTATAGATACCCTGCTAAATTGGAGTAATTTTTGGATGACTTTTGTTCTCTACAGAGAGGGTGTCGGTCGAGTTCTGTGAAGGACAAACTCGACCGACCATGCTGCTGACTACAATATAGTAGTGTAGTATTTGATTTTTATTTTTTATTGGTAACTCCAAATGCTCTAAACTTTTTAATGTATATTATAAACTCAATTTCAGACATTGAGATAAAGTTTCATAATTTTTTGATGATTTTTAAGTTCTGAAACATGTGGTTTCGGTCGAGTTTATAACTCAGCTGACCAACCAATCTGAGCAAAATAAAAATACATTGAGGGGCTTGTTTGCAAATGTTCTAAGCACCTCAATTCATCTATATCACTAAAATAACATAGAAGGATCTCTCATAACTCGTCCTTCCTATCAAAGAAATGAAATTCTTGAGAGAGAGGAGATCTAGGGTTTTGAGTAGAGAAAGTGGAGGAGATGGTGACCTAGGGTTTCTCTATCCAAGATATGATGAAATCAAGTAAGTTTAGCTTCTTTGCATAGCATTTCATGGTGAATCTTCTCTCACATGTCAAGATTCCGTCCCTTCCCTGATTTGATTGGAAATCACATCAAATCTCCCCCTTTTCTCACTCTTTCTCTTCTAATCTCCATTTCTAGGGTTTCCGAGTTGAGAGGAGAAAGAATTGGATTCTTTTGTGAGAGTTTGATTGGGTTTCTGAAAATTTAGAGGTTGACCTACGAATTTAAGGTTCTTTGCACCTGAGGTGAGTGTTTTTCTCCCTCCTAAGCTTTGTAACCATGTTGAAAGCCTAATTCAATCCGGCTAAAACAATCAGAAACCTTGTTTGTATATGTATGTGATTGAATTTGATTTGGGACAGATATTGGGGAATCCAATTTTACTTATTTTTTATTATTTCTCATTGATTGAAACTTGATTAGTTCATGTTATATTGATTGAGGATGCATGGGTATTCTTATGGGTAGATGACTATGGTATTTCATGTGAATTTTTCCTAAAAATCAGCCCAATGGCCGATATGCTTGGAATTGAATTGACATGTACACAGTCATATTTGAATTGTACTAGATTGTATTATACAAGTGTATGTTGAATGCTAATGGAGTTGAATGACCACATATCCTGATTAGGATTTGTGTTGTGGAAGTGAATCAAATGAGTCAATTAATCAATGTATACTTATGATTGATGAATGAAATGTGTAAAAATGGAAACTAGGGTTTCCATGTTTGTGAATAACCCTAATGAACACTTGGGTCATGATTGGATTACTGAATGATATGATTCTTATGATATGTTAAACTAAGGAATGACTTCTTGAAAACCTTAAAATTTTATTATTAAGACGATTATGAGTGATAAAGCTAGAACATGTATATGATGTGGTAAATGTGATCAAATGCTGAAGTTGAAAGTATTGATCCTTTAATTGAATATGATGAGTCTTACTATATCATCTAAGTCTAATGCATTTGTTTTAGTATAATAAAGAATGATCATTGTTGATTATGGGAATGACATTAGTAGTCGATGTCAAGGTACACTTATCTGAATATAAGAGACAATATGAACAAGATGTACTTCTTGGTGATTGCAAGATAAAGATGAAATTAATGAAGATAATATGATGAAGTATTTTATCTTTTTTTTAATCACATGTGGATTAACCCAAATTAAATAAAATATACTAAGAATTGTACTTTAATGAATGTTATGTAGAAGAGAAGCATTTTATGTAAAGTGAATCATGAAAGATTGGTCCAGATAATGTAATGAACATGAAATGAAAGAAGTTGAGACTACTGAGTATAAAATGATGGAAAAAGATATGATTTAGTAGATGATTCTAAGAATGTAACTCTTACCCTAAAATAATGAGTTTGATGATGCTATAAAACAATCTCAAATGGGTGATTAAGAGATGTACATAATTGTAGTTGAATTCAACTAAATGATGAAACTCAAGTATTGGAATTGACTTATAAGAATGTGTTCTTGTATTGTGATTATTTGATAGAATACTTGTATTATGAGAATGAACTATTTTTATGGAATTCAAATGATAATCAACATGTGTTGATTAGTAAACCCATATGAAGAATGTGAAATAAAAAAAGAAGAGAACTAAATCTGTTATGCATGTATATTCATGAAATTATTGGCATCTATTCAGATTGGATGGAACATGCATATGTTGTATGATCAATCTAATCTTAGTATGAGGAAGGATACATGATATCTATATGATTTTACTATTGCTAGTTTTAATATCTTTGCTAATATTTGTTTAGAACTATGATATACAATGAGCTGATAAGATTTATGTTGAAATGGAATTTAATATGCACTCCTTACATTGAGAAACCCTGATAAGGGTAAATGTTGCATAATGAGATTATGTCTAGGGCTGAAAGCCCACTGATGATGATAAAACCGTGATGGGGTAAATGATGGACAATAAGATTATGTCTTTGGCTGAAGGCCCACTGTTGATGATTGTTATGAGATCAAGTAGAAGATAGAAATAATCATATTGTGCTTCTTGTTTTGATCATTGTCCTTATTGATAAACTTGATCTGTTTCATGTTATTATAGTTATGCAAGAAGACACAGATACGATATATGATTTTTTGAATTCCTGTAAGATGATTAAAAGAGATTAATAATAAGTGAAATGATTGAACATTTAGTTAGGTTCCCTGAACACTGTGATTTTCCCCCAAGGACCACAGTGGGGAAACAAAACGAATCTCCTTGTAGTAATCGATGAATTATGAGAAGGATTTCTGGAGTGTGGATCGAGGCCTTAAAGGTTAGACCACCAAGATATAGGAGTGAGTCACCTGGAGTGGCTCTGGCCCTAAATCCTTACTGTGAAAGTCTATGTCCAGATGGGATAGACTATGTTGAAATGAAATATGTGAAATGTGAAATGAAAAATATGTGAAATATTGTGATATGTTATATACTATTTTGTTGGTTCCTATCTCGTGTACCCGAGATGAGGACGTTAACCTCTTTAGGCAACCCTGAGGTGGCAAGGGTCTATTGTTGATATCTTAGGGTGGCCGGCTAAACCCTAAGATAGTGACAGTGAGTCATTGACATGAGAATCAGGCGTGGTGACTTCTACTTGGTGAGGTACAAGCCAAGTAGTTTCTGGGCAAATGAATAAAAGATGATAAGTCGTGTAGAACATGATTTGAATGATTATTACATTCCTTGTATTGTTAGTTGATGATTTATCATTATTAATTCAGCTTCATGTTGTGTAAAGTATTCATGTTGCTATGGAAAGTTTCTATTTCATATTATGATATGTCATGCTGACAAGTTATAAATGTTGGGATTCTTTTGCGAGAGTTTGATTGGGTTTCCAAAACTTTAGAGGTTGACCTACGAATTTAAGGTGCTTGGCACCTGAGGTGAGTTTTTTTCTCCCTTGTAAGCTTTATAATCATGTTGAAAGCTTAATTCAATCTGGCTAAAACAATCAGAAACCTTGTTTGTATATGTATGTGATTGAATTTGATTTGGGAAAGATATTGGGGAATCCAATTTTACTAATTTTTTATTATTTCTCATTGATTGAAACTTGATTAGTTCATTTTATATTGATTTAGGATGCATGGGTATTCTTATGGGTAGATGACTATGGTATTTCATGTGCATTTTTCCTATAAATCAGCCCAATGGCTGATATGCTTGGAATTGAATGGACATGTATAAAGTCATATTTGAATTGTACTAGATTGTATTATACAAGTGTATTGTTGACTGTTAATGGAGTTGAATGACCACATATCCTAATTAGGATTTGTGTTGAGGAAGTGAATCAAATGAGTCAATTAATCAATGTATACTTATGATTGATGAATGACATGTGTAAAAATGGAAACTAGAGTTTCCATGTTTGTGCATAACCCTAATGAACCCTTGGGTCATGATTGGATTACTGAATGATATGATTATTATGATATGTTAAACTAAGGAATGACTTCTTGAAAACACTAAAAGTTTATTATTAAGATGATTATGAGTAATAAAGCTAGAACTTGTATATGATGTGGTAAATGTGATCAAATGCTGAAGTTGAAAGTATTGATATTTCAATTGAATATGATGAGTCTTACTATATCATCTAAGTCTAATGCATTTGTTTTAGTATAATAAAGAATGATCATTGTTGATTATGGGAATGACATTAGTAGTCAATGTCAAGGTACACTTATCTGAATATAAGACACAATATGAACAAGATATCCTTCTTGGTGATTGCAAGATAAAGATGAAATTAATGAAGATAATATGATGAAGTATTTTATCTTTTATTTAATCACATATGGATTAACCCAAATTAAATAAAATATACTAAGAATTGTACTTTGATAAATGTTATGTAGAAGAGAAGCATTGTATGTAAAGTGAATCAAGAAAGATTGGTCCAGATAATGTAATGAACATGAAATGAAAGAAGTTGAGACTACTGAGTATAAAATGATGGAAAAAGATAGGAATTAGTAGATGATTCTAAGAATGTAAATCTTACCCTAAAATGATGAGTTTGATGATGCTAATGAATGACAATCTCAAATGGGTGATTAAGAGATGTACACATTTTGTAATTGAATTCAACTAAATGATGAAACTCAAGTATTTGAATTGACTTACAAGAATGTGTTCTTGTATTGTGATTGTTTGATAGAATACTTGTATTATGAGAATGAACTATTTCGAGGGAATTCAAATGGTAATCAACATGTGTTGATTAGCAAACTCATATGAAGAATGTGAAATAAAAGAAGAAGAGAACTAAATATGTTATGCATGTATATGCATGAAATTATTGGCATCTATTCAGATTGGATGGAACATGCATATGTTGTATGATAAATCAATTCTAAGTATGAGGAATGATACATGATATCTATATGCTTTTACTATTGCTAGTTTTAATGCCTTTTCTAATATTTGTTCAGAACTGTGATATACAATGAGCTGATAAGATTTATGTTGAAATGGAATTTAATATGCACTCCTTACATTGAGAAACATCGATAAGGGTAAATGTTGCATAATGAGATTATGTCTAGGGTTGAAAGCCCACTGATGATGATAAAACCCTGATGGGGTAAATGATGGACAATAAGATTATGTCTTTGCTGAAGGCCCACTGTTGATGATTGCTATGAGATCAAGTAAGAAGATAGAAATAATCATATGTGTTGCAATATACAGAGTTATTGTGCCTCTTGTTTTGATCATTGTCCTTATTGATAAATGAGATGGAGTGGACTTTTGGAATCCTTAAATGTCCAATGACATATTTGAATTCATATGTTGACTTATCTTGAGAACTACAAGTACTTTGATGAAATATGGATGATTAGTTATGTTGACACCAAGATTAAGATCCATAAGTTGATTCTCTTTCTGATTAAGTTGTTTATTGGTCAAGTAGTGGAAACTTGGGATTGAGATTTTATGGGATATAGCTTGGATGATAATAAAGCCTTGGTCAAAGTTTATTAATTGTATCGATATTTATTGATGGAGCTATTTAGGTATGATTATGATGAAATCATGTGCTTTGTGGTACACATGCAATAAGGTTAATATCTTTTTGTCAAAATTCTAATGAAGATGGTGTCACACATCCCTTTTATCGAGTGCTTGTGTACAATGGGAAAGTCCACGGGCCAAATATCGGATCAGTGTGGTGCTTTTGATGGCCCTTAGACCTATTGATCGTACATCATCAAGACCTTCATGTCTTTTACAGTTACAGCCGATCATCAGTAGCCCACCCTTCCCAGAACGTGTGATGCTCAGACAACGTGGAAGAGAGGGGTTCCTAGCAACCCGATGGCCTATTGACTACTCTCCACCATACTTTGGCGTCATAGTTAAATGTACAGATGTTGGCTGAAGCTCTTAGAAGAGACCATGAGGCCCAAACAGTTTATGATTGTTTAGGATAAGATGGTTTAGGTTTTTAATTTGTATATTTTTATGTTTGTTTTGGTTATTTATGTAAATTTCTATATTGTCAGATTAAAGATGATAAGACTACGGTGGATAATTAAAAGACTAGAACAATTAACTAAACTAGTTAAAAAAATAAAATGAAAAGATGATACTCAGATTTTGGGTTGCCTCCTAAGTAGCGCCTAGGTTTTACGTCACTGGCCCGACGGAAATTTGGGTTGGTTATGTTGATGCTGAGGGGTCGTCGATCTCGATAGTCTGTCTTGGTATTTTGTCTGTGGGTGTGTAGTATCTCTTCAATCTTTGGCCATTAACGGTCCGTTCTCCCCCATTATTGTCAAGGATGATGACTGCTCTGGTGGGGTAGATGTGTTTAATTGTGAATGGGCCAGACCACTTCATGCGGAGTATTCCAAGAAACATTTTAAGTCTGGAATTGAAGAGGAGGACATTATCTCTGATAGCAATATCTTTCCTCTTGAGGTGGCCATCGTGTCACATCTTGGTTTTTTCTTTATAGATTCTGGCATTATGGTAGGCTGTCATTCTAACCTCCTCAAATTCTTGTAAATGGAGTTGTCTGTATTCGTGAGCACTTTTAAAATCAAAATTCAGTTGTTTAATGTCCCACTAGGCCTTATGTTCCATCTCAACTGGAAGATGACATGATTTCCCATATACCAGTCGGAACGGGGTTGCTCCAATCAGTGTTTTATAAGCTGTGCGGTAAGCCCAAAGGGCATCAGGAAGCTTGGTGGACCAATCTGTATGATGTCTATTGATTATTTTCTCTAAAATTGCTTTCAGTTGTCTGTTCGAAACTTTGACTTGGCCACTAGTTTGTGGATGGTAAGGTGTGGCGACCTTATGGTTGACTCCATATTTTTAGGAGGGCTTCTAAGCTTCTTTCCAGAAAGTGGGTCCCACCGTTCGATATGATAGTTCGGGGGATGTTGAATCTCGGGAAAATGATGTCTTTGAACGTTTTGATGATTGGCTTTGAGTCACTGGATATGGTGGGTATAGCTTCTACCCATTTTGAGACATAATCCACAATGACCAAAATGAAAGAAAATCCATAGGATATGGGGAAGTGACTCATGTCGTCTATTCCCCAAACATCAAAAAGTTTGATTTCTTGCCACAAGGTGAGGGGCATTTCATTCCTTTTGGTTATACCACCAGAAAGCTGACATTTATTGCACGATCTTACAAAATCATAGGAATCTCTTGCTATTGTTGGCCAAAAGAAACCCGATTGTAGAACTTTCAGAGCGGTCTTTTTCAAACTCATGTGTCCCCCAGTGGGGCCAGAATGACAATGCTCTAAGATAGGAGTGATTTCTTCTTCTGGTATGCAGCGATGGAAAAGTCCATCTGCACATAGACGAAAAAGGTAGGGTTCGTCCCAGTAATATTTTTTAACGTCATGGAGAAATTTCTTTTTATCGTGGTGAGTGGTGGAGGGATGGATGATTCCTGTAGCCAGATAGTTTACTATGTCGGCATACCAGGGGAATCCGGTGGTGATTTTCATAAGCTAGTTGTCAGGGAGGGAGTCTCGGATAGGTACTTTATCATCATCCTCGACTTCAATGCGACTGAGATGATCAGCAACGACATTTTCCAATCTGCTTTTGTATTTTATTTCAAGATCAAATTCTTGCAACATCAATACCCAACTGATGAGTCTGGGTTTTACGTCCTGTTTCTGAATAAGATATTTGATGGCGGAGTGGTCTGTATATACGATGACCTTTGATCCAATTAGATATGAATGAAATTTTTCAAAAGCATAGATGATGGCTAAGAATTCCTTTTCAGTAGTAGTATAATTCTTTTGTGCCTCATCTAACGTCTTTGAATGCGTAGTATATTACATATGGCTTTTTGTCTATTCTCTACCCCAACAGAGCCCCTATGGCATAGTCGCTAGCGTCACACATTATTTCAAACGGTTGTGACCAGTCAGGTGGTCGTAGAATGGGTGTAGCTATTAAATCATTCTTCAAAGTTGTGAAGTTGTGCATGCATTCCTGGTCAAAGTTGAAATCAACATCCTTAGTCAATAGGCACGTCATAGGTTTTTCTATTTTTGAGAAGTCTTTAATAAATCTTCGGTAGAACCTGGCATGACCCAAGAAGGCTCGCACTCCCCTTATGTCTTTGGGCGGTGACAACTTTGAGATGACATCAATTTTCGCCTTGTCTACTTTGATTCCTCTTTCACTTACTTGATGTCCAAGGACAACACCTTCAGTCACCATAAAGTGACATTTTTCTGAGTTTAGGATAAGGTTTGTTTCCTCGCATCTTTGTAGGACTTTACTTAGGTTGAGAAGATAGTTGTCAAAGGAATCTCCGTATACTGAAAAAGCGTCCATAAATACCTCCATAATTGTCTTGGTTAGACCCGCGAAGATAGCAGTCATGCACCTTTAGAAGGTTGCGGGTGCATTGCATAGCCCGTAGGACATCCTTCTGAAGGCATATGTTCTGAAAGGACAAGTAAATGTCATTTTTTCTTGGTCTTCAGGGTGAATTGAGATTTGGTAAACCCTAGAATATCCGTCAAGGTATTTGAAAAAAAA
The DNA here is from genome assembly GCA_963693085.1 of Alisma plantago-aquatica. Lineage (NCBI taxonomy): Eukaryota > Viridiplantae > Streptophyta > Magnoliopsida > Alismatales > Alismataceae > Alisma > Alisma plantago-aquatica. The sequence continues at coordinate 499,038,045 of OY856409.1, read as the reverse complement.
TTGGTGGGCTAGCCGCTCAAGGACTTCGTCAAGGAAGGGTAAGGGAAAATGGTCTTTCCTTGTTGATTTGTTCAGTTTTCTAAAATCTATGCACATTCTCCAACCAGTAATGGTCCTTGTAGGTACTAGCTCATTCTTATCATTTAAGACAACAGTGGTCCCCCCTTTTTAGGGACCACTTGGACAGGACTAACACACTGAGAGTCAGAAATTGGATAAATGATACCCGCTTTTAAGAGTTTAAGAACATCGAGGCGAACTACCTCTTTCAGGTTTGGGTTCAATTTTCTCTGGTGCTCCATTGAGGGTTTGAACTCTTCTATCATGGGTAATTTATGCATACACAGTGCTGGGTTAATGAATATTAGGTCAGTCATCTTGTACCCAATTGCTTTCTTGTGCTTTCTTAATCTAGTAAGAAGTCTCTCTTCTGGGTCGTCATTCAAAGAGGAACTAATGATAACTGGACATAATTTTTCTTCATCTAGGAAGACATGTTTGAGCCTAGTTGGTAGAGTTTTCATTTTCGGGGCTTTGGGCACTTCTGTTGTCTCCAATATGGAAATTGATTTCAGTTCTTCAAAAGTAGTTTATGGGGCTTTTTCAGCCTGTTCCAAGTACTGCAGGCATTGTTGAACTAACTCATTGGTCGAAAATTCAACTTCCGGAGTTATTAGAGCGTCCTCTACGACATCTACTGGTTCTAGATTTTCTTGCTTGAGTTGAGACATTTTATCAATAGCTTCAAGTAGAAAAACCTCTTCATGGATACTAGGGCTCTTCAGACTGTTGAAAACCCTGAACTGAACAGTTTCTTTACCTAGGCTCAACGTAATTGTGCCAGCCTCGACATCAATTAATGCTCTAGCTGTGGTGAGGAAAGGTCTACCAAAAATTATTGGGTACCTTAGGTCTTCTTTTATATCCATAATGACAAAATCACAAGGGACATAAGAGTCCCTCCCCACTCTTACTGGAATATCTTCAATGACTCCCAGGGGTGCAGTAATGGTGGAGTCAGCGAGCAGGATGGTCATTGTTTTAGGCAATAGGTCAGTGAACCCTAATCGTTTGCACATGGAAAATGGCATAATTGATATGCTGGCTCCCAAGTCGGCCAATCCCTTTTTATAAGAAGTGTTCCCAATAGAGCATTGTATGCCAAAGGAGCCAGTTTTTTGGCATTTTATTCAAAATGATGTCAGAAGTGGTTTGGGCTAGCTTGACAGTTTCATGCTCCTCTATCATGTATTTCTTTGACAATAAAGTCTTCAGATATTTGGACCAAGCTGAGATTTCAGATAAGGCGTCAAGAAAAGGAATATCGACATAAAGTTTCTTCATTGCCTCTTTAAATTTCTAGAATCTAGAGTCTAGTTTGGTTTCCTTTAGCCTGCCAGGATAGGGTATCCTTGGCTTATATTGTGGAACTTCTGGTTCTTTGGAACCTTGTTCCTTTTCTTTACTCTCTTTAGCATCTTGACCTAATTCTTCTGTTGGGATGATTTCAGTTACATCCCCATCTTCTTGATTTACTGAGATGGCTTCGATGAGAGCACGACTAGACCTTGTTGTGACAGTGTTTAATTGTTCTTGTCTATGTTGGTTGTGTGTTGGATTTGCTTCTGATTGGCCACCGAAAGTGCCTACTGAAGGTTTTAGCTGAGATGCTATCTGTGGTAACTGAGTTTCCATAGCTTTTTGTTGGGCCTGCTGGTTAGCCAGCATAGTTTGTTGTGATTGCAGCATTTGCCTTATCAAGGATAGTTCATCAGTCTATTGTGGTGGGGCATTCTTTTGTTTAAATTGAGTGAGTTGTTGTTACCCTTGAAGTGGTTGTTGTTGAGCTGCTGGCAACTAAGGTTGCTGCAGATGTTGTAGCTGAGTTTGTTGTAATTGCGGGTGTAGAGGAGGGTGGGTATACTAGTAGTATGTAGAGGGATTTCTTGGGTAGTTGGATCTTTGGAAATTTTTTCTAAGATTCCCTTGATTTTGGTTGTATTTGCTTTGGAATCCAGGTGGTAGTTTGTTGGAGGATCCACCTTGTGTTTTATGTTGTGGGTTAGCAGTCCCCGTAGGATTTCCATATTGAAAATGTGGATGATTTCTCGGTTGATTCGGATTGTAGTAAGCTTGTCCTGGTATGGAATGAATGGAATTTACTTGTTCTGGCATTTGATCCTCATGGTTTTCAATGATTGGCTCATACTGCGGTTGAGGTGGTTGCAAATCTAGCATTACATTGTACAGAAGACCACATGACAATGTGGGATGATCTTATGCATGACATGCCTCGCAAGTTCGTGTGGCTTCTTTAATTTGTTGGGGGTTCTTCTTTCTGTCATACTCCCCAAATGATGCTTCAAGTGCTAGTTGTTTGTTGTTTATGGTTTTCAAGGCCTCGGCTATGGCTTTCATTTCTATAGATTCTTCAGCTTTACAGACCTTTAGAACTCCTCCTGTAGTCACCCTCCCCCAATTGGATTGATTTTCTGCTCCGAGAGTGATGATTCTTTAGGTTTCTTCATAGTTTTGTCTCATAAAGTTTCCTCCAGATGAGGAATCTAAGAACTTTTTAATTTCATCACTTACTCCCCTGTAAAAAGTTTCTATGAGTTGATTTTATGAGATTCCATGGTGAGGGCATTTCCTCAAGAGTTCTTTGAACCTTTCCCATGAGTCAGCCACTAACTCTCCTGGTAGTTGAAGGAATTGGTTGATTTTCCCTCTGATTTGGTAGGTTAGTGAAGGTGGGAAAAATTTCTCCAAGAACTTCTCTTCTAAGGGAGCCCAGGTGGTGACTGGCTCCCCGCCCAAAGAATTGTACCAGCTTAGTGCTCTTCCATACAAGGTGAAATTGAATAGTCTAAGCATGATTGCATCCACGGTTGTTCCAACTTGTGGTATCATCTTGCAAAGAGCTTTGAACCTCTTCAAATGGTCCATGCAGTCATCTCTGACACTTCTAGAGAATGAGATGCCCTGTATTATTTGGATCCATTGTGTCCTAATCTCAAAATTTGGACTGTCGATGAGTGGCAGTTGGACTGGATGGTTATCTTCGTAGTTCTTAGGAATGACATAGTCCCGTAGTTGCTTGCTTCTTACCAATAGTTGAGCAGCAGCTCTGGCTGCTTCATTTTCAGCACGGATGCGGGCTTGCTCTTCAGCCCATACTTCAGCCTGAACTTGGGCGTGTGTGTCGGTAATGAGTTGCGCTCGTTGGACTGCTATGGCAGCGTTGACCCTTTCCATCACTAGTGCAGCTTGGCATTGATCTTTGGCCATTTGTCTAGCTCTATGATGATTAAGTCTAATGCACCAGTGGAAACTTTTCTCTACCTCAGAGTCGTACTCTGGATCAGGGGAGAATCCGAGATTATGCATTGGTTCCATACACGTCTTCTACTTGAGTAGAGGAAGAGGCACACTTTTTAGATGATGCGGGTGATGTGATGAAATCAAGAGAATATCGAGTAATATTAAAGAAAAAGTGTAAAACCCTAACCAACTAACAAGATGATAAATGAAATTAAAACATTCCGTTGTCCCAGGCAACAACGCCATTTTTTTATGGAGCTTCCACTCGGGAGGAATTGTGTGCACCACTAAAAATCCTAAAGATAGCAGGTCCTTAGGTTTAGCCTTGCTTATACTAGATTAAAAACTCCACCCACATATGCTAGGATATGTGGAAGTCTTATCGTAGTATAGTTAGGGGTCGACTCCACAGGACAACAGTCTTGTTGAGATCAACAAGATAGAAAACGTTGGAATTTCACTTAACTCCTTAACAATTGGTATTTAGATCAAAGAGTTGGTTTGGTTGTTTAAACTAAGTGCAAGTAAAGTAAAAGAAAGAAAGTAAGAAGCAAGGTAAATTTAAGGTTGTAAACAATGTTAAGAAACCACTAGGATGGGATCGGATTTCACCACCACTACACATGGATCAAAACATGCATCATAGTAACATAACCTGCAATAAGTGTATAAACAATTAGTATCTTTGTAGACTTAGTATCCTTTCAGGGAACTAACTACGAGAAGTGTGGGAATGTTGCAATTCCAGCCATCCCCAAACGAATGGTCACTTACTTTACATCATTCCCTTTGCAAAGTGTGTTCCTCAACTTATCAAGGTTGTACTTCCATACATCAACTGATTATATTTCATAGTATGAAAGTACAACGATGGAAGTGAGTTTACCCCACTTTTTGAAAAACACTCCTAGATACTGAAACATATGCATGGTGGCTACATGCATCAGGAACCAACATTCAATCGAGATTTGAATCTAATAGTACAAACGTAGACAATTCATACTAAGAGATAATAAGTAACACAAGTTGGTGATCAAGTAACAAGCATTCATTAAACGATTGATATTGAACTGAAAAGAAAGTATATCTCTATTGCAAACTTATGAATTACTTTGCATGAAATGAAAACATTGGTAGCAGGGCTACTCCCCACACCCTAGTGTATAAGACTACTCGCTCATTGCAAGAACAAAGAAGGGGGTTGTGACATCCCCCAATTTCTATATACTTTCCATAGTGACATTCATAGATATGCGTGCACTCATATCTACATATGTCAAAAGGGAAAATATAAGAGATTAAGGTAGTCAACTAAAATAGAGATTGGGCCAAGATCAAGTCCACATCATCATATAATGCCACACAAATATTCATTCATAAAGATAATAAAGTCATTACATATGGAGAGAAAATATTGTTCTAGAGAAAGTTAACTTTATTACATAGGATCTCAATCATCCTCAATATCAACTAAGAAAAGAATTAAACTAACATATAGCAATAAATGAGATAAGAGGAAAAGATCTATCTAATATATCCTCCATGTTTATTATTTTATGCCTTCAGTTACTTTGAGCATGCATTTCACTTTGTTGTCAATTGTTCCTTGCACCTAGAAAATACGAGAAACAAAACATCAAAAAAGTTGGTACGTGGTAAAAAGTTACACTAATAAGGTTGCATAAAGGAAAATATTTCAAAAAGAAGGAAAGAGAGATAAAACCATTTCTTAAGGCGTAAAATCAAGTAAACACCCTTTTATTAGATTCATTTTGATGCAGTTGTACTACATCTATTGCACTTGACCTTACATCTAGTGTGGGAAATAGAATATCATCATACATATAACATGGGCCAAGGAATCCTACATCTATGTTAGGCAACATACATCCACACCAGGCTATGTGCTCTAGTAGCTACAACCCATCATAATCATTTATGTTTCTCTTAAATTTGGCGAAGTATAACTCATACTAGTTCAATCAAACAATCATATCTAAAAACGAACATTCAAGATATTACATAGCATAGGAAACCAGAAATCTAGTCTTATACTTATAAGACCACATACCTGCTTGTTCAAAACAGATGTCGAAGGATTTAGAATCAACAAGAAATAAGTCACCCTGCACAGAAAGCAAGGGTACAACATTACTATTGGTCCAAGTGACCAAGACTAAGATATGTTATTCATTATTATTCCTTTTATGTTATCTAATTCAGATCAGGGATTTTCCATATTTTAATTAGGATTAGAGATAGCATCAGGTCTGATCCATCATAAACTATTTTGATTTAAAAGATAATATTTAATTGATCAATTAGAAGATTTCCAAAAATTAGGGTTTCTAAGATGGTTGGAAAAAAAAGGAAAGTAACCCTCAACATATTAACCATTCATAACATCAGGGTTCATTTTAAAGATTCAGACCAATCATAATCACTAATTATCATCTAATGATATTAATTTTGTCATAAATATATATCTTTAATTCCATGTAGAAAAAGAAACTAGATCTAGGGTTTCATCCAATCCTTTGGTCATTTATCCTCTTAGAATAGTGTTGCGAGTTATTTAGAAAATAGGGTTTCATCTAGGGTTAAATATATTGTAGACAGTCATATATTATCAAGGAAAACTATTATCAACAATTAATTATAATTAAGGAAGTCATTTAGGATTTAGGCAACTAATTTTGAAACATGCAATGTATCTAGGTCCTGGTGACATTTTATTTGAATAGATAATAATTTTTTGATCAAAATGGTATATGGGTTTGCTATAATCCAATATTCCAAGCATCTTTTATGATTTTTCTAAGGTAATGTATTTCCTTGAGTAATAAAAAGAATAACTAAATAAAAGAAAGGAAAATAACCTCGATCAATGGTCGGATCTGACTGGATCAATGGCTCAGATTGATCTATGCCAATCTGGCATTCCTGGGTCAATCTACACTGATCAAACGCTCCTAGCTTGATCCCGCTGGTTTGCTGCTTGCTCCAGTAGGGAAGGAGGGACTCCGGTGAGATCAAGCTCGCTCCTTGGTGCTACTCACGAGTGGGAAAGAGCTGAGGTAGGTTCGGTAGCTCATTCTGAAGACAAAGAGGATCGGAACAGGGTGTAAGACCATGTGTAGCTCGTCGCTGCCTTGTGGGCAGGCAAGGTCGCCGGAGCCAAGGCATTTTTTGGAGCGAGAGGGGTTCTGGGGACCTGCCCTCTAGCGGCGCACACTCGCGGTGGGTTGGAGAAGGTGTTGGAGGGGTAGGATTTGAGCGAGGAGTGTTGTGGTGGCCTGACGGTGAAGTGAGATGAGGTTGAAGAAGGTGGCTAGGGGAGCAGTGCTCGGGGTGTCGATGCTTGCATTTGAAGGTGTGAAGTGGGTAAACAAAGCATGGCAGAGCTAATGGAGGCCTTAAATAGGCGTGAGAGAGGCTAGGCATGGAAGCCCTAAAAGCCCCACCGTCGGAGTGAGAGCAGGTTGTGGTCAAGTTGTTGGGTTGGCACAATGGCGCATGCGACTCAGTCAAAACTGGTATGGCCAGCCACAGAATTGCAAGATGAAGATATCTACGTGAACAGATATTCAAAAAGGTGGATTTGATGGTGCATGGCGGAGGCTCGGGTTGCTTCTTGTCTCCCCGCCCTTTGCAGGAGGTAGGAAACGAAGTCTCCTACATTGGATCAATGATCAAGGGTTGGAAATTCACGACCTGAAACTAGGTCCGCGCACAAGAGCTTAATGGGTCGCGTGACACATTAATCTATCCATTTAATTGATAACTAAGGTCTTCAATCCAAAAAAATGAGTGGAATATGTACCAATTTCAATTGGTAATATCTCCCAATGGGTTGACCAAACTGGAACAAAATTTTAGGGGTAGTTCTTTAAGGTCTTCATGAAGCTTTGGTATAAGTTTGAGATCCAAATTCCAAAATTTGATATGTTTATTTACTAGATACATTAACAGATGTATTTTATCATCATAGTATACTAGGGTTTGCATTTTCTTTAAAATTTGTGACACAATTTTGTTCAATTGAGTGATGAAATTTTATGAGGATATATTGGTTAACATAATTTGCTAATAAACTCTTAAGAGAGAGAAAAATATTATGATAACTCACTTTGTCACATTCTCCCCTCCTTTTAACAATTTTCTCCTCAAAATTCAAGCAGCCTGAAAGAGATGTGGATATTTCCGCTCGACTTCAGACTTGAGCTCCCATGTAGCATCGTTTTGATCATGATGGCTCCAGAGAACTTTCACCATATCTATACGCCAATTATTGTGAAGCTCCTTTGTCTTAAAGTCAAGGATTTTGACTGGTGACTCAGCATAAGACATATCATCTTTCAGCTCGAGAGCTTCATGATTCAGTATGTGACTAGGGTCCTTGACATAAGGCTTTAGATTAGATACATGAAAGACATTATGCATAGCACTATACTGAGGTGGGAAGGCAAGACAATAGGCACATTCTCCAACCCTTTCAAGGATCTCGAAGGGTCCCACATAACGAGGACTGAGCTTTGCCTTATTCTTGGCCAAAGCTCGAATCGGTCGGATCTTCAGAAAGACATGATCACCTTCCTTGAACTGACATTCCTTTCGGTGAGCATCTGCATATGATTTCTTCCTATCCTGTGCTCGCCTCATTCTCTGCCTGATCAGTGCAACTTTATCTACATACAGCTGCATCTCCTCGGATTTCATCATGGTGTGTTCTCCGACATCGTCCCAATGTAATGGAGATTTGCACGGTAGACCATAGAGAGCTTCATATGGTGGCATCCCAATACTTGCCTGATAGCTATTATTATAGGTGAACTCAGCTAAAGGTAGGTAATGGTCCCACGAGCCTTCCCAGTCAAGCACACAAGCTCGTAGAAGATCCTCCAGAATCTGCACTGTTCGTTCTGACTGTCCATCTGTCTGCGGATGATAAGTTATACTGAAGTTCAACTTGGTGCCCAATTCTTCTTGAACCTGTTTCCATAGCTTTGAAGTGAACTTTGGGTCCCGGCCTGAGACAATGGACGTTGGAACTCCATGCAGATGTACAATCTCCTGTATATAAAGGTCGGCCAACTCAAATACTTTCATAGTAGTCTTCACGGGTAGAAAATGAGCTTACTTTGTGAGACGATCCACAATGACCCATGTAGCGTCGTATCCCTTCCTGGTCCTGGGTAATCCCACTATGAAATCCATAGTGATATGTTCCCATTTCCATTCTAGAATCTCGAGGGGTTGCAGTAGACCACGTGGTCTTTGATGATCAGCCTTGATTCTCTGGAAAGTCAGACATCTGGACACAAAATCTATAATGTCGTGCTTCATGCCTCTCTACCAGAACTGATGTTGTAGATATTTGTACATCTTCATCATGCCAGGATGAACTGTGTACTTGGACCCATGTGCCTCACTAAGAATTGTTGTCTCTACAGCCGACTGCTGAGGGACCCACATACGGTTCTTGTATCGAAGACCACCATCAAAATCCACATACAGATGTGTATGAGGTTTAGCTAGGATAGAGGAGAGCTCTGCAATCTTGGGACTAGCTTTATGTGCCTCCAGAAGTTCAGAATGCAGGTTGGATGTGATAGAGATGTTATTGACATGCATACGATCAACCAGGAATTGTGGTCTCCAGCTTGCTAGGTCCTCCATGTTCCTCCATTTGGGTACAGACATGGATGCACAAATAGCTCTTTTCCTACTAAGAGCATCAGCAACCACATTGGCCTTACCTGGATGGTAGCCAATGGTGAAGTCGTAGTCCTTCAAGTACTCAATCCACTTTCGTTGTTGCAGATTCAAATCCTTTTGCGTCAGAATGTACTTGAGGCTTTTGTGGTCGGTGAAGATATCAAACATTGCCCCGTACAAGTAGTGCCTCCAGATTTTGAGAGCATGGATGATAGAAGCTAACTCCAAATCATGCGTAGGGTAACTCAACTCATTGGGTTTCAACTGTCTAGAAGCGAAGGCCACTACTTTCCCATTCTGATGTAGGACACATTCTAGACCATGTCGGGAAGCATCCGTGAATATCACAAATCCTTAATTTCCAGAGGGTAAAACAAGGACAGGTGCTGACGTTAACTTTTGTTTAAGCTCTTGGAAGCTAGACTCACAAGCAGCTGACCAAATAAAATGCTCGTCCTTCTGAGTAAGCTTAGTGAGAGGAAGTGTCACTTTAGAGACGGAATAAAACGACGATAATATCCGGCCAGAACTAAGAAACTCCAGATTTCAAAAGGATTACGAGGAGGTTGCCAATCAAGTACAGCAGATACTTTAGTGGGATCAACAGATATGTTACCCCCATAAATGACATGTCCAAGAAACATAACTTTGTCAATCCAGAATTCACATTTGGAAAGCTTGCCATAGAATTTCTGGGCTCGAAGGATCTCAACGACAGACTTCAAATTCTCCCGATGATTTTCCATAGAGTCAGAATAGATCAGAATGTCATCAATGAAGACAACCACAAACTCATCAAGATAAGGTTGGAAGACTTTGTTCATCAAGTTCATGAATACGCCAAGCGCATTGGTCAACCCAAATGGCATCACCAGAAATTCGTAGTGCCTGTAACGAGTTCGCAAAGCAGTCTTGGATATATCTGAATCCTTAACCTTAAGTTGATGGTAGCCAGAAGGAAGATCAATTTTTGAGAAGACTTTAGCAATACGAAGTTGATCAAAAAGGTCATCAATACAAGGGAGAGGGTACTTGTTTTTAATGGTATCTTGCTTCAACATGCGATAGTCAATACACATCCGCATTGAACCATCTTTCTTTTTAACAAAAAGGAAAGGTGCACCCCAAGTGGAAATGCTAGGGCAGATAAAACCCTTATCAAGAAGTTCTTGTAATTGTTTCTTCAGCTCCATAAGCTCAGCAGGTGCCATCCTATACGGTGCCCTAGAAATAGGAGTGGTTCCATGAAGAAGATCTATGGAGAACTCAATGTCTATGTTTGGAGGTACCCCAGGAAGCTCCTTCGGAAATACGTCAAGGAAATCACGTACCACCTCCAGTCTTTCTACAGGCCCGTTGTTAGGATTGGTCTCTAAGACGAATGTGAGGAAGACTTTACATCCGTTAGATATGAGATTTTTAGATTTAAGAGAGGAAATTATTATATTATTACAGAATCCGCTTCCCCGAGGGATCACTACAGGAGAGGAATGAGGTTGAGAGAGGACTACCATCTTGTTTCTACAGTCAATGTGAGCATGATATGTGTATAGCCAATTCATGTCGAGAATAATATCAAAGTTTTCCATGGTTAAGAGAATGAATTCAAAGGGCATGTCGTGATTTTAAAATTTTAGAGGGAGGACATCGATTTTCTGCAATGTAGTGAATATTTTTCCATTAGGAGTTGACACATCCATAATGTATCCCAAGTCCCTTATATGTAAGTGCAACATTGAGGCCAGATTTTGGGAGATAAAAGTATTTGTGGATCCAAAATCAAACAATGTTTTAATAGGATGTCCATTCAAGAAAACAATGCCTACACATGATAATTACATTTTAAATAATTGAAGGCATTGAATAAGATATTAGATATATGAAAAAGATTTAAGGTTACCTTCGAAAAGCTAGTTCAGATTTTCCCCGGCCTCCTCTGCTGTTACTGCGAACACCCTGGCATTGAGGTGTCCCTGAGGGGGTGGAGCACCCGCTGGAGGTTTTCCAAGGATAGATGCATTGGGGCATTTGGCAAGGAAATGTCCCTCCTTCTTACAGTTGTAGCAGACCGGCTTGGTGTAGCGACAAGGCCCATCATGTCCTCATCCAAAAGTCTTGCACTTGTTGCGGTAATCCATCAGCTTTCTATTCTTTTATTCCTTCTTTCTTGAACCTCCTCCTTTTCCTGATCCTTTATTATGGCCAGGGTGGAACTTCTTGAACTTCTCTTCCTCAGTGGTGGTCAACCCTAAATATCCCATGCTAGAAGGCTTCTGCAATCCCTGCTCCCTTTCCGGCTTAAGGGCCATGTCTAGGGCTTCATAAATGCTTCGGGGACGAGAGGCTATAACTAGGGTTTTCAGGTGTGCGGAGAGACATTCTACATCATGCTCAGTGAGGCGGTCCTCAGTCCGGATAGGGGCATAGCTTTCCAGAAGCCTAAACTTCTGGGTATAATCGGCAACTGAGAGACTACCCTGCCTAAGCTCCATGTACAACTTCTCTTTCCTCTTCCTCTCAGTTATGGGCATGAAACGGTCAGTGAAGAGGGTCTTGAAGGCTTCCCACCCCAAGTTGTCTACTTCCTCTCCCCGATTCCCACCATAATTCTCCCACCAGATCTTCGACCCTCCCTTAAGTAAATGGGTGGTGAATTTAACCTTCTTTTCTTCGGGTACTTCTAGGGTACGGAAGGCGTTCTCTATGGAAAGGACCCAGGCCTCAGCCTTGTCCATGACTTCAGGTTGGTCTTCCCCCCAAAAGCTATCAGGGTTGAGCTTAATGAAGTCTATCATCGTCACCTCCTTTTTCCTAGAGGGGCTAGGTTCAGGGGTTCCTTTTGTGGCGAGGGTTTCCATAAAATCTAGAAGGATTGTTTTCTATTCCTCCCATCTCTCCTTGGTCGCGGCATCAGGATTAGGTACTTCGGAGGTTTCATGATCTTTTCTCTTCTTAGAGGATGATTCCTCTGAGGCCTTTGAGTTGCGAGTTTTAGGAGGCATCATGTAATTAATATGAACATATTAGGTCTATTACTTCAACAATTATTCTCATCATTATCTTTATTATCATCACATGATATTTCATTATTCTCATTTATCAAAAATTAATGTTATGAATGTTATGATTTATGGAGGATATCCTAAAATCCTTATCAGTTGATCCTTAGGACTTTCTAAATAGAGAGACTCCTTCCTAACCTTATAACAGAGGTAAGAGGGAAAAATTATTTTAAAACATAGATGAGAGGGAGAAATTTTTCCTATAGAAGAGGTGAGAGGGAAAATCTATATATGAGAAGGTTCCTAAAGTAAGGTACGCCCAAGAATAGGGGACACTTAGGATATCGGCCAGGTAGACTTATACTGCCATAAAGGTAGCCTCGTGATTGCCAAGCTAAGTGGCTCAGAGACTTTAGTCAAACCCATGGAAGATGATATCGTAGAAACCTCAACCCTTCACATCCCTAACTCAAGGACTACCCTATACTCAAAATAGGGTGAATGAAGTTCATGTGACTTGATGTGTGAACATTGGCTCTTATACCAACTGTGACGTCCCCCAATTTCTATATACTTTCCATAGTGACATTCATAGATATATGTGCACTCATATCTATAAATGTGAAAAGGGAAAATATAAGAGATTAAGGTAGTCAACTAAAATAGAGACTGGGCCAAGATCAAGTCCACATCTTCATATAATGCCACAAAAATATTCATTCATAAAGATAATAAAGTCATTACATATGGAGAGAAAATATTGTTCTAGAGAAAGTTAACTTTATTACATAGGATCTCAATCATCCTCAATATCAACTAAGAAAAGAATTAAACTAACATCTAGCAAGAAATGAGATAAGAGGAAAAGATCTACCTAATATATCCTCCATGTTTATTATTTTTTGCCTTCATGTACTTTGAGCATACATTTCACTTTGTTGTCAATTGTGTTGGTATGTATGCCCTGAGAGCCAATCATGGGATGATTTGTGGGATACATTAAGATTGATTTAATAAACATCAAAGGCAAGCTTCCAATTCTTTCTGGTTCAGTCATATGAGATAGTGATAGAATAGATTGAATGTCTAGAGAATGACGGTACTCAATGACGTATGCTTTCAGGTTGAGGACCTGAATGATGAGATCATATGGATGCTAAGAGTTTGTACATTCTTGTTATGTCCCTAGTCGGATGTCATTGTGGAAGGTAGATAGACAGCAATGAAACACAAGACTAGATTGTGGTGTTGGTTGATGACATAATCTCATCAGTCATGATATAGAGATATCAAACCAAACACATAGGTACTTGTTAGATAACAAGTGTACCGGACAGACCCACCGTGAGTTTGACACATGGAACCATGACATGGTAGTCACAGTCAGTACTCACAGTGATGGTGGTGAGTGTGATTCTTTGCCCTGAAATCACTGCACTCAACACATGTTGTTGGGCACACTTTGACATCATCGAACGCAATCCTGAAACATGGGTTGTTATAAAGGTGATGATTGGGTGGCTTTGACACATGGGGCTTTTGAGGGGTGAGTGATAGATATGGGATTTGTCCCTCATGAGGGAGTTTGATATCCAAGGCCACTTGATGAGTAGGATTGAGATAGGTGTGCGCACACATGTGTGAATCAGTATGTGATATTGATGTCATACATATCTCGTTCAATCTACTCTGACATCAAGAAAGTGAATGAACGTTGATAGGATGATTGTTCCATGCCTCGAGTTCATTCGGGATATCAGTGACAAAGGAATTATACATTCACTATTACACCATTCACAGATTGTAGGATTGAAAGTTGTTCTCCAACTTTCTACTTTCACTTGGGTAGCAATGATGTGTGACTAGGCACCACTCTTTGCTTGTGAAGTCATAAGTGTTATGGACTTTCACTGCCAATGTGAAATGGACCTGCAGGGTCACACACATAGGATTTAACCTGGAAGAGGAGTTTTGTCCACAAGCAACATTTAGATTGATTACTAAAGGAGTTTAATAGTTCAATTAAACACTCAATCAGTCGATAGCTCAATATCATATGGTTTAAGGTGTTGGACGCATTGATTGGAGTATCGGATTGATTGAAATCGCAATTGACTGATTTTGCACAACCTGCACTCCCAACTGATCGGTTCAAGTGTTGAACCGGTCGGCTGAGGTTGATGAACCGGTCGGCTCAAGTGTTGAGTCGATCGGCTCATGGTCAGAGTGAAATGATCGGTTCAAGTGTTGAAATGATCGGTTCAACTGGTGCAACCGAGCAAGTTGGGAAAGTCAGGTCGGTGAGAATTTTCCTTGTGTTTCACTTGCCCAATTTGATTGGAACAAGGATTGGTATTTGATACCAATTAGAAACAAAAGAAGGAAAGTCAATTGGGAACTGATCAAGACCACAAACTGACCGGTTCAGAAGTGAACCGATCGGCTCATGGGTCCCAACCGATCGGTTGGTGTTCCAACCGACTGGTTCAGGTCCCCAACCGACCGGTTCACTTGTGAACCGATCGGTTCAGGTTGCGAGTTGGTTGTTTTGTGGAAAATCTCAAACCCTTCTACGCCTGCTTTTAGTCCCGCATTGCCCGGGATGGAGAACCTTGTCCCATGACCCTCCTATATATATAGGGGTATTGGGGGATTCTCAAAGTACAACTCAGTGCAACCAGTTACTCTGCAAAGTTGTCGTTCTCTCTGGTTTTGGTAACCGAGAGAGAGCCCGAGAAAGTGCTTCCCGCAAAAGGGAGGTGCAGCAAGGGAAGGAAAACTGCAGTTGCAACTGGAGGCAGGAGAGTGTGTTGGCGACTAGTACGTCAACAGGAGGGTGCGAATCCTTCAACTTCCTTGTGGGACAAGGAGAGTGGAGTTCCAGGTGATCCGTGTGGACTACTACAGAGGCGGGAGGTTTCTACCGCTTAGGAGGACAACTCTCATCCGACAGTCCGGTAGGACAAGGACTCGTCAGTCCCGATGCGACCAGGAGCTGCATAGACACCATCCAAGACCAGAGGTGAAGACCGCGCAAGCCGCGAGGTATTGTCGCCGAGCAAGCCTCGGGACAAGGTATGATTCCACAAACCATCCATTCCTATTATATAGACGTTGACGCGTTTCCTCGTGATGGGTTTGGGGGAGAACATTTTTGTTTCCGCTGCCGTCTCTGCCTCCCCTAAAACCCAACAGTGGTATCAGAGCCACGTCAACTGCTCTATATTTTAGGAATATCGATATGATCGATTTTGGTTTTTCGCCTTTATTTATTGCATGCGATGCGAATAATATTGGTTTTATGCATGTCCAATCCTAAATCCACAAATCCCAATTACATATATGATATGTATTATTAATGCACTCGATACACGTCGCCCTTAAACGAGTTTTGTGGTGGATGTGTGTAGCATGATTATGGCCTATAAACCCCTATCTGTGTGTGGTTGTTTATGGTTGCTTGGATCTCGGTCTGCGCATCGATCTTCCTTCTACTATTCCTGATGTAACTCGAAATAATTCCAGATTCTTTCCTACCTTTGCTCCCCTCGAATGTAAATCGGGGTTTCTTCTTTTAAGCAATGTAATAATAGGATAGATTTTATTTCCTGTTATGTCGAAGACCGGCAGACATCAAGACAAAAGCTGAAACGATCGGTTCAAGGTGTGAACCGATCGGTTGACGTTCCAGACGGTCGGTTCAAGGAGTGAACCGATCGGTTGATGACCGATCGAGGAGCGAGACGACCAGGTGGCGGACATGATGAGATGCACGACGTCCAGGCAAACTGATCGGTTGGAGGAGCCAACTGATTGGCTAGTGGCACCCAGACGACTGGCTGGAGAGTACAGATCATTCATGTGATGAGTTGATCAACTCGGATGGCAAGGCACAGATGTTCATCTTGTACAGGTTGCATGTGATGATGACCTAGATGACCATGATTCATCTTGGCTCGAGGAATCACATTAGGATGGCCATAATCATCGCTTTTTATCGTTTGTGCATGTTTTATGTGGGATATAGCATGTATATGATACGTACTATGTATTATGGTGATTGGATATGTATATGTATATAAAACCAAATCCCTCATTAAAATATTAAGTTTTAGATGCCTTCCAAATGCGACACACGTGAAAAGCTTGATCGACCAAGTGTAGGCACGCCCTAGCGTGGTGCACCGTCAATCTCGTGGAAGCGTGAAGGATGAATGTGTGGGTCTACCCAAGCAGGGTGCATATTCATCGTGTTTGCTTTGGGTCGGACTTAACA
This sequence comes from Alisma plantago-aquatica, assembly GCA_963693085.1. NCBI lineage: Eukaryota > Viridiplantae > Streptophyta > Magnoliopsida > Alismatales > Alismataceae > Alisma > Alisma plantago-aquatica. Next base: position 499,021,728 of record OY856409.1, on the reverse strand, counting down.
AGGTGACCTAGATAGGATCTAGCACCTTGAGGCATGGAGATGATCATGGCAAGGAGTTGCATATGACATCTTATCAAGAGTTTCATATGATGCAATTGGCAAGAGTTGCCTACCTGAGAGATCTATGTTGTGGGTGACAGCCCAAGCTGGTCCATGACTTAGAGGATTTCAGGATCTTTCCCACTAGAAGGTTGTACCCTGCAATCTTCTGAATTGATGGTGAGGGATATCAATTTGAACTAAAATAGTGGGAGCGATAATTAATTAAAGGCCTAATTTTATCGTCAACTTTTCAAATCAATCAAACAAGTCAAAAGGAATTTTGGACTAAAATTGCATATATTTCCTTTTATTAAAATAAATGGTTAATCAACAAATCACTTTATTTGCGATCGGTATTTGAGACCAACAAATTAAATGGGAATAATTCCATGACTGGTTAGGATGATGAGAAGTGTTCTCAAAGAGAAAAAGCTCTAAATCCTAATTATACCAGAACCAGATGAACTAAATCCCACCACATCAATGGCTGAAAGTATGCTTATGGAAGCATACCGAGGATGACATTGATGAGGAGTGCTTAATGTTGTGTTCCTTGAACTATGAGTTGCAGAGACAACATGAGACATATGATGTCTCCAAGACACTGTCCTAGTTTGTCATGATAGAAGGAGATCCAGTAAGGTATTCACACACTCAATGTGATTGGGTATGTGCAAAGACCTGACTAAGAAGGATTCCATCTGAGCCAAGAGTTGGCTATTGGTATGATACTGCAAATGTTGCGAGAATCATACAATTCATGATAAGCTACAACATGAACAACTTTAACAAGCATTGACAGAGTTGTTGGACATGTTGAGGATAGTAGAAGCAAAGATGAAGAAAGACAAACCATAATCTTTGATGTGATAAAAAAAAGGTAATTCTTAAGGGCAAGGACAAGGGCAAAGCAAAGAAGTGTTCTGATGCTAGCCAACAATCCAAGCCGTCTTCAGCCTCAAGGCACATGGGGAAAGGGTGTATGAGGGAATTGCCCTCTATATCTGGAAGAACAAAAGAAGATGAAGGAGGGGATGGAGATCTCCACCTAAGGTATCAGGAAATGAACCGCTTCTTTATCTGAGGTATATGATACCAAGATATGGATATGTCATATATGATAGGCAATATCCACAAAGAAGTTATGGCCTTTGTGAAAGGACCAAGAAAGAAGCACCCATCATTGGAGCAAGTGTTGCTGCCATAGATAGGAGTATCTTTCAGTTCATTTCAGCCTAAAGGGCACGAAATACAGTTGAGAACTGCTATTTCATAAATTGCCAATAAATAGAAACACTTTATTTTTGCATATTGTATGACAATGATGGCAATTAATAAAGTTGATGTTTCAATCTTAAAGATATGATCTTTGTGGCAATGCCTTGTTTATCTTGTGATACATGGTATGCATAAGATAAAATGATACCTAAAGTTATTGATAACTCAAATAGTCAAATTAGCATCAATCATGAGAAATTCATTTCTAGTTTCCATGTGATGGATAAATATAGACTCTTTTGGTTAGAGAACCAGTGAGAGACATGAATATCTTGGACATGATTAATCAATCTTCACTAATGGTAGTGGGAGAATGATTATCCTATTAGGTATAATACATGTGATGTATTTACATATCTATTGGAACAAATGCTAATACTTCAAATGGTGTTTATAGAAATACCAATATGAATATCTTGAAGTGTTCAAGATTATCATAGATGAAGTGCAAATTTGGTAAAGTGTTAATTCTTGATGAGATCAATGAATGAAACACTTGAACCAAATGTTTGAGATCCTTACGAGTGATTATGATAATGTATCATAGTGAACTCATGATTAAGGCATGGTTATGTCTAAATCAAGAAGGAATCATACTCTAAGGAGTTAGAGAATGATTATCAAATAACTGAATTCTTCTTAATAAAAGAATACCCCACACTAATAAAGGAAATTAAGAATCACAAGGGTTGTGAGTTCTTATATCCTTAACAGATACACCTCAATTATCTATGTGATGAGTTGTTCATGTGATGAGTCAACTATCTAGATGAATATGAGGAACGGAATTTTGAGTTATGATTTATGATCATTACATCCTAAATCATTTCCATGTGAACCATAAGGTATGACCTTGATGGTAGCACTCATTGGATGAAATCCATAAGTGCAAATGAGTCTTAAGTGTTAAGACACATGGATAACATTTTGAGAAGGATGATTCTTGTTGATTGCAACTTAATGACTAAGACATTTGGCATATGGATACTAAAACTGCAATCCTATGAGGAATAAAAAAAGGATGTGTACGTGACACAACCTATAAGGTTTATGAATCCAATAATGCAACTGAAGTCTATAAGTTACAATGGACCAATCAATATGATTGATTGAGTACAAGCAACTCAGAATTGGATCTTTACTTTGATGATATAGTCAAAGGGTTTGACTGATATGTCAAAGATAGAGAAGGGATCTGTGATTTAGTGGGAGTGTATTCACATTCCACATATTGATGTGAAATGGAAATGTTCTAAAATGGAAATCCAAAAGTGGAAATTATCTTTAAGGAAGATAGAGATGTTTCCTATGTGATAGGAATAGAGATCTATAGAGATAGTTCTCAAAAATATCTTGACCTGAAAGGAGAAAGCATACATTGGCAATCTGTACTGAAGAGTTCAGTATGCACAGATTCAGTGGGATAAAACTTGTCCATGTTACATGGAGTTAGTATCCCAAGGCCAAGTGTCCAATTCTTATGAAGAATCGTAACACTAAGAATAGATATGGATCTATCATGTATGTAATCATCCCATTATCTTGCATATATTGACATGGCAAGAACAAAATGCATTCATCATCTTGTAAGTACGACATGACAATATGATGTGCTCATCCTGATAACTCGTATGTGGGACATGACGAGTGGATGTCTGTCTGCTTCCAGTAAGGGTTACTGGAATACCATAAGAACTTGATAAGTACTTGTGAAGTACTAGTTCTATGGAGATAAGGAAGAGTTCGATGTAAAGAGTTACATTGATGCGAACTTCCGAAAAGATAGAAAATTAATCGCAAAATATACATAGGATGTATAAAAGTGAAAGTTTGTTGATAATTGGAAGTGTTCCAATAAAACCACTTAAAAGGAAATGCTGAGTATCTATGTGTTAAAGAATAGTAGTGGATATTATATGGATCTGGAAGTTCATGAGATGAACTTATATTCCTCTCATTGATGACAAGTATGGAATTCTTGATCATGCAATGTGGCTAAAGGTTAGTAAAGGAATAGTAGATCGCATATTACGACACCTCCATCTCATACGTGTCACGTACATCGAAGAGATGAGAGACATGCAATTTATACTGACTTTGGCAAGGTGTTATCATAACTCACTATGTTCACACTAGAGAAGAATAACATGTGGGACATGTTTGAAGATCACTATGAATATGATTCAAGGGTGATTGGCTCACAGTGCAAGTGGGAGTCTGTTGGTATGTATGCCCTGAGAGCCAATCATGGGATGATTGGTGGGATACATTAAGATTGATTTGATAAACATCAAAGGCAAGCTTCCAATTCTTTCTGGTTCAGTCATATGAGATAGTGATAGAACAGATTGAATGTCTAGAGAATGACAGTACTCAATGACGTATGCTTTCAGGTTGAGGACTTGAACGATGAGATCATACAGATGCTAAGAGTTTGTACATTCTTGTTATGTCCCTAGTCGGATGTCATTGTGGAAGGTAGATAGACAATAATGGCACACAAGACTAGATTGTGGTGTTGGTTGATGACAGAATCTTATTAGTCATGATATAGAGATATCAAACCAAACACATAGGTACTTGTTAGAGAACAAGTGTACCGAACAAACCCACCGTGAGTTTGACACATGGAACCATGACATGGTAGTCACAGTCAGTACTCACAGTGATGGTGGTGAGTGTGATTCTTTGACCTGAAATCACTGCACTCAACACATGTCGTTGGGCACACTTTGACATCATCAAACGCAGTCCTGAAACATGGGTTGTTATAAAGGTGATGATTGGGTGGCTTTGACTCATGGGGCTTTTGGGGGGTGAGTGATAGATATGGGATTTGTCCCTCCTGAGGGAGTTTGATATCCAAGGCCACTTGATGAGTAGGATTGAAATAGGCGTGCGCATGCATGTGTGAATCAGTATGTGATATTGATGTCATACAATTCTCGTTCAATCTACTCTGAGATCAAGAAAGTGAATGAACGTTGACAGGATGACTGTTCCATGCCTCGAGTTCATTCGGGCTATCAGTGCCAAAGGAATTATACATTCATTGTAACACCATTCACGGATTGTAGGATTGAAAGTTGTTCTCCAACTTTCTACTTTCACTTGGGTAGCAATGATGTGTGACTAGGCACTGCTCTTTGCTTGTGAAGTCATAAGTGTTATGGACTTTCACTGCCAACGTGAAATGGACCTGCAGGGTCACACACATAAGATTTAACCTGGAAGAGGAGTTTTGTCCACAAGAAATGTTTAGATTGATTACTAAAGGAGTTTAGTAGTTCAATTAAACACTCAATCAGTCGATAGCTCAATATCGTATGGTTCAACGTGTTGGACGCATTGATTGGAGTATCGGATTGATTGAAATCGCAATTGACTGATTCTGCACAACCTGCACTCCCAACCGATCGGTTCAAGTGTTGAACCGGTCGGCTGAGGTTGCTGAACTGGTCAGCTCAAGTGTTGAGTCAATCGGCTCATGGTCAGAGTGAAACGATCGATTCAATTGGTGCAACCGAGCAAGTTGGCAAAGTCAGGTCAGTGAGAATTTTCCTTGCGTTTCACTTGCTCAATTTGATTGGAACAACGATTGGTATTCGATACCAATTAGAAACAAAAGAAGGAAAGTCAATCGAGAACTGATTAGGACCACGAACCGACCGGTTCAGAAGTGAACCGATCGGCTCATATTTCCCAACTGATCGGTTGGTGTTCCAACCGACCGGTTTAGGTCCCCAACCGACCGGTTCACTTGTGAACCGATCGGTTCAGGTTGCGAGTTGGTTGTTTTGTGGAAAATCTCAAACCTTTCTACTCCTGCTTTTAGTCCCGCATTGCCCGGGATGGAGAACCCTATCCCATGACCCTCCTATATATAGGGGTATTGGGGTCTTCTCAAAGTACAACTCAGTGCAACCAGTTGCTCTGCAAAGTTGTCGTTCTCTCTGGTTTTGGTAACTGAGAGAGATCCCGAGCAAGTGCTTCCCGCAAAAGGGAGGTGCAGCAAGGGAAGGACAACTGCAGTTGCAACTGGAGGCAGGACAGTGTGTTGGCAACTAGTACGTCAATAGGAGGGTGCGACTCCTTCAACTTCCTAGTGGGATAAGGAGAGTGGAGTTCCAGGTGGTCCGTGTGGACTACTATAGAGGCAGGAGGTTTCTGCCGCTTAGGAGGACAACTGTCATCCGACAGTCCGGTAGGAGGAGGAGTCGTCAGTCCCGGTGTGACCAGGAGTTGCACAGACACCGTCCAAGACCGGAGTGAAGACCGCGCAAGTCGCGAGGCATTGTCGTTGAGCAAGCCTCGGGACAAGGTATGATTCCACAAACCATCTTTCCTATTATATATATGTTGACGCGTTTCCTCGTGCTGGGTTTAGGGGAGAAATTTTTTTGTTTCTGGTGCATTCTCTGCCTCCCCTAAAACCCAACAAATTGTTCCTTGCACCTGGAAAATACAAGAAACAAAACATCAACAAAGTTGGTACGTGGTAAAAAGTTACACTAATAAGGTTGCATAAAGGAAAATATTTGAAAAAGAAGGAAAGAGAGATAAAACCATTTCTTAAGGTGAAAAATCAAGTAAACACCCTTTTATTACATTCATTTTGATGTAGTTGTACTATACCTATTGCACTTGACCTTACATCTAGTGTGGGCAATAGAATATCATCATACATCTAACATGGGCCAAGGAATCCTACATCCATGTTAGGCAACATACATCCACACCAGGCTATGTTCTCTAGTAGCTACAACCCATCATAATCGTTTATGTTTCTCTTAAATTTGGCGAAGTATAACTCATACTAGTTCAACCAAACAATCATATCCAAATACGAACATTCACGATATTACATAGCATAGGCAACCAGAAATCTAGTCTTATACTTATAAGACCACGTACCTACTTGTTCAAAACAGATGTCCAAGGATTTAAAATCAATAAGAAATAAGTCACCCTGCACAAAAAGCAAGGGTACAACATTACTATTGGTCCAAGTGACCAAGACTAAGATATGTTTTTCATTATTATTCCTTTTATGTTATCTAATTCAGATCAGGGATTTTCCATATTTTAATTAGGATTAGAGATAGCATCAGGTATGATCCATCATAAACTATTTTGATTTAAAAGATAATATTTGATTGATCAATTAGAAGATTTCCAAAATTTAGGGTTTCTAAGATGGTTGGAAAAAAAAGGAAAGTAACCCTCAACATATTAACCATTCATAACATCAGGGTTCATTTTAAAGATTCATACCAATCATAATCACTAATTATCATCTAATGATATTAATTTTGTCATAAAGATATATCTTTAATTCCATGTAGAAAGAGAAACTAGATCTAGGGTTTCCTCCAATCCTTTGGTCATTTATCCTCTTAGAATAGTGTTTCGAGTTATTTAGAAAATAGGGTTTCATCTAGGGTTAAATATATTGTAGACAGTCAGATATTATCAAGGAAAACTAATATCAACAATTAATTATAATTAAGGAAGTCATTTAGGATTTAGGCAACTATTTTTTAAAAAGGCAATGGATGTAGATCATGGTAACATTTTATTTGGATAGATAATAATTTTCTGATCAAAATGGCATATGGGTTCGCTATAATCCAATATTCCTAGCATCTTTTATGATTTTTCTAAGGTAATGTATTTCCTTGAGTAAGAAAAAGAATAACTAAATAAAAGAAAGGAAAATAACCTCGATCAATGGCCGAATCTGACTGGATCAATGGCTTAGATTGATCTACACCAATCTGGGTTTCCTGGGTCAATCTACACTGATCGAACACTCATGGCCTGATCCCGCTGGTTTGCTGCTTGCTCCAACAGGGAAGGAGGGACTCCGACGAGATCAAGCTCGCTCCTTGGTGCTGCTCGTGAGTGGGAAGGAGCTGAGGTAGGTTCGGTAGCTTCTTTCTGAAGCCAAAGAGGATTAGAATAGGGTGTAAGGCACTGTGTAGCTCGTCGCTGCCTTGTGGGCAGGCAAGGTCACCGAATTCGAGGCCTTTTTTGGAGCGGGAGGGGTTCTGGGGACCTGCCCTCTAGCCGCGCACACTCGTGGTGGGTTGGTGAAGGTGTTGGAGGGGTAGGATTTGAGCGAGGAGTGTTGTGGTGGCCTGACAGTGAATAGAGCCGAGGTTGAAGAAGGTGGCTAGGGGAGCAGTGCTCGTTGTGTCGATGCTTGCATTTGAAGGTGTGAAGTGGGTAAAGGAAGCATGGCGGAGCTAATGGAGGTCTTAAATAGGTGTGAGAGAGGCTAGGCAAGGAAGCCCTAAAAGCCCCGCCGTCAGAGTGAGAGCAGGCCACGATCAAGTTGTTGGGTTTGCACAACGGCGCATGAGTCCCGATCAAAACTGGTATGGCCAGCCACGGAATTGCAAGATGAAGATATCTACGTGAACATATATTCAAAAAGGTGGATGTGATGGAGCCTGGCTGAGGCTCGGGTTGCTTCCTGTCTCCCCGCCCTTTGCGGGAGGTAGGAGACGAAGTCTCCTACATTGGATCGATGATCAAGGGTTGGAAATTCACGAACTGAAATTGGGTCCGTGCCCAAGAGCTTAATGGGTCGCGTGACACATTAATCTGTCCATTTAATTGATAACTAACGTCTTCGATCCAAAAAAATGAGTGGAATATGTACCAATTCCAATTGGTCATATCTCCCAATCGGTTGACCCAATTGTAACAAAATTTTAGGGGTAGTTCTATAAGGGCATCATGAAGCTTTGGTATAAGTTTGAGATCCAAATTCCAAAATTTATATGTTTATTTACTAAATACATTAACACATGTATTTTATCATCATAGCATACTAGGGTTTGCATTTCCTTTAAAATTTGTGACACTATTTTGTTCAATTGAGTGAGGAAATTTTGTGAGGATATATTGGTTAACATAATTTGCTAATAAAATTTTAAGAGAGAGAAAAATATTATGAAAACTCACTTTGTCACAGGGGCGAGAAGAGAGAGAGGGCATCATCTCCATGAAGGAGGGATGAAGGTCGACCCCTTGGAGAGAGAGAGCAACGATCTTCACACTTCATAGCTTGCTTGATGATGAATCTTCCTCTTCCCACCTTCTTTGTTTATGAGAGAGAAAGTAGCTTGGAGATGGGGTATGGATCTCAGACCGGCAGCCTCGGGGTAGTGGATGAAGGACGGAATAGCTTTGGAACAATAGAGGCAGCCTTTGGATGTATGAAAACTCGATTCCTTGTGAGGACCCCTCAGGTCTTATTTATAGGCTTTGAGTGAGATTCAAATGGTTTGGGAAGTTTGGGCCCAAACGGTTGTGAAGATCGTTCGGACTCTCTCTCAGTTTGGAAACCATTTTCCTTTATTCGGTCTTGGGACCGTATGGCTTCATACGGTCTTGGGACCTTTTGTCTTTATACGGTCTTGGGACCGTTTGGCTTCATTCGGTCTTAGGACCATTTGGTGTCCATTCGGTCTTGGGACCATTTGGCGTCCATTCGGTCTTGGGACCATTTGGCGTCCATTCGATCTTGGGACCGTTTGGCGTCCATTCGGTCTTGGGACCGTTTGGAGCTTTTGTAAATTTTTTTGTATTTTTCTATAAGAAATGAAAGGGGAAAAGTTAGGCTAATGATATATTTACAAAAGAGTGGAAAATTAAAGATTATGTCTTATTTAATTAAGAATGAGTATGGAAAACTGAGAAAAAATAGTAAGATAACACCGCAAAATGGGAGGTTATCACAGGTACACCTCAATTATAGTATTTATGCAATAAAATGATCAATAGGGAAAAGTTGGTGTTTATTGTCTGGATTTAGCATGTATGCAATAAAACAAGTAATCTTAATAAGTAGTTGTACCTAAATACTAGCATGAACAACAGATTCAAGACCATTGTGGAAACAATAATAGATAGCAACTTGCATGGGTTCTGATTGAGGGAACTTGTCTTCAACCATACTTGCAGCCTACAAGACATCTTCTACATCTTCAAATGTCTCATTCTAGTGGTTTCCCCTCAACCACCCAGCCTCCACATGCAAGCCAGCTTGTTAATTTAGGCACCATGTTACCTTCTTCTCAGCCAATTGTGCCTCAAGGGTAGTCGTCTACTTTGCATAGTTCAGTACATGTGCAAGGAGCACTACCTAACACCAATTATAACCACAATTACTTGGATTAAGTATACCACAGTTGCTTTACCAACCCATTCAGCAAGCACCTTCTCTGATGGCGCTTCAGCGGCAGGGACAAGCATTACAATCACGCTTGCAACCTTCTCAAACATCAAATTCCCAATTTCAGCAGTTGTTGCAGCTAAATAATTCATTGAGCTTGAGTCAATAGTAATTCCAACTCTTACCTCAAGGTTTCTAATCATTTGTTCTCTAAAACTATTGCTAGGACGAATCTATAAGTTAGTATAGACAACTATAAATGAGTGATTGAAAGTGTGTATAAAAAAAGACAATAAAAAATTACAGAGCAAAGAACCTGCTCATATAAGAAAAATACTACAGTTGAGAATGTATCTGCAGCCCATCTAACTATAGCACGGGATGAATCAGGATCCAAGTATATTAATACACATTTTGCAATTATAAATGTGGGCAAGCTAATGAAAATATCATAAACACTAAATTTATTCAAGAGAACCATATGACGAGAACTCAAAAAGATCAGAAACACAAACAAATTTGGAACATAGTAAAGTGCATCAATATTTTTATATGATACAACCTTCAACCCAGACACATCTGTGATAACAAAAACTGTGAGGTGTGTTTAAACTCTGAAGAATCCACAATCCATATAATGACCCAATGCACTCATGCTGAGAAGATTTGGAATGAACTCGAGAATAGAAGGTTAATTAGTGGCACAACTACCAGTGATTTTAATGATTTGATCAATTGGGTTTTAAACAAAGGGGACAATGAAACTCTTCTGGACTTCATAGATTTGTGTTGGGCGGATTGGATAAGAAAGAACAAAACTATCTTTAATAGCATGACTGTTCAGCCTTGCTTGACAGCTCACAACATTATCCATTGGGCTCATAGCTTTATAGACATGAGACAACAGAACATATCTTTTAAAAGCACTAATGTGGACAGAAAAGAATGCATGTGGTGTGTTCCTCAGGTGGGCTACATAAAAATCAATGTGGATGCAACCTTTATAGTTGATTAAAGGGTGTGGTTGGCTGCTATGTTTAGGAATCATAGCAACAAGGTGATAGCTAAGTCCAAAGCCTCAACCTAAGTCCAAAGCAAAAAGTTAAACAAAAAATACATGTATCCTTGTTCTAGATGGTTAAACAAAAAAAAAACCACGTGGAAGGTGCTTGTTTAGTGTAAAGCTGCAAATAATAAGGGCTTGTTTAGTGTAAAGAAGCAAATAATAAGGGAAAATAATTTACCAGCTGACTCATCTCAACAATGCCACCAGCATTATCAACAATAGGTCCAAATATATCCATAGTATGCAACTTATCGATGTTAACTAAGAACAATTTTGTTAGAATGTTGATGTTTTAAAATCATTGTACTTTATAAATGATATGATCTACCCATGACACTTATAGTTGCTAGCATTGATGGGTGTCCCAACAACACCCCATGGAAATCTAGAGATGAATTCGGAATCCATTAATTTCCAAACTTATCTATCTTCCTTCATGTTCATTTCAGTATTTATCTATAATTTATTGTAATGGCCATCATGTTTACACATATGTTATGGTAAATAGTTAATAGGATAGTTAGTGGTGTAGAAAGCAATTTGTATATGAGGACAATTGGAATTTAATGGTGGAATTTTTATAGATTAGTGTAATGTTCAGAATATACGGTTTAAACTAGTATCAAAATAAAAAATTTGGAAGTTAAAAACAGCTTATACAAACTCAAAATGTTTGAAAGAGAGTGCATCATTTGTATTGAGTGCACGTGACTACTTTCAACATACTGCTAGTTGATAGTACAGTACATACTGCTAGATCTTAACTCTGAAATTATGTGCACCAGGAGGAAATTTTTCATGGGGCATCTGTTTGGCTCTATTAGAAATTTCAAGGCAGTTTTGGAGTCTATACACAATTCATATGACTCACCTTCCCTTCTGCAAGCTACTAAAGTTCCCATGAGGAATGGCCAAAAGTTCTCCTTCAAGTGGTTCATCCCCTAGGTTTGTTGATGACCCTCCATAAATCCAATCCCCTCTTGTGTTCCTTAAGACATACCCAATAGCTTGACAACTTGTAGAGGTGCTCATTGCACTACCTACTGCTATTTGAATAACTCCTTCCTATGGTGTATCTAATCACATGCCACTGAGTTATATGGTTCTCCTAGTCTAACATGCTACACATGGTCCTCATAACATCCCTTTGAAATGTCTAGATTTGAAGTATGATGTCCCTTAATGATGGTTTATTTTTCTAGAAAACATGTGTTCTAGCTTTGATTTCTAGTTTTGTTTCATCCAGGAAACCTCCAACTCTGTATTGAAGATCTAAACACTTAGTTCGGGATTGATGTTTCACCATATTTGGTCAGTAGTGGGTTAGTCTCTTAAGAAATGTAAGGGCATCTCTTCTGGTTTTTTGCACAATTCACATGAAGCAGTTTTATACATATTTCCAAAGCCTAAATGATTAGCATTTGTGAAGATACAGTAATATCCAACAGATTTAAGTTACAGGAGGAATTTGGGAGATGGGAACAAATCACAGACTACAAATTCAAACCCCAATAGACCAATAGACTTAGGCCTAATTATCATAACACACATAATAAACCGATTCACTAGCATACAAGAAACTTTATCTATAAGATCTGCAAATTAGTTACTTTAGTCATTAGATTTGATTTTTTAATGAATGAATAGACCATATCTTTGGTAAGAAAAGGTGATTATATGGATTTGATTTTAGTTTGAGAGGGAAAAATTTTAAAGGAAATGCATCTTTGGGGACAACCCCCTTCTCCCTACTCTCACCTTCCAGTTCAAGAATCAAAAATAGCAGAGAATCAAGATCAGTCATCTTTTTCATTCACATATCAGTCCCATTCCCGTCAATTGATCTTCGGCAAACCAATCTTGTTGGGGTTCTCTTGACTAACTTCCATGATATGCTGCAACCAGCAATATTAGATTCAGACATTCAATGTCAGTAACGGATCAGCTTCTGAAATGCAGTAGCCACCAGAAATTATGCATGCCTACAAAACTACTTCTATTATGCCAATTACCAATCTCAATGACGGATTATCATTCTGAAACTAACCTCCCTACACCTAATTATGAAATCTTTTGTTTACAAGGACAATCCAATAAAACTTCCTTCAAACACAAATATAACATTAAAGGAAAATTTTGATCAAAAAGACAAAAATGCATCATAAAATATTAATAGCTATGGGTGAATAAAGTAGAGAGATAAGAGTTTAGCTTAATAGTTACTATATTTGTCATTAATATGATATAAACAAACCTTACTACCTGATTGTGATAGACCAACCAGAGAAAAATGGAAAATAGATGATAAGATATAATACTTTGGAGCAATATTTGTTCAATATAAGATGAACTTAAAGTTGTGTCTATTTAGAGCTAACCTTGTGTCTGTTTAGAGCTTTCCTTTTTCTTGCAACTTTATCAGTTCCACTTATCTGAGAGTTGGACCAAAATATTCTAAAGTAGGAGGGATCTGAATATCTTTTCAAACAAGACCAGGACCAGAAGTATCAAATCTAGAAGGATAACAACTCTTTTACTAGAATAACATAAAAATTAGGTAAAACCTAGAAGACTTCAGAAAATTTGATTACTTATCAAGCAAGAAAAAATGTGGAGGATATCATCACTCTTCATACGAGGCCATGACAATTGTGGCAATTCACTATTGACAAGGTGTCCATTCTTAATTTGGATGTCAGCATGCCAACTAGAACCTGGAATAGACCTATGTCAGCAAAGTAGTTGAAGCAACAAGATTCAAATCAACTAGAGACAGACCTATAACACCCTTCAGAATTTGCAATGGTAATTGCAAAATGCTTCACTAAGGAATAGTCTTTTCCTAGAATAATCTAGTGTGTACGTGTGTTGTTAGAATTATTTGTTGTTCAGTTTATTATGTAAATGGGCCTAAGTATATTTGGCTTATTAGGGTATGAGTCCAACTTGTAAGTGGTCCCCTCTCCTATGTATAGGAGCAGGGTTGTGTTGAATAGAATCAACTCAATTTCCACCATTTTATATTAAAGGTGTCCATGTAACTAAGACGGAATAGGCATTTCTATGTAGCACCTGGAAACAGAAACGTTGTATGGCCAAAGTACAACTATATGAGTAAGAAGCAAAATATAGCATATTCAAGGTCCATACAGTAGCAGGCCAAGTTTTTAATTTTGTTATACATATTTAAGGTTCATACAGTAGAAGGCCAAGTTTTAAATTTTGTTATACTATTAGCTTAGTCGCAACATTCTCCCTGCGGTCAGCCAAGGGTAGGAAACAATGATAGGAATTCCCTACGGGCGGTCTCCCGCCCACAAGGGGGGGTGGGGGGGAGGGCGCTCCTCCTTTTCTTGCTCTCTCACGTAGGGTTTTGGTCCCTAGGATGGCTGCTCTGATCATTGTGTTTGTAGAGGTTCTTTCCTTCAAAAGAAATTAAGATCAGTGTACCCTTGGGGATGGGGCAAAAGTTCCTCCACTTCAATTCTAGAGCTAGAGCAATTCATGCTTCTTCTAATTCTTCTGTGGTTAATTAACTCAACCTTGGCCATAAATAGGCTATAAATTAACTCAAACTCAAAAAAAAGAGAATGATACCAATTTTGTTCTAAATCCAAATCGAGTGGCATGCTTAGTAAAAGATATATATTGTTTGATTATTACTATGTACAAGCTTGTAAATGTGTTAGATATGTTACTGATTCCTTCTCCATTCAGTTCAACCACACCAATATTTTCATGTAATATATTACTTTTTTTTTATTGGTCATCTTTCTATCTCTCTTACTTTTAATAACAATCATGATAACTAATGAACATACATATGAGATTCAGGAAAGCCACATTAAATTAGTTGTTTTAGTTTTCTAAAAAAAATCAACTCATATGGATATTCATTCTGTCTTAGTGTTCCTAATTCTCCCAAACAACAACTCGATGTTTTGCTTTCCCAATAAAAAGTCAAAATCATAAAAGAAGCTTCAACAAAAGTCACAACAATTTCAGATTTGACAGGAAAGAAAGAAACCTTGAACTCAACATGTGAGGCTATTACTTCCATATTAAGGAGAATAGTAGAAGGTCCATACCTTCGTAAGGTTGAGTTCTTCGTATGAGAATCCTATCGAGGACATGTTGACTCGTTGTTGTCCTATGGTTTACACATGAAGATCAAAGTTAGGGGCGGCTGCCATTGCACCTTTGCAGGGACATCCACAAAGTCACTATTTTGATCATAACAACCATGATTGGCATCATCAATCAACACAACAATCTAGTAGGTGCTTCTGGATGGGAAATAGGAGCTCTCTATAAATATATAGATATAAGCAACTACATTACAAAAAATTGCAACAATAATAATCTGTCCAAAAGAAATGTGTTACTTAGAATGATATGTAATTGTAGTAGCATCATCATGAGTGAAACTTTCAATTTAAAATATGTTGCATTAAACATTGAACGTAAAGTTGTTCAAAAGAATATTGCTGACATTCTAAAATCTGAGCATAAATAAAGATATGAAACTCAACAAGCAGTAAATAAGATTTCAAAAAACAGAACAAGGACAACACTGTCATAAATTCTTTTTGGATTTAGACCCATTATAGAGGTTTCTTTGAGAATTTAACACTTCAATCATACTTACCAGCCAAGAAGAACAAAATGAAGTTCTTCCATTCCTGCTAGAGTATCATACACACAAGTACTTAACAAAGTAGTTAATATTTACTTTTATTAATTGATTTTAGAAGTCACTATAATGATTATGCTCATGAAACTAGTCACCCACACCAGATCCAGTTATTTTTCCTATAATAGAAAAAGTAGGATTGTAGGGAATCATAGTAGTACTGAGTCTTAGATATAAAATAATAATCAATTTCGTATGCAAAACAATTTGAAAAAAAAAAACAACTTATGGATGATCACTAATACAAGTATATATACATAATGATTCTTACAAGCTAACATGAAGCGTATGGTTATACTGATTCAAAAGAAAGACTAGATAGAAAACACTTTGCTAGTGGTGTTAGTTAATGTTTAAAAAAGATTACTCACTGTGGGGTTGTCAAATCCATTTAGAAGTTGAACACTCCCACAATGGCAATCCTTAGACCTCTTACACGCTCTCTACTAATGATCCATAAAGCAGATTCTTATTTTCCATCTAGAATGCAGATGTGCAAGACTGTTATTCTCTAAGACCAGTGATTCTATCATATTTGTTGAGTCGGCCGCCTGGGCGCCGTTTAGTCGAGCAGGCATTCAAAAGGGCTCCGCCCAGCCAACCGCTTTGCTTCGGTGTCACTTTGGGCATCCTCCTGGGTGACCCAAAACAGTGATGGGCGATCACTTTTTTGGAAGGTTAGGCCCAATGGCCCATTGATTAATTTTTTCTTTCAATATTTTATTAATTCTACTTTACAAACTCTACTATAGTATAATTAATTACTTATTGTTGTCTCTTTTTGGTATTGAATTTGTCTCATTTTCTTTATTGGTATGACATATAAAAGGTGTTATTTCAATAAATTTGGGAGGGGTGGATAAGTTATACATGCATGCATGCATAGGTATATACATAAAATAGTATAAATAATACATAAAATTTACATGCATAGGTATATGCATAACATACTATAAATAATACATAAAATTATATGCATATGTATATATATAACATAGTATAGTACATAAATAATATATATAAGTATAAATATACATATGTAAAATTTTATGTGCAAAAAAAAAACATCGCCTAGGTGGCCGCCTCGTCGACCTGGGCGGCCTGGGCATCCTGGGCATCCAGCTAGGGACTACCACTACCTGGCCGCCTCAAAAACTATGGATGCTATTTTTATCACGTGGTGCACTCCAAACAAATTACAATGAAATATGATGATCCTTATTACATGAATTCTTTTCTCATAGTGCTCCTAGAGCAACTATCAACATCATTAGGGATAGATGTTATAGAGGACCTAGCTAAGGTCTTAGAGTGTCAAATATCAATTTGAATAAAGAGTGCTTAGTTAATGGAATTAATAGAAAACACATTACTACTTATATTTAATTAGTTTAATCTTGGTTCACATGATTTTCATTGAAGTTTGGATTAATGGTTATCACGTAGTGAGGTTCCCTCTTTGAATTTTAGTAGTACATGATTCGATGAATATTCCACCTCTTCTCATGAATCCAAGAGAGGGTCCTTATCCCCTACCTCACTATTTCTTCCTACATGTGGGGGAAACAACCATTGCAACTTTATCTCTTTCCCCCACACACATTGCTAGGTTTCACTGCACGTTATCTCACCTTATGCATTCTTAGCCTCTAATTGAAGACAAGAATCCACCAGATCATCTCATCATTCACTGTAAATTCTACTATTGTGACCCCTCATATTCCCCTAATCTCCTCTTCCATACCCTAAACATACCCTTCAAAACTTCCATCACCCTGTGTATGATCATGTAACTTCTAAGATTTTCTTTAATAATTTGAAATTACTGATCTTAATGTCTTAAAAAAAGATAATGAATAAATTAAAACCACTATAGTAACTTCCATGCCCACTTGCTCATTATTGCTCCAAGTCCCCTACTCCTCAGCTACTATCCTTGAAACCTCCTCCATGATCTCGTAACAACATCCTCAAGCCTGTTCAAATCAAGACAAACAGAAATTAGTTCCTCTCTTTATACGATATGAAGAACACTAAGAAAAAAGAATAACTCCAGGGTGTAAAGATGACATGTTCATTTTTACCAAAAAGAATACAAAATCCTGGTTGGAACTAAAGGAATTATATCCACAAGTCACTTCATTTCTCATTCTTTCAACATAAGACAACCAAAGAAATTATAGTTATTGCTACATAATAAGTTTCAGACTACACCAGCATTTTTATGTGGTTGATACCAACTAAGACTCATATTATTGTTGCCTTTGTTTCTTTTTCTTCACAGTCTACTTTAGTTTTCCCCCCTAAGGAGGCATGCTAAGCTAGAGAATCTTAGAGAAGAAAAACTCCCAAGAGAAAGAAAGAGGTGGTTTTATCTTCTAATGATTATATTTGCTTAACTGATGATAATCTCCAAGTTGATAATGTGTAAGTTGAAATTTTAGAGCGTGAATATCTTTAATCATAGAACCAATTCGACCTCATTCACCATACATGCAAATCAGGTACAAGCTGTAATGAATGATCAGTCTTGATAAATATAGCATATATATATGATCTATCCTCAAAAGTAAAAGGGGAAATAATATATAATAGCCTATTTTTCACACAACACTTAACTCAAGCTGACCAAATGAAGAGGACCTTCTGTAATAGCTGGTAGGAGGTTAACGACACCCTAACAGACACTAGAATTGCTAGAACATCACTTTGGAGTGTCACTTTTTGAAAAGTTGACAAAGTCTGGTACCAAGTTGGGTCTGCATCTTTAAAGAATTGGGAACCTTGATCTTCAGAGTTTGTAGTAATGTGAATGGAATCAAATCTTGCATGAGTTTTTGATTAGTTAAAAAAAATAGTATAATTGAAGTCAGCAGAGCTTCTAATGGAGTCAAACCTCATTAAGCCCACTTCATGAGTACAGAAAGAAACTGAGTGTTGAAAACTGTCAAAAGATGCATGTCCACAATTATACCTTGGTGATGAGATAAAACTATATGCAGGTGTGGTTGGAATAAAATCTACAAAGGGGCTCTTCTCCTTGTCAAGCGGAAGCAAGCATCCCTAGAGATGCGAGAACCCATATGGAGTACCTCCGTCACAAGAGGAGGCGTGCCAATTCATGGAGTGGGCATTGTCGCAAATCCTCCAAACAAAATGGAATCCCCACACCCAAGGCTTGAGCTAGGCTTGTATGTCACCATCATCAAGGGAACACATATTTCACCAATCCCAAAGCAGTCAGTGACTCCCCCGACGCTGTTGGGGATACCACATGCATCCTGAGAATGTGTTCGCACACATCCATCTAGAATAGGATCATCTGACAAAATCTCAAACACCTCTCATGCACCTCCCAACCCTAACACAAGACATGTTTCAACACCCAAAGCAGCATGATGAGGAACAAAGTCAAACCTCTCCCCCATCGAGCCACCGCAGACCCTATCCCCCACATCCACCTGCCCACCGCAAAGAGCAACAGACCCATGAATTTCCTTCCCCCTTAACAGGAAGCTTGCCCCTGAATCTCTAGAATCCAAAACCGATGCATTGAGACAAGGATCCCCACCATCCACCTGCAACACAGATCCATCCCAACCACCCAGAGTGACAACATACAAGTCCCATTCACGTATCCTCCCAAGGGTAGCCGAAGAAGCGTTAAAATCCCTCACCGTTGCCCAAGCCTCCTGCACTAGATTCCCTTAGGCAACCCTAAACTCTTTGATGAAATCCATGAGGACGTGCCACTAAGAAGTTGTCTGCTTGACCCCGCAAAACATACACTCTTCCAGGAAAAAAAGGTTGAACTAGAAGCAATGCCACTACATCAAGAGCAGGGAACCCCACCCTAGAACCCTCAGAGCCTCGAAACACCCATGCCTACGGCCTTGCCGAAGATTCACACATCAGCCAGTCATACGTATGGAGATTGGTACCTCCGTCCACTAACCAGCTCCACAGAGGAGGTCATGCGAAGGCCACCCACACACCGCCGCCGCCCAAGGGTGGGTAGGGATGCCCTAGGTGTGTGTCGCCTCGTGCATCGCTAGAGCCTCTTATTGGGGGGGAGAGGGATTGCGGGGGAGAATCGCGGGTGGGGAAGTGGGGAAATAGCGTGAAGCCTAATTGCAAGCAAGCGGGCTGCCCACTATCAAATTGGCCAATTGAAATATCAAATTGTCATTTTTAATTGCCACAAACGATATATATATATATGCCTTTAAAATTTACTATTTTTGAGAAACTAAATAGTAGGGGGATTAGAGACATTTTACATAAAAATGCCTACAAATTAAATAAATAGTGGCATTTTTTTATAAAAGCCACTAGAATAAATGCCACTCATGGGCATTTTTCCTATATTGTTTCTTCTACTTTGCTTCCTTATTTCTAGTCCCAGTGTTTCTTCCTCTATGTCTATGTTCATCAGGAGGTTCTACAACATCCTTGCTTGCTCAAGCATCCTCCTGCATTACATCCTCTTCAATGTTGACAATTATCTCATTTCGTTTAGGGTTAACTATTTTGTGCTCTACCTCCACCATGTGGTTACCTGCTCTTGCATCCATTCTCTTCCCTTCCCTACTATTATCCTCTACAGTAACCTTTTTGGTAATATCTTGTAGCACCTCCCCACTATCCTCCCTTTCTTACAAATTTTGTATTTTTCGCTTCTTTTTATCCCATACCTTAGAAGCACTCCCCTTTTGTGTTTTGCCCCCTTGTATCCCCTTGACCTAGGTCCTCCTCTTCCCTCACGATCCAAAACATAGAATCTATTATTCATGTTCTTGGGTCTTCTATTCCTCTTGTTACTCCTTCTACTAAACATCTTATATGTGTGGTTTCCTTTACTGTAGTACATTTTTCATTTTCCCCCTTCTTCATCCCACCTCACTCCTTCTTTGTCTGTTGGTTTTTGTGGTCCTAATATACCTCCTTTGAGTTCACCTTATTGCATATTGTTGAGTCATGCTCTAGCTTTCCACGACTTCGGTAGAGCTCTAGTAAGGCCTCATACTCCACCCTGTAGTCATACATGTTGATGATTATTGTCAATTACATAGGTTTATAGTTTCCACTTCAACTACGAGACTCACAAATTTTCTTCTAAATTTGTTAGCTGTGTGGTCATCCATCTTCATGAACTGTCTCAGAGCCCTTCCTATGGTATCGACGATGGTAAAGTTGTATAAATGCAAGGGTAGATTTATGATTCTCGCCAATGTTACTATCCTTTTTGGCATCCCTTTCTCTGGTTTGAACATGTATGACCAAGGCCACACCATTAATATGCTATTCAAAATGACCCATAGTCCCCAAATGGTAGTCCTTGTATGTCCTCCTTGCATGGAAACTAGACAATGAAATAACCATGATTCATCTCGTACATTTTGAATCATCCGACCGACTTCTTGAAAAACTAGATTTTGTCTCTCAGGGTTTGGTAACCTATCTCTTCCCGGATCAGTTTGACATACATGATTTATATGAACGGCCACTATAAAGCCACACTAGCCTCTGATTCTATGTAAATTTTTGGGAATCAATGTTCAACGCTCAACTTGATATCCACTGGGTCGATCTCTTCCTTTTTACGTTCCATGTTTAGGAAGTACTCGTCATTTTGAGCCATTATGTTTCTGATCGAAACCTGGATATAGGTTCATCCTCTTCCCCACAAGACTTGTACCTCATTGGTTCTTTGGTTACTTGGATTCCCTCTCCCTTCCACTACCTCCATCATGGCTCTTTCCTTGAGGTAGTGCTTTTGTCTAACGTCCTTTGTTGTATCATCTTTGTTTCCTTTAATCCCACTATAATCCAGCTATAACCTCAATAACCTTCAAGACGATGCCATTCCAATTTTGTATCAAAACTCCTTACTTGCACAACCCTAGATGGGCTTCCTCATGTTGTTCTATTCCTATCAGACTTGCCAGCATATGCTTGTTACCCATGGATCTGGTTTCCGCCATCCCCTAGGGTTTCGTTGCTTCTATTGTTGCACCCCTTGTCATCCCCTGCTTCCACCATCCTATCATACTAGGTGTGATCATACCATCATTATTTCATTGGATCCATCAAAAGGAGACTAATGGGTATTGAAGGACAAGAAAATTGATCAAAATAACCAACTAAGTCTTAGAATGAAGGAATAAGTTCAAGTATGGAAAAAAAAAGATAGATTAAAATATATTTAGCACCCAAAATTGAGTGTGTTACATTTCACATAGATCTTAGAGAACATACATATTGTAGGTGGTACTTGAGTTAATGGTGGAGGTGCTTCCACTTCGTCTTATTCTCCCATTTCATACTTTGCATGCACAACTTCTTCTTCCCTAGTGGTTGGAGTGTAGGGTGAGTTATAGAAGGATAACTTCAAAATCCCAATTATTTAAAAATAAAATAAGGTTTGGGTCATATTTGCAAATTTTCAAACTTAGACATTAGTGCAAGTTACTAAAAATATTAAATAAATTATTTGAAGTTTGACACAAGAAGAAAATGAAATATGTTTCCATTATGATTAAATGAGTTCAAATACATAAAAGTAAAACTAACATTATTCTCTCTCTTTTCTATCTCATATGCTAATCCTTCAAGTATACATAAAAAGATAATGTATATATAATCACTTCATATCTCGAATTTGACTCAAGGCATAACTCATTAAGGAAAGGATAATTCACTTCAATTCATGTACAATAAACTAATGAAATATGTGTGATTGATGGACAAAATTTAAGAAAAACGTAAATCTAATGGTACAGGAAGAACCTAGACTCCTTTGTTAACTTATAGTACAAATTTAAAGTCAATAGGACTTTAAATTTAATGGTACAGGAAGAACCTAGACTCCTTTGTTAACTTATAGTACAAATTTAAAGTCAATAGGACTTTGTCTGACCCTACAAATCAATTAGGAATGTTAACATATGGTTTTGATTAATTATTAAATGAAGATTCAATTTATGCACTGACTTAGCTAAATAGCTTGAATATTTAAGCATCACGCCTTTTATTTATCGATTTTGTTTATGTTTTGTGTCATGCATGCTAGTTTGATGCAAAATCTATCCTGGACATTGGATTTTCATCAAGTCTATGGGCTCGTCCCCTACATTTGATAGGAGACCGATATCAGGAAGCCAGATCCTAGTTCCCTATCTGATCTCATTTCTCCTCTACAGAGTCTAGTTTTCCAAAATATTTTCACCATTATAAGCTTTGTTACAATCCGAACCTAACCACGTTGGGTTTTAGGGGACTTTATGTCCTATAGATGAAATGCCCTTTAGGGATGGAATTCTCCTCAGCACTATGAGATCACAGAAGAACATCCTAACCTTGGACCTCTATATAGGGGTTCTGTAAGAACACTCTAACCCAGACCAATTCTTCTCCGCAATAAATTTTATCTTTGATGCCCTGAGACCCCCTAGCAGTTCGATCTGTATCTTCTTGTGATAGATTCCTAGATCTCAAGGTTTTAGTGATCCCGACCTAGTTCAATCGAAAATAAGTATCTTTGACATCCCATGTTTCATTTTTATTTACGCATTCGCGATGTGGGTGCCCAGTCTTGGCATCCTATAACCTTGGTTAAGGTACTCATGTGGGCAATTATGTGTTTCGGTTATCTTAACCCTTCACCCACAGAAATAACATCTTTGTTTTCACCTTGATATAGCAATTATTTTATTAGTATTACTTTGAGTTTTACCTTTGTATTGATGGTTGTGTTGACTTTCTATTTCTACTTCTCAGACTTGTAATGGTGGCAAGGCTTTCTCGGGTTTCTCACCATCATACCTGCCAAATTTTGGCTTGATGGGATGGGCGGTGCATAAGGATCTTCTTGGTGCCTTTAGTTTTGATGAGCATGGATGAAACTAATTTTTGTAACAATAGTTTGATACTTCTGATTTGAGTTCTAAATCTCTCATGAAGAAGATGGCAAGATGCCTATTTCCAGGTTCATCCCTGCCTTTGAAAGAAATATGTCATGCTTTCAAGGGTGTGTTCATCTTTCCACCTCACTTCTAGTCATCCATCTCTCATAGCCATGTTGGGCCATCTATGCGATGCGGCTATGGAGGATTGCTACATGTAATCTTTTCTAGCATTTTTTGATAATGCCAAGGTGGATTTACTGTGTTTCCTTATTGGCTAAATCTTTATAAATATGTATCTATGTCATCTAACCTTAGAAAATTTCATAAAAATATCCTTTGGAAAGAGTTTTATGTAAGGAACAATATACTAATTGCTTAAAGCCTGGTTTGACTCTGATTCGTCCTGAATAATTAAGGAATCCAAAAACCCTTGAAATTAGGTTTAATATCAATTATTAATTTTCATGATTGGTAAGTAGGGTTCTATCAACTCCAAAAATGTGACTAGGGTTTCTTCAACATAAGAGGAGGAATAGGATATTCTTTAAGATAGAGGTAAGCAGGACCATGCACCTTGAGTACAAAATAAAGGTTTTGAATCGCCTTCAGATTATTTTATCATGGTGATCAAGTTAAATTACATGCATAGATATGTATCTAATTTTCAAAAATTGTTGAACTAATGTTCCCCAAAAGTTATTATATGATGCTTATGCTTTCATGTTCTATTTTAGATATGTATGGCATGATCAAGTGAAATTCAATTAAAGTAAAGGATTACTAAGTTAATGATGAATCATGTAATTATTTGTATGATTTTGTCCTCATCATGTCAATGTTGATCCCTCGGGCCTTATAAGTTCAAATTGAACATAGTGTAACTTATGTGCAAATCATGAGTTCAAATGGAACATAATGGAACTTATATGCAAATCATGAGCTCAATTGGAGCATAAGTTATGGCACCCAGGTGTAAATCATGACTTCAAGTGGAATATTAGTTTAGCCTATGGGCCTTATGAGCATAGTTGGTGCATAAGAGTAGAGGACATCATAATCAAATACTAAGCGCACACTATGAGAATCCAAATATACTATCATGTTAATTACATGTTTCTTTTTGCCAAGTTATTTTGTTATAACAATACTCAATGTCGCTTACTGCAACATGTTTTCCATTTTTTATGCATGGCTGGGGATGCGGTGTTTGTAGGAGGAAAGCATAGAGGCTTAACCAAGGAGAATACATCTCAAGGAAACATTAAGTGTTTAGCCCTGGTGGGGTGCCAACTATCCTTTGGCATTTAGTTTAGTTTTTCAATTAATATCAAGACTATGTATTTGTTCATCTTAGTTCGAAGCTTATGTTTTATGTTGAGGAACTTGAGACACGAGAATTGCAATTATTTTCTTGATTTGGAGGAATGAAATTATATTTTTATGAAATTATTATCATTTTCGTGACATCCCAATGAAAATTAAGCTTCTCTCAGTAATGTATGTGTTTTAGAAAAATTGGGGTATTGCAGTAATGGCTTTGTCCTCCTAGAACTGCTAGAGTTCCAATAGGACCATGGTTCTAACTCTAATCTTGTTCTTCTCCAATGAAAATCATTTTCTATATAAATATGTGTTATCGTTCATAATTTAAGGAAAAATCTTGACTCTTCCAAAGTTATTTAGTTATAAATCTCAATCTTGTATACCAAGCAGTTAGGCATGACTAGTAATAAATATTTCCAAACTAACTAGTAGAGGTAGTCCAAATATTATCCAAAGATAACCCCTTGATTAATCCCACATTTAAATAAAATATTAGATCGTTAAAATATCTAAAATTGTACTTTTTTCTTTCAAATAAAATTTGTAACACATATCTTGACATTCTCTTTATAAATTGTACATACAATCATGGATATTTACATTTCACATAATAGTTTATGAAAGGCCATGCATTAAAATATTTCAAGAAACCCACAAAACCTAACCTCCAGTACAATAACTACCTATCAAAACATCTATACTTAATCTTCACCTCAATTGGGAAGTCACTCATATTTGTTTCCAAGGTGGTGTGAGGATGAGTTAGCGTTAGGACCTATTACATTTTTTAATGGTATATTAGACATAATATAAGTGAGAAAATATGGGGAAAATAGGAAAACGATGTAAATCATGGCATACATAGACATGAAGGTATACAACTTAAAGTAAGTAGAATATATGTGAAAAAGTATACTAGAAATTTTATTAGTTATCATTTTTATGTCTTTTACCAAAATGACTTTCCATGTACCAAGAAAAGTAGAAGTCATTATGGTTGACATGGACTCAGTGTTCATACCATTTGATTTATTTGGGGACCTCTAGCATATCTTTCCCAAATACCCTTTCCTTGGTACTAGGACAAGTCGTACACATCTAATTTAATAATTTCATATTGACATAAATTATTTTTATTTTATAACTTCTCATAAAAAGAATTGGGGCATCATATCCCCCAATCCATCTCATTCACATATCACATATTATTTTGGTATATCAACAAATTTACTCAACTTCTTGTGGGTTCCACAAATACCTTGTGATTTATTCCTCAAAATGCAAAAAATATTGAATTGTCCTTCTAAGGCCCAAAGTACAATAGATGAAATATCTTTATAACCCTTCCCTAACATTGACATTATTGCTAAGGAATCCAAAATGTAAGAATTAGGGCTTCACATAATCCTTATAAATTACTTATTGTCTTCAGGCATATGATTTAGGAATGTATGTTTAATGAAAAATAACTATATTTGCATGCATGAAATCCTACTACAAGAATATAAAAAGTTTATTCAATAAGAAAAATATAGATATAAAGCATAAAATCCATATCCTACTACAAATTCATAATCACACCATACTATTTATGACCTCCACACCTTTATTGTTCACTTCCCTTTATCAATTATGTTATTTAGAAAAATTACAAAACATCAAGATAATACAATAAGTATATATAAATTCAAAGCCTCTATCTGATAGTCATCATGTAATAGTAAGATCAAAATATAGGAAACCTAGTTCCTGTATATTGTATATTGTATGAAATTCTTAATAATATATAAATTAAATATAATAACAAGCTTTCATTTAATTAAGGGTGATCATTCTTAGTTTTTCTCATTTAAACATATATCTAGTCACATCTTACTATACCAAGGTGTCAAATTTTCTATCCCTTAAGGTTAGGTTTTTAGGTCCTTGAATCTCATTCTCCCAAACAAATGTTTCCTTATAGAACCTCAAACAAGCCATATGAAGGAGAAAAAAGATAAAGAAGTGAGAATTTCAATAGGTTTTTGTTCCCTAGTAGGGCCGAAAACAGAATGTAAGATAGAAGAATGATGAACCACTACTTGTTTGTTGTATTATCCGGAATTCACATTAATAATTGATCTTGTCTTAAAAATACTTCTTTTTCATGTAGGTGTTTTTGAAAACCTAGACAAGTCACATTGAATTGTCAATAGTAAGTCGACTATCCAGCCAAACTATAAGAAAGTCAACCTAATCTTAGTTGGACTATCCCAAAAAAAAAATTGAGACAACATTGTGAGTGAATATAGAAGATATCAACATCACTCCATGATGTGTTATTATTTTTAATTATTTATTATCTAAGTTCTACTTATTATAAAATCATTCATCTATTACTCATTTAATTGAATATTTCAAAATATTCCCAATTTCATATCATGTAAGTCAATAAATTAGGATTTCAAATAAATACATTAACAAGCAACACTAGTAATTATCAACCAAGATTTTTTTGTTATTAATCACAACATGGACATAGATTAACATTTTTCTTTTGTATATTGATACAAAGATTATAAATAATAGAAATTTGGGTATGTTATATTAGATATAAACCATATAGATAAATATATAAATGTGTTATCTACGATTTTATGTTCTTTATTTCACCAGAAGAACTACACAGATCACTACTTTGTACTCATGTAAAGAATCCTTGGGGACTTATTTGACTATATTAAAATGCAAATCCTCTATTGAGAACATGAACACCATGATATCCACATGAATGAGGTCTTGCACAAGGATGTTTTACGCATTGGCATCTAATTGGTTGGTTTTTCCTCAATAAGATATCCTTTAAATATATCAACTACTCCAAGGAACTAAGATTCTATATGACTACCACAAATCTACAATTTAGTCACAAGATCCTTTTCCTTGAAGTAAATCCAAACAGTTAAAAACAATTATGCCTAATACATAAAGGCAGGATATTTGACTCTTCCCCTGCTCCTTTGGTTAGTTTTTATTCGACTAGATACATGTTTCGAATGCTCAACACTCAACCAAATAGGTTATGAAGTGACCGATTATCAGAAGATATTCTTCTCATATGCAATCTCTCCTCGATTGGATTCCACTTGTAAGATGACAAAAACATAGGTCTACCCTTCAACCAAGACTCCCATTTTTAAATACAACCCCCTAATCTCCATTCTTAGGTTCAAAGCTTTTTCCTATCATTTCCATTCTTATTTCCATTTTTATTTCATTATCAAACCTTCTTCACCTATGATAATGCCACACTTTCACAAAGTACCTATTGAAGATATATTCATGAAGAGATGATCCCATGAAGATAACTATAAAACAAAAAAGTGGAAATGATAATGAATTTAGAGTCACCATCTTATTTTACAAGTAAATCTATATATGAGCCTATAAATCAACGTGATAATACAAAAATGATAACGAACAAATACACATGACTATGAATAAAATAATTAAATTGTGGCCATGAGACTGGGTAAGGAAATCATATTATGATTGTGTAAGATGTTAGTCACCCTTGCTTCAACCAAAAAATGATATTACACACGTAAGTCTACATAGTTTCATGAAACAATTTGATTGTATTTAGGGTTAGGAATACTAAAACAAAATAAAATAAAATGAGGAAACATGATTAAGGGTGTGTGAGTCTTAGGGGAAGAAATATAACTATGGAATTTTCTGTTACCGATCCAAAAGGCTCTCCTATGTTAAGGGATCTCAATCACCTCAAGATCTCCCACGATAGAGAGCCATCTAGGCAGAAAGGGATGGTATATGGAAAGTATAGAGGGATTATATAGATGAATTATATTAGAACAAGAGAGATCTAGATGTGTGATTAATGATCTTAATGTTATCAATTTAAAATATTTATTTTTATGCATTAAAAGGTTTTCAGTCATGCGAAAGATGCAATATTTTGAGAAATCAAGCCATTAATTAAGAGATATTGTTCAATAAAACTTAGAAAGATGATGTATATACATCGATAAGAATGTTGTGACAAGATAAGTATGGAAAATTCTACTTCGATTAAAGTAACTTGTAGTCAACATATAAGATATGACTAGATAAGGAAGGCCAGATGCATATCCATATGATATAAAGTAGTTATGTTTTTGAATATCCAATGATTTCAAATATTTCTAGAGAAAAATGGTCGAGAACCAAGAAGGAATAGATAATATTACAAAAATTATATATAGTTTCTAAGAACAAGACTCAATGGTAATGAGTATATTGGATATATAAAAAATGGATTTTACAAAAAAAACTATCAAAAAAAAATCAAGAAAATCAAACAAATGCCAAAGATGAAATGCAACAAATAGAAGAAAAAGATAGATAATACTAAGAAATCATGGATTTAAAAATGTCTCTTATATGATTTGCAAAATCAATTTTATGCCCATTGAAAGTACTAGATTTTTTAAGAAATAAAAGTATATTATATACAAAAAGAATTATATGATAAAAAAATGCAAGATAATCTTGAAAAATGGAATTGGAATGTGAGTGGGTCTCCATGCTAAAAAATGAATATACCACACATGTAACATTTTGTCACTATAGGTCAATTTAAATGAGTAACTTACTTGAATAAATGACCATTCATGCAAGGACCCATCTTTGTGTAACATCATAACATGATTTTAACGAATTCGGTCACCACAGATAACAATATGTCAATTCATACCATTGATAAATTTCTTATTATGAAACCTAACTAGACAACTATGACATGAATGAGTCCACTTGATGTACCTGTTGTAAATGAATGAAATTCTACTTGTCACCCATGTGCATTTCAACTATAGCTTATAGTTCCTCGCTAGGTATTCACAAACCTAAGACATGGGGAAGTGTTTTTTTTGTGTAATTTGATTTTTTGGGATAATTTCATGCATGATGTTAATCAAATATCATAAATTAGAAAAATACATATCAATATGAATCATCCTATATGAGTACCTAATCAATGTAAAGAAAAAATACCCATTTAAACCACTCGCAAAATTGTTTTTGATACCAATCAATAGGTGCAACATACAATCATATACAATGCACATAGATAAAAAATAGGATACACAATAAATATTCTTGCCAAGGTATGCATCTGATGCATTCGTCGCCTAGAATCCTAGAACTTGAGACACATAGTTAGTTTGTGTGGTTGGGTAGGATATTTAATCTAGTAATGCATTGGAGACAGGGAAGTTCCAAGGCTTTGGTTTAAACGAAATAATTTAGTAATGGCAAGATGAAGAAAATTACAAAAATGGTGGAACAATGGGATGAGAAATTATGGCATGTGTGTACTAAATGAAAATGAAATAGTTATAAAAAAGAAATATGACATGATGATAATTGGAACACATGCAATCACAATAGAAACACTATTTATCGTGAATTTTCAAAGAATAGTAGAATAGAAAAATATGTATAGTTTTTATATTTTGTAACAAGATTCACAATGACGTTAGAAAATAGAAATGACTTCATGAATGAAATCAAATAGACGAATGCAATCAAATAAAACAAATGAGACAAAAAGGAGGGGTAGAAACAATACTTGAGTTTGGGATGATGAGGAATATCTATACATGATTCCATTATAATGAAATTACATTGTATAACAATGAGGATGAGGTGTTGGAGGTCTGGGATAGGGGGAGCCCTGGGTGGTGGTGTTGGCGGACAGGGTGAGCCCCATCTCTCCAGACATCAACCAATTCTCTGTGCTTCTGAACTCGAATGTGGAGGAGCTACTGGAGGAACTTTCGGGCACCAGCATGATAAAAAATGACAAGGTATCCGCACCTAGTGCGAGTGGAAGGTGTGCATCAAATAGAGTGACCTCTTCCGAAGGGGGGGGCATAAAGGAGGTTGATATGTCAGTCCTCACATGGAATCTGAGGGGGGCTTCTAGGCCTCGAAAACAAAAATGGGTTAGGAAGAGGATAGGGGAGAGCCCGACGTCGTTGGTGATCATTCTGGAGATGAAAGTGAAAAGGAGGATGTGGGATAGTCTGTTTGGTGTGTTTCTGGCAGATTGGGGTGTTGAGTCCAATCTTGAGCAAGTTGAAGGGGCCAGCATTTCTATTGGGTGGGACAGGAATGTCTGGGACCTTCAGGTGATCGGTGCTACTAACCAAATGATGGTCCTTAGTTGTATCAATGCGGGTCATTTTCATTATGTGATCACTGCCGTGTATGGGCACAACGATGAAGGCAGAAGAAGAAGATGTTGGGAGGAGATCATCATCTCTACACAGCAGCAGGTACCACACTTGGTGGTGGGAGACTTCAACAACGTCCGCAAGGCTGGTGAGAAGGTTGGGGGTAAGCCTATACCAGATTCAATCTTGGAAAGGTTCAATGGTATGGTGGATGCTGCTAATCTGGTGGAATTAATAATGGTGGGGGGAATCATAACTTGGCACAATAAAAGGATACCGGAACATAGGATCTCAAGCAACCTAGATAGAGGTCTTGTGAATGCTTCCTGGCTGGATATTTTTCCGGAGGTGAAGGTGCTTTTGGGGGGGCACCCTCTTAGCGACCATGCTTGGCTCAAGATTCCCCTAGTGAACATCTGTATGAAGAATAGACCGTTCAGATTCTTGAATTTCTGGGATGAGTGGCCAGGTTTCAAGGATTTGGTGGCCCGTGTTTGGGCAGAGAGAGTGGTAGGTAATCCTTTTTTCAGGATGTCAGAGAAGCTTAGCAGAACCAAGGTGGTTTTGAAAGTGTGGGCTACGGATTGCTCCAACCTTCAGGTTCTGGTCAAAAAAGCGTCTAAAGATTACCAGGCCGCTACGGAGGGCCTGAGGTCACACCCAGATGACCCTAACATGATGAGGAATGAGGAAGGCAAAGCTAAAAGACTATTACAGCTGGAGAAAGCTGAGGAAATGTACCATTGGCAAAGAAGCAGGATCTAGTGGATCAACGACGGGGACAAAAACACTAAGATTTATCACAATGATACTAAGAAGAACCACATGTAGGATTGCATCTATGGCCTGGTAAAGGCGGATGGGTCGGTGATGAGAGGAGTAAATGAAGTAGGACAAGAGGCGGTCCATTTTTTTTGAACATTTATACAACAAACAGTAGAACGGTAGGGGTGATGCTTTGCCTAGTAGGAGAGTCACTGAGATGATGAATAGAGAGCTTTGCGGGCCAGTGTCAGATAAAGAAATCAAAGAGGCCATCTTCAACATTGGCACGACTAAATCTCTCAGACCGGATGGGTTCAATAGCAAGTTTTTCCATGTTTGTTGGGACATTATCAAGGATGACATGCGTTGTGCGGTGAGATGGTTCATGGTGGGTGGTACCATGGTTAGGAAAGTCAACCATGCCTTCATCAGGCTGATTCCTAAAGTCCATAGGCCGGCTTCTATGTCAGATTATAGACACATTGCTTGTTGTACGGTGCTCTACAAAATTTTAGCCAACTTGTTAGTAGGGAGATTGAGGAAGGTGCTGCCAACAATTATATCAACCGAACAACTTGCTTTCATCAAAGATCATTCTCTGGCTGACGGGGCTCTCCTAGCTAAGGAATTCTTGGAGGATTTCAACCGGAAAAGGGCAACGAGGAAGGCGTGCATAAAATTAGATATCACCAAGGTGTATGATCATGTCGATTGGTCTGCTCTTTGGAGAATCATGGCAGTGCTTGGGTTTTCAGAGAGATGGATTAAGTTGATGAGGCAATGTGTGGAGTCCACATCCTTCTCTGTTCTTATTAACAGTGTACCTCATGGCATGTTCAAGGCATCCAATGGGCTAAGGCAGGGTGATCCCCTATCCCCTATGTTGTTTGTCATCATTATGGAGTCTTTAACCCAAAGCATACAAAAGGAACAGGACAATGAAAATTTGAAGGTGTACAAGGTTGGAGAGGTTCCTGTCTGGTCACACATCCTCTTCGTCGACGACGTCATGCTGTTCACTAATGGACATGCAAAATATCTAAAGACGGTAAAGAGAATTTTGACCCAATTTGGGAAGTTGACTGGGTTGTACATTAGAGATATCAAGTCTAAGATTTTTCTATCTCATTCCTGTGATCAAAGAAGAGGGAGGTTGAGGAGAACTGTGGGGATCGCCCGGGGGGTTTTCCCCACGAAATACCTGGGCATACCACTTTTGGGTGGTAGAAGGAATGGTACTCATTATAGCTCAGTAATTGATGACTTGAGGTGCATGGTGGATAGATGGGCCGGTAATAACATCTCTATGGAAGGTTGTTTGGTGTTAATCAAGTTTGTGCTTGAGGCTAAGATTAATTTCTGGTCCAGGCTGGCAGAGATGCCCAGATTCATCATCGACAAGGCTAGGAGCATTATGAGTGGTTTTCTCTGGGGCGGGAGAGGGCATGGTGTTGCTTGGGACACGGTTGCGAGGCCGAAGGAACTAAGGGGCCTCGGGCTATTGGATCCTCAGCACTTGGCGGACAGAGCTACTGGTTACCGGATTGACATATTCCTTACGAGGTTGGGTTCCCCTTGGGTGACATGGTTGAGAGTGAGATATGGTGTTAATCTCAACGTGCAGCCGGTGATGGGGGTTTCCCTGGTCTGCCGTAGAATGATCAGTATGTGGTTGTCAGTTAAGCATGATTATAACCACTTGAATCAAAATCTTTGGTGTCATGGTGTTCCGACTCAGATTCTAAGGATGGTTGGGCCTCCAATTCCTTGGTTCATGGTTGTTTGGAATAAAATGCAGACTCCCAAGTGGAGTTGACCCTCTACAGATGTATTTTGGGTCGGCTTCCTACTGCAGATAGGATGATTGGGTGGGGGTTGCAGGTTGAGTCGATTTGCATCTTGTGCAAGCAGCTAAATGAATCCCATGGGCATCTCTTTTTTGACTGTGATTATTCTAAATATTTGTGGGTACGCTTGATTCTCAAATGTGGGTGGGGTGGGTCTCCCCCCTCTTCTCTCAAGGATATCCTAGATTGGTTGCACACCAAGATGGCTAGGGAACATTTTTTGGGGCACTTTCTGAGTATAGGCTTCTCGGCACTGGTGTACCTGGTTTGGCAGCAAACAAATGCCAGGTTACACGGCGGGAGGGTGATGGATAAATTCCAACGTTTTGATGTGCTGACGGAGAGGCTACATTTTGTTTGTAAGGCTAAACCTATGCTTTATAAAGGTTTAGACTTCAATGTGAAAAGACACTGGGGCTTTTGTAACTAGTACCCCGTGGGTTTTGCAGTTACCTTGTATAGCACGGTATAGGTTCCCTATACTTTTGTTCATAATAATATTTTACCCGATCCAAAAAAAAAAGAAATTACATTGTATAAACCAACATTATCTCAGTAAGGTTACAACAAATATCCTACAAAGTGTACTTAATTACATCTAATTCAATAGAAGTTATATGCCTACTCTATCCCTCATTTTCCTTATTATCATAGTTTTATGGGGATATTCTTGGATTTTCTTTCATTTTTCTATACATCACCTTTACTTATAATAAACTTCCACTTTTCTATAGGAAACCATTGGTCTCAAGGAAAGAAGCCATACCATTGGTTGATTATTGTGAACAACCAAGGAAATTAGTGGTTTCAAGAAATGCAAACCATATGTTCATGTGGACAGTTGCACTGTTGGTTGACAACATCCAATCATCAATTAGTAGACCCCAGTCTGACAGAAGCGCTGCAACCATCAATCGATGATCTCATTGGATACCATCTTATATGGTCCCACTACCTCACCCTATCACTAGTATAGAAATGATATATAACGTCACCTTTGATGGCATCAATTACACAAACACCAATGCCAAAGAACAATGATGTCAGTTATTTAAGACAATTGTCAATGTATGTGAGGTCTTGTCGATTTAGAAAAGACACGGCTACCACATTTACTCTAATGCTGATTTCTTTGCAAAGAAACAGACATCTAAAATTACCCATGAAATACAATTTTCTAGGGAAAAAAATTTTCCACCAAAATTTACATTCTGGCGTCGATTTTTGCTAAAACTGACGACACATGTTTTGCTCCATGTCCCTGTGGAAAAACGTATCCCCTCATTAGTCATTGCCTCTATCAACTAACTGACAACTAATCACCTTTTGTGAGGCAAAACTTTTTTAAGGGATGGGTCTATATCGTCAGTTGTTTAATAGAAACTGACAACTAGGTGTTTTCGTGCCTTATCCCCATAAAAATATTCCCCCCCAATTTTCTCCTTTGTCATCAGTTTTTATTTGACAATTTACAACTATGGTCCTAACACTAGATCATAGTTTTTGTTGCGATATGTATATAGATGCCAATTTTTCCATTGGTAACTGATGACTATGTTAGACTATTTTTTGATTTAGGAGTTAGTCATCAATTTTTCTCTAGCAATCGATGACTAAACCCTAACCCAAGGGGAATTTTTTTAGCAGTTAGTCATCAATTTTTCAAAACAACTGAAGACTATGGGTACCTTAATAGCACTTTTACAAAATAATCCTTCTACCCATTCTCTATTTCATCATGATTTCCACCTAGGTCTCCAGTAATTTTGTTGTCATTGCTCAATTCACCACTGTCACTGTTAGTACTTTTCCTCCACTCACCACCTCTGCTACCATTGCTCTTCCTCCACTCGCCACCACTGCACGCTGTCATTGTTGCTCTCAAAATGATCGCCTGAGGGGCTTCTCATCGCCAGGTGCTTGGGCTTGAGGATGTCGGAGGAGCTGTTGTTGCTAGCCACTGGAGGAACTAGTGTTTGTAGCTTGGAAGGACACTGGAGCTTGGGCCTAAGCTAGCCACCACCACCTAGATCTCTAGAGCATTTTCTTGAGATTCGAATAGTACTACCCTCATCACCATCAGATCTTACCCTAAAGCTAGGCAAGCCTCCAAAATAGGTTTTACCTCCCCTACTTCATAGCTTGCACCTCACCTGCTTCCCACCTGCTAGGTAATCTTAATTTCAAAGCTTCGAACCATGTTTTAAAGCTGAACATGCCTAATTATTGAGGAAATATATGCACCAGAAAATAATAATATGAATGATCAACATCTTATTATTGTGAAAATGGGAAGTATAGTTTTTACATGTGTGAATCACTTTTTTATGGTTAGTTACTTATTGCTTTTGCATTGATTAGTGTTAATTAGTATTGCTATATCTTAGTAATTGTAATTTATAGTTTACCTTAGGTCATCTCCCCTCCCTAATTCAAGAATAATTTATGTGCATTGATCACTTTATGATGAACATGCATGTATTTTACAGATGTTGAAATCAATTTTATAGAATATGGTACCTAGACTAGGAAGAATGAATTGAATTAAATGATGTTACACAAAACCTAGGATATGAATGATGAAACTAGGATCATAAGTATAGGAATGACAACATACATGTACTTTGTTGGCCTAGAAACCCGTGAGAGATTTACTCACTAGGAGTACATCTTAGATAATCTCTGATTTGGTATGGTTCTTGAATACTTAATCTCACTTAGGATGTGCGTGTATAATGTATATTTTGTTTTCAAGATTTTTTTTAGCACTTCCCTATTTGTTCTCCATGTACATATGTTTCTGGACATTTTCCCATCTACATCAGTGTACTTTGTGAAATGTGGGGAAATGTTGCTGAAATTTTCCTGAAAACCAAATACACGTTATACACTTACTAGTGAGATTAGGTATTCAAGAATTGGATAGGCGGTACACACATTTATTACTAAAGCCTAAACCCAAATATTTTAACCCTAAACCCTAATATTTTAACCCTAAACCCTAGTATTTAAACCCTTATCCATAAATATTAAATAATAAACCCTAATCTATCTATAAATCCTTAACTTAATGTGTATACCCTAAACCATGATACTTGTTTTCTCTTCGATCATAGAATAGATAGATCATGGATGTCCATTCCTAATTGATGCATCCTAGAGTTCATTATTGGTCTTAATCAGTTTATTATATTTACAGAGAAACATAGGAAACAACCCCGAGATAGGTTATATTGTCCATGTAGGCATTACAGTAACAACTTGAAAGTCTGCACTAGTGACAAAATCAAAAGTCATGCTATGTGCAACAAGATTGTACAAGGATATACTGAATGCACCTGGCATGGAGATATTTCAAACCAGAGATTAGTAGATGTATATAGCAGTGCTTGTGTTGAAGAACAAATTACCATTGATGACGTAGATGTGAACGAACCAGTTTCAATAGACATTGTTGATATCATGCTAGATAGATGTGGGTTAGAGCACACTGATCTACCTTCCTTGTTAAGGAACATTGTGTGTGATGCTGAGAGACCGTTATACATAGGTTGTACTAAGTTTATGAAGTTGAGCACTGTCTTGAGATTGTATAATCTAAAGGTTAACAATGATGGATCGACAAAAGCTTCATGTCATTGTTGTCTTTGTTGAAAGAAATTCTTTCTGAAGGATACAAGCATCCAATCTCAACATACGAGTTAAAGGAAATATTATGCCCAATGGCAATGAAGGTTAAGCAGATACATGCATGCCTGAATGATTGTGTACTCTTTCAAAAGGACTATGTGGATTTGAAAGATTTTCCAAAATGTGGGGCATCAAGGTATAAAATGATGACTTCGGGGAAGTCCAAAATTGGCTCTCCCGCCAAGGTGATGTGGTACCTACCTATAATACCATAGTTTGAATTCTTGTTTTCCAATCTAATAGATGTAGAGAATTTAAGGTAGCATGCAGAGGTTAAGAAAAATAATGATGGGATCCTACGACATGCATCTGATTCCCCATAGTGGAAGAAGATAATTCATTGTACCCTGAATTTGGTGAAAAAGTCATGAATCTAAGACTTGGGATTTGTACCGATGGGATGAATCCATACGGCACATTGAATATCCAACATAGCACTTTCCCTATTATGCTTCTTATATACAATCTTCCTCCCTGATTGTGTATCAAAAATAAGTATGGTATGCAATCATTGTTTATATTGAGTGCTAAACAACCTATAATTGATATTGATTTTTATCTTGAACATGTGATTGACTTAAAGAAACTCTAGAGTTAAGTTGTGATGACCTATGATGCTTCATGTAGAGAGACATTTCTTTTGCATGTTATGTAGTTTTATACATCTAATGACTTTCCAACATATGGGACTTTGTCTGGATGCAGTGTAAAAGGATCCAAAGCATGCCCTATATGTAAAGATAACACTAACTCAATACGACTAAAACATGACGGAAAGATAGTATATCTTGGTCATCAAAAGTTTGTTCCAAAATTCCATCTATATCTAAGGTTGCACAAAGCATTCAATGGATGGAATGAGGAAGGGAGTTCCCCTAAACCTATATCAGGGGTGGTTGTTTATGAAAGAGTAAAAGACTTTGTCAATGAATTTGGTAAGCGATCACAATGTACCATTCCCAAACAAAGTGACAAATCTTTATTCAAGAAGAAGTCAATGTTTTGGGATCTTCCTTATTGTAGTTCTTTGATAGTTAGACATTGTATTGATGTCATGCATGTTGAGATAAATGTCTTTGATAGCGTCATTGGTACTCTATTGAATATACCAGGTAAGACTAAAGATCGCATCAAATCCAGAATGGACCTACGTGAAATGGGAATAAGGAAAAAATTAACAAAAGTAGCTAGTAGTGATTGGAGAACATATTTACCTACTTCTTATTACAGGTTGTCTAGAAAGGAGAAGAAAGCTTTTTATGAGTGTTTGGTTAATGTTAAGTACCACATGGTTTCTCTTCCAGTATTCGTAGATTGGTATCAATGAAAGATCTGAAGTTGATAAGTCATAAATCTCATTATTGTCACACTCTAATGCAACAAATATTTCCCATGGCAATTCAATCTATACTTCCAAAGCATGTAAGGTTTGCAATCACCAGACTTTGTTTCTTCTTCAACAGTCTATGCAACAAAGTTATTGATCCTAAGAACTTTTATAAGTTGCAAAAAGAAGTAGTTGTTACCCTATGTAAGCTTGAGATGCATTTTCCTCCTTCATTGTTTGATATCATGGTACATCTTGTTGTCCACTTTACTGGGAAACCAAAAATGTTGGGACCCATTTTCTTGCAATGGATGTATCCTTTTGAATGATACATGCATGTTTTTAAAGGTGATGTTCAAAACTTATATTGTCCTAAAGGGAGTATTATTGAGGGTTATGTGGCGAGGGAGGTTATGGATTTTTTCAATGACTTTTTGAGTTGTAATGAAGCTCCCATAAATGACAAGAATATTGAGGACTATTCTGGCAAAGGGACTTTAGGAGCATGAATGAAAGTAATTAGTAATGACCTGTGGGAGCAAGCTCACTTATAAATTTTACACAACATTGACGAAGTGAGTGTTTATATCACGGAACATACCAATTTCATCAAGAGACAATATCCTCGAGCCAATTCAATGTGGCATGCTAGAGATCATAACAAGACATTTACTAAGTTGTTTGAAAATAAAGTCTTACATCAACTATCTCAAACACCAAATAACATTTCTAAAAATATCAAATGCCTCACCTTTAAACCAAAAATAAATGTTATTTTTTACGAAGGGTTTGACATAAACGGGTTCTCATATTACACAAAGCGTCATCCAAAACAGTGGGATCACCCTTCAAAGGTCTACATTGTTTTTTTAGTATGAAGGATAAGAGTCCACATGAAGCTAAATATCATATTACAGTGTCACTTAAGACCTATGGGAGTTTGACTACGTAGATTTCAGAATTCCTCTCTTTAAGTGTGATTGGGTTGATAACGCCAAAGGAGTTATAGTGGATGAATTGGGTTTCACATTACTAAATTTTGAAAAGATTAGTGAGAAGGGTGAAACATTCAAATTGGCATCACAGGAGAAACAAGTATTTTATATTGATGATCCTGCAAATGAAAAATGGTCGGTTGTTATTCATGGTAAAATATAGTTCATTGAAGATCATATAGATGAAGAAGAGTACTATGATAATGTGACAAAGTGGAATTTTGCATAAGTATGATCAAATTACTATTTTTCCCTCATTATACCTACTAATGGTCCCCAATTATTTTTTCTTAACTTTATAATCTATTTTGAGACTCAAATACGAAATATGGTGATCAATGTAGTTTTTATACACATTATAACACCTCAAATTAGATTCAATCATCAATTTGTTCAATGAGTCAAATTGATCAATCAAACTTCATCATATGGTTCTCAAACGTTTTCTAAATATTCTCCACATTTTTTGTGAAGCTATTGTCCAAATCTCATGCCATTTGGACATTCGTACTATTTACTATGATTTTTGAAAGTTTTGTGCTAAAAAAACCCTTTTTATTGGCCTTTTTCTGATCTTTTCCAAGTCAGCAATCCGCTGGCTAAGGCAAGGGATGAACCTCAACCTTTGGATTGGCGAGCCACAGAATGCAGCCTGATCCAGTGGGTAGGAGGTCATCCCCTACCTCCCGCAATCAGCGGGGAGGAGGCTAAGGGGACTGACGCATCCTTTTGGCTCATTTTTTACCAGTTTTGAAAATCAAAAGAACCAAAATGTTTCCCCCGCCATCCTAAACTCAAATGACCCTTTTTTCTCGCTCAATTTTGTGCATTTCAAGAGAAATTGAGAGACATCTCTCGCGACCTCCTCCATGGATGTTTTGGCCATACGACACCCTAAACCTAACCTTCTCTAACTATAAAAACCCCACCATGGGACTCAGTATACTCCCACAATCGCAGTCGGTGCCTTAAATTCCTCCCTTGTGCGCTCCTCCCCATTCACCCCTTTCACGCCACCCTTGCTCCTCCATGGTGCTGCTTCCTGGCCATCTTTGGCCTTTCTTCTCCTCATTCCCTCGCAACAATTTGTCTCCACCAACACGATTGCAAGGGTGTGGTGAGCCTGGACGGAATCCTTGCTACCCCTCCTTGACGCCTCCTACTCATTTCCCACCAAGCACTGACGGCCCTCTATTCCTCCGTGGAAACAGGGAAGTGCAGCTCAAGATGAGCATCGATCTGAGTGATGCGTAGGAGAGAGATCGCCCGACTAGGTTGGATCCTCGAGCCATAGAGTGAAGGGCCTTAAATTGCGGTTCATTTCCATTTATCCAGGTGAATGTTCATTTAAATTTAAAAAAATAAAACCCCATTGATATTTTGATCTTATATCACGCTAGGATAATCCAAATAAGGCAAGTAAGTAGTCAGTTTTCATCAGAAAATTGAGGGAAATCTAGTGGAACCATTTCTAAAACCTGATTCTATATTGATTTCAACGATGCCTTTAAACTATGATCTTCGCTTTTCCAAAGATTATCTAAATGATTCTATTGGCGGTTAATCTTGACTAAACATTGAAAACCCTAGATTTGGACTCTGATTATTATCTTGTAACCTAGATATAATCTAGATGAATCATCTACTCTTGAAAATGAATCATTAGTAATGTATCTCTACTTACTTGATTCAATCTTTATTATAATCTGTATAATGAGTAATCTTGATCTTAATCTTGCAAAACACTTGATATAGTTTTGACCCATCAATCTAATCTTCATTTCCAAATTATTTTAAGTACAATGATGATAATCTAGAAATTGATGATGACTTGGATAATGATCATAGATTAGGGTTAACACATATAATCCTAGAAACCAAGGAAAGTCATTCACACTCGAAAATACTTGATACTTGAAATCATGTTGGACATATTGAAATATTGGTTGATTATAAGTGAATGACCCAACCTTAAGGTTGACATAGGAAATGTGTAACCCTAATCTCAAATATTGATACATGATTTTCAAATATCATGATCCTGACCCTTGATCCAAACATTGTTGATTTAGGATTGACTCGAAGGGTCTACCTATTACTAGTTGATCTAAACTCGGAATCCTCAGTGAAAGGTATGCTATTATAGAACTCCTCCTTGGTTGTATTGAAAATACTTTTATGTATCTCTTGATTGTTTACTTGGCTATTTACTTGGATGAGCTATTATTACCTATGATTAGACTTCTATTTTTCTATACTATATTTTGAAAAACATGAAAACATAAATTGCATGCCTATTATGAATGCATGTATATTGATAATGATGATGATATTGATAATGTTGATATTGAGTGCAACAACCCCCTCATTTGGAGGTGGGACTTGTACATTGGCCTCCTATGTTCCTATGGTAAGAAGGAGCCTAGTGACCTTCCCCATCGCGTTTGGGTAATAGAGTCACACAAAATATATAAGCATGTTTCTCGAATTACAGCATAATGGGAACTCGTAATAAAAGTTGAATTGCTTGAAAAACTTGTCGAATAAATGTTGTTTTTGCAAATTCCTTATTATTCTTTTGAATATAAGTCATTCCAAGTATACTTATTTTATTATAAAGTGCTTTACTTGATTTTGATAGTGTACCGTGCAATTGCATGATTCTGTCTCGATTTTCTTGATTTTAGGCATTACAAAAGGAATATTGAATAAGTTCATTTCCGCACTCAGACACTCTGATGACAATGATAAATCGGGTATATCTCCATATTGGGTTAGTTTGTTCTTTAATTATCCAATTTTTAAATTATTTATTTCTTATTGTATATGCCAATGTGTTAGATCCTATCGGGCCACTCAGGGATGGGCGCTTCAATCCCTTTACCATTGTTTAGGTAGTGAGATTGGGATTGGGGTAAGAACGGTTCCGTGACAGTTGGTATCAGAGCCTATTTACTCTCATATACTTTAAGTAAATAATTTCTCAAGTCTCTTACACCCAAGAAACCCTAAAGTCCATAATAGTGAAAATTGAGGTGTCTAGGCTCGGGGACCTAACATAATTTCTCCTATCCGTCTTCACGGTGGCTGAGATCCCCCGCTCTTCCTGACCTTAATTGATCCAAAACTAGACCTAAAGGTTCTCTTATAAAACCCTAGAGAGTCTTCTAGCATCTCATCTCTTCTTTAAGCACAATCCTAAGACACCCATGTAGATGAAGATTAGGTAGTCTTCTCATATCCTCATGTGGTCCTTTCTTGTGACCTTTACCACATGATGTCTCGATTATGGGTAGCTTACGCATGGGAAAAATGAATATCTCTAAATCATGAAAGTTGATACCATGATCTGACCTGAATTTGAAATTTCAATTTTGATCAATTAATTTGGAAACCAAATACTCATGTATGATACCGAATATCATTAACACTCAAATTAGCAAAAACTTGACTATATGCTTCTTATGTTGAGGTAAATCTTAATTTGGTGAAATAAGGATGACTTATACATTATACCTCATTGTTGATAAGGTCCCTATTTGATTAAGCCCATGTTGCCCTATTATTGATTAAACCCCAAACATAGTTAAGCAAACTCGTATCCTATTTTATACACATCTTGACTATGCTATCAAGTGACAAAGACTAGGACTCAAAAAACCATGATGCAAGATTATGATGCGAAAAGAAGTTTTCCTATTGACCATTGATGCCTTTTTCAAACTTGATTTTGATATGATGAATATGGACCTAAATCATGCACCTATTTTCAAATTATATCACTACCTTGATAATGAAAGGAAAGGAATTCAACTATTTCCTTGACTTTGTAACATTATGGCGTTATTTCCCTATTATGATCTTGAATTTTGATGTTATGACCTTGTAAAACATGCTTTGATCATTGATACTCTCCCTGTTTGAATAAGCTTGATGGATGATGACCTAGGTCACATCCCTATTATGACTACCTCTAACTTTTAATCTTATTGATTATTTAGATTTTGTAAAGGTATTCCCTTCCACCCTATTTTGACGGGTTGACCTAAGCCTATCAGGTTAAACCCATGGTTGATACTTGATCTTGAATATTGATTTGATAATGATCTTGATATATGTCAATATATACTGTAGCTTGTGGCTGACTTCTTAGATAGACCAAGGTGGAGATCATTCATCAACCTTGGATACAATGATAATGAAATATTGATATGTTTCTCAAATATTACTTGAATATTGTGGCTCGAAATTTATTATAGATGACTGATCTCCCCTAAGGTCTAAAGAGGAATCTAAACCCTAGCTTCAAAATTTTGTACCTATGACTTTTGACAACCAAAAATCTCGACTTTTGATACTGATATATAATAATGTGACTCATGATTATCAATATCAAAAATGATACAAATCCTATGTTCAAATTATTCGGACCTTGAGATCACCCTAGATATATGACTAATGACTTCAAAATCCCAAATGTTGATTTTTTTATTGAAATTATAACTATATTGACTCTCTCAATTTATGACTTAGGGTTTAACACTCATTAGGACTAGGGTGGGACCTTCCCCTTGATTTTGAGCTCAAAATAATGATATCAAAAGTACGATGTTGTCTCAAAATGTTGAAATGTGAAATCTCAAATCATGGATGTATAACCCCACCTAGGCCAACGTAGAAGCTAAGACCCTGAGATTTTGGTATTCAAAGTTACCTTGTACACTTGATACAAAGACTCTATTTGTTTGACCTAAAATATGATCTCTCCAAATTTGTGGCCAATGGGATGCTTTCCATATTTGGTACTCATACGATGACTTTGGACAATATATGTGTTGATCTTGATACTCAATTGCATGATGATGAAATGGTGTTAGTACCAAGTTGATTATGATATGGAACATGGAATCCCAATTATGATTATTTGATTACTTGAAATTTGAGTACATGGTTTTGATTGTATAATTGAGGATACGCCATCATTTGAT
The DNA here is from genome assembly GCA_963693085.1 of Alisma plantago-aquatica. Classification (NCBI taxonomy): domain Eukaryota; kingdom Viridiplantae; phylum Streptophyta; class Magnoliopsida; order Alismatales; family Alismataceae; genus Alisma; species Alisma plantago-aquatica. The sequence goes on along the minus strand of OY856409.1, from coordinate 498,977,404 downwards.
AAAATGACTTAGGTTGAATAATCCTGATTTTTGAGGATATTTTTGAATTTTGGGGACAAAATTCCTTTTTAAGGAGGGAAGGATGTGACAAAGTGGAATTTTGCATATGTATGATGAAATTACTATTTTGCCATTATTATACCTACGAAAGGTCCCTAATTATTTTTTCTTGACTTCATAATCGATTTTGAGACGCAAATACGAAATATGGTGATCAATTTAGTTTTTATACACATTATAACACTTCAAATTAGATTCAATCATCACTTTGTTCAATGAGTCAAATTGGTCCATAAAACTTCCTCATATGGTTCTCAAAATTTTTCTAAATATTCTCCACATTTTTGTGAAGCTATGGTCCAAATCTCATGTCGTTTGGACATTCCTACTATTTACTATGATTTTTGAAAGTTTTGTGCTCAAAAAACCCTTTTTATTGGCCTTTTCTGATCTTTTCCAAGTCAGCAATCCACTGGCTAAGGCAAGGGATGAACCTCAACCTTTGGATTGGTGAGCCACAGAACGCATCCTGATCCAGTGGGTAGGACATCATACCCTTCCACCCACAATTAGCAGGGAGGAGGCTAAGGGGACTGACGCATCCTTTTGGCTCATTTTTGACGAGTTATAAAAATCAAAAGAACCAAAATGTTTCCCCCGCCATCCTGAACTCAAATGACCCTTTATTCTTCCTTGATTCCATGCATTTCAAGAGAAACTGATAGACATCTCTCGCGGCCGCCTCCATGGATGTTGTGGCCATACGACACCCTAAATCTAACCTTCTCTAACTAGAAAAACCCCACCATGAGACTCACTATACTCCCACGATCATAGTTGGTGCCTTGAATTCCTCCATTGTGCGCTCCTCCCCATTCGCCCATGTCACGCCGCCCCTGCTCCTCGATGGCGCCACTTCCTAGCCATCTTTGGCCTTTATTCTTGGCATTCCCTCTCAATGATCTATCGCCACCAACACGATCGTGAGGGTGTGGCGATCCTGTACGGCATCCTTGCTACCCTCCTTGACGCCTCCAACTCATTTCCTCCCAAGCTCCGACGGCCCTCTGTTCCTCTGTGGAAATAGGGGAGTGTAGCGCAAGACGAGCATCGATCTAGGTGATGCTCAGGAGATGGTTCGCCCGAATGGGCTGGATCCTCAAGCCACAAAGTGATTGGGCCTAAAATTGCGGCCCATTTCCATCTATCCAGGTGAATGTTCATTTAAATTTAAAACAATAAAACATCATTGATATTTTGATCTTATATCACGCTAGGATAATCCAAATAAGGAAAGTAAGTAGTCATTTTTCATCACAAAATTGAGGGCAATCTAATGGAACCATTTCTAAAACCTGATTCTATATTGATTTCAATGAAGCCCTTAAACTAGGATCTTCGATTTTCTAAAGATTATCTAAATGACTCTATTGGTGGTTAATCTTGACTAAACATTGAAAACCCTAGATTTGGACTCCGATTATTATCTTGTAACCTAGATCTAATCTGGATGAATCATCTACTTTTGAAAATAAATCATTAGTAATGTAGCTCTACTTACTTGATTCAATCTTGATTATAATCTTTATAATGAGTAATCTTGATCGTAATCTTGCAAAACACTTGATATAGTTTTGAACCATCAATCTGATCTTGATTTCCAAATTATTTTAAGTACAATGATGATAATCTAGAAATTGATGATGACTTGGATAATGATCTTACATTAGGGTTAACACATATGATCCTAGAAACCTAGGAAAGTCATTCACACTCAAAAATACTTGATACTTGAAATCATGTTGGACATATTGAAACATTGGTTAATTATAAGTAAATGAACCAACCCTAAGGTTGACATAGGAAAAGTGTAACCCTAATCTCAAATATTGAAACATGATTTTCAAATACCATGATCTTGACCCTTGATCCAAACATTGTTGATTTAGGATCGACTCGAAGGGTCTACCTATTACTAGTTGATCTAAACTCGGAATCCTCACTTAAAGGTATGCTATTATATAACTCCTCCTTAGTTGTATTGAAAATACTTTTATGTATCTCTTGATTGTATACTTGGATATTTACTTGGATGAGCTACTGTTCCCTATGATTAGTCTTCTATTTTTCTATACTATATTTTGAAAAATATGAAAACATAAATTGCATGCCCATTATGACTGCATGTATATTGATAATGATGATGATATTGATAATGTTGATATTGAGTGCAACAACCCCCTCATTTGGAGGTGGGACTTGTACATTGGCCTCCTATGTTCATATGGTGAGAAGGAGCCTAGTGACCTTCCCCATCGCGTTGGGGTAATAGAGTCACAAAAAATATATAAGCATGCTTCTCGAATTACAGCATAATGGGAACTCATAATAAAAGTTGAATTACTTGAAAAACTTGTCGAATAAATGTTGGTTTTCCAAATTTCTTGTTATTCTTTTGAATATAAGTCCTTCCAAGTATACTTATTTTCTTATAAAGTGTTTTACTTGATTTTGATAGTGTACCGTGCAATTGCATGATTGTGTCTTGATTTTCTTGATTTTAGGCATTACAAAAGGAATATTGAATAAGATTGTTTCTGTACTCATACACTCTGATGACAAAGATAAATCGGGTCTATCTCCATACTGGGTTAGTTTTCTCTTTAATTATCCAATTTTTGAGTTATTTATTTCGTATTGTATATGCCAGTATGTTAGATCCTATCGGGCCACTTAGGGATGGGTTTTTCAATCCCTTTACCACTGTTTAGGCAGTGAGATCAGGATTGGGGTAAGAAAGGTTTTGTGACAGTTGGTATCAGATCCTACACAGTCACATATACTTTAAGTAAATAATTTCTCAAGTCTCTTACACCTAAGAAACCCGAAAGTCCATAATAGTGAAAATTGAGGTGTATAGGCTCGGGGTCCTGACATAATTTCTCCTATCCATCTTCATGGTGGCTGAGATCCCCCGCTCTACCTGGCCTTAATTGATCCAAAATTGGACCTAAAGGTTCTCTTGTGAAATCCTAGAGAGTCTTCTAGCATCTCATATCTTCTTTAAGGACAATCCTAAGCCACCCATGTAGATGAAGATTAGGTAGTTTTCTCATCTCCTCATGTGGTCCTTTCTTGTGACCTTTACCTCATGATGTCTCGATTATGGGTAGCTTATGCATGGGAAAAATGACTATCGCTAAATCTTGACAGTTGATACCATGATCTGACCTGAATTTGAAATTTCAATTTTGATCAATTAATTTTGAAACCAAATACTCATGTATGATCCCTAATATCATGAACACTCAAATTAGCTAAAACTTGACTATATGCTTCCTATGTTGAGGTCAATCTAAATTTGGTGAAATAAGGATGAATTATACCTTATACCTCGTTGTTGATAAGGTCCCTATTTGATTAAGCCCATGTTGCCCTATTGTTGATTAAACCCCAAACATAGTTAAGCAAACTCGTATCCTATTTTATACACATCTTGACTATGCTATCAAGTGACTAAGTCTAGGACTCACAAAACCATGATGTAAGACTATGATGCAAAAAGAAGTTTTCCTATTGACCATTGATGCCTTTTTCAAACTTGATTTTGATATGATGAACATGGACCCAAATCATGCACCTATTTCCAAATTATATCACTACCTTGATCATGAAAGGAAAGGAATGCAGCTATTGCCTTGACTTTGTAACATGATGACATTATTTCCCTATTATGATCTTGAATTTTGATGTTATGACTTTGTAAAACATATTTTGCTTATTAATACTCCCCCTGTTTGAATAAGCTTGATGGATAATGACTAATGTTGGTAATGTACCAGATTAGGGTGGTAGTTGACTCATGACTCCTCTAACCTTGGTCACATCCCTATTATGACTACCTCTAACTTTTCATCCTATTGATTATTTTGGAGTTTGGAAAGGTATTCCCTTCCACCCTATTTTGACTGGTTGACCTAAGCCTAATAGGTTAAACCCATGGTTGATACTCGATCTTGAATATTCATTTGATAATGATCTTGATATATGTCAATATTGACTCTAGCTTGTGGTTGACTTCTTAGATAGACCTAGGTGTAGATCATTCATCAACCTTGGATAAAATTATAATGAAATCTTGATATGTTGCTCGAATAATGCTTGATTATATTTTCTCGAAATTGATTATAGATGACTGATCTCCCCTAAGGTCTAAATAGGAATCTAAACCCTAGCTACAAAATTTTGGACCTATGACTTTTGATGTCCAAAAATCTTGACTCTTGATATTGATATATAATAATGTGACTCACGATTATCAATATCAATAATGATACAAATCCTATGTTCACATTATTTGGACCTTGATATGACCCTAGATATATGACTAATGACTTCAAATCCCAAATCTTGAATTTTTTATTGAAATGATAACTATATTGACTCTCTTGATTTATGACTTAGGGTTTAGCTCTCATTAGGACTAGGGTGGGACCTTCCCATTCATTTTGAGCTCAAAATAATGATATTGAAAGTATGATGTTGTCTCAAAATGTTGAAATGTGAAATATCAAATCATGGATGTATAACCCCACCTAGGCCAACGTAGAAGCTAAGACCCTAAAATTTGGTATTGAAAGTTACCTTGTACACTTGATACAAAGACACTATTTGTATGACCTAAAATATGATATCACCAAATTTGTGACCAATAGGATGCCTTCCATATTTGGTACTCATACGATGACTTTGGACAATATATGTGTTGATCTTGATACTAAATTGCTTGATGATGAAATGGTGTTATTACCAAGTTGATTATGATATGGAACATGGAATCCCAATTATGATTATTTGATTACTTGAAATTTGAGGACATGGTTTTGATTTTATACTTGAGGATATACTAGCATTTGATAAAATGACTTAGGTTGAATAATCCCGATTTTTTAGGATATTTTTGAATTTTGGGTACAAAATTCCTTTTTAAGGAGGGAAGGATGTGACAAAGTGGAATTTTGCATAAGTATGATAAAATTACTATTTTTCCCTCATTATACCTACTAATGGTCCCCAATTATTTTTTCTTGACTTTATAATCGATTTTGAGACTCAAATACGAAATATGGTGATCAATGTAGTTTTTATACACATTATAACACCTCAAATTAGATTCAATCAACACTTTGTTCAATGAGTCAAATTGATCCATCAAACTTCATCATATGGTTCTCAAACTTTTTCTAAATATTCTCCACATTTTTTTTAAGCTATGGTCCAAATATCATGCCATTTGGACATTCGTACTATTTACTATGATTTTTTAAAGTTTTGTGCTAAAAAACCCTTTTTATTGGCCTTTTTCTGATCTTTTCCAAGTCAGCAATCCGCTGGCTAAGGCAAGGGATGAACCTCAACCTTTGGATTGGCGAGCCACAGAATGCAGCCTGATCCAGTGGGTAGGAGGTCATCCCCTACCTCCCACAATCAGTGGGGAGGAGGCTAAGCGGACTGACGCATCCTTTTTGCTTGTTTTTGACCAGTTTTGAAAATCAAAAGAACCAAAATGTTTCCCCCGCCATCCTGAACTCAAATGACCCTTTTTTCTCCCTCAATTTTGTGCATTTCAAGAGAAATTGAGAGACATCTCTCGCGACCTCCTCCATGGATGTTTTGGCCATACGACACCCTAAACCTAACCTTCTCTAACTATAAAAACCCCACCATGGGACTCAGTATACTCCCACGATCGCAGTTGGTGCCCTGAATTCCTCCCTTGTGCGCTCCTCCCCATTCGCCCCTTTCACGCCACCCTTGCTCCTCCGTGGCGCCGCTTCCTGGCCATCTTTGGCCTTTCTTCTCCTCATTCCCTCGCAACGATATGTCTCCACCAACACGATCGCAAGGGTGTGGCGAGCCTGGACGACATCATTGCTACCCTCCTTGACGCCTCCTGCTCATTTCCCACCAAGCTCTGACGGTTCTCTATTCCTCCGTGGAAACAGGGGAGTGCAGCTCAAGTCGAGCATCGATCTGGGTGATGCACAGGAGAGAGATCGCCTGACTAGGTTGGATCCTCGAGCCACAGAGTGAAGGGCCTTAAATTGCGGTCAATTTCCATTTATCCAGGTGAATGTTCATTTAAATTTAAAAAAATAAAACCCCATTGATATTTTGATCTTATATCACGCTAGGATAATCTAAATAAGGCAAGTAAGTAGTCATTTTTCATCAGAAAATTGAGGGAAATCTAATGGAACCATTTCTAAAACCTGATTCTATAGTGATTTCAATGATGCCTTTAAACTATTATCTTCACTTTTCCAAAGATTATCTAAATGATTCTATTGGTGGTTAATCTTGACTAAACATTGAAAACCCTAGATTTGGACTCTGATTATTATCTTGTAACCTAGATATAATCTAGATGAATCATCTACTCTTGAAAATGAATCATTAGTAATGTAGCTCTACTTACTTGATTCAATCTTGATTATAATCTTTATAATGAGTAATCTTGATCTGAATCGTGCAAAACACATGATATAGTTTTGACCCATCAATCTGATCTTGATTTACAAATTATTTTAAGTACAACGATGATAATCTAGAAATTGATGATGACTTAGATAATGATCATAGATTAGAGTTAACACATATGATCCTAGAAACCTAGGAAAGTCATTCACACTTGAAAATACATGATAATTGAAATCATGTTGGACATATTGAAATATTGATTGATTATAAGTGAATGACCCAACCCTAAGGTTTACATAGGAAAAGTGTAACCCTAATCTCGAATATTGAAACATGATTTTAAAATATCATGAACCTGACCCATGATCTAAACATTGTTGATTTAGGATCGACTCGAAGGGTCTACCTATTACTAGTTGATCTAAACTCAGAATCATCGGTGAAAGGTATGCTATTATATAACTCCTCCTTGGTTGTATTAAAAATACTTTTATGTATCTCCTGATTGTATACTTGGCTATTTATTTGGATGAGTTATTGTTCCCTATGATTAGTCTTCTATTTTTCTATACTATATTTTGAAAAACATGAAAACATAAATTGCATGCCCATTATGACTGCCCGTATATTGATAATGATGATGATATTGATAATGTTGATATTGAGTGCAACAACTCCCTCATTTGGAGGTGGGACTTGTACATTGGCCTCCTATGTTCCTATGGTGAGAAGGAGCCTAGTGACCTTCCCCATCACGTTGGGGTAATAGAGTCACACAAAATATATAAGAATGCTTCTCGAATTATAGCATAATGGGAACTCGTAATAAAAGTTGAATTGCTTGAAAAACTTGTCGAATAAATGTTGGTTTTGCAAATTGCTTGTTATTCTTTTGAATATAAGTCCTGCCAAGTATACTTATTTTCTTATAAAGTGTTTTACTTGATTTTGATAGTGTATCATGCAATTTCATGATTGTGTCTTGATTTTCTTGATTTTAGGCATTATAAAAGGAATATTGAATAAGATAGTTTACGCACTCATACACTATGATGACAAAGATAAATCGGGTATATCTCCATATTGGGTTAGTTTGTTCTTTAATTATCCAGTTTTTGAGTTATTTATTTCTTATTGTATATGCCAGTATGTTAGATCCTATCTGGCCACTCAGGGACGGGTGCTTCAATCCCTTTACCACTGTTTAGGCAGTGAGATCGGGATTGGGGTAAGAACGGCTCCGTGATAGATAGGTATGATGACTCCAGTCCATTCTCAATTGGCTTGCTAACAACAAACATTGAAGCTAATGCTGACTTACATGTGCGTGGAGATCACACCACACAAATGTTAATTGGTAAAAGATCTCAATATTAGAGGCATATTTTTTTTAATTTTTAAATGTTTTATTTTTTTAAATATTTGATTTATGTGAAATTTATAATATTATATTAATTTCATTGTATGTTAAATCTTCAATGTTTGATTTTTTATATGACATTTTTTCATATGGTTGATCATGAGTATGATGATCATGATGATGATCACCATGAGGGTGGGGTGTCGCGTCACAATGTAAATGTCCATTTAGAAGTTATACCGTATATGTGTTTTTTGTTAATTTTTTGGTTCAGGATGTACCAACTGAAAACCTTGTGCCACTTGATGAGCCGCATAAAAAACCAAAAAATTTAGGGGCATCACTATGATGAACAAGTTACTACAACAAAGGGGTAATGGACCAAAATTGGTTGGGGATTTTGATCATGTAGGAAATCCAATTGGAAAGAATCATAGCTCGTTTGTTTCTATCTTGGGATTCTTACTCATGGCCATTGTAGTGTAAATGCAGAATCTTGGCATGTGATTCCTAAAAGCAAGAAAGACTTCATATGGAAAGAACTATGTGTGAGATATTATCATTTTCAATTATATTTTTAAAGTTACTTACAATTCTATTTTTAGAATCATGTATTAAATATATGAAATTTTACAAAGTATATTTGAATAGATGAAAGCCTATATCATAAAAAGGTGATGCAACATTGTGGGAGGGTTCTAAGGAACTATAGGACAACTCTCAATTGATAATACATATGAGAGACTGATAAGAGGAAGAAGTCGTCCCTTGAGCAATGGAACTGCCTGGACCCGAATAAGTGGGAGGTTTTTGTTGCCAAGAGAAATGCTTATGAATTCAAGGTATTAAGCGTCACTCCCAATTTAATTAGTGTACATTCTAATGAATTTACCTATTTACGATTGATCTTGATTGTTACTAAAAAATTTAATGTGCTTACTAACAAGACTATCAGCAATGCTCAAAGAGCAAGGCATGCATTGAATGTGTATGACCACAAGATGGGTCTAGGTGGCTATTGTGGCATCCAACTTATAAAAACGAAATTTACTTAAGCGGAAGTGAATCATTTGCAACGAATTACTGAAAATCACTAAAAATTAAAACTTTTTGCAAAGAGATCCACACATAGGAAATCTTTTTCATCAAGAACCAAAATATAATATTTATATTATGTTCCCTAAGTACACAACCTGTACTATCTCTTCTCAAGGATTACAACATCAGTTGTTCTATTCAACATTATGTACAAACAACATAAAACCTTGAGGCATCAAGTCAAAATCTCAAGTCGATGATAAAAGCACTATCTATAAATCCTGAAGACCTGAGAGTACAGAGACGACACATAGGACTACTATCTATACAACTAGACAGGCAGTATCTCCACCTGAGATATTACTGTTGTCCTCGATGTTGCTGTTGTTGCTTCTCTGCTAAAGGTTTCCTGCCTCTTTATCCGCGTCCACCTAAAAACATTGGATCCCATGGGGGTGAGACAATTGTAAATTGCCCCAGTGGGAGATATAACTCTCCACCAAAACATTGTATTGCAATTCAAGATATGAAACTGAGTAGAGGTTAAGCAGTTTAAAGCATTCTTAGCTTTGTAAGCATTGTAACTATTTATGATAGAGCAATATATCATCTATTCTTTTACTAAGGAATAGGAATGACATGTATATAATTTATCCAACATGTTATACCATCATATTAAACTTTTCTTGTGACACTCATCATCTTGTTATGTCACCCATGAAACATTCTTATTTCATTCTGTTGGCCTTAGCCAACATGTTAAACAAATAAAGAGATATATCTACCATGTACTCATTTATCATCAATACAGGAATTGGATTAATACCAATCCTAAATCATCATTACAGGCATTGGGTTATTACCAATCTTGTGTTATCACTACAGGCATTTAGCCTCTACCAGGTATTGGACTCTTCCAAACCTGATTACACCGCCAGGCATTGGACACTACCAATCCTGATTTCACAGCCAGGCATTGGAACACTGATTACAGGCATTACACCTCTGTGAGGTATTGGACTTTAACCAAACCTGATTACACAGCCAGGCATTGGACTTTAACTAATCCTGATTTCACAGCAAGGCATTGGACTCTAACCAATCATGATTCCACATCTAGGCATTGGACTCTAACCAATCCTAATTCCAAAGCCATGCATTGGACTTTAACCAATCCTGATTACAGGAAGTACACCTCTGCCAGGTATTCGACTCTTCCAAACCTGATTTCACAGCCAGACATTGGACTTTAACCAATCCTGATTTCACATCCAGGCATTGGACTCTAACCAATCCTGATTCCACAACCAAGCATTGGACTCTAACCAATCCTGATTCCACAGCCAGGCATTGGACTTTAACCAATGCTGATTTTGGAATTACACCTCTACCATAATTTCTCGCATGGCTCATAAGGCCCATAAAGCATCTTGTCACCTCTCACTAGGCAACATTTAACTATATGGCTCACAAGGCCATTAAACATCTTGTCACCTCTCACTAGGCAATGATAACATATTACTTCATGTAATACAATAGTAACACCTCTATTCCCTCAACAGGGTTAGGGCTTACTATTCATATCATATTATGATTTCTCAGGTCCCATTACCCAATTTAGGGTTAGGGTTTCCCATATCACATTAGGATTTCATAGTTATCAAAGTATATCAACTTTGAGATGCTAACTGTGAAGTCTTTCATATCTTGATGTATCACTTTCCTCATCACTTCCAACTTTCTTAAGTTATCACCTTATCTTGGATTAAGGTATTTCCCATCTTAATCCTTTCATCCACTAACCTATCACTCTTACCATGAAGTGCATAGGTTACACATAAGAATGGTCCAACTATCTTTAATGATATGGACTCATCTCAGGTTAAGACATTTCTTACAATAAGCTTGCTTATAATCAACCATTTATGATATTTCACCTTTATAAGGTTTTACCCACTGTTTTATTATTAGGGTTTTGGGTTGTCATCATGTTGCCCCAAATTAAAGCTTCATGTATTATAGCTTCAATTATGGTTTCACATACTTTTGCCCTTTAATAGGTCTTTGGGTTTTCATATACTATCATACTTCATTAGAGTTAGGGTTTCACATCCCATTGCCCATGATTAGGGTTTACTATTCATCCCAACTAGGGTTTCTCATGGAATCACTCTCAATTAGGGTTTCACATGGAATCAAACTCAATTAGGGATTCTCATGGAATCAACCTCAATTAGGGTTTCACATGGAATCAAACTCAATTAGGGATTCTCATGGAATCAACCTCAATTAGGGATTCTTATGGAATCAACCTCAATTAGGGTTTCACATGGAATCAAACTCAATTAGGGATTCTCATGGAATCAACCTCAATTAGGGATTCTTATGGAATCAACCTCCATTAGGGATTCTCATGGAATTGACCTCAATTAGAACTTCCACTATGGTTACCCACAACTTGGGTCTACTATTCATCTTCATTAGGATTTCATTTAATTGTCCATAATTAGAGATTCACTATTCATCTCAATTAGGGTTTTACATCTCACTTCCCTAAATTGGAGTTTCATATATCATTACCCTAGATTAGGGTTACATCCTCACCCTGGATTAGGGTTTTCATTTAGAATTGCCCTCAATTAGGGTTAGAGTTCAATAGCCCTATCAATTAGGGTTTATGTTCCTGATTAGGGTTTCATTATCTCTTTACTTAAGGATCATACCCTTAATCACCTCATGAATCATATGCATGTATGAATTTCATGCTATCATCTTCTTAACTTGATTAGGTTACATCCACCTTCAATCAAGTATATACAACTATGATTAACATAGTGTACCAAGTCATTGTTCTTATAAGCAACTAGGGTTCATCCCTTAATTGGTACTAATCACTTAGGTACTATTAGGGTTTCAGACTTTTACCTTCATTGATTGTCATTACTAATCATCATTGGATCAATGGATCATTCACCATCTTAATTCTCAAGAGATTTAATCACATTGGACCTCCATTACATAAGGTATCCAATTGATTTGACCAATTGAATGTTCAATAACAATAGGTGTCCAAGTGGATTAACTAATTGAGTCCTTAATTAATTTTGACTACTTGAGCCCCAAACGGTCTTGGTCTTTCAAAGTTCAATGGTTTGAAACCATTTGGTAAAGGTGGTCACTTGAAACTATTTGCTAAAGGAAGTACTTGAAACCATTTGCTAAAGCACTCTTAAGATTGATTGGGCCTCAAACGGTTTGGGATCATTTGGTCCCAAACATTCTTGAGACTGTTTGGTCCAAACCTCCTCAAAACCACATGGACCAAAGATGGTCTCAACCTATCAAGTCGATTTGGGGTTCTCAATGTTGATTCCTTCAATCATTGAATTCATGTAACCAATCTTCATTTGGACCCATCACCATACTTCAATTGAGTTAATTAGGTCATCCTTCAACTGATTTGACCCTCAATTAACCCTCAACTAATCATCAAATAGGGTTTGAACCAATTGGATTAGGGTTTGGAATCGATGATCCTTCAACATTTACCAATGTGAAACTAGTTACTTTAAAACTATTGGACCATCATCCAAATTGGGCATGACCTGACCCCAAACGGTCCTGAGGTCGTTTGGATGACCTCCAAACGGTATTGAGACCATTTTCCCATGTCAACCTCAAAATCCAAGTCAATCAATCAAAGTTTGGATCATTGGATTGATCAACAAGTCAGCATTTGATTGCACTTCAACTTAGTACCTTTAGATTTTCAAACACCTAACCATAGTGTGACATCCCCGGATTTTCTAAAACTTAATCTGATGTGTGACGTCCAAATTGAAACCCTCACCTCAGCGAGAATCCCAATTTAAACATCCCACACAAGGCTAAGAAGAAGAAAATCAGAGGAAGTGAAAAAGGAAACAATCAGTAGCACATGTACATGAACAATAATAAAACCATACACACATGTTCACCATTCAACATATAATTACAACATGAATTGTTACAACATTTGATATTACATATTGAATAGCAAACTTATACATATACATGTACTACAGCTAAACAACAGGATCTTAAGACAACAGGTCCACCTGAACATCAACTCGCTATACAACTCTCAACTATCCTGGATCTTCAAGAGCATAACCATAACCTATACAAAAGATTACATGCGGTACACGTCAGCACAATATTTCATGAATATTGTACTGAGTACGCCTACATGTCTTTTATATACCTCTCATCATATCTTAGCAATAAGATAAAACTAATACTTGGCAGTTACAGAATAAATATAAGAAAAATTATATACTTGCACAAAGATGTCCATCAACAAAAGAGAACACATATTTTAAGCTTAGTTTCCATCATATATCTCGTACATCTGCCCCTAGGGCTTTGATGTTTTTAGGCCTTATGATATACTACCAAAGAGTTTGAGATCATTTAACGTGTGATCTACTACCAAAGAGTTTGAGATCTAACACATGTGATCTACTACCAAAGAGTTTGAGATCACTTCAATGCACTGTATTACCAAAGAGTTTAGTGCTATCATATGATGGATCAGATACTTTATGTTTCATGTGTTCATAGCAATAAGTATGGAAAATCATGCAACATATCATACAAGAACAATCATTTCATCCAATATCATATGACAGTATTTTACTACACATATAACACAAGCATATTGTATAATAAGCCAAACAAGAGGTAATGGCGTACCTTCCAAAGAGATAGATCATACTAAACACATATCACTGATGTCAACTATAAGCTTGGTCAAACCTGATCAAAACAAGACCATATACTATCATTAGGTTCTCATCTTATTATATCTCATCTTAACCCTAATCGTGCTCATATTAGGGTTTCACTTAGTTCATTGGGATATTCTCATAATTACTTGTCTTATAATTATCTCACTGATGTCATTTTCCAGATTACATATCATTATCACAGTTCATCATCTAAACCTTAGGTTCCGTATCCTTTCTTTGCACATATTAACCCTAGGTTACATCATTAACCTAGATTAGGGTTTTATAACATGTATTAATATTCATCTTCATATAACATGGATTTTGTTCATCATTATGATCTCATAATTAATACTGAGGTTCCATATACTGATATGAGCTTATTCTGTTAATTTTGTCATTTATTGATCGCCAATGTATTTATTGTATATTAATTAGGGTTATAAGCCCAAATTAGCAACATTAATCAAATTATATGCTTTCGTGCATCAACATGACCATAGCTGACATCACATGCATTATAAACATTATTATGGAGTTACTGACATTTTTCCATAATTTTATGTCATCATTTGCTATTTAGTATCCACTAAACAAGTATTACATATCTTTCATGATATCACTATTATTAATGCATCAAAGGCCTGATATTATTGTACCAGGTTGTTCTACGCATTTTTCTGAGAATTTTGATACCTTATTTGTATTTTTTGGACATCGGAGCTATTTTCTATGATTTAAACAAGATCTACATATATTTGAGATTTTACCTTTGAACGGCCAATCGGCCGCTGACACGTGGCCATCTTGGGCACGAATCCTAAGTCCTAACTCATGTTGAGCCGGTCGGTTCTTTCTCCTGGCTCGTACTAGGCCGGCTGGTTCTCGGGCGGTTTAGCTGATTCTCAGGGATTGGACCCGGTTCAGGGTTGTAGACCCGGTCCTCCCTTCTCCTCACGCGACCAGTCCCTAACGGGACTCTGCTCCTAGTTGGCGCCGCCGCACAGGGGGACTCCGGTGAGCAAGGGCTCGGGTTCGACTGTCCCTCGTCATCTCTTCATGCCACCATCACGATCAGCGTCCGTCCGCCTCCCTCCACGGCCTCTTTGAAGTCTACGGCGCCCTCCAGATCTCCACTTCCGCTAGCTCGCTGCCATGGAGGTCCTTTGCGGCGGAGGAAAAAGGGGGGTCTCGCTTATGGAGCCCTTTCTCGAACCCTCCTAGTTCGAGGAGCTCTGGTAGACCACCAGGAACCCAGCAGTACTCCTAAACCAAGCTTAAAGGGAGTGGAGCACCGCCCTTAGATCCAAGCTCCTCTCCGGCCGAACCTGACCTCGCCAGCCACACTGTTCGCACACTAGGCCACGAAAGCACCCGTATGAGGCTCGGTCGATCTCAACCTTCCTTCCTACCTACTCATCTTCCTCGTATCCCCTTTCTACCCCCTTACTCCTCTTCCTCACACCACCTGTAACACGCGATGGAGATGTAGTGAGGATAGGAAGGTAGAACTCTCTCGTCTCCTCATGATAGGGTACAAAAGAAGGGTCAAGTGACTCATCCCACTGAGCCGAGATGAACTCTTCAGATGGTTCTCACCCACCTCCCACGATCAGTAAGCACCATGACATCGTGGTCCAAGCCTGCGGTCAAGGAGGTAACCGCAAGGTTAGGGATAACTCGGTGACCCTTGATCTTCAATCCAACGGTGTGAGTGAGTCCCTCGCTTGAGCCCATCCACGACCCATTCAAACTAATGGTCCCAGATGCTAGATCAGATGTGGACGGCCCAGATTTGTCCTTGCAGATGCAGCCCAAACCAAGGGCGCGTGACACATCCATCGCCCTTAAACTTTGGTCTAAAAATCCTCAAAAAGCACATTAATTTACAAATTTCATACCTTAATAACTTCCTCTAGGAACCTCAAAATGCCACCAAATTTTAACCATAACTCCCAAACCTCTCGAGCTATCTTCTATTCAAATTTGGTGACAAAACTCATATGTTGGACCACTCAACAAAATTCCTCAAAAAGGCATTAAGAGAAAGATCTTAATCATTATATAAATCTCAATCAACATTCCAACTTTACTAAAGTACTTGGAACTCTCATTATAACTCAAGATATGGATTCTAAGATATTATTGGAGATTGATGGATTTCAAAAATCCACTCCATCACATCCTACACACCTTAAAAGATATTCCGTCCTCGGAATTAAAGCAAAACCCACTTTGTCACACATAGTCAACCCTAGACCTCCAAACAGTCTTGGATGACCCCCAAACGGTCTTGGGATTGTTTGGATGACCTCCAAACGGTCTTGAGACCGTTTTCCCATCATATCATCATCAACCATTTCATTCAATTAGGGTTTGGATCCTAGGATTGGTCACCAAATCAGCACTTAATTGTATTTCAATTTGGTATCTTTGGACCTTCAAACACTTGACCAAACTTAACCCTAGACCTCCAAATGGTCTTGGGTGACCCCCAAATGGTCTTGAGACCGTTTGGGTGATCCCCAAATGGTTTTGAAACCGTTTGGGCCAATCAACCCAAAGCATCAACCCATTCAAATGCAAAATCAGCACTCAACCGATTAGGGTTTATACCATATGTTTGAATCTTGAAATACTTAACCATACTCAACCCTGGACCTCCAAACGGTATTGGTTGACCTCCAAATGGTCTTGAGATAGTTTGGGTTATTCCCAAACGGTTTTGAAACCGTTTGGGTCAATCAACCCAGAGCATCAACTCATTCAATTGCAAAATCAGCACTCAGCCGATTAGGGTTTATACCATAAGTTTGAATCTTCAAATACTTAACCATACTCAACCCTGGACCTCCAAACAGTCTTGGTTGACCTCGAAATGGTCTTGAGACCGTTTAGGTGTTTCTCAAATGGTTTTGAAACCATTTGGGTCAATCAACCCAAATTTCAAACTCAAACACTTATGAAATCAATACTCAACCCGATTAGGGTTTACGTGATTGATGGACCTTCAACTCATGAACCAATTGGAGTTAATCAATAATAATTGGTGGGTCATTAACCTAGATCATTATGAACAAGTCCCTAAACTGTCAACCCTGGTCAACATCACCAAACGGTCTTAAACCATTTGCTTCTATGCGGTTTGGTGAAACCGTTTCATTCCAAACAGTTTGAAACTGTTTGCTCCCAAAACACAAACTGTTTGGACATTTGATTGAAACTGTTTGGTCTAGATATTTGGGGAGGTGTGTTCTTAATATTATTTCATCATCATCAAGCTCTATAACCACGAAACCTGATGTGATTTCCATGGAGATTGCATCAATCAACCAAATCAATAATCGTAAATAGAGAAATGATCATTATTTCATGGGGAATTGAATGCAATAACAAAGTTAGGGTTTGAAGTTATAAAACCCGTCTCCGATTGAGCTCCAAAGCTCCATGATCATGGAAACAATGGTGGATGCAACTCCCTTCACCATTCCAAGGCTCGTCTTCAAGATTTGAGCGAAAAGGAATGGTTAGAATTGAAGAGGAGATCGAAATATGAAGAAATCCATACCTTATTTTCGATTTCTACCATGGAATCAAGGTCAAATGGATCAAGAACATTACCAATATGTTGGGGGTCGTCCTCCTGACCCTCACAAGCTCCCTTGGTCGTTTCACAAGCAAGGAGAAGAAGTGGGGTTGAAAAAGCCTTCCATTTGGCTTGTAAAAGGTTATTTTATAAAAAATTCAATGAGAGAGAGTATGCTTTGCAAAAATCCATTTAATCCCAAAAATGTGGCCGCCTCTTTCCCCTCATCTTCCTTAGGGACGAGGAGATCTTGTTTTCCTCTTATTACTCTCAATTATCCATGATTTAAAGAAAAGCAAATCAAGCACCTTAAATCATATAATAATAATATACATATGTGAGTGGATATTTCTTTTTCTTATAAAATCGTGTGTGAGTTATCCACTCCCTTGGATATTTTCATGGTCCTTGCAAGGATCAAGGACGTCACACACACATATGAATCCAACCATTTTATTTTTTATTGAAGGCCCTTTAATTAATACATTTATTTTTTCCCTAAATCGAATATGGGTTTCAATTAGGATTAAATCTTGATTATTTTAATATCAAGATTCTCTCTCCTCCAACTTAATTCAAATGAGGCACCCCTCTCATTTTCTTTGCTCTACATGGTGCCAAGAAACATTAGGGACCTTATTGAAGTGTTAATTTGCATATTTAACCCTAGGTTTTGGGTAAATTGCACTTTATACCAAAACTAGGTTTTAATGCATAAACATTACTTTATCAGCTCTTCCTTGGTACTCAGGCTACCACAATCCATACCTTTGCATAATCTTAATTCTCATGATGCTTCAACACATGAGGAACATCTTATAATGCAACATTTGCAATTTAACCCCTCAGCTTGGGTAATTTACACTTTAGTCCAAAATAAGCAAACATTGCTTCAACATTGTTTAAACAAGACCAATATTGAAATATAAGTTTCTCAAGATCCCTAGTTACTTTTCACAAGATAATATTAAGCATATAATCATCTTTCTTAATCAAAACACCTAGGGTTAAAGTATAACCCATGTCAGGGATGTTACAGCTATGCAGCCCTTCGCCAAAAACTACATGTGTCTTCCATTCAACAACCTACTACTCCTACTACTGAGACTGTTGAGTCCTCTACTACTCCCGCACCTTTGCATCACCATGATGTGTGGATAGCTGGGAGGAAAAATAAAAAAGGAGATATAACCAACCCCGCACCTACTGAGGCTACTACAAAAATGATGAAATTCAATTCTCAGAGCAATTAGTATTGATTATTTTTATGCTTACTTACCAATTTATATTGATGATGATTAGAGGGAGCTACACGAGTAGAGGAAGCAAGGCTCATTCATCCCTGAGGTCACAAGGGATGAATTGACATTTGTTCTCAGTAACCCAAAACATCCTGGATGTGTGAGGGTTGTAGGCGTTGGTGTGGGTCTAAGAGCGTTCTTTGGTCCATAACAACACAAACATGTCCAAAAAGTGGGATTTTCAAAAGTTGAGGTATCCTATTCTTTTTTTAGAACTTTATTGAAAAGGGAATTCAGGAATAAAAGATTGTTTCTTTTGTCCATGTATAGGTATATGAGTTAATTGATAAGAGAGTCCAAGAGGCAATGACCAAGTGGAAGGCGTCTTAGGCTTCCACTCAGATAGTACTTGTGTCAGGCCTCTCTTCTCCTACAATATAGGTAGTTGGGAGTAATCATGTAGACCCACCACCTAGCACATCCATTATAAGTATTTTTATGGCATTGTAGCTAGTATTTTTAGGATGATATGTTTAGGTATATATATAGCATACTATATGTAAATTTGTAGGGGTTGAGGCCATTCCATATAAAATTGGAAGAATACATCATTGCAGAAGGCAAGGTTTACCTATGCCTTCCAGGCCACACAATTCATGGAACTCCAGTACCCGATGGTGTGGTTCATGTGAGCTGGAGGGTTGTATTACCCGCTTGGAGGAAGCATCCATTGCCATATGCCCTCCCAGATGTTGACACGCTTGGTGAAGTAGAATGCGGAGTGGTCTTGTGGCCAGAAGCGGGAGATATCTATATTAATCATCTAAGGTAAATTTACATTATGTTAATTGGTATATGTATATACATGGCAATTGATATGAAATTATATATGCAAGACAAAGGGAAGAAACCCTCTACAACTCGTCCTCCCCCACCTCTACCTCTTCCACAAGTACCTAGTTGGGTTGCAAAGGACCTATTCGACTTGATAGGTCCTCAATGTAGGGGTATGGCAATATGGATAGGCAAACATTCCAAAACTTCACCTATTATTGTTTCTATAGAGTATGCTATAGGCCAATCATGTAATAATAATATATTTCTACAAGATAGTTTAGAGTTGCTTCATTATTCTTGGATGAATTCATGTATGATAGAACTATGGATATGGTGAGATCCTATTTATATATCTATATACCTCATTTTATATATGATGATCTATTTTCTTATATATTAATTCATACGTAATATATGTTTTGCATCCACTTATATTGGTTCTGTAAAGACTTTTCAATGACTCATGTGGGATTTCTAGTTCCATCCTTGATCAGTCTTGTAAATGAAGACCCTACATCAGTTACCTTATATTGCTCTATCGCTTTTAAATATTTTGGTGAAGCAAAAAAGAGCATGATAATATCTCCATATAATGTTGGGTAAGTTTACATTGCTTATATTTTTTACTTAAGAAAATTACATTTCATTGTGAATTTTGAGTTATATATTTTTTACTTTGTTATCACTAGAGGTAAGCATTGTGAGTTAGTCGTTGTTGTCCCTGAGACGTTGAATGTTTATTATCGAGATCCTAAGGGGAACAAATTAGACCATTTGAGACATCATAAGTATAGTCTCATTAGATACTATGCAAATATCAAACTTATTATATATATATATATATATATATATATATATATATCTCATTCTCTTTGCAGGTGTTTAAAAATAGTGACTTCAATACATTGGAAAAGCTATTAGATGTCCATATGCCCAATACGATAGAACAATTAGATGACATAAGAGAACAATGGGCAAAAGCCTTTGATATGGAGGCAATTTTTGATTATGATTCAGGTACTGATGATAAAGAATGACATTTTTAAACTTTGATATCATTATTTTTTTATATATGTGGTGCTTATATACATGTGTGAATGACAATTTTTTAATTGTCTTTTGAAATTTGATCTATATACATGTGTGTGAATGTGAATATGAATGAATGAATGTGCTTCTACATGTGTGTGAAGGTGAAAATGGATGAATGAATGGAACTGTAGGTTTCTACATGTGTGTGAATGTGAAATGGATGAATAAATGGAACTGTAGGTTTCTACATGTGTGTGAATCATGTGAACGAATTAATTGTGTTTCGACATGTGTGTGAATCACGTGATGTATGTATAGTCTTGATCATCTTGTTATTGCAGGTTTGTGGCATGTTGTTAGGCTGAAATCATAGGATGTTATAAACCTACATTTTAGAACTGAACTGTAGGTTCTACATCCTACTGACCATCTAGACAGTAGGCTTGCAAGGAGATACAAAAAAAATGACATTTCGTCGTCGGTTATTTAAATAACTATCAATGGAGGTCTACGTCATTGGTTATTTATAGCAAACCGATGACTACATCCTAACCCTGGAAATTTTTTTTGTATGTGTATGGAGATAGGCATTGGTTTTCGAAATCATAATCGACGACAATTTGTAGTTGTATTGTCAGTTTTACTTTGAACCAAAGACTATGAACCAAACATGAGATCACTTTTTGTTTGGAAAGGGAGTTAGTCACTGGTTTTTTCTGAAATAACCAAGGACTACAGTCATAATCGGGCCAATTATTCATTCTGTTATGGAGATAGTAATCGGTTTTCTATAGATAATCGATGACTATGGATCCTACTGGTGATGGTTATTTTTTGGTTGCAATCGGGGCCAGCTCTGTATGGTCAGTTTTGGAACTGACGTCGTAGGCTTCTACCTTTAGTATTGCCCACTTGGGTGTTGCTTGGAAACCTACATAAAAAATCTATCTAAAATGACATCAAAGGTAGTATATGTACTAGTATATGATGGTAGAGATTCAACTGATGATAGTGTTTCCACCGTCTTCTAATGGCAGTGATGACACCTTCTTTCAATGGTAGCACTAGCATCACCTTATGATGGTTCTCTTGAACCAGTCACCAATCGAAAAAACCTATGAACATGTTGGCTTAGCCACAATTAGTTGAGAGTGCACCCCGAGGCACATTCCATGAATCATGGATCACAAGTAATGTCTAGTCCTTAGGTTCGTCAAGCACCTCATCAGTCCCTAATATAGAGGCCCTAAGCCATAATAGAAAGAAACTTCGTCTAATAGTGAAAAAGTGTTGGTCTGTCCAACTTTCTTCATCGTTCTGTTGGAAGTTAAGGACAAGATTCCAAGATTCTTTAGCATTCACATCCACTTCCACTGGCTCCCAAGTCCTTGTTCAATAGGAGAGGGATCATAGACACCATCAACTCTCTCACCATTATTTCCATCGTGAAGAAGGAGGTTTCATCGATGTCCAATACTCCCCTATGGATATCTTCTTGCCCCCTCTAATTACTCCCCATCTATTTTCCATCTCATTATGGAGTCATTCACTTCTAAATTCATATTGTCTCTCATGAACATGAGTAGTTGTACACCTTGCTTGGGTTGAGAGTAGCCACTAAGTCTATCCCAACATGTAGATGTAGATACCTATATTCCGTTGGATGTATATATCTCTTAGCAATTTTTATCTCTTTACTCTATCTCTTAGCTGCCATTTTGTGATGTTTTATTTCTAATGACTCAAAAGATAAGTATTAGTTGAAATCTAGAGTTAAGGATTAGTATGATTGTATGAAAATGTCGGTATACTAGAGTTGATGATATATGTTTGTGTTTTCAATTGTTTATTTTCCATCTTGAGAGAGAGGCATGCTAATTAACTAGATCTAGACCGATCTATAGAGAGGAGGGAATAGACACTTATGATGATTTCTGATAAAATATACTAAAGGTATATAATTTTTATAACCTAGTTTTTCCCATGTTTTAATATATTTGTTTGCAAATAATGTAATATAAAGGAAACATTAGACAGATGGTTCTCTATGTGTAATGATTGGAAATTATGGATTGAAAGTGAAAATACTCCATAAGGGATGGGTTTTGTGTAGTTCATAGTTTTCAAAAAAACAATAAAATATTTTGGATGAAGAAAGAGAGGAAAAACCAATAATAAAGGGATTTCTAAAAGTGATGGACAATTGGTATGTTATATATGGAATTGTGTGGAATACTCTAGAAAAGAGAGTTATTTTGCATAAATAAACATTGGTAACTTTGTTAGTTATTATACAACTAGAATATAGGATAATATACAAGTTTCCAAAAGAAAATGAGATACATGGTGTTTTAGATAATTAAAGAGAAATTATCTATCCAGTTTGAGACATCAATTTGTATTATTGTTTATCTAACTTTTGGTGAACTTGGAAATTATAAGGGAAGGATGAAAATTATAGAAGTTGGGAGATAAAGGATGCTATGTGATATAATGGTGTCCAAAGGAGTAAGTTTTATATGTGAGACTTATTCCAATAAATCCCAAATTTCAAAATAAGATAAGAAAGGTATTTATTGATTTTCTTACAATGATTGACAATACTCATAACTACTAGAGAGAGAAGAGATCAACTTAAGAATGATGGATTTCAAAGGAAATATTGTATTACAAAAATAGAAAGAATAGTATGCCCTCTCTCTCCATACTATCATGTGGTACTAGATTATGGGTGAGGAAGGTATCTTTAGATGCAAGGAAAGATATTGATTACTTCTTTTCCTTACACACCAAGTTTTAATAAGAAAGAGGGTGATATCATGACCTTTGGGGTATAGAATAGAAACTAAAAATTTCTATAATATAAGAAATGTAACTACTTTATTGCATAAAAGTGATATATTTCCAAATATGGGTAAGCATGCAAGTTATAACCAACGATGGTTATCCCCTCAGCATGTATATAGGAACACCAATCCAAGATTCCTTTCTAAGGTCATTCTATCCCTCAGTTACCTCTCTCTCTTTCTCTTCATGTAGGATGCTTCTAGAAGGCATGGTGAATCACACAACAACGTGAAGACTTCTTGAAAACCCTATGGCCCATTGTCCTCCCTACATCCACCCTCTTCTTGTGTCCAGGGAAGAGATGGATGACCTCCAAGGATGGTCTAGAGGCACAATGGAGAGTGGGCATGAGGAACAACTGCCTGGGCCATTGCAATATTACCACAACCAAATGACTATTCAACATTTGACACTGTCAGTCTAGTAAAAGGATGTAGAAGATTGTGGTTATGGGGTGTCATATCTACCAGAGTTAGAATGAGGAGTCACAACTGACCAGGGCATCGTCACAAGTTCGCAATACTGAGATGAGTAGTCAGACAACAAGTTACAACCATCAAGGGTTGGTAGTCATGGTTCTACCTTCAGGCATTACATGACTTCAATCACAGGAGAGACCAGAACTCAACGCACTCCTTCTCCAACCAGATACATGGCGAGCAGTTCTTCTAGAGACTGAACTACTTGGCCTTTGATGTGAACAAACATTTCTGCAAGTGCTATGTCGGTGCATAGTTCTCACCATCCAGCTGTCTCGGCCTGACCTGGAGCCCTGTCATTCTTAGAAGGGTGTGGCGAAGGTGAGGGGATATGTGCTTATCTCTTCTATGATGACAATGAAGAGAAGGTGTCGCGGCTCTCCCTCACCCAACAACATAGGGCTCGAGGAGACATATATGTGAGGTAAAAGGAGAATGACAATTAATTGACCAAAACATATCTCCAGTGTATGAAGAAATGACTCAGCCTAAGGGAATTATAGTCAATTCTTTAGAATATAGGATGGGTGCTGAGAGGTATGTATAATAGATAACTTGCATATGTGACATTATCATATTGGTACAATACTATTTTATTTGCTAAAATTGTAGAAAATAATCGGTAACTCAGTTTAAGACAAGTTATATATAAATTTTGATAAAAAAATGATAGGAACATAAAGAAAATATAATTGAGACTTGATAGTTCATCCTTTTCAAAAAGTAGTGCAAATATGGGTTCAATGCTGATTTAAGCATAAAAACCCTTGGATATGAACATGTTTAATATGTTAAAAACCTCTCTTTTCTGCTAATATCTGATAATGTATAATATGACTATAATTTGACATTGTAGATATGATCAACATCACTACACCTAATATGAATTAGGGTTCTTAAGTCATGAAAACAATAATAATGGGAAATAGGGTTTTGAAGCATAACCCTGATGATAACTTGAGGCTAAGGAAATCTAAACCCTAGATTAGGACCGAATAAGGTTTAATCTATTTAATGTGCTGGTCACACTTTAGGATTTATATGCATGCATAGATCATATGATTGCCTAAATTGATCTTTTTTTATTGTATTTCTTTAACGTAATTGAAGTGTTTGCCTAGATTGATCTTTTTTTATTGTATTGCTTGAACGTAATTGAAGTGTAATTTTCATGATAATCTACATTTCTCACCAACAAGGTATGTGGCTACACCTATAAATACCCACATTAGTTTGTCGATGTTTTTGTAGGATTGTTGGATTGATTGCAAACTAAATAGTTGGGTGTTTATTTATTTCCTGCAACTCATAAAGTCACTATGTATATCACATTATATGAACGTAACTAGATCAAAGCCTATGCAACCTCTAGATGTATGGAAATATAAGGAAGATGATGATCAAGCCCCTAGGGAAGAAGATCATCAATGGTCAAACCCATGGGTGGGGAAGACTGGTATAGCACCAAGCACACGGGGGCAGAAGGTGGCCTATGTCCAATGTTGGGATAAAGCCATAGAGAGGTTTCACAGAAGTTGTATAGATAAGGGATGAGTAGTTATGATGAAAATGTAAATTTTGATTCTATAATTGTTGTGAATATGTTGTTACATGGAAATGTGAATATTTTGTTTCCCCCACATACAAGTATAACTTGTTATACTGGTTGTGTTTTGTTTTACACCATTTTAGGTACATGCTAAATGTAAAGATGTTCAGAGAAATGAAAAACCCAATGAAATGGAATGAAGGCATTAATCAATGTAAGAAGGATTAGCTAAGCACTTCTCCTCTATGTACAATTCTGATGATAGAATTTCATGTAAAAGCATCTTGTAAATAATATTTGAAATGAATGAAAATATTTACTATTGATTATTATTTGTTTAAAATTTGGATCCTTGGGAAAATTTTAGGTATGTGCTCTCATCTTTTTGGACTTTCTTCATTGGGGTTTGCTAAAAAGTGAGGGC
The DNA here is from genome assembly GCA_963693085.1 of Alisma plantago-aquatica. NCBI lineage: Eukaryota > Viridiplantae > Streptophyta > Magnoliopsida > Alismatales > Alismataceae > Alisma > Alisma plantago-aquatica. The sequence goes on along the minus strand of OY856409.1, from coordinate 498,951,762 downwards.
ATTACATTTGGTATCAAAGCCCCAAATTTTCAAATAATATTTAATATTTTATAATTTCATGTAATTTGTATAAATATGAGGGAATTATTAGGGAATTTTGTAAACACGATGGTGTCTATAAGGGACCATGACTCAAAGGCTGGAAAAAATTTCTCTGCACTGCTAGTCGGCTTACAAGGACTCACGAGCCCGTACATCCTGCCTAGAAAAGTTGGATGATTATGCTCGAATTAAAAAACCTTTAGGTTTTCTACTCATCTTGATTCATCTACTTCTTATACACTTTATTAATAAACATTAAAAGATACTTCACTCTTCATCTCAAGCTAGAGTTTTTGAGAAGAAGTAGGACTAAGGCATCCTCTACCAATTAATGTACATGTTATGTGCCAATAATAATGTACATGTAATGTGAACATAATGATAAAAGTAAAGAGAATTTTTTTATGGATTTTCGTTATGAAGGTTACCCTAGATGGAACTAGAGTCTGATTGGGAAAGCCCCAGTGGGTCAAGGGACATAGAAACCCTAAGAGGAAGGGGTAGTCTCAATAATTTTAACCCAAAACCCTAATACTGGGAAATGGAAGTAGAATGGGTAAAATGGAAAGCCTACCAATATGAACCCTAATAAGGGTGAAAGTAATGAGAATTGAGAAAAATGTAAATAAGTCTATGTGAACTAGTGTTCCATGCTTGAATGTGGAGAAATTCATGCATGATTCATGTAAAAGGATTGGAATATACATGAGAAACATAAGTAACCAATGGTTATACATCAAAATGAGAATATGAATATAACTTGCTCATCGCTCAAATGCTATTTCTGGAGGAATGGATGAATAAAGAGTACACCCATTTAGTGGGTATATCATCGAAATACTCCCAACAAGTGAGGATGAATACCCTCAGTGAGTGGGTATACCACAGAGATTGGGCAAATAAAGGTTGAGAAGTTATAATATAAAATGTATAAATGAGTTAGGTGACTCAGTCTCCCATGCATATGTGCATGTGAAACAAAGGAATTAATGAGAAAAGTTTTAATAAATCATAAGCAACCTACGAATAATAGTTATAGATGTAACCTACTCAAACCCTATATCAATCTTTGGAGAGTTAAAGATCATGGGGTGATAAAGTCATCACATGGACATGACTGATGATCGGGCTTACCAAGGAAATCCTATGTATGGAATGTCCACTACAGGGACCAAAATCCTTAGAGATGATTTCCCACAAAGAGGCTTCTCATAGAGAGGGAACACCATTGACAAAATAGGATAAGGGTGGCAAGGTTAAAACACAAAATACTTATTTTAGTTGCATAAAAAGATGATAATATGAAACCCTTCTTTCAACTATTAAGGTTGGTGTCCCAACCTGGGGTGGGTCAATCCAAGAGTGGGAAAATGGACCTATGGGGGAGGAAAAACCTTAGACATCAGGGGCAAGTTGTGGCTAGAGATCCTGAATTCCTCTTATGAGCCAAGAGGGCACCATAGGTTAGGACCTTCCCTAGAAAGATAAGTTGACTGAATCAATTTAAAGATTGAGGTAACCTTAAATGTCACCTAAACTGTAAAGAAATAAGGATATAAAATATGAAAGAATGTATATTGAGAATGACTCTTTGAACCTAAGTATGCCATCTCTGAGGAACATGAGGAAAAGTCACTATGGAAGTGGATGACCATATGAGACTGAGCCCAGAAAAGAAAGTTGCTATGATATCAATGAGGGGAGATAAAGTGAATAATGTGCATCATAAGAGATGGAGGAAATATGATTTTAAGAATTACATATGAAAATAATGTGCTTTTAACAAACCTTGGGAAGGGTAGAGTTCTAAGTCAACCTTAAGGTCAAGAAGGGAATATACATATACACAAGACTGATGGGATTAGTAGTTAATTGTTCCCTAGATGCACAAGACCATTTGGTCAGGAGGTAACAGTGATGTTTTCTCGAGGCCCATGTCTTAGGAGATTGACCATATGTGTGAGTTCTTATTTCCCAATGGGTGAAGGTGAGAGGCACTCCCTATATTCATAAGGATGAGATCACCCCAAAAAGTACCAATACCCCTAGAGACCTCAAGGAAGTGCCTAAGGTTCCAATACATCAGATGTAAATGTAAAAGATACAAAGAAGTCATGTAATAATGAAATCTTAATGGGATTTGTGCACAAACTCAAGAGTGAAAGGGCATTTAACTTCATTAAGTATAAGAATATTTTGGAATTAAAAAGTGTGTATTGTTTGTAGTCATGATGAGGATGATTCAACCTAAAATATGAAATTTTGAAATGATGTGTGAAGATATCATCTCTGCTCTTGGAATGAGATGAACTTTGTATTTGAGTTGTAGTCAAGTACATATTTCATCTCATTATTAGGGGGATAGATTGGGTAGATACATGTTCTTCTTAAAATTGACATGATAATGAATACCACACGTTGAACGAAATGACATGACCTAGGGTTAAGAGGTGTTAACTCACACTTATGTGGAAATAAATGAGCAATAGATTGGAAACCTAGGTGATAAGGTAGTCACCAAGTCAAAGTGGAATCATAATCATAAAAATGTAACCACCAAGTTATGATATCATGTAAATACTGAAGATGCAAGTATACTTTGAATTGGATTCAAGTACCAACCTTAGTAATAATGTGAGGAATTTGCACATCATTGAAAGTTTTTAGAGAAATATAGGTAGGGTTTCTAACCCTATGTTGTTAAATTAATATGAGTTATCTTTCACCTTAAGTTTATTGGGTTTGAATTTTCGGGAAAAAAATCCTTTTAAGGAGGGGTGAATGCTATATCCTCTATTTTCGTAGAATTGAATTATATAAATAAATTGATTTTAAAATTTTCCAATGGTATAATTATTAATAGAATAATCATTTTTAACCACATTGTGGCATGGGTGCCACCCATGAGGCCAGTGAGACTATTTTCTTAGAAAATGGTTCTTTATGGCACAAATTAAATAAAAAAAGGAATTAGCACATAACTAAAAGAAATTGGCATTATGAGATATTGGTTTAAAAAAATATGTGTATGACGATTGTCGCATGCCATCTTCCTGAATGACTAGACGAATTTTTAGGAAAAAATTCCTATAAAAGGGGAAGGATGTTATAATATGTTTTTTTCCATGTTTTAATATATTTATTTGCAAATAATGTAATATGAAGGATACATTAGCAAGATGGTTCTATATGTATTGTTTGGAAATTGTGGATTGAAAGTGCAAATACTCAATATGGATTGGACTTCATGTAGTTCACTATTTTATATAAACCATTAACAGATTTTGGATAAATAAAGAGAGGAAAAACTAATAATAAATGGATTTCTAAAAATGATGGACAATTGGTATGTTGATTATGGAATTGTGTGGAATACTAAAAAAAAGAGATTTTTTTGCATAAATAAAGATTGCTGACTTTGTTAACTATTGGACAATTGAAGTATAGGATAATTTACAAGTTCCCAAAAGAAAATAAGATACGTGGTGTTTTAGATAATTAAAGAGAAATTATCTATCCAGTTTGGCAACACATGTTTTGAGACATCAATTAGTATTATTTTTTATCTAACTTTTGGTAAGCTTAAAAATTATAAAGAAAGGAAGAAAATTATAGAATCTGGGAGATATAGGATTCTCTATGAAATAATGGTGTCCAAAGGAGTAAGTTTTATATGCTAGACTTATTACAACAAATCCCAAATTTCAAAATAAGATAAGAAAGGTATTTATTGGTTTTCCTACAGGGATTGACAATATTCATAACTAATGGAGAGAGAAGAGATCAATATCTGAATGATGGAGTTCAAAGGAAATATTTTATTAAAAAGAACTACAAAGAAAAGCATGCCCTCTATCTCCATAATATCATGTGGTGCTAGATTATGGGTAAGGAATGTAGCTTTAGATGCAATGAAAGATATTGATTGGTTCTTTTCCATATACACCAAGTTTTAACAAGAGAGAGGATGATATCTTGACCTTTGGTTTATAAAATAGTATCTATGAATATATAATAGAAGGATTGTATTACTTTATTTCCTATAAGAGATGTATTGCCAAATATGGGTAAGCTTGAAAGTTATAACACATGATGGTCATCCCCTCAGTACGTATATAGGAATGATAATCTTGGATTCCTCTGGAGGGCCACGTTATCCCTCAATTCCCTCTATCACTTTCTCTTCATGTAGGATTCCTATATAAGGCATGGTGAAACACAGAATGGAATCAAGACCACCTATGAATCCTTCACCGCATCATCCTCCCTATATTCTCTCTCTTCTTATGTTTGGGGCAGAGTTGGACAATTTCCAAAGACGGTCTTGAGGCATGATGGAGAGTGGGCATGAGGAACGACCACCTAGACTGCCACAACATGACCAGAACTAGATGACTATTTGACATTTGATGTCAGCAGTGTAGGGAGAGTATGTAGAAGAGTGTGGTTGTAGGGTGTCTGACCAACCAGCATGGTGATGAGGAGTCAAAGCCAACCAAGGAACCATGGTGGGTTCATGTTGTTGAGATGAGTGGTCAGAGAACAAGTTACAACCACTAAGGGTGGGTGATCATGGTGAAACAATAAGGCATTGCATGCCTTTTGTCTCAGGGGAGACCATAAACTGACGCGATCCTGCTCCAACCAGATCCATGGCAAGGATTGCTCCTTGTGACCGAACTGCTTGACATTTAATGCAGACAAACTTTTGTGCAAGTGTTATCTCGACACATACTTCTCATCATCCCACCTATCTCAGCCTGACATGGAGCCCTGTCGCACTCAAAAGGGTGTGGTGGAGGCAATGAAGAGAAGGCATCGCGGCTCTCCCTTACCCATCTACATAGGGTTGGATGAGATAGATACATTAGGTAGAAGGAGAATTACAATTAATTGACCAAAATGCACATTCAGTGTGTGAAGAAATATGACTCGCATCCCAAGGGCATTACATTCAATTTATTATAACAAAGGTTGGGAGCTGAGAGGTATGTATAACGGATACATTGCCTATGTGGCATTATCCTGTTGGTCTAGTACTGCTTTATTTGCAAAAATTGTAGAAAATCATTGGTAACTCTGTTTAAGACAAGTTAAATATGAATTTTTATAAGAAAAATGAGAGAAACTTAAAGTAAATATAACTGATACTTAATAATGCATCCTTTTCCAAAAGTAGTGCAAAGATGGGTTTAATGGTGATTTAAGCATAAAAACCCTAGATTTGGATATTAACATGTTGAATATGTTAAAAACCTCTATTTTATGCTAATTTATGATAATGTAGAATATAATGGTATTTTAACATGGTATATATGCTCATCATGGCCATACCTAATATGAATTAGGGTTCTTAAGTCATTAAAACAATAATCATGAGAATCAGGGTTTTGAACCATAACCCTAATGATAACTTGAGGCCAAGGAATTCTAAACTCTAGATTAGGACCCAAGTAGGGTTTAATCGACTTAATGTGATAGTGACACTTTAGGATTTACATACGTGCAAATATAATATGATTTCTTGGATTCATCATTGTTGATTGGATTGTTTAAATGTAATTGAAGTGTAATTTGCATGATAATATGCATGGCTCACCATCAAGGTATGTGATTATGCATATGACTACCCTCATTAGTTTGTTTATGTTTACTGAGGATTGTTATATACATAGTAAATTAAATAGTTGGGTGGTTATCTATTTCCTATAAATCATAAAGTCACTATGGATATCACATTATATGAACTTAAATAGCACAAACGCTATGCCACCCTTGGATGTATGGAAATATAAGGAAGATGATGACCAAGCCCCTGGGGTAGAAGATCATCAAAGGTCAAACCCCTGGGTGGGAAAGACTAATATAGAACCAAGCACTAGGAGGAGAAGGTGGCCTATTTCCCTTGTAAGGACAAAACCCTAGAGGGGTTTCACAAAGGTTGGATGGATAAGGGTTGACTAGTTATGATGAAAATATTAATTTTGATTCTATAATAATAATTGTTGTGAATATGTTGTTACACCTAAATGTGAATATTCTTTTGCCCCACATACCAATATAGCTTGTTATACTTACCGTGTTTTGTTCCATGACATTTTAGGTATATGCTAAATGTAAAGTTGTTCAGAGACATGATAAACCAGATGAAATGACATGAAGGCATTAATATGTGTAAGGACGATTTGCTAGACACTTCTTCTCTATGTACAATTCTAATGAAAGAATTTCATGTAATAGTAAACAATATTTGAAATGAATGAGATTATTTACTATTGGTTATTATTTTTTTAAAATCAGGATCCTTGGGAAAATATTATGCAATGGCTCCCATTTTTGGCCTTACTTAAATTGGGGGTTTCTAAAAAGTGAGGTAATTACAATAATGAGTGTGAGTATTGCTTGTTGATGAGAGTTCTTAAATGGTGAAATCCAATCCAAGTTCTATCAAAATATTAAAATATATTAAAAATATCTAAACTACATTTTTCTTTGTTAACATAGGCTTGTTTTACTTTTATTGCCTCATTTCTAATTTGGTTACATTGTTCATTTGTTTCTCCCTTTGGTTTTGAGTTAGCTAAGATAATATATCGATTCCAAAATAGCTTGTCACCCTTGTCACTGAGCTCGACCCCATTTTTAATAGAAGACCCCATATTATCGTTGTGGGCATCTAATATCAGGTATATAATTTGAAGTTCGGTTATTCTTGATCCACCACCATTTTTTACATGTGGTCATGGGCGGTCAATACTTCAAATCGCCTAGCTTGCAACAATACTGTCTATAAAGGATCTCAATCTCCTAGCTTGCAACAATATTGTCTATAAAGGATCTCAAGGTCAGAACTCCATATTTTAGTATTCGATATGAAAATAACAGTCAAGAAATGGGAAATAATACTCATCCAGTGTGACTCAGGTGGTTCGTCCTGGCTTGTCCTCCCTGGGGGACCCAGGTTCGAATCCCCATGAGTGCACTGTATTTACCAACTCCTTGGGTCATCCGGGCTCTGGCACCTATTTGAAGAGGAGGGGGAGCGAGGTCTCCCTAAGACTAAAAAAAAAGAAATGGGAAATAATCTTTAAAAACATGATAACCCATACTTCTAGTATCACTTACCCTTAATGAGTAGTAAGAAATAAAAGGGATAAACACATCAATTGTGGCCTCCAAAACCATATTATACATGTTTTTCTTACATTTAATAGATGACTGAGATAAATCTGGTGAATGTATGTTCTTCATTCTAGATATAAATGCCAAAGAGATGTTCACCAAGAGAAGAATTTGGTAAGGGCACCATATCATATGGTAGAAAAAGAAGTTCATATAAAAATGTCACATGTCTACATTGCTTAATTCTATCCTTCTTAGTTTCCTCTTGAGTAATATTGGGACAAGATCTTCATCAAAGGTTTCTCTCTTATAATTATAGCATTACAAAAGTGTTTATAATGCGTTCTAGGCTTACCTAGAGTACAATATGATGAAAAGAAATGATACATAACAATATGAACGATTCATATATCCATTAATACATATAAATATTTGTAGTGGAAAACATTGCACATCTTTTTTGAGTTAGGAGAGACACTAGGTTCCACCCCTCAAACCTGTAGCGGTGGCCAAACTCCTGGGAGAGTGGTATAGTCAAGACAGTTTCTAGGAATCAAAACAAGATCCCTTTGTTAGGGGACACCGTGCTTGACCACTTAGACCACTCCCTTGTCAGTACAACTTTGATTACATAATATAATACATGGTAATGCACACATTTTTTATTGTTGTGTATTCTAATATATATATTTACGTGACCTGATTTAACATCGACCTATATGGTAAATACTTCAAATACATTTAAAGAACAAAGTTTAATCTTATTTCATGCCTCATTTAGATGTGACTTTTATACTCATCTTGACAACTATTAAGAATACAACATGGTTTCTGAAATCAAATTGGTTGACATTAAAATTTGGTTGAATGCATGCTTTTGTGGTTTAGTTATAACTATGAAATGTAGTTATCATACATGTAAATGATTTCGATTATTTGTGTGATATAAATAGTTCCTTACTATAACAAGACCAAAATCGGGTGTCAAAATGTTTGTCTAGCATCTTCTCTTCTAATGTGCATGATCGTGAACATGTCTATGTCTGTTTGTAAAATGTAATGGTGAAGTTTGTGTGACCAAGCAGTTTATGAAGCTTTGGCACATAACCATATAAACTACATGCAAATTTTCACTTCTCTACTAAACATGGTTATGCTACATGGTCACATCCAATTATTAACAAATATACTTGGGGAATCTTGTTTATAAGAAGATATATATTTGCATGGTTCGTCACAGTCAACTTATTATTGCAATTCTTTGTTTTGCATTAGAATCTATACCCTTGACACTAATTCTTTCTCATTTGATTTTTTTCATCAACAATACTTCCTTTATCATGGGTTGGACAATGTTTCAAAACCTAGTATTAACTCCAACATTTACATCACTTGTAAATTACAATGTTGAGGAAGACTACATTTAAGAAGTATCCAAAATATACTTCTAGGGTTGTTTTTCATCATAATAATAACCTCCAACGAGGTTAGGCAGTGTGGTGGTTTTGTTGATTCCTCTCTGTCTCTATCTCACTCACTCTCTCTCTAGCCTTCTATGTGGTATCTCTTCCCCTCTCTCTTTCCTATTTTGGGTTTTAGGGTGTACTGAGTTTGTCCTCTTTGGTAGGCATTAAATCTCTCCTTTTGAGAGTTTGTATCCCAAATTCTCTAGCTCATGTATTTTTAGTATTGTTTTTTGTAAATGTATTGATGATTCTCAATCAGAGAGTACATGGTGAGAACATCCTCGGTCTACAATCTTATATTGTGATATCTCACTACATACTCAAAGTTCATTGAATCAAAGGGAACCATCGTGTAAGGCTGCATAATAAGAAAATGGTATTTTGAGAAAATTCAGAAATGTTAGTCCTTTGTTATAATATATTCCAAAAAAGAGCTTTTTTTAGATTCAAAAACTTTATATGCAATTATGTACAAAATTATGTTTATATATTGTATATCTTACTATGATTAATTATCTTTTGTTTCAAATGAATTAGCAATATCAAAATGATAACTATCTGTATAGAGGCTAAACAGATGAGTTGTCCCATTAGGATGTTTTTTATATGTGGTGACAAAATTTGTGGTGACGATGACGGTGATGGTGATGGTGACGGTGACAGTGAAAGTGACGATGGTGGTGAAATTGTTAAAAAATATTATTTGGTAACGCATGCATGGTGATGGTGAAAGAAATGGGAAAATGCTTACAAATAGTGTTTGTTATATGGTTATGAGGATGGGGATAGGAAACTATTTTTATAGAAAACACCTCATACACATATAAAATATATTTATTAAACACCTCACACATGAAAATTTCTTTTGACAAGAATAACACAAACATTCTATCATCACATTTAAATATGGGTATGAACTATTTATGTTAAAGAAATATCAAGGAGACTCTTTCACATGTGGGTTCTATTTCTTAACAACCACTACAAATACATGCTTCAATTAAAAAATTATAAAAACAAAAATATTTCATCATAATTTTTTTATAAATAGAACATGATCAATTTTTCTCAACAATATAACATATGACTTGACGTAGCTCATATTGTGGGAAACAAAAGAAGGGCTTCATCATATTTGGATGATCAACTAGATAAAGATAAGTTTTCACGGGAAATATTATCTTCGAGGAAAAAAATTACTTGGAGGAAAAAAGTGTGGCGGGAAAGTTTTGTTGAAAGGAAAGATTATTTGACGGGATACTTTATGTTGTAGGAAAAAAGATTTAGTAAAAAACTTTATCTTGAAGGAAAAAAGGTGTGGCGGAAACGTAGTGTTGGAGGAAAAAAGAGGTCTTGGAGGAAAAACTTGTGGAGGGAGACTTTTTCTTGAAGAAAAAAAGCTTGGAAGGGGAACTTTGTCTTGTAAGAAAAACGTTTTAGCGAGAAACTTTATTTTAGAGTGAAAAAGTGTGGCGAGAAATGTTGTTTTGGAGGGAAAAAGGTATTTTGGAGGAAGGTGTGGTGGGAATTTTTTTCTTGAAAGAAAAAAACTTGTCTTGGAGAGAAACATCATGGTGAAAAATTATTCTACTAGAAGGGAGCTTTTTAATGATAAATAAATATTTTTAGTCAGCAGTGGGTACATTAACAGAATAGAATAAAAATAGTGGGAGATTTTTTTGGAAAAAATAAGATAATAAATAATATTTAGAGCAAAAAAATTTTTTTGGTGAAAAATCAATATTTGTTGGCGGAAAAAAAATCTTAGAGGGAAACATATAGCCTAAAGAAGGAAAAATATAGTATATTTTTTTACACATATGTCTATTTATTAATGTAGACTTAAAAGAAACTTTTTCACAATCATTCACCATCATTCACTATGTTTTTCCATAGAGACAAAAACATACCAAATTCACTACGGATTCCCCTCCCCATGATTCAGCACGTACCAAACAACATCCTTAAACTAATAGTCGAGTTCTTTTTGGCATGTATTGTGGCGAATCATTCTACGCAATGGAAAAATGATGGAGTCATGCCTGATTTAATATCTCAAAGTAGATGGCAAAAGTAGAGGTTTTTACAACCCACAACTACTTTATTTTAACTAATTCATTTGCATAATATAGGTTATTCTATGGGCAAAGAAAAATCTAGAAGAAAATTAATAAAACACTCGGCGTGAACAACAAAATAATTGACATAACACGGAAACCGTTTAAGCAAGAAAGAAGTCAGCCTCGTTTCTCTATTTTGGAAGCCTCACATCTTGGACTAACAAATATTTGACGTGATCCAAGGCTTGACAGTCAGGTCTTCCATATAGAATCTCTTTCAATTACGTAGAAATTATGATATGATGGGATCTAGTGCTCTAGAATCTGTGTTGAAAAATGATAATTTGTTTTAATAAAAGTTATATAAATATATAGATAAATACTAGTAAATGCACGTCTTTTGCATGAGACTCTTGTACATTGTAGTTGCACAAATGAAAATAGAATACATAATGAAGTCACAAAAGTAGTATTAATTTATTGTATGGTAGAATATGCATGTACGAAAGATGTTATATATTTTTTTAATGAGAGACTATTTATTATCTTGTTCTGCCTTACAAGTCAACAAATCGCTTAGGTTTACATCAATGTCTTCCTTTAGCCATAAAGGTGTTACATTTTCTAATTCATATAATTTTTTATTTTAAAAATGGATACTCTTTTTTTTCACATCGTTATAATTGTGAAAAGCTTTTACTATTTCTGTGTGCACTTGGTGATTAACCTTGTCTACGGATGATATCTCCATGTTCTCCATCATTGAGCATGGCTAGTCCATCGTGCTTAATGATATTTATTGTGTTTGTATGTGGGTCTCACCTTAAAATTTCATGTTTATTTTCATTCTTATCGAGGCGCCACCTTGAAAATGGACACATACTACAATACCTACAAACTATTTTCTTCTATTATAAAAATACATACTAATATATATTGTAATATATCACCACTAATAATATTACCAAAACTATAAAGCCTAGATTAGTCATCAATTGCAATTGATATTTTTTTGTAGTTTTAGCAATGGCATTCGATAACTTCATTTTTGTTATATTAGTGGCATAATGAAAAAGGGTTTGTTGATTAAGTTTTACCTTTGTTTCTTTGGACATATAGGTTGTAAATTCTTACAAATCCGCGTGCAAACATAGGTAGTACGATATCACATCTAGGCATCACTAGAGTTGTGACCTATGCGAGTCTAAGATGAACTGATATAATGAAAAATAAGATGTTTGATGGAGATGGAGGAGGTACCCCTAAAAACAATATACCTCAGGAATGAAATAAAACTTAAATCGAACATGGTGCAATGATAGGAAGCAAAAAGTCTAAAATCTGCAGTTGTCTATTAGAATATTCTCCATGATAATGTTTCTACCTCCGGTGATACATCCTCCAAAATTATAATCTAGAATACAACTTATAATAAAGTTGTTCGGCCGTCTGTTTACATCATCTTAGCACAATGATTTACATCAGAACTCGAATTTTCTAGCTTACTGTAATAGCCAATCAGATGCAATTGTATAATATTCGATCGTTTAAAATTTTCCTAGAAAGCTCAGCGTGCACGTCTAACTTGAATAGAACTTAGCTTCGTGTTTATATCTGAAAGCCTCACGCAATTTAATAACAAGCACTACAATAAATCTCTAGTCTCACTGCGTCGTCTTATCATCATTGTTTAAATGAGCGATTATGAATAAAATCATGTTTAGATGTTGTATAGCTTACGGTCAAAAAAAGGTTGTTGTATAACTTACTATGGAAATTATTTTTCGTTTCAGATGCAAATTTATTGTCAAACGGATAAATATCGATACAGAGGTTAGTATGGTGAGCTGTCTGATGAAACTAACGGCCAAGTTTTCCTTGGATTGCATTGTGTCGAAGCATTCTATGCAGTTGAAAAAAATGGAGTCATGCCTTATTTAATTTGTCTAAATAGATATCACAAAGAAGTGGTTTTTACAATCCCCGCGGCTACTTTATTTTAATTATATTATTCTACGGACGTATTAAAATTTAGAGAAAAAAATACTAAAACACTTGCACGTGAACATCTCAATAGGAAGCACAACGCGGAAACGTCTAATCGGAAGAGAAGTAGCCTCGTTTCTCTATTTGGAAGCCTCACATGATCGACTAACAAACATTATAAAACAAATGTTATGTAACGCTTTAATTACAGTACCTGGGTAATAGAAAGAGATATGAGATAATATAGTTGTTTCACGTTGTGAAACAAATGTTCTATAACACTTTATTTATAGTAGGGACTAATAGAACGAGACATTCGACATAAATAACCGATTTTTAAAGTCTGGCTGTGTCGTCTTAGCATCATTGTTTACCTGAGTAACAAATTGCTCCTTTACTTGTTCCTACTTCAGCGTGCACAATACGTCATTATACGACCAATTCTTTGCTTGGTAACCTTGGTTCCTATATATACAGTCCGCCTGATCAAAATCTCACTGCAAACCAGTCTTCCACATATTTTTCTACAACATGGCGCCCAAAACACTACCTGTAGTCTTGGTAATTTCCTTTGCTCTCATGCTCTTAGCTGCTGATGTTATAGCTACTAATGCAAATGAGGAAGTAAAAAATGGTGAGTAAACAACTTATTCGAAAGCTTGGTAGATAGCATGAATATATGCATGTTTGTCTGTCTTATATGATTGTATTTGGCTCAATCCCTAGCATTTTGATTGAATTATAAATGTGCCAGCTATGCATGGCAGATGTATCTGAAAATAACGGAGGTGGAGGATTTTATCCTGGGCCATATCCTGGCAGACCATATCCTGGAGGACCACATTGGCCTCCTCATGGTTGGTATTGTTGTCGCTGGAGTTGGTACCCGAGACATTGTGCACATTGGTGTCGACGTTGGTGATCATCCTGAATCAAAAGCGCTCTTTTAAGGCGGAATAAGAATGAAGATAAATTTGAATAAGTTGGCCTGATCTTACCAGAACAAACTAAACAGTGTGTTCTACGCTTTGTATTTGTGTCTGCAATCTTGTATAGTGTGTACCAAATATATATATATATATATATATATATATATATATATATATATATATATATATATATATATATATATATATATATATATATATATATACACTTTAAATGTCCTTGTTACATGATAACATATGCACATTTCTGATCTTAGTTGAAGTGTTATTTATTTGAATGATAAATAATTCCAACATTGTGTACCCACATATCATTTTATATTTATCTGAATTGTTTCATATGGTATTAGTTTTTAGGCATTATGGTCAAAGAACCAAAATGTTTGAATGCCATATATGTTGCAAGAAAAAATGATAGCTTCTAATAAGAGGACAAATAAAAGAGGATGGACTCTTCTAAATTCACTAGCTTGTTGTTAAAATTTCTATCCTCTTCTCTCGATCGCAGTGTGATGAGAGGAAAAATCAATCATGACTCAATATGTTTTGTGATGTCCACTTTCCCATCTCGTTTCACTTTATGAGTTCAACCAATAGGTCCTCCATGTACTTGTTACGGTGTTGAAGAAATTCTACGATACTATTGATGTTGATGACCTCTTTAGACTGAATATGATGGGGGACAGGACCTCCTACTGAAACAAGTAAGGAATTGAATAAGAATTACTTCTAAAATTTATAGAGGCTTCATCAATGGAGCATGGACATATTTTAACTGATAGTTATAGAAATTTAGGTACCGTTTAGTAACTCATCTGTGGATGATCATTAAGCTATAAAAGAAATAAAATGACAACATGTTCTGATTCTTGACTTCTAGACTTTTTTGACGTTGTTTAGAGATATTTTCCAAATATTTTGGTGGGAAGGGTTGATGGAAAAACCTTGTATATTTATAAAAAATTAGTTAATTCACCATGATAGATCGGAAAGCATGGGAAAATCAAGTCAACGTAAAGGACCTCCACAAAGGCCATAATGGCCTACGACATTATTGTCACGGTTCATGGAGATAACCCCATGTGCGCTACAGTGATTGAGAATGGAAATGAGCGAGAAAACACACTCAACAGTCAGGGGAAAGAGAAAGAAAACTACTTTTATTTTGGTGATGGTGATCCCAACACAAAGATGTAACACTTGCTATTAAGAAAAAAGAACTCAAAGAACACACCCATTATCTGATTAAAGATGACAACTCCACCAATAGGGAATCGTCTTTTTCCCAAAACTTGTACAACCAAGATATTACTCCTATTAGGCCTAACTCCTTCCCTCCCAGATTATCACGAATGAGATGAATGTCAAACACTATAAACTTGTGACTAACACTAAAATTAGAGAGGCAATGATCTCAATAGATGATAAAAGAGAAACATGCGCAAAGCATTTAATTGTAAGTTCTTCCATACATTGTGATTGATGATTAAGTATGGAATTATTCATGTTATTATCCTACTAGTAGGTCGAAAGATGGTATCTGAGGAAATCTTATTGGAAATAAATGAACAATAGATTGGAAACTAGGTGATAAGGTAGTCACCAAGTCAAAGTGAAATCATATAAAAAAATTGTAGCCACCAAGTGGTGATATCATGTAAATACTAAATATTCAAGTATACCTTGAATTGGATTCAAGTACCAACCTTAGTAACAATGTGAGGAATTTGAACATCATTGAAAGTTGTTAAAGAAATCTTGGTAGGGTTTCTAACCCTATGTTGTGAAATTAAGATGAGTTATCTTTCACCTTAAGTTTACTAGGTTTGAATTTTCATTTTAAGTAGGCATGAATGTTATATCCTCAATTTTGGTAGAACTGAATTATATAAATAATTTATTTGTAAATTTTCTAATGGTATTATTGTTAATAGAATAATAATTTTAACCACATTGTGGCATGTGTACAACCCATGAGGCCAGCGAGACTATATTCTTAGCAAATGGATCTTTGTGGCACAAATTAAATAAATACAATGGAATTAGCACATAACTAAAAGACAATGGAATTATAAGATGTCAGTTGAAAAAAATATGTGTGCGGCGATTGTCCAAGCCATCTTCCTGAATGACTAGTCGAATTTTGAGGACAAAATTCCTATAAGAGGGAAAGGATATATATTATAACATGGTTTTTTTTATATTTTGATATAGTATTTGCAAATAATGTAATATGAAGGAAACATTATAAAGATGGTTTTCTATGTGTATTAATTGGAAATTGTGGATTGAAAGTGAAAATACTCCATATGGTATGGACTTCATGTAGTTCATTGTTTTCAGTAAACCTTTAATAGATTTTGGATAAAGAAAGAGAGGAAAAACTTATAATAACGGGATTTCCAAAAATGACGGACAATTAGTAGTGGAATACTCTAGAAAAGAGAGTTTTTGTGCATAAATAAAGATTGGTGACTTTGTTAATTATTGGAAAACTGACGTATAGAATAATTTACAAGTTTCCAAAAGAAAATAAGGTACATGGTGTTTTAGATAATTAAAGAGAAATTATCTATCTAGTTTGGCAACACCTGTTTTGAGACATCAATTAGTATTATTTTTTTATCTAACTTTTGGTAAACTTGAAAATTATAAGGAAATGAAGAAAATTCTAGAAGCTGGGAGATAAAGGATGCTCAATAATATAATGGTTTCCAAAGGAGTAAGTTTTATATGTGAGACTTATTCCAACAAATCCCAAATTTCAAAATAAGATAAGAAAGGTATTTATTAGTTTTCCTACAATGATTGACAATACTTATAACTACTGGAGAGAGAAGAGATCAACTTAAGAATGATGAAGTTTAAAGGAAATATTTTATTAGAAAAAATGGAAATAAAAGCATGCCCTCTCTCTCCATAATATCATGTGGTGCTAGATTATGGGTGAGGAACGTAGGTTTAGATGCAATGAAAGATATTGATTGGTTCTTTTCCTTACACACCAAGTTTTAACAAGAAAGAGGATGGTATCGTGACCTTTGGGTTATAGAATAGAAACTATGAATCTCTATAATAGAAGGAATGTATTACGGTATTGCCTAAAAGTGATGTATTGTGAATATGGGAAAGCATGAAAATTATAACCCACGATGGTCATCTCCTCGGCATGTATATAGGAACAACAATCCAGGATTCCTATCCAAGGCCATGCTATCCCTCACTTCTCTCTCTCTCTCTTTCTCTTCATGTAGGATGCCTATATAAGGCATGGTGAATCACAGAAAGATATCAAGACCACCTACAAACCCTCCGCCCCATCATCCTCCCTATATTATCCCTCTTCTTGCATTTTGGGCAGCATTGGACAATCTCCAAGGATGGTCTAGAGCCATGATGGAGAGTGGGCATGAGGAATGACCACATGGGCTGGCGCAGCATAACCAAAACCAGACGCCCGTTTGACCTTTGATGTCGGTGGTCTAGGGAGATGACGTAGAAGACTATGGTTGATGGGTGTCTGATCTGCCAGAGTGGTGATGAGAAGTTACGGTCAATCAAGGCATCGTGGTGGGTTTGTAATGCTAAGATGAGTGGTCAGAGAACAAGTTACAACCACCAAGGGTGGGCAATCATGGTGCAACCATTAGGCATTGTAGGCCTTTAGTCTCAGGAAGACCATAAACTTACACAGTCCTACTCTAACCAGATCCATGGCAAGGAGTGCTCCTTGTGACCAAAATACTTGACCTTTGATGCGGACAGACTTTTCTACAAGTATTAAGTCGACACATACTTCTCATCATCCCAGCAATCTCAGCCTGACCTAGAGCCCTGTCATACTCATAAGGGTGTGGCGGAGGTGAGGGAATTTGTTCTTGTCACCTCCACTATGGCAATGAAGAGAAGGCATCGTGGCTCTCCCTCACCGATCTGCATGGGGTTGGAGGAGATAGATAGGTGAGGTAGAAGGAGAATTACAATTAATTGACCAAAATGCACCTCTACTATGTGAAGAAATATGACTCACAACCCAAGGGCATTGTAGACAATTTCATATAACATTAGCTGGGAACTGAGTTATGTATAATGGATATGTTGCCTATGTGACATTATCCTATTGGTCTACTATTGTTTTACTTGCAAAAATTGTAGAAAATAATTGGTAACTAAATTTAAGACAAGTTATAAATAAAATTTGATAAGAAAAATGAGAGAAACTCAAAGAAAATATAACTGAGATTGGGTAATGCATCCTTTTCCAAAAGTAGTGCAAAGATGAGTTTAATGGTGATTTAAACATAAAAACCCTAGATTTGGATATTAACATGTTGAATATGTTAGAAACCTCTATTTTATGCAAATATCTGATAATGTAGAATATAATGGTAATTTAAAATGTGGTAGATATGATCATCATGGCCATACATAATATGAATTGGGATTCTTAATCCATTAAAACAATAATTATGGGAATTAGAGTTTCAAAGCATAATCGTAATGATAACTTGAGGCCAAGGAAATCTAAACCTTAGATAAGGACCCGGTAGGGTTTAATATATTTAACATGATGGTAACACTTTAGGATTTAAATACATGCAAATATAATATGATTTCTTGTATTCATCTTTGTTGATTGGATTGTTTGAATGTAATGGAAGTGTAATTTGCATGATAATATGCATGCTCACCATCAAGGTATGTGGTTACCCCTATGACAACACTCATTAGTTTGATGATGTTTTCTAAGGATTGTTGGATTCATAGCAAATTAAATAATTGGGTGGTTATTTATATCCTACAAATCGTAAAGGTACTATGGATATCACACTATATGAACATAACTAGCACGAAAGCTATGCCACCTCTAGATGTATGGAAATATAAGGAAGACGATGACCAAGCCCCTAGGGCAGAAGATCATCAAAGGTCAAACCCCTGGGTGGGAAAGACTAATATAGAAGCAAGCACCAGGAGGAGAAGGTGGCCTATTTCCCTTATGGGGACAAAACCCTAGAGGGGTCTGACAGAGGCTAGATGGATAAGGGTTGAATAGTTATAAGGAAAATGTTAATTTTTTATTCTATGATCCTAATTTTTTTAATATGTTGTTACACCAAAATGTGAATTTTTTTGCCCCACATACCAATATAAATTGTTATACTAACTGTATCTTGTTTCACGACATTTTAGGTTTATGCTAAATGTAAATATGTTCAGAGACATGATAAACCGGATAAAATGACATGAAGGCATTAATCTGTGTAAGGAGGATTCACTAGACACTTCTTCTCTATGTACAATTCTGGTGATAGAATTTCTTGTATAAGCATCTAGTAAATAATATTTGAAATGAATGAGATTATTTACTATTGATTATTATTTGTTGAAAATCTGGTTCTTTGGGAAATGTTAGGCAATGACTCCCATTTTTTGTCCTTCGTTAAGTTGGGAGTTTCTAAAAAGTGAGGTAATCACAATAATGAATGTGAGTATTCCTTGTTGATGAGAGTTCTCAAATGGTGAAAACCAATCCAAGTTCTATCCAAATATTGAAATACATTAAAAATATCTAAACTCCATTTTTCTTTGTTAACTGAGGTTATTTTACTTTTGTTGCCTCATTTCTAATTTGATTACATTGTTCAAGAAGGATAACTTTGTTTCTCCCTTTGGTTTGAGTTAGCTAAGATAACATATTGAATCCAAAATAGCTTGTCACCCTTGTCACTGAGCTCAACCCCATTTTCAATAGAACACCCCATATTATCATTGTGGGCATCGAAGTATCTGGTATATACATTTCAAGTTCTATTACTCTTGATCTGCCTCCATTTTGGACATGTGGTCGTGGGCGATCAATACTTTAGACTGCCTAGCTTGCCACAATATTGTCTATAAAGGATCTCAAGGCCAGAACTCCATATTCTAGTATTCTATATGAAAGTTCCAATGAAGAAATGGGAAATCATCTTTAAAAACATGATAACCCATACTCGTAGTATCACTTACCCTTCATGAGAAGTAAGAAATAAAAAGGACAAACACATCAATTGTGCCCTCCAAAAAAGAGATGTTCACCTAGAGAAGAATTTGGGAAGGGAACCCTATCATATGGAAAAAAAAGTTCATATAAAAATGTCACATGTCTACGATGCTTAAATCTATCCTTCTTAGTTTCCTCTTAGTAATATTGGGACAAGATCTTCATCAAAGGTTTATTTCTTATAATTATAGCATTAGAGAAGTGTTTCTAACATGTTCTAGACTTACCTAGAAAACAATATGATCAAGCTAAATGATACATAATAGCATGAACGATTCATCTATCCTTTTATACATATAAATATTTGTAGTGGAAAACATTACACATCTTTTTTGAGTTAGGAGCGATACTAGGTTCCACCCCTCAAACCCGTGTGGTGGCCAAACTCTTGGGAGAGTGATAAATTTAAGATGGCTTCTAGGAATCAAACTCAGGTCCCTTTATTAGGGGACATAGTGCTTGACCACTTGGACCACTCCCTTGCCATCACAACTTTAATTACTTAAAATAATATAGGATAATGCACACATTTTTTATTGTCGTGCATTTTAATATATATATACACATGACCTGGTTAAACATCAACCTATATGATAATACTTCAAATACATCTAAAGAACAAAGTTTCGTCTTATTTCATGCCTCATTTAGATGTGACTTTTATACTCATCTTTCCAACTATTAAGAATTCAACATGGTTACTGAAATCAAATTGGTTGACATTAAAATTTAGTTGAATGCATGATTTTTTGATTCGGTTATAACTATAAAATGTAGTTATCATACATGTAAATGATTTCAATTATTTGTGTGCTATAAATAGCCCTTACTATACCAAGACCAAAATCGGGTGTCAAAATGTCTGACTAGCATCTTCTTTTCTAATGTGCATGATCGTGAACATATCTATGTTTGTTTGTAAAATGTAATGGTGAAATTTGTGTGACCAAGCAGTTTATGAAGCGTTGGCACATAACCATATAAACTACATGCAAATTTTCACCTCTCTATTGCACAAGGCTCTTCTACAGGGTCACGTCCAAGGATTCACAAATATACTTGGGAAATCTTGTTTATAAGAAGATATATATTTGTGTGGTTCGTCATAGTCAACTTATTGTTGCAATTCTTTGTTTTGCATTAGAATCTGTACCCTTGACACTAATTCTTTCTCATTTCATTTTTTCATCAACAATACTTTCTTTATCATGGGATCGACAATGTTTCCAAATTCAGTATTAACTCCAAAGCTAAGATCACTTGTGAATTACAATGTTTAGGAAGTCTACATTTAAGAAGTATCCAAAATATACTTCTAGGGTTGTTTTTCATCATAATATTCACCTCCAACTAGGTTAGGTAGTGTGGTGGTTTTGTTGATTCCTCTCTCTCTCACTCACTCACTCACTCACTCTAGCTTTTTATTTGGTCTCTCTTCTCCTCTCTCTTTTCTATTTCGGGTTTTAGGGTGTACTGTGTTTGTCCTCTTTAGTAGGTATTAAATCTCTCCTTTTGAGAATTTGTATCATAAATTCTCTAGCTCATGTATTTTTAATATTTTTTTAATGTAATGATGATTCTCAATCTGAGAGTACATGGTGAGAACATCCTCAGTCTACAATCTTATATTGTGATATATCACTACAAACTAAAAGTTTATTGAATCAAAGGTCTCCATCACGTAAGGTTGCATATTAAGAAAATGGCATTTTGAGCAAATTTAAAAATGTTAGTCTTAATTTATAATATATTCCAAAAAAGTGTTTTGTCAAGATTCAAAAACATTATATGTGATTATGGATAAAATTATGTTTATGTGTTTTATAGCTTACTATGATTAATTATCTTTTGCTGCAAATGGATTAGCAATGTCAAAATGATAACTATATGTATAGAGGCTACACGGATGAGTTGTCCCATTAGGTTGTGTTTGATATGTGGTGACCAAATATGTGTGACGGTGATAGTGAGATTGAGGGTGATAGTGATGTTGACGATGGTGATGAAATTGTTACATATTGTTGTTTGGTAACACATGCATGGTGATAGTTACAGAAATGAGAAAATACTTAAAAATATTATTTGTTATATGGTTATGAGGATGGTGATAGGGAACAATTTTTATAGAATACACCTCATAACGTAGTCTCGTCTCTCTATTTGGAAGCCTCACATCTTGGACTACCAAATATTTGACGGGATCCAAGGCTTGACAGTCAGGTCTTCCATATAGAATCCCTTTCAATTACGTAGAAATTATGATTTGATGGGATCCAGCGCTCTAGAATCTATGTGGAAAAATTATAATCTTTTATTAGTAAAAGTTACATAAATATATAGATAAATACTAGTAAATGCACGTCTTTTGCATAAGACTCTTGTACATTATAGTTGCACAAATGAAAATAGAATACCTAAAGAAGGCACAAAAATAGTATTAATTTATTATATGGTAAAATATTCATGTACGAAAGATGTTACATTTTATTTTAATGAGAGACTATTTATTATCTTGTTCCCCCCTAGAAGTCAACAAATCACTAAGGTTTACACCAACGTCTACCTTTAGCCACAAAGGTGTTACGTTTTCTAATTCATACAATTTTTTTTGTTTTAAATGTATATACTCGTTTTTTTTCACATCTTTATAATTCTAAAAAGCTTTTACAATTTCTTTGTGCACTTGGTGATTAACCTTATCAATGGACGATATCTCCATATTTTCCATCATTGAACATGGCTAGTCCATCGTGTTTAATGATATTTATTGTGTTTGTATCTTGGACTCACATTAAAATTTCATGTTTATTTTCATTCTTATAGAGGTGCCACCTTGAAAATGGACACACATATAACAATAACTACAAACCATTTTCTTATATTATAAAAATGCATATTAATATATATTGTAATCTATCACCACTAATAGCATTACCAAAACTATATATCCTAGATTTATCATCAAATGTAATTGATATATTTTTTGTAATTTTAGCAATGGTATTTGATAACTTCATTTTTGTTATATTAGTGGTATAATCAGAAACGGTTTTGTGGATATCATTTTACCTTAGTTTCTTTGGACATCTAAGTTGTAAATTCTTACAAATCCGCGTGCAAACATAGGTAGTACAATATCACATCTAGGCATCACCAAAGTTGTGACATATGCGGGTCTAAGATGAACTGATATAATGAAAAATAACATGTTCGATGGAGATGAAGGAGGTACCCCTAAAAACAACATACCTTAGGGATGAAATAAAACTTAAATTGAACATGGTGCAACGACAGGAAGAAAAAAGTCTAGAATCTGCAGTTGTCTACAAGAATATTCTCTATGATAAACTTTCCACCTCCGCTGATACCTCACTACTACAGAAATAGCCTTTGGCATCAGTTTTTTAACCCCCTTTGGTGACGGTTTTCAAGCGACGCCTATGTGGGCGCCGTTAAAGGTCAAACTCTTCGGCGTCGGTTTTATAACCGACGCCTATATGATCTATCGGCGTCGGTTGTATATAGTTGGTCGACGTCTATAGGGTTCACGCCACAAAAAAAGGCACCACCTAAGACACTTTCGGCGTCGGTTAACAACTGAACACCCGACGCCATACTCCTAGACGACACGGCCGTGCTTCTCTGCACGGCCGTATTTAGTACTATAGGCATCAGTTTTATACTAATAAGTGATGCCTTTTCCACCACGGTCGTGCTTTCCTGCACGGTCGGGTTGTTTGTCACATTCGGCGTCGATTTTTATTCAATAATCGACGTTGTATGCCTTAGGCGTCGGCGTTCTATAAATAACCGACGCCTATACTTTATTTTATTTTTTCTTATCAATTTGCAGGCCTACTGTGGCTGGTCAGCAGGATGAGAACCTGCAGTTCAGTTTCCTGAACTACAGGTTTACGACATCCATTGATATCAGCCTACAAACATGCCACAAACCTGCAAAATCAACAAATATTTTTTCACACAAGTAGATACATTCAGACATCAATTCAATTCTCACATTTACACATGTAGAAACATTCAAATACATGTATAAACATTCAGAAATATTCATTTACAAAATATCATTCAGGATCGCTATCAGCATCCCAATTATATCTTATAGTCGCCACTGCTTGTTTGGCTTTTGCCCATTCTTCTCTTACTTCATTTATTGCTTCTATCGTATATGGAGCATGTACATTTTTTAAGCGTTTACCTGTAGTGTGACCAGTTTTAAACACCTGCAAAGAGAATGATGTATATATATAAGTAATAATATAAAAATAAGATTGATATATTTCATACTAACTAATGAGACTATATATAATACCTCATGTATGGTATTAATCTCCATTGCGGCATGTCAGATAATCATCTGCATAAATCGCATCACATCGTATGCGCATGCCCAACCGTTGTCTTGTGTAGCGTATTATAAATTGAAACATACAAAATATTAAAAAATATAACTAAGCACAGTTCACATAAATAATATATACATTGGAGTTGGGAACTTACTTTTACGTTCTCCCAATTTATTGGCAGGTTCTTTTTCCTTGGGACATTTCCTCCAGCATTTTTGAATGCATCTAAACCCCTACATGTTAATGTAACACAGTAAATTGCATAATTAAATAGTAATGTAATAACATATGTTAACGGATATAAAAATGAAATATTTCGCACCAGAATAATGGCATTCTCAATATGTGTCCAATTTTAGTGTTCAATGTACTTCCCACTGGATCTAGATAATAAATAGTGAACGTCCCGGGGACAATAACTAGTAACTCCCAATATCTAGCGCTATAGGTAAAAAAGTTAAAAATTAATAACTCAAAATGCACAATAAAAATGGAATTTTCTGAAGTCCAAATTATAAATAAAGTAAACTTACTTGACATTGAATGGAGCTATTATTATCGTCTTATTTTGCTGACCGAAAATCTTAAAAGCATTTATACAGTATTGTTGAACACTATCAGGGTCTTTCGCTACCATACTAATCAATGATGGAATCAAAAATCTCACATGATCAAATGCAAATTGTTTGCATTGATCTTCGACTAAGTAGCTGCAAAACATGTATTACATATGCATTAATATATAA
This sequence comes from Alisma plantago-aquatica, assembly GCA_963693085.1. Lineage (NCBI taxonomy): Eukaryota > Viridiplantae > Streptophyta > Magnoliopsida > Alismatales > Alismataceae > Alisma > Alisma plantago-aquatica. Next base: position 498,926,983 of record OY856409.1, on the reverse strand, counting down.
GAAACCAGATCACCGGATCTTACACAAGGTATATGGATGTATAAACAAGATCTCACCTTATCCATGTCTCTATCATTGATGTATTCAGCCAATCATTCATAAACAACTCAATAATGTCTTGTATAAATAAAGAGCTATCGTATGATTGACCTGTATAATCTGCTTCTAAAGAAACAACTATAGGGCAATGTATATTATGTGCCCGTAGCCAACATGCCATTCCCCTACAAGTAGGACCTAACGGGTATTTTAGGTCAGTTGGAACCCAACTTGGTAATGCAAGAAGTGAAGGTAGAGGCCTAGGTGCCCCGGGTGTCTTCTTTTTAACATGTATATATAATTTCAGATCAGTTGACCTCATATATACACATTAACAATATAAAGTAATGTAAATTTATCTTACAATTTCAGTAGTGTAGACGACATCTACTTTGGGCCACAATATCACCCCGCCTTCTGCCTCACCAAGTGTATCAATATTTGGGTGGGCATATGGAAATGCAGCTTCCCTCCAATCGGGTAAGACACATATCGGGCTCACACGAACGTAGCCCTGCGGCATTGGAGTCCCATGAAACGTTGCCCCAGGAAGGGACTGGTAAGCATTCGCCTCTGCAACAACATAGTCTTGCATTCTTAAGCGGCATGGCTTCAATGCCTACAAATTTACGTAAAGAATGTTATACATATATACATATCACCTTTCGAACATATCATCTTAAAAAGACTAGCTACAATGTCATAAACAATACTTACAAGAGACGTGCTAGGCGATGGGTCTCCAGGATTACTCGCAGTCTGTGCATCAGGAGAAGAGTGGGTCACCATAGGCTGATTGGAAGCCTGAGATGCCTCCCACCGCACTATTTCTTCCTTGACCTTCTCAGCAACTATATCATTGACCTTCTTAGCAACTATATCCTCGACTCTCTTATTCTCCTATACGTGGATAAAAGAAACATTAGCTTCTTATTATTGAATTCCCTTTTGCAGTAACATTCTAAAAAAAGAATAGGTTACCTCTTCATGTGAAAGTCCCGCTCTGGGTTTGCGTTGGGATGGCCCAAAGAATGCTTTGATGCCCACACCAGTGCCTGCACCCCTAACACGTCCAGGATGCTCTGGGTTACCCAGAGCAACTGTCAATTCGTCCCTTGTGCCCTAAGGGATGAATGTGCCTTGTTTCCTCTGCTCGTGCAGCTCCCGCTAATCACCATCAACACACATGATTAGTTAATACCACAAATAATCAATATTCAAACGATTGCTGTAAGAGTTGTATTTTACCATTTTCACAACCGCCTCAGCAGTTACGGGCTTCTTTATTTCACCCTTCTTGTTTTGCCTCCCAGCTATCCAGATATCATGGCGGGGCATGCGTGTGGTAGACTCCTGAGTAGCAGTAGACTCCTGAGTAGCAGTAGACTCCTGTGTAGCCGCAGACTCCGCCTGTAGTCTTTGGCAAATGCTTGCATAGCCCTTTGGACCCATAGTGTGGTCATGCACATTCAGTGCACGCCTTGCTTTTTGCGCGTCACTGAGGGCCTAATTAGTATGCACATTAATGATTTGGTTAGTAGCACTAAATGTTAATCTTGAATAGGTAAATACAACATATATTAATTAAATTGGGAGTGACGCCTAATACCTTGAACTCTTCAGATTTTCTTGAAGCAACAAAATTGTCCCAATCTTCTTTGTCCAAGAAGTTCCACTGCTCAAGGGATGACTTCTTCTTCTTATCACCATCTTTTATGTATTCTCTGTTCAGATTTGTCCTATAGTTCCTAAGCATCTTTCCAGCACGTTGCATCACACTTTTACGATGCAGCTTCTCCTCCAATGCAAACAGATTCTATAAAATAGAATTCTTATTAACTAGTATCCAAAAATAGAATTGCAAATAATATAATTTTTAATCTACAAAATAGAATTGCAAATAATAATAACTCACGCATAAATCCTTCCATATCAAGTCTTTCTTCTCCTGAGGAACTTTATGCCAATTATCATACTTAACACCATAATGGCTTCGAGTAACACACCCAAGATAGTTTACAAAATTATTACGGTTCACTCCAATTGCATTTCCTCCATTATCAAACTCAACAACCAATTTGGATCCACTGCCACTCAGCGCTATTAACTTCTTCATCAGAGTGATGCCCCTTTTCTTGTTAAGTTTTTGTTGCAGCGCATGAAGTTGCTCCAGTGCTTCAGTGGGTACATGTGCATCATCAACCTAAAATTTGATAAAAATAAACACACTTAATTAGCACAATATAGAAATATGGGATATATGACATAACTAGAAGATAATTAATTTTATATAAATACAGGATATGATTTTTAGAACTTACATTGGTATCCTCGCCATGCACGTCATGGACAGCATGCTCATCATGGACTTCATGCTCATCATGGACATCATGCTCATCATGGTCAGCCATCTGAAAATGTCATTAAAAAGGCAAACATTTAGCATTTGTATTAACTAGAAAAAGGCAAACATTTAGCATTTGTATTAACTAGAAAAAGGCAAACATTTAGCATTTGTATTAACTACAAAAAGGCAAACATTTAGCCAACAAACTTGTGATATTTTATCAATAAAATTGTGATCTTTTATCAATAAAAAAATATAAACATACATGTCTAGGCCAACAAACACATGTGATGTCATTCTTATATATAATAAATGTGTACCACCTATCCTATCCTTGAACACCTAATCTCACTAGTAAGTGTATAATGTGTATTGGGTTTTCGAGAAAATTTCGGCAGCATTTCCCCGTTGTTCTCTAAGTACATATGTACTTAGAGAACAACGGGGAAATGCTGCCGAAATTTTCTCGAAAACCCAATACACATTATACACTTACATCCTAAGTGAGATTAGGTGTTCAAGAACAGTCCCAAACCGGGGACTATCCAAGATTTACTCCTAATGAGTAAATCTTGGACGGGTTTCTAGGCCAACAAACACATGTGATGTCATTCTTATATATAATAAATGTGTACCACCTATCCCATCCTTGAACACCTAATCTCACTAGTAAGTGTATAATGTGTATTGGGTTTTCAAGAAAATTTCGGCAGCATTTCCCCGTTGTTCTCTAAGTACATATGTACTTAGAGAACAAATGGGGAAATGCTACCGAAATTTTCTCGAAAACCCAATACACATTATACACATATATCCTAAGTGAGATTAGGTGTTCAAGAACAGTCCCAAACTGGGGACTATCCAAGATTTACTCCTAATGAGTAAATCTTGGACGGGTTTCTAGGCCAATAAACACAATAATAGATATGTACATGTTAGGGTTTCATCACGATTAATGTTAGGGTTTCATCACAATTGATGTTAGGGTTTAATCAAATCAAATTAGGATGCTACAATTGACAAGTTTAAATCATATTTCAACATGCATCAAAATTTACTGAATTAGGCCAAACATTACGATTAGAAGCACAAATATATGACAAATATATGCAAGCAACAAACCATTATATGGAACTAATCCTACATTATACACATACTTTTCCTGAGTAAGATAATGTGCACTTCATGGAATTATTAATATCTGAATATATATATAAGTTATTTCTACCTACTTTGATGGGATTTTATAACATTCGAGCCTTCCATTTAAGGCATTAGATGCATATATTGCAGTCCATTGTGTTGAGATAAGAATCCCATGTGATACACACGATTGAGAATCTTTCACCATACTAGGAAAATACTATAGCATGTCCTCTCTAAATCTAGGTTCAGCATATACATCCAAATTAAATACACAACTAGATATTCATTTAGGTGTTAGACTTTCATTTAAGTGTTCCTGATAACTCGCAGGTATGCACAACTAGACAACTGTGGTGGAGCAGTACTGGAGGAAGCATACCTTTCGGTAGCGGCGGCGGACAAGTAGGCGAGCAACAGCAACTGACCTCCCAGTAGTGGTGGCGGTGACCGGCGAGCTCCAGGCGGCAGGGCAGGCAGGTGCAATGGTGGCCGACGAGCTCCATGCGGCAGGGCAGACAGACCAAGGAGCAGTGGCGTCGGCGGCAAGGAGCAGCGGCATCGGCGGACGGTGGCAAGGAGGAAGGTTGTGCGGCGGTGAGCTCCAGGCGGCAGGGCAGGCAGACCAAGGAACAACGGCGTCGGCGGCAAGGAGCACCGGCGTCGGCGGGTGGCGGCAAGGAGGAAGGCGGCGTGGCGGCGACGCAAGGAGGAAGGCGGCGGCGACGCAGAGCAGCAGCATCGCCGTCGACGGCGAGGAAGCAGCAGGCACCAGGAGGCGAGCAGCAGCGGGCGATGAAAATTCAGGAGACGATGAAACAGAAGAAAGAGGACAGTGGCCGTTCGAGGGTCTATTAAGGTGGTAAAAGGCGTCGGTTATAAAACACAACCGACACCTAACGTCTTCAGCGTCGGTTCTACTTAACTCACCGACGTCCAATTAGACAAATTTTGCCCTAAATAGTATGGCGGGAACCATTATCGGCGTCAGTTATCAACGTATAACCGACACCTAAGCTGGAACTTTTCGCGCAATTTTTCATCTTATATAGGCGTCGGTTTGTTGGTAAAACACCGACGCTATATGTGCCAAATTTTTTTCGCTCGATAATTGGATTTCACGGGTGATTTTAGGCGTCGGTTGTTTGTTATGCAGCCGACGCTGAATACAAAGCGGTACCCGTGTCTGGCTGGTCTTCAAATATAGACGTCGGATTTTCTAAATAGCCGACGTGTAATGTTATAGGCGGCGGTTTTTTTAAATAACCGACGTAGAGAAAAACGACATTGAATGTTGTTTCTGTAATAGTGGGCCTCCTCCAAAATTATAATCTAGAATACAACATATAATAAAGTTGTTCGGTGGTCTGTTTACATCATCTTAGCATAATGATTTATATAAGAACTCGAATTGTCTAGCTTAATGTAATAGCCAATCACACACAATTGTATAATATTCGATCGTTTGAAATTTGCCTAGAACGCTCAATGTGCACATCTTACTTGAATAGAACTTACCTTCGTGTCTATATCCAAAAGCCTCATGCTATTTAATAACAAGCACTGCAATAAATCTCTAGTTTGACTGTGTCGTCTTATCATCATTGTTTAAATGTGTGGTTATGGATGAAATCATGTTTAGATGTTGTATATTTTACTGTCAAAAAACAAGAAGTTGTATAACTTACTATGACAAATTATTTTTCGTTTCAGATGCAAATTTATTGTCAAATGGATAATTATCAATACAGAGGTTAGTAAGATGAGCTGTCCAATGAAACTAACGGCCAAGTTTTCCTTGGATTGCATTGTGTCGAAGCATTCTATGTAGTTGAAAAAAATGGAGTCACGCCTTATTTAATTTGTCTAAACAGATGTCACAAAGAAGAGGTTTTTACAATCCCCGCGGCTACTTTGTTTTAATTATATTATTCTGTGGACCTACTAAAATTTAGAGAAAAAAATACTAAAACACTTGCGCGTGAACTTCTCATAGGAGACAACGCGGAAACGTCTAATCGGAAAAGAAGTAGCCTCGTCTCTCTATTTGGAAGCCTCACATGATCGACTAACAAACATTATAAAACAAATGTTATGTAACAGTTGATTTACAGTACCTGGGTAATAGAAAGAGACATGAGATAATATAGTTGTTTCACGTTGTAAAACAAATGTTATATGACACTTTATTTATAGTACTAACAGAACGAGACATTCGACATAAATAACCGAGTTTTAAAGTCTGGCTATGCCATCTTAGCATCATTGTTTACCAGAGTAACAAACTGATCATTTGCTTGGTTCCTACTTCAGCGTGCACAATACGTCATTATACGACTAATCCTTCGCTTGGTAACCTTGGTTCCTATATATACGGTCCACCTGATCAAAATCTCACTGCAAACCAATCTTTCACATCTTTTTTTTACAACATGGCGCCCAAAACACTACCTTTTATCTTGGCAATTTCCTTTGCTCTCATGCTCTTAGCTGCTGATGTTATAGCTACTAATGCAAATGAGGAAGTAACAAATGGTGAGTAAACAACTTATTCGAATGCTTGGGAAATTGCGTGAATATATGCATGTTGGTCTATCTTATGATTGTATGTGGCTCAATCCCTAGCATTCTGCTTAAATTATTCATGTGCTTGCTATGCATGGCAGATGTATCTGAAAATAACGGAGGTGGAGGATTTTATCCTGGGCCATATCCTGGAGGACCACATTGGCCACCTCATGGTTGGTACTGTTGTCGCTGGAGTTGGTACCCGAGACATTGTGCACATTGGTGTCGACGTTGGTGATCATCCTCGAATAAAAGCACTCTTTTAAGGTGGAATAAGAATGAAGAAAAAATTGAATAAGTTAGTTTGATCTTATCAGAACAAGCTAAACAGTGTGTTCTATAGTTTGTATTTGTGTCTGGCATCTTGTATAGTGTATAATTTGTACCAAACATATATATATCATACTTTAAATGGCCTTGTTACATGATAACATATGAACATTTCCAATCTTAGTTGAAGTGTTATTTATTTGAATGATAAATAATTCCAACAATGTGTACGCACATATCATTTTATATTTATCTAAATTTTTTGATGTGGTATTAGTTTTTAGGCATTATGGTCCGAGAACCAAAATCTTTGAATGCCAAATATGTGGGAAGAAAAAAAAATAGTTTTTGATAAGAAGACACATAAAAGAGGATGGACTCGTATAAATTTACTAGCTTGTTGTTAAAATTTATATCCTCTTCTCGATCACAGTGTGATGAGAGGAAAAATCAAGCATGAATCAATATGTTTTGTGATGTCCATTTTCCCATCTCGTAGCACTTTATGAGTTCAACCAATAGGGCCTCCATGTACTTGTTATTGTGTTGAAGAAATTCTATGATACTATAGATGTTGATTACCTTTTTGGACTGAATATGATGTTGGCCAAGACCACCCATTCAAACAAGCAATGAATTGAATAAAAATTCACTACTACAGAAACAGACTTTTGCGTCGGTCGTTTAACCCCATTTGGCGTCGGTTTCTGACCGACGCCTATGTGGGCGCCGCTAAAGGTCGAACACTTCGGCGTCGGTTTTTTAACCGACGCCTATTTAACCTATAGGCGTCGGTCTTTTGGTATATAACCGACGCCAAAAGTGTTCGCGCCACAAAAAACGGCATCATCTAGGGCACTTTCTGCGTCGGTTATTTACTAAACAACCGACGCCTATATGGAATATAGCGTCGGTCTATTAGTAGATAACCGACGCATAAAGTGCCCTAGATGAAGCCATTTTTGTGGCGCGAACACTTTTGGCATCGGTTATATACCAAAAGACCGACACCTATAGGTTAAATAGGCGTCGGTTTGATATGAATATCCGACGCCATTTCCAGGACTGCTTTGGCCACATCAGGCGTCGGTTTATTGAAAAAAACCGACGCTGTAGGTCTTTCCTGACGGTTTTCTATAAATAACCGACGCCTATTTATATTTTTTTTTTTCATATCAGTTTGCAGGCCTGCTGTGGCTGGTCAGCAGGATGAGAACCTGCAGTTCAGTTTTCTGAACTGCAGGTTTACGACATCCATTGATATCAGCCTACAAACAGGCCGCAAACCTGCAAAAGTCACAAGCAAAATTCTACACAAGTACATACATTCAGACATCAATTCAATTCTCACATTCACACATATAGAAACATTCAAATACATGTATTAACATTCAGAAATATTCATTTACATAGTATCATTCATTATCGCTATCAACATCCCAATTATATCTTACAGTTGCCACTGCTTGTATGGCTTTTGCCCATTCTTCTCTTACTTCATTTAATGCTTCCATCGTATATGGAGCATGTATATTTTTTAAACGTTTACCTGTAGTGTTGTCAGTTTTAAACACCTGCAAAGAGAATGATGTATATATATAAGTAATAATATAAAAATAATATAAGATTGATATATTGCATACTAACTAATGAGACTATATATAATACCTCATGTATGGTATCGATGTCCAATGCGGCATATTTGATATAAACTCTGGGGTGCAACGATTACGAATGGACATCCATGATCTATCCATTCTATGATCAGAGAAAACAAGTATATATTAGGAAACAAGTATATATTAGGAAAAGATTAGGGTATACACTTACATCCTAAGCGTATAATGTGATGTCATTCTTATATATAATAAATGTGTACCACCTATCCCATCCTTGAACACCTAATCTCACTAGTAAGTGTATAATGTATATTTGGTTTTCAAGAAAATTTCGGCAGCATTTCCCCGCTGTTCTCTAAGTACATATGTACTTAGAGAACAAACGGGGAAATGCTACCGAAATTTTCTCGAAAACCCAATACACATTATACACTTACATCCTAAGTGAGATTAGGTGTTCAAGAACAGTCCCAAACCGGGGACTATCCAAGATTTACTCCTAATGAGTCAATCTTGGATGGGTTTCTAGGCCAACAAATACATTTGATGTCATTCTTATATATAATAAATGTGTACCACCTATCCCATCCTTGAACACCTAATCTCACTAGTAAGTGTATAATGTGTATTTGGTTTTCAAGAAAATTTCGGCAGCATTTCCCCGATGTTCTCTAAGTACATATGTACTTAGAGAACAAACGGGGATATGCTACCGAAATCTTCTCGAAAACCCAATACACATTATACACTTACATCCTAAGTGAGATTAGGTGTTCAAGAATAGTCCCAAACCGGGGACTATCCAAGATTTACTCCTAATGAGTAAATCTTGGACGGGTTTCTAGGCCAACAAACACAATAATAGATATGACAAATATATGCAAGCAAAAGATTTGTTCATATATGCAAGCACAAATGTATGACAAATATATGCACAAATTAGAAGTTCATAACCCTCATAACCCCCCATCTTAGGATGATGAAGGTCCATCTTTGCAGTCCTTGGCTACCATATGAGCCAATGAACAAGGAAGTTGGTCGTTTGTCCCAGGATTAACATTGTGAAATTTGAGTTGAAGAACATGAAAAAATTTGAGTTGAAGGTCCATCTTTGAGGTCGGTCATCTAGGTTCACCCACAATACAACTTATCAGAAGAACATGAACAACTTTCAGGGCAAGGTCAAAGCAAAAATCAGAATGATGATGACATTGATGAATTTTTTGTTGGTTGAGATTGAGAAATTCATGCCCAAATATAATATATTTCACTCATATTTTAAGCCCTTTTTAGTTAGAGGGATAGGGCTGAACGTATATGACCACATTATGACTTTATAGAGGTTCAAGTAAAATTAAGTATTGATTGAGATCTTGATAATAATGTTCTATCTGATCTTGAAGATTTTTGGATGGATAAAAAAGATATTATATATGAGGGTATGAAATTTCCATCCTTGAGGTTCTTATATAGGTGAATAAGTGGATTTTAATATTGATACTTTGTGACATAATAGTTATGTCTTGATTTGGTGAAATTCGGAGTAGTAATACTAATTTAGTTTGATTATTTACGAAATTAGACATATATGATTGTGTTCAATACATTATGCGCGTCTTGCATCTTAAAAAATATATTTAATAATGTTGTAGGGATGATTCTACGTTGAGGCGACTTTCAGGACTTGTAAAATCTAATTACAAACAGATTAAACGGTGTTTTCCTTTTTGTTTGGGAGAACAAATAGATAGGTACTCGTAGAGAGAGTGTTTATTTATGTTTAGGATATGTTTCTTGGGTTTCCTTTTTTGGTATAGGAAAGTGACCCATCAGTTGCTAATAGTTAATGTTTTAATTAGATTTGTGTTTTGAGCATCCTTGTATCTCACAATCCGACATAGGAAAAGACGACCTGGCAGTTTGGTAGGGGAGGGGGTTCTCTCAATCACAATCAAATATGATTGAAAAATTAAACCGTTCTCCTTTGAAAAATTACAAGCAAATATAAATGACAAAATGAACCAAATTGCAATAAAAAACAACAACATGTTGAATATGATTGAAGCAAAAATGAGCTGTGTAACTAGGTATAAAAACTCATAACCAAATGATTGACCAACAACTCAGAAACCAATCTGACCTTATAAAGAACACACATTGAAGGATCCTATAACAGAGTAAAATCGAACCTGTAAGTAGCAAGCTCATGGAGGAAGAAGAGGAGTAGCTCTGTCGGTAGCGAGCTCCGTTAAGGAAGAAGAGCAGTGGAGGCGGCGATGTTGAGCAGTGGAGGCGGCGGTGTAGGCAGTGGAGGAGGCAGCGGCGTAGGGCAGTGGCAGCAGCGGCGGAGACGCGGGGGTCGTCAGGCGGAGATGCGGCGGCGGAGAGGCAGTGGCAGTAGTGGCAGAGACGTCGGCGGAGAGCAGCGGCGGAGAGCGAGCGGCGGAGAGCAACAGCGGAGAGCGAGCGGCAGAGAGCAGCAGCTGGAGTCGTCGGGTAGAGAGCGAGTGGCGAGCAGCAGGATGAAACAGGAAGAAAGGGGGAAGAGCTGGGTGATCGGGTCTATTAATTTGGTAATCAGCATCGGTTATTTAGAAAACCGACGCCTCTAACGCTTTAGCGTCGGTTGTCTGTAAAAAACCGACGCCCGTTTAGAAAACTTGTACCCTAAATTTTTTGGCGGGAACCATAATCAGCATCGGTTATCTGGCACAACCAACGCTGAAAGTGGGACATTTTTGCACAAATTTTCATTTTAAATAGGCGTCGGTGAATACCTATAAAACTGACGCTAAAGATGACCTAAAATGTTTTTGCTCGAAATTTGGATTTCGCGGGTGCTTTTAGGCGTCGGTTTTTTATAAATAGCCGACGCTGAATATAAAGCGGTACCCGTGTCTGGCTGGTCTTCAAATATAGACGTCGGTTTGTATAAATAACCGACGTCTAATAGTATCGGCTTCGGTTTCTGTAAACAACCGACGCCCAGAAAAGCGACACTGAATGCTATTTCTGTAGTAGTGATTACTTCCAAATTTTATAGAGGCTTCATCAATAGAGCATGGACATATGTTAAGTGATATTTACACAAATTTGTGTACCGTTTAGTAACTAATGTGTAGATGATCATTAAGCTATAAAAGAAAGAAAATGACAATGTGTTGTTTAGATTCTTGACTTCTAGACTTTTTTGACGTTGTTTAGTGATATTTTCCAAATAATTTGGTGGAAAGAGTTGATGGCAAAACCTTGTATATTTTTGAAAAATTAGTTAATTCACCATGATATATCGAAAAGCATGGGAAAAATCAAGTCAATGTAAATGACATCCATAAAGGTTATAGTGTCCTGTGACATTGTTGTTGCAGTTCTTGGAGATAACCCCATGTGCCCTATAGTGGCTTAGAATGGAAATGAGCGAGAAAACAAACTCAAGAGTTTGGAGAAAGAGGAAGAAAACTACTTTTGTTTTAGTGATGGTGATCCCAACACAAAGATGTAACACTTGCTATTATGAAGAAAGAACTAAAAGAACACTTCCATTCTTTGTTTAAAGATGACAACTCCACCATTAAAGATTGATATATTGTTCCCAATGGGGAATCATCTATTTCCCAAAACTTGTACAACCAAGATATGACTCCTATTAGGCCTAACTCCTGCCCTCCCAGATTATCACGAATGAGATGAATATCAAACACTATAAACATGTGACTAACACTAAAATTAGGGAGGCAATGTTCTGAATAGACGCTAAAAAAGAAACATGCCCAAAGCATTTAATTGTAAGTTATTCCATACAACATGGCTGATGATTAAGGATGGAAATATTCATGTTATTATATTCCTATTAGTAGGACAAAAGATGGTGTCTGAGGTCAACCAAAAACTCATAAAGTTAGGATATAAAAAAATGAACTAAGATAATGTCTGATTATAAAAAAACCCTAATTTTGCGCAATACAAGATCATCTTCAAGATGCATGTAATTGTAGAGAAACTTTTCTACCATCAATCATCATTCATAGACAATGTGCATTTATGATATGTAGATCATCTCAGACTGTGTAATTTTGCCTTCTAATTCCTCAATGACTAAGGGTGAAGAGTGTGGCAGCCAAGGCTTGTGTGAAATTGGATATGTTGTGAAATTAAGATGAGTTATCTTTCACCTTAAGTTTACTGGGTTTGAATTTTCCTTTTAAGGAGGGGTGAATGTTATATCCTCAATTTTGGTAGAACTGAATTATATAAATGAATTGATTTGTAAATTTTCTAATGGTATTATTGTTAATAGAATAATAATTTTAACCACATTGTGGCATGTGTATGACCCATGAGGCCAGCGAGACTATTTTCTTAGCAAATGGATCTTTGTGGCACAAATTAAATAAATAAAATGGAATTAGCACATAACTAAAAGACAATGGAATTATGAGATGTCAGTTTAAAAAAATATGTGTGTGGCGGTTGTCCCAAGTCATCTTCCTGAATGACTTGCCGAATTTTGAGGACGAAATTCCTATAAGAGGGAAAGATGTTATAACATGGTTTTTTATGTTTTAATATAGTATTTGCAAATAATGTAATATGAAGGAAACATTAGAAATATGGTTCTCTATGTGTATTATTTGGAAATTGTGGATTGAAAGTGAAAATACTCCATACGGTATGGACTTCATGTAGTTCATTGTATTCAGTAAACCTTTAATAGATTTTGTATAAAGAAAGAGAGGAAAAACTTATAATAAAGGGATTTTAAAAAATGATGGACAATTAGTAGTGGAATACTCTAGAAAAGAGAGTTTTTGTGCATAAATAAAGACTGGTGACTTTGTTAATTATTGGAAAATTGACGTATAGAATAATTTACAAGTTTCCAAAAGAAAATAAGATACATGGTGTTCTAGACAATTAAAAAGAAATTATCTATCTACTTTGGAAACACATGTTTTGATACATCAATTAGTATTATTTTTTTATCTAACTTTTGGTAAACTTGAAAATTATAAGGAAATGAAGAAAATTCTAGAAGCTGGGAGATAAAGGATGCTCAATGATATAATGGTTTCCAAAGGAGTAAGTTTTATATGTGAGACTTATTCCAACAAATCCCAAATTTCAAAATAAGATAAGAAAGGTATTTATTAGTTTTCCTACAATGATTGACAATACTCATAACTACTGGAGAGAGAAGAGATCAACTTAAGAATGATGGAGTTTAAAGGAAATATGTTATTAGAAAAAATGGAAATAAATGCATGCCCTCTCTCTCCATAATATCATGTGGTGCTAGATTATGGGTGAGGAAGGTAGGTTTAGATGCAATGAAGATATTGATTGGTACTTTTCCTTACACACCAGGTTTTAACAAGAAAGAGGATGGTATCGTGACCTTTGGGTTGTAGAATAGAAACAATGAATTTCTATAATAGAAGGAATGTATTACTGTATTGCCTAAAAAGAGATGTATCGTGAATATGGGTAAGCATGAAAGTTATAACCCACGAAGGTCATCCCGTCGGCATGTATATAGGAACGACAATCCAGGATTCCTATACAAGGTCACACTATCCCTCACTTCCCTCTCTCTCTTTCTCTTCATGTAGGATGCCTATATAAGGCATGGTGAATCACAGAACGATATCAAGACCACCTACAAACCCTCTGCCCCATCATCCTCCCTATATTCTCCCACTTCTTGCATTTGGGGCAGCACTACACAGTCTCCAAGGATGGTCTAGAGCCATGATGGAGAGTGGCCTATTGGTCTACTATTGTTTTACTTGCAAAAATTGTAGAAAATAATTGGTAACTAAATTTAAGACAAGTTATATATGAAATTTGATAAGAAAAATGAGAGAAACTCAAAGAATATATAACTGAGATTGGGTAATGCATCCTTTTCCAAAAGTAGTGCAAAGATGGGTTTAATGGTGATTTAAGCATAAAAACCCTAGATTTAGATATTAACATGTTGAATATGTTAGAAACCTCTATTTTATGAAAATATCTGATAATGTAGAATATAATGGTAATTTAACATGTGGTAGATATGATCATCATGTCCATATATAATATGAATTGGGATTCTTAAGTCATTAAAACAATAATTATGGGAATTAGAGTTTCAAAGCATAACTGTAATGATAACTTGAGGCCAAGGAAATCTAAACTTTAGATAAGGACCCAGTAGGGTTTAATATATTTAACATGATGGTAACACTTTAGGATTTACATACATGCAAATATAATATGATTTCTTGTATTCATCTTTGTTGATTAGATTGTTTGAATGTAATTGAAGTGTAATTTGCATGATAATATGCATGTTCACCATCAAGGTATGTGGTTACACCTATGACTACACTCATTAGTTTGATGATGTTTTCTAAGGATTGTTGGATTCATAGCAAATTAAATAGTTGGGTGGTTATTTATATCCTATAAATCATAAAGGTACTATGGATATCACACTATATGAACGTAACTAGAACTAAAGCTATGCCACCTCTGGATGTATGGAAATATAAGGAAGATGATGACCAAGACCCTGGGGGAGAAGATCATCAAAGGTCAAACCCCTGGGTGGGAAAGACTAATATAGAAGCAAGCACCAGGAGGAGAAGGTGGCCTATTTCCCTTGTGGGAACAAAACCCTAGAGGGGTCTGACAGAGGTTGGATGGATAAGGGTTGAATAGTTATAAGGAAAATGTTAATTTTTTATTCTATAATCCTAATTTTTTTTAATATTTTGTTACACCAAAATGTGAATTTTTTTGCCCCACATACCAATATAACTTGTTATACTAAATGTATCTTGTTTCACGACATTTTAGGTTTAGGCTAAATGTAAATATGTTCAGAGACATGATAAACCAGATAAAATGACATGAAGGAATTAATCTGTGTAAGGAGGATTCACTAGACACTTCTTCTCTATGAACAATTCTGATGATATAATTTCTTGTATAAGCATCTTGTAAACAATATTTGAAATGAATGAGATTATTTACTATTGATTATTATTTGTTGAAAATCTGGATCTTTGGGAAATATTAGGCAATGGCTCCCATTTTTTGTCCTTCGTTAAGTTGGGGGTTTCTAAAAAGTGAGGTAATGACAATAATGAATTTGAGTATTTCTTGTTGATGAGAGTTCTTAAATTGTGAAAACCAATCCAAGTTCTATCTAAATATTGAAATACATGAAAAATATCTAAACTCCATTTTTCTTTGTTAACTTAGGTTATTTTACTTTTGTTGCCTCATTTCTAATTTGATTACATTGTTCAAGAAGGATAACTTTGTTTCTCCCTTTGGTTTGAGTTAGCTAAGATAAGATATTGAATCCAAAATAGCTTGTCACCCTTGTCACTGAGCTCAACCCCATTTTTAATCGAACACCCCATATTATCATTGTGGGCATCGAAGTATCTGGTATATAAATTTGAAGTTCAGTTACTCTTGATATGCCTCCATTTTGGACATGCGGTCGTGGGCGATCCATACTTTAGACTGCTTAGCTTGCCACAATATTGTCTATAAAGGATCTCAAGGCCAGAACTCCATATTCTAGTATTCTATATGAAAGTTCCAATGAAGAAATATGAAATCATCTTTAAAAATATGATAACCCATACTCGTAGTATCACTTACCCTTCATGAGAAGTAAGAAATAAAAAGGACAAACACATCAATTGTGGCCTCCAAAACCATAATATACATGTTTTTGTTACATTTAATAGATGAGTAAGATAACTCTCGTGAATGTATGTTCTTGGATCTAGATATAAATGCCAAAGAGATGTTCACCTAGAGAAGAATTTGGGAAGGGAACCCTATCATATGGGAAAAAAAGTTCATATAAAAATGTCACATGTCTACGATGCTTAAATATATCCTTCTTAGTTTCCTCTTAGTAATATTGGGACAATATCTTCATCAAAGGTTTATTTCTTATAATTATCGCATTAGAGAAGTGTTTATAACATGTTCTAGACTTACCTGGAAAACAATATGATCAAGCTAAATGATACACAATAACATGAACGATTCATCTATCCTTTTATACATATAAATATTTGTAATGGAAAACATTGCACATCTTTTTTGAGTTAGGAGCGATACTAGGTTCCACCCCTCAAACCCGTGTGGTGGCCAAACTCTTGGGAGAGTGGTAAATTCAAAATGGCTTCTAGGAATCAAACTCAGGTCCCTTTATTAGGGGACACAGTGCTTGACCACTTGGACCACTCCCTTGCCATCACAACTTTAATTACTTAAAATAATATAGAATAATGCACACATTTTTTATTGTCGTGCATTTTAATATATATATACACATGACCTGGTTAAACATCGACCTATATGATAATACTTCAAATACATATAAAGAACAAAGTTTCCTCTTATTTCATGCCTCATTTAGATGTGACTTTTTGATAACACCAATTTTTGTGATTTTTTGCCCTTTATTCTGTTATCAAAACTGCCCTTTTCTGTTGTTTTCCTCTCTTTTATTAGTACTTTCGTAATAATTGGCCAAGCAACGCTCTTAATCCAATATTTCCATCCTTTGCAGAGTTTTTCCTCATTTTGGTACAATAAGGCCGTCCCGGATCATAAATAAGTCCAAGTCGATATCGGCCTTCCTGACGCCCGATAGGACCTCCGCCCGACAGGGTGGAGCGACACAATGACGCACGATAAAGGGATGCCACGCAAGAAGAAACTGACAGACGACACACCTCTTACCCAACAGGGAGTCGAGCTCGCCACGACAACCCAAGCTTGTCGTGCGACACAGGCCACCCACCGGCGGGCGCCGCCCGTCACGTGACCGACAGCCAACATCCCTGCACCGGGCAATATGTGTATCGGCCGTCCATCAAACCCGCAAATAAGGAAGACACGTGGCACTTCGAGCACCATAACTTCCCCTGACCGCTGCATATAAATAGCAGCTACAGGAAGTCAAAAAGACAGTTCAGACAGGGGGGACTTTGAGTGATCTTCGGAGGAAAACTGCGAGAGTAAGAGTATCGTGCCCCAGTGCTCGTGTCGGGAAACTCTAGGTGAGCTCTTCCTCATCCCGAGAGGGAGGGGATGGTTCACTTAGGACCGTCCCGGGCGACACTGCGGGCCGATATCGGCCGGCGTAGATGAGCGACACAAGTGCCCGACAGTAGAACGCGTCGCTCCATGCCCGAAACGATATTGAACCCGATATGCTTCGCCCGTCATGCGTGCTGCCCGACATGAGCGTATCGGCCAGGGACCTTGAGCGATACAGTCAGTCGTCATAATGTGCCACCCGAGAGGGTGTGCCGCTCGACACTGCTGTATCGGGCTAGGCTCCTGATCGGTATCGGGCTGGAGGGTCCACTGTAGCCTATCGTCCTTCTAAATCAAGAAGGCGATACCTATCCTTACTTCTGTTATTTAATTCTTTAATTCCTGCATTGTAATCAAACCTTTATATGTTTATAGAAATAGAAAAGCTTAATTACTTACTACTATATGCTTGGTGCAATGTGTTGGATGACTGCTATGTTTGAAATCTGAACTCTAGCTTGCATGTTTGGATCGCGTTTCGCTTAGCTACCGAATTGTGTTTTTCCCGTCACAACAACTTCGAGAGTTGTGTTGTGGCTCTAGTGTTTGGTCCGATTCTGGAGTACGAGAGTTCCTGGAACGGAGTTGTTTCAGTAACATTCCGCTCTAACTTAAGTCCAGCAACGTCGAGAGGGGTGATGATGCTTGGTTAGAGATACCCGCTCTGAGAGGAGGGGTGCAGGATGCTACTGCTACCGCTTGTTTTACTAAATTCTTATCCTTCGTACCATGCTCTAGCTCTAGTTTTACCTTTCTGTTTCTGTTGCATGAAAACCCCTAAAAATTGCTAAATGACTAAAACCTTAAATCTTTCTTGTAGCTCCAGTTGGAGATAGTTTTCTTCATTTTGTTTGTGACATCTTGCTGTTTCCCCTCGGGGAATTTATTATCTCTTCATACCTGCTGGAGTGTAGCGTGTCGATTCTGGTTTTCAACACTACCTCCCTTGTCCTTGTGTTCGACCCCGTAAGCAAAGTTGCGGGGGCCTAGAAGGATTCAGGTTTATAAATGTAAAAGCTCGACTACCTCAAATCCGCCTCCACTTTTGGACGCGTGATTTAGGCCGGTCAACTTTTTGGCGCCGTTGCCGGGGACAAGGCAAAAACGGCACTGTTGATGAATCTGAATCCACTAACTACACTCTCGTGCCTCGAGCTTAGAAATGAGTTTGACAATACTCTTTTTCTTTTTTCTTCTTATTGTTATTCTTTGCCTAAAAGTAAACAAATTCAATTTTCTAAACTTGATTTTTCGTGCCATTTCAGGAACCCTGAAGAACAGTAATCTGTTTCTCCGAGTTTCGACACCACTTGACTGTCCAATCAAGCACAATCATCAACGCCATGCCTCCCCGCGTCAACCCACAACACTCTGAAGGGGAATGGCAAGGAAGATCTGGGCATGAATCACCTCCACCAGATGGCAACCACCGCTATGACGGCAATAATCAGCTTGAAGATCAGGAGTCAGAACACTCTGAGGAAGAACACCCTCAAGCTAGGCGTCGCCACCACCACAGAAACCGGAGGAACCAAGATCAGGCACATCACCGACGAGACGACGATAGAAACGATTCCAAGGAGGAAGAGAAGACACTGAGAGAGTTGGCATCAACAAAAGCCAACAACTCCAGATGTCCCGTCATCACCCCGCGGTTCAACGCTGCCAATTTTGAGCTTAAGCCTTCTGTGATCTCTATGAATCAAAAAAAAAGCTTCAGGGGAAGTTCGAAAAGTGACAACCCCTACCATCACCTCGATTCCTTCAAGAACATCTGCGACACGATAAAGAGGGGGGGGTCCCACAGGAAGTCATATATTGCAAAGGCTTCATCTTTTCCCTGGAACACAAAGCGTTGTCCTGGTATCTCGGGTTACCTCACCGGTCTTTGAATGGATGGGGAGTGTTAGCCGACGCATTCATAAATAAGTTCTACCCCACCGAAAGAACGGTTAGAAACCGGCATAAAATAACCTCCTTCATGCAAAAGCCGAACGAAAGCCTCCACGATGCCTGGGAGCGATTCCAGGAGTTCCAGAGGGATTGCCCCCATCATAACTACAAGAGGGGCTTCCTCGTCACCACCTTCTACAACGGTTTGACTCCCGACGAAAGGGTGTCACTGAACGCGGCAGCGGGCAGTGACTTCCTAGGGAAGAAGGCAAAGAAGTCTGAGATGATTATCAAGAACATGGTCGAGCTAATGGTCGGTGCTGAGTTTGATCGATCTGATAGAGGACAAGCAAGGAAGGTAGGTGAAGGGTCCGCCCTTGAGTCTAAGGCGCTGGAGTCAATCACTTCACAGATACAGAGAATTGCTACTGATGTTAAACAATTACGAGAAGTTGGCAGTAAAGGTAAGAAGTCAGTTGAGAAAGCGATGAAGTGTGTTACGTGCGGAGAAGGAGGTCACGGGGTGGACGATTGTGTCTACACCTGACCAGAAGTGGGCAGCGACTCCGACTCTGAAGACGAAAGGACAGAGAATGTCTCCTACATGAACTTCCAGAGGCCAGATCACCCTGGCTTTAATTATGGTAACAAGGATGCAGCCGAAAATTCGCATCAGCTGTACACCTCGGCCAAGCCAGCGCAAACTTTTGAGAAGAGGGGAGGATCCGGCCAATATGCCAAGAATAGCCAATTCCAACCAGCAAAAGGCAATTTCCAAGCACCAAGAAAGTACCAAGGCCCAACCCGAGAACATGATAAAGGAGCACGCCAATCAGATGTGATTGGCCAGTTGTTTGATTTCGTTAAGAAACAGGATACCATTAATAACCAATTAGCACAAAGTGCGCTATCCAATTATGGCATTTTGAAATCGTTGCAGGTACAGTTGGCATACATGTAGACACATCAATGCCAAATCGACCAATAGCTAGCTCAGCTCACCGATATCGTAAAGAACCCATCGGGGAAGATCCTGTCCAACACAGAACCAGCCAAGAAATTGGGACAGTGACTGCGGAGAAGAAGGATGATGAAGAAGCCAAAAGACGTCCAGCTGAAGACGGAAAACTCAGCGCTTCTCGGGAGGCAACCCGAGCTTTTTTTTTTAATTCCTAGTATAGGGTGCTTTTACTTTCCAGCAAAATGAACATTACAAACATTATGGATTGTAATAAGGCCCGAGTCAGCGCATGCGCCACATGCAGTGACTCTTATGTTTTAGGGGTCATCGCTTTAGCTTTATTAACCAGGATGGGTAATACCATATGAGGCCAGAACCTTAGTCTTTGGCCAATGATGTTTTACTCATCAACCACAGTTTAAACCGCTTTGTTTTCATGATGGATCGGAAAGAAACCCAACCGGTGCTATGAATGTGCCCCTATCAGACAGTGTAATTTCGGGGATTGCAAGGGTCATGTCGACGGATGGACTTGCCCGACTTACGTGTTGCCCTAATGGCTGACGCGCGCCCCAATTTTACTTGTTTCACCCCAGTTGAGTTTGGTATATAAAGGGGCGAGTTTTTACCATGTCGGGCTCCTTGCCTTACTATTTTCACGCTCATGTATCGTGCTATGACTGCCTTGCTCTTGTGTCGTACGGAAGTTCAGATCACGGAAAGGTAAGGCCCGACAGACCCTATCGCCTGGCAGACGTGTCTCCCGACACGTTCCTTTCTTTAAACATGTAGTTTGTCGGTCTTATGGTTCCTTTGCAGAGCATGCCTTGTATCGCCCGATATAGATGTCGCACAACATACCTTTTATTCATGATTGCCCGATACACCATATCGAGCGATATCTGTGTCGCCCGATACGGGGTGCGGGACAGTCCTTGTACAGAGAAATACCTGGTCGCACTTTTATTCTTTACTTTTCCAAGGCATCAACACATTTAATCGAGGTATTTTCTTATTATCTTACAGAAATGGCCCGCATCAAGACAACTGTTGTCCCTGTTGACGCACAAGGCAGGAGAATCTACCCAGAGACTGTTGTTGAAGGGCATACTGCCAGGCCTAAGCACCCAAACCCGGGACCAGCTGGGGCATCGACAGTAGAGAAGAGAGCTAGGGTTGGAGAAGTGGCGGCTCCAACCCCAACACCAGCAGCAAGAATCCCAGAATTCATGTTAGGGAGTTTCGAGCCAAGGGATGACGAGCACGCTCGTCGATATGCTGAACTAGTGACCAAGGTCTACCGACCAAGCAGGTTCTGCCATCAGGCCTCGTTTGCTGAACTAGGGATCGTGAGGAGGCTGAAGGGCATCCTCGCTACGGCAGGGTTGAAGAAGATCTGCTTCAGTCGGTCTTCTTCTTACACCAAACTGACAATGGAGTTTATGTCTTCCCTCCACCAGGTGAAGAATTTTGCGAAAAAGAGAGAAGAATTTGCCAGGCCGGACAGACTCCAGGCACGACTTTACAACTCGGAGCACTCCATCTCCGAGAAGTTGTTGAATAAGATCTTCTCTTCCAACGAGGAGGAGAGGAATCTCATGGACAATGGTGAGAGGATCACTGAGAGAGATGGGTTCAATCCCGTAGGACTCTGGAGCAAGCTAACCGGGGAGTCTTCGTTCAAGCCGGGAAGAAAGGTGGTGGCAGTGCACTCCTACTTTTGGAGGATAGTGCACAAACTGGTGGCATGTTTGCTGTTCAGCAAGAATGAGTCGAATAGTATCTATACTGAAGAACTCCACGTCATGTGGCACATAATGGAGGGCTGAGTGATCAACCTCGGGCAGTTCTTGCTGAGCAGGTTGCATCCGATGAAAGAAGCCACCAAGGAGTACTGCATGGGAGGCATCGTCAACCTAATTGCAGTAGGACTCGGGTACCCAAAAGAGCCGCACAGCCTTTCGAGGACGCAAGGTGATGAGGTGATCGACACCAAGTACCTGATGAGGACCAGCATCATTAGGAAGGAGGGGAGAGACTATTTCTACAAGTTTTCAAGGACGGACATACTCCTTCTGCTCCCTCGCTGCGCCGACTACGACGCAGAAAAACTGGTCTTCACCGCCGCTGAAATTGAAGCTGTAGCAAATGACGCAACTCGCACCATCACCACCAATGCCCAGGAGAGGGCAGCTCTAGGGCTACAGACGACAACTGCTGATAGAGTTGTTGCCACTCCATCTACATCAGCCACCGCCACAACAAGGACGGTGGTAGCTGAGAAAGAACCGATGATCGTCGAGGTCACCAAGACAGAGGCTATGGGAGCTTCCGCGGGAGAGACGACAGCAGTCCCCGTCGCTGCTTCAAGGCCTGCAGAGGCAGAAGAGGAACTTCAGCAGGACGTCAACAACGGGGTGTTTGATGAGATCTTGAGAAGGGAGCTCGGAGGAACACTGACACCGCCGCCGAAGTCCCCACCTACAGTAGTTGAGGAGATCGTCGACAGTGCAGAGGTGGAGCAGAGTCCGCCCTCACCACGGCCATCTCCACCCAGACGAGAAGGCAAGGCGGCGGCAATTGCAAAAGTACCGACGCCTCGCCTGGCGGCATCAGGATCGCGAACCATTCTGATAGATTCTACCTCGCCTGGTAGACCATCACGCGAGCAAGATGTCGCGAGGATGGAAGGGAGGCCCACCGGAGCTTCCCCGTCGCTCGGAAAGATGCTCGGGCACGAGCTTGATAATTTGCGGGAGGTAACGGATATCAACTCTGACGTTTGTATTTCCCTAACCCGCAAATTTGCGTCTTTCCAAAATAGGCTGGATAACCAAGAAAGAGAGCTGTTGACTCTAGCGAGCCTTCCCGGTGGACTAGAGGCCTTGAACACGACGCTTCAGCAAGTTCTCCAATGCCTAGATAAGATCGAGGAGAGGCTGGACAGAAGTGACGACCATCCGCACTGAAGGCAGCCGAGAAGGTCGTCGTCACCCCCCAGTCTTGGTTCTCCTCCTTCGTCAGCTTCCCCTTCAGGAACAACATTCTCCTCCTCACCCAGCGGGTGATCTTCAATGCCCGAGGAGGGGACGCAACAAGGGTCAACTGAAGGCTCTCCAGCAGGGCAGGAGAGCTCCCTAGGCTTGGGAGAAGCAAACATATCTGTTCCCCTAGATGAAGCTGAAGATGATAGCGTAGATATCAGCATCGGGGGAGACTCTTCTGATGAGTCTGAGGGAGAGAAGGGGGATGTCTACACAGTCAATAAGAGACATCTTCCCCGAAGCAAACGCTCAATGGCGGACAAGTTCTGTGATAAGTTCCATGAGCCATCTGAGATACCCTCTTTCGAGATGGCCGACTTCGATAGAAGAGCCATCGGACACCTGACGATCAGAGACCAAAACTTGCTGAATAAGGTCTTGAGATCGCAGACAAATGAAGATGACGTCGTCTGGACTGACGGCTACCTATCTGTAACGACCCCGTCTCCCGGTAACCCCCAATTAAGGGAGACCCAAAGGTCAGAGCCGTTATTCAATTAACAGGATCAAAGGTTCAACAAATAATCAATAATAATTATGAAATTCTACTACTAACTGGAATTGAGTACGAAATAAAAACTTTACTTACCTTTTAAAAGTTGGGATTTCTAAACTTCTATCCATGATGATACGAATCTAACTAATCCTCCTGTGTACATTATTTCTCATTTAATTGCACATATCCCGCTTTACTGTTTGTTCTTTTCCTTTGTACCTAAAACGTCGACAAACAAAATGTTGGTTAGCAAGAAGCCGGTATGTGGGGGAAACAATAATTGTGCAACAATGTTAACAATGTAATCAACCAAATATCACTTAACAACCAAGATTACATTTTAAGCAATACTACTCAATCCTTGCCTATCCCCTTTCTCTGTAATGTCCCTGCAGTGGACATGGATACCACCTCTCTCATATGGTAGATCCTTACCCCCATGGCCCTACCACACAGGTAGCCAATACCTAGGGTTATGGAGTCGCATGGTCCTACCCAAAGGTAGACCAATCCCTAACTCATGATGACTTGATGGACCTGCCCCATTGGTAGCCATTTACTAAGTCATTTAATGACCTGATGGACCTACCCTCATTGGTAGCCATTTACTAGGTCAATCTATAAAGCTACAGAGGGGACTAGGATCTGAGCTAGTAGGCATATTTCTTATGTGATAGTCATATTCACATTATACTTTGCATGAATTAAATACATCCAACAGTTTAATTCAAGCCACGATGGAAACATCGATAAAATCCCGGAAAACTAATTCGAGTAGTCATAAGCGTAACCACATACCTGATCTAGAGCAACTTGATTGTCCAAGCAATAAGAATAAAGAATCAATCAACAATATCCTGAAATTAATGCATACGATCCAAGTGTTATAGTTCATCCAGAACATTCTAAAGCTAGACTTGGATTCCACCATAGGCTTTCTAGACCATATTAGGGTTTTATTAGGGTTTTTGCCTCCATACCGCTTTTAACATATTAAATGCTCTCTTAGTTCATAAACCCTAATTTCGACATCATAAGCCCAACTAAAGTCGATTATTTCTCTTTTATACCAAAACTAACTTCTTTATCCTTTTAAGTTATTTCAAGGTCATTATACTCAATTATCACCTTTAGTTTCTTTCGGATTAACAATTCATATTTCATTATGGTCTAATTCCCATATGAACTCCATTTATTATTAATTCTACCTTGATTCAATCGAAAACCCTAATTTCTATATTAAGGTTATTTATCCACCAATTAGGGACTTTAATGCTCGAAATAGCTTAGATTCAGCATATTCCACTTTAATCATGAAATTAGTCAATTAAAGCCATTAAGAGTCGAATTTACCAACATTAGGGTTTCAAGGCCCATTAAAGTATTAATCATGCACATTAAACTCGAAATTAAACTAATTATATGAAAAGTTCATCCTTTATCTTCCTAATGTTCCTTTTTATCATTAACAGGTGAATATCCACTTTAATCAGCTATTAAACCCTACTAATCACTTTAATCATTTCAAAATAGGGCTCTTTAAACATTAATGCATCGAAATCTAATAACCTCCATTAATTTTCGAATTGCAATCAGAATTAGGCTTTAAATATATTTTATTTAGATTCCTCTCGATTTTTTGATCAACTTTCATGTATAATATGTCCTTATTCGACCTACGATTTATTTTCTATGAATTTAACAAATTTCACTTACTCTGGCAAATCAGAAGTTGCCACGTATCGACTTCCATGCAACGTTGCTTTGCTGATTTTGGAAACATGACGAAAAGACTGAAATGCCCCCACTTAACCAACCGGCCCTAGCACAGCACGGAGGGTATAACTGTCCAAAGTATCTTTCCTTTCTTCTTCCTCCAGCAACCAAATGACTGCCGCCCTAGTCGTCGCATTGCTGCCTTTCATGGCCCGGCCTCTCCTCCACAGAGCCAGGAACTTGTCGCCGACTGTCTCCCTTGGTCCGCCGCCCCTCTGTGCACTTGGGGGGCCACCTGGTTGTGGCCGGCGCTGTCAAACGCTTGTTCGACATGCCCTTCTCTTCAGGCAGACGCTGCAGCCTAGGGGTTGTTGCTGCGAGCGTTTTGGGTCACCGCTCTGATGGAGAAGTTGTTCTTCAGAACCGTGGTACACCGGGCTCCCATATAGCCTACTGCTCAACTCTCCATTGATCCTGGGAAAGTTCCCACTTAGTGGCTAGGGTTTATACGTAATGAATAAGGAGGATAACATGGGATCTTGCTCTTTCTCTCCCGGACTCGAACTAAGGCTTTACCCCTTTATATAGCGTGTGGTAGGAAGCCCTAAGACGTGCCTCATAAGGACTCAAGTCCCAAACCCAAAAGGAAGCATATACTCCTTGGTCGTGAAGCAACCAACTCTCTCTCTCTCTCTCTTCATTATCTCCTATTTTCTTGATATTCCTTGTTGCATGAATAATTAGGAATTCGAAAATTCCTCTCCCATACTCTTGTCTTTTAATTCATTGGCCTCGAATTTATATTTTCCTCAAGTAGGAAAATACTTTCTTTTATCAAATTTACATAATCCATTAGTTATGTATTCCCATTATCTCTTTATTTTTCAATTATGGTATTTTCTCTTCACTTCCTCTTTATTGGGGCTCCTTGGACCCCAAGAAACTCAAAGAATTCAAAATTCCTTTTTAAGGAATACTTATTATCCTAAAATGCTTCCATATGCATTATTTCACATTATCTTGTTTATTCTTCATTAAAATAGTTCTTTTTGAGGATTTCTCTTTATTTCCCTTTTATTTTCATCATTGGTATTCCTTTTATCATTAGAAATCCTTGGAATACGAAATTCCACTAGGGATAACTCAAATATACCTCTTTCCACTTATTTCCAACATTTCATCAATATTTTCAATTTCTTTCTTATTAAAGAAATACTTAATTGATATTTTTTCTTTTCTTATTGTTCTCTATATGCAACTTTGGACTCCTTGGAACCCAAGGAACCCAAGAGGCACGAAATCCTCTTTGGATGTGCCTTCTAGAGGTTTCTACATATTTCTTTTCTTAAGAATTCAATTATCCATTTACTAGCTGAATTTCCTTGTTATTTGGGCCCAATAGCCAATATGGCCCACAACACAGATATCAAGGCTATTGTAAACAAAATCCTTGTACTCAAAACAAATTGCACCATTCTTTGTTCAATTATCCTTAATATGAGAAATTACATTTCTCGATGAACGAACCCAAAAATTGGGGTTGTAACACTATCCATGCGACGGGGAGTTCTTCGAAACATGTTCTGCACGTCGGCCTTCGTCGGCAAAAGACTATTCAGGGTCCTTGAAGGAGCGATAATAGAACGTATCGATAGCAGGACAGGTCGGAGAATGATATACAATGCCACCCCGACCTTAGTGAGAAGTCTGATGAAGGGAGATCCAGGCTCCCGTGCGGTGGCCGACATGCTGCAGCACATTGAAGAGCATAGACCAAACCTCGTGTTGGCCCCGTATAAACACTGCAACGTGTGGTTCCTCTGCGTGGCAGACCTCAGGAACCACGACCTCCAGCTGCTGAGCTACAGACGTAACGAGGTGCCACGCTCTGGGGGTGTTTTCTGCCGCCCGGAGGACAGGAAGCTGAGACTCCTGCCACTGCGTCTGCTACGAGCTATAAAGCAAGGAAGCCAACGTCACCAAGGTCCTTGGAACTTCTTTACTCTCCGAGACCTCCCCGTCCAGGAAGAAGAGGGGAGTGGAAACAGTGCTATCGTCATCCTGGGTGCCATTGAGGCGCTCAACACATTTGGAAACTTGGGAGTCCTCAAAGGCACGTCCTTCTATCAATGCAGGAGCATTTACGCCATGTTGCTGATCAAGGACAAGTGCTATTTTCGAGACGCAGGGGTACCAGAGTAGCTGCTGGACAGTGACCTGGAAGAAGACTCTTCTCAATCCAGCAACTCCTCAGAAAAAGAAGAGGAGGTAGCAACCGATACCTATTGGGCAGGCAAGAAGTTGGAAGTCCTGAAGAAAATGCACGAGATGGAAGACACTGCTTCGCATGAAGCTTCAGAAAGGCTGATCAGAAATTTCGATCGTTTTTCATGTGCAACTCTCACACAGGAGCAGGTCAACACAATCCAACTGAAGTTAGCTGATTCTACCCCATCGGTCGTAGTCCCGGTCGACGATCTAAGGGACATGGTGAAGGAAGGAGGATGCTTGGCTGTAGCAGTTGCAGCCGCTTACATCCAGTGTATACAGCCAAAGTTAGAACATGCATACATAGACCACCCCATGCTATTCAACGACATCTGCCTCGCCGACAAAATAGGAGCGAAGAAAAATTTTCTGGCAGAATTGAGAGGCGGGGTCCCAGGCACTATCTTTCTGCCAATTCTGCATTACAATCACTGGACGCTCCTAACTGTGTACACCCGGCAGTGAGTAGGAATTTTCTACAACAGCTCGGACAGCAACAAGAACCATCCAGTGTCGTGTACATTAGAACCTTTGACATCCGTCTAACGCCTGGCCCGAAAATACTACGACGAGGTGGCAAAGATGATCCAACCATTCCTGGACATGCAAGGAGGCAAATGGCACGAACTCCAGTTCTGCCACCGCAGTCCGCAGCAAATTCCCTTATCCAACGACTGCGGCATATACGTCATGGAATGGATAGAGAATAAAAAAAATGCCTGACCAGCTCAACCACATCAGATATCACAGCAGAAGAGGCGAATATGTGTGGGAGCTTCTGTCTGACGCAGGCGCAACCTCACTGGAATAAACATTACCTCACCTTATCTACTTCACAACTCTGGGACAGAGTGTGGAGCAAGTTTGGGGGGGGGGTACCATGTACCAGTGAGGGAGGTACAAAATTTTGAAAATTCTAACTCAATTTCTTTATGCTTTTGTCTTAAATTCGTTATTCTTTTGTTCTTTGTGTACATATATATGTTCATACCGAAGTTTAGAAAATTCTTTTTGTTTATATATCATCTCCATACATATGTACAAAGTTTCTATAATAGTAAAAACATGTTGCAACTTCTTGCAAGGTTAGTTTTCTATGTGCTTAACGAGATACAAGTTCTGTTATATCTTTTTGATAATGCTGCCTCAAACGAATAAAATATTATATTTTGCCATGCCACAAATTTCTAAAAATATAATAATCTCGCAAATAGCTAAGAGACGAGTATGGAGAAGGAAAAAGTTGCCCAAATAGTAGAAATATCTTTGTTTTCCCCTCACCCGACGAAAATCCCAAAAAGAGAAAGAAGCCTTATGAGAGTGAATAAAAGCATGAGTGTTGCGCCCAATAAAAGAAAAGAAAAATATATATATATATATACACACTTGTTTTCCAAAAGTACCCATCTTTAGGCATGGTAGATCCGGGGCAGTGGTACGTAGGATGTGAAATCCCTGCTCTAAAGCTAACTGGCTTGGACTGCAGGGACCACTTGCCCGCTAACGGACCCTTACCTGGATGGACTGATGGGAAACAAGAAAAACCCCAAAAAGCCTTAGCCTACCCTATACACAACCTTCTGCCCCAAAAATAAAGCTATTTGGTGCGTAAGCTAACTTCGGAATCATACAACAAAGTCTCGCCGAAGCTGTAGAGAAACAATTTACTGAAATAATAAAGCAAGGAAACGCATGGTCTTTTGTTTGCAGTGAGTCATCATTATCTCTAAAGGCATTTCTATATTTGTTTTACCTCTTAGCCTGAAAGCTATACCATACAAGAAGAAGCATCACAAAATAAAGTTTAAATATTGATTGAGGACAATAAAAATGCTAAGTTTGGGGAGTTGATAACACCAATTTTTGTGATTTTTTGCCCTTTATTCTGTTATCAAAACTGCCCTTTTCTGCTGTTTTCCTCTCTTTTATTAGTACTTTCATAATAATTGGCCAAGCAACACTCTTAATCCAATATTTCCATCCTTTGTAGAGTTTTTCCTCATTTTGGTACAATAAGGCCGTCCCGGCTCACAAATAAGTCCAAGTCGATATCGGCCTTCCTGACGCCCGATACGACCTCTGCCCGACAGGGTGGAGCGACACAATGACGCACGACAAAGGGAGGTCGCGCAAGAAGAAACTGACAAACGACACGCCTCTTACCCGACAGGGAGCCGAGCTCGCCACGACAACCCAAGCTTGTCACGCGACACAGGCCACCCACCGGCGGGCGCCGCCCGTCACGTGACCGACAGCCGACATCCCTGCGCCGGGCGATATGTGTATCGGCCGTCCATCAAACCTGCGAATAAGGAGGGCATGTGGCGCTTCGAGCACCATAACTTCCCCTGACCGCTACATATAAATAGCAGCTAGAGGAAGTCGAAAAGACAGTTCGGACAGGGGGGACTTTGAGTGATCTTCGGAGGAAAACTGCGAGATCAAGAGTATCGTGCCCCAATACTCGTGTCAGGCAACACTAGGTGAGCTCTTCCTCATCCCGAAGAGGGAGGGGATGGTTCACTTAGGACCGTCCCGGGCGATACTGCGGGCCGATATTGGCCGACGTAGATGAGCGACACAAGTGCCCGACAGTAGAACGCGTCGCTCCATGCCCGACACGATATCGAACCCGATATGCTTTGCCTGTCATGCGTGCCGTCCGACATGAGCGTATCGGCCAGGGTCCTTGAGCGATACAGTCAGCCGTCATAATGTGCCGCCCGAGAGGGTGTGCCGCCCGACACTGCTGTATCGGACTAGGCTCCTGACCGGTATCGGGTTGGAGGGTCCACTATAGTCTATCGTCCTTCTAAATCAAGAAGGCGATACCTATCCTTACTTCTGTTATTTAATTCTTTAATTCCTGCATTGTAATCAAACCTTTATATGTTTATAGAAATAGAAAAGCTTAATTACTTGCTGCTCTATGCTGGGTGCAATGTGTTGGATGACTGCTATGTTTGATATCTGAACTCTAGCTTGCATGTTTGGATCGCATTTCGCTTAGCTACCGAATCGTGTTTTTCGCGTCGTAACAACTTCGAGAGTTGTGTTGTGGCCCTAGTGCTTGGTCCGATTCTGGAGTACGAGAGTGCCTGGAATGGAGTCGTTTCAGTAACATTCCGCTCTAACTTAAGTCCAGCAACTTCGAGAGGGGTGTTGATGCTTGGTTAGAGGTACCCGCTTTGAGAGGAGGGGTGCAGGATGCTACTGCTACCGCTTGTTTTACTAAAGTCTTATCCTTCGTACCTTGCTCTAGCTCTAGTTTTACCTTTCTGATTCTGTTGCATGAAAACCCCTAAAAACTGCTAAATGACTACAACATTAAATCTTTCTTGTAGCTCCAGTTGGAGATAGTTTTCTTCGTTTTGTTTGTGACATCTTGTTGTTTCCCCTCGGGGAATTTATTATCTCTTCATACGTGCCGGAGTGTAGCGTGTCGATTCTAGTTTTCAACACTACCCCCCTTGTCCCTATGTTTGACCCCGTATATCTACTTTGACCCCGTAAGCAAAGTTGCGGGGTCCTAGAAGGATTCAGGTTTATAAATGTAAAAGCTCGGCCACCGCAAATCCGCCTCCACTTTTATATGCAAGATTTAGGCCGGTCACTTTTATACTCATCTTGACAACTATTAAGAATTCAACATGATTTCTGAAATCGAATTGGTTGACATTAAAATTAAGTTGAATGCATGATTTTTTGATTCGGTTATAACTATAAAATGTAGTTATCATACATGTAAATGATTTCAATTATTTGTGTGCTATAAATAGCCCTTACTATACCAAGACCAAAATCGGGTGTCAAAATGTCTGACTAGCATCTTCTTTTCTAATGTGCATGATCGTGAACATATCTATGTTTGTTTGTAAAATGTAATGGTGAAGTTTGTGTGACCAAGAAGTTTATGAAGCGTTGCACATAACCATATAAACTACATGATAATTTTCACTTCTCTATTGGACAAGGCTCTTCTACATGGTCACATCCAAGGATTCACAAATATACTTGGGGAATCTTGTTTATAAGAAGATATATATTTGCATGGTTTGTTATAGTCAACTTATTGTTGCAATTCTTTGTTTTGCATTAGAATCTATACCCTTGACACTAATTCTTTCTCATTTCATTTTTTCATCAACAATAATTTCTTTATCATGGGATCGACAATGTTTCCAAATTCAGTATTAACTCCAAAGCTAAGATCACTTATTAATTACAATGTTTAGGAAGTCTACATTTAAGAAGTATCCAAAATATACTTCTAGGGTCGTTTTTCATCAAAATATTCACCTCCAACTAGGTTAGGCAGTGTGGTGGTTTTGTTGATTCCTCTCTCTCTCACTCACTCACTCACTCTATCTTTTTATTTGGTCTCTCTTCCGCTCTCTTTTTTCTATTTTGGGTTTTAGGATGTATTGTGTTTGTCCTCTTTAGTAGGTATTAAATCTCTCCTTTTGAGAATTTGTATCCCAAATTCTCTAGCTCATGTATTTTTAATATTTTTTTAATGTAATGATGATTCTCAATCTAAGAGTACATGGTGAGAACATCCTCAGTCTACAATATTATATTGTGATATATCACTACATACTCAAAGTTTATTGAATCAAAGGTCTCCATCACGTAAGGTTGCATATTAGAAAAATGGCATTTTGAGAAAATTTATAAATGTTAGTCTTATGTTATAATATATTCCAAAAAAGACTTTTATCAAGATTCAAAAACATTATATGTTATTATGGATAAAATTATGTTTATGTGTTTTATTGCTTACTATGATTAATTGTCTTTTGTTTCAAATGGATTAGCAATGTCAAAATGATAACTATCTATATAGAGGCTACACGGATGAGTTGTCCCATTAGGCTGTTGTTTGGTAACACATGCATGGTGATAGTTAAAGAAATGGGAAAATACTTAAAAATATTGTTAGTTATATGGTTATGAGGATGGTGATAGGGAACTATTTTTATAGAAAACACCTCATACACATATAAACTCTATTTATTAAACACCTCACATATGATTTTTTTTTTGACATGAATAACACAAACATTCTATCATCAAATTTTAGTATGGGTATGAACTATTTATTTTAAAGAAAATATCAAAGAGACTCTTTCATATGATGGTTCTATTTCTTAACAACCATGACAAATAAATGCTTCAAATAAAAAGTTATAAAAACAAAAATATTTCATCATATATTTATTTATAAGAACATTATCAATTTTTCTCAACCATATTGCATATGACTTGACGTAGCTCGTATTGTGGGCAACAAAAGAAGGACTTCATCATATTTGGATGCTTAACTAGATAAAGATAATTTTTTACGGGAAATATTATCTTGGAGGAAAAAAGTGACATGGAGGAAAAAGGTGTGGCAGGAAAGTTTTTATTTGTAGGAAAAATTATTTGACGAGATACATTATCTTGTAGGAAATTTTTTTAGTAAAAAACTATATCTTGGAGGAAAAAAAGTGTGGTGGAAACGTCATGTTGGAGGAAAAAGGAGGTCTTGGAGGAAAAACTTGTGGAAGGAGACTTTTATTGAAGGAAAAAAGCTTGGACGGGAAACTTTATCTTGTAAGAAAAAAGCTTTAGCGAGAAACTTTATTTTAGAGTGAAAAAGGTGTGGCGAGAAACATAGTCTTGGAGAGAAAAAAGTGTTTTGGAGGAATGTGTGGTGGGAAATTTTTTCTTGAAAGAAAAAACTTATCTTGGAGAGAAACATCATGGTAAAAAATTTATATGTTAGAAGGGAGATTTTTAATGAAAAATAAATATTAGTCAGTAGTGTATATATTAACAAAATAAAATAAAAATAGTGGCAGATTTTTAAAAAAAAAATAAGATAATAAATAATATTTAGAGGAAAATATTTTTTGATGAAAAATCAACAATTGTTGTCAGAAAAAAAATCTTGGAGGAAGACATGTAGCCTAGAGAAGGAAAATTGTAGTATAATCTTTCTTTGCACATATGTTAGTTTTATTAATGGAGAATTAAAAGAAACTTTTTTCACCATCATTCACTATACTTTTCCATAAAGACAAAATATACCAAAATTCACTATGGATTCCCTCCCCATGATTCACCACGTACCAAATACCGCCTTAAACTAATGGCCAAGTTCTCTTTCGAATGCATTGTGGCGAATCATTCTACGCAATGGAAAAAAAGACAAAGTCATGCCTTATTTAATA
Source organism: Alisma plantago-aquatica (assembly GCA_963693085.1). Classification (NCBI taxonomy): domain Eukaryota; kingdom Viridiplantae; phylum Streptophyta; class Magnoliopsida; order Alismatales; family Alismataceae; genus Alisma; species Alisma plantago-aquatica. The sequence goes on along the minus strand of OY856409.1, from coordinate 498,893,284 downwards.
TCTCCAAGTAGATGGCAAAAGAAGAGGTTTCTACAACCCACAGCTACTTTATTTTAACTAATTCATTTGCGTAATATAGGTTATTCTATGGGCAAGGCAAAAGTTCGAGGAAAACTAATAAAACACTCGGCGTTTACATCAAAATAACTGGCATAACATGGAAGTTGTTTAAGCCAGAAAGAAGTCAGTCTCGTCTCTCTATTTGGAAGCCTCACATCTTGGACTACCAAATATTTGACGAGATCTAAGGCTTGACAGTCAGGTCTTCCATATAGAATCCCTTTCAATTACGTAGAAATTATGATTTGATGGGATCCAACGCTCTAGAATCTGTGTGGAAAAATGATAATCTTTTATTAGTAAAAGTTACATAAATATATAGATAAATACTAGTAAATGCACGTCTTTTACATAAGACTCTTGTACATTATAGTTGCACAAATGAAAATAGATTACATAAAAAAGGCACAAAAGTAGTATTAATTTATTGTATGATAAAATATTCATGTACAAAAGATGTTACATTTTATTTTAATGAGAAACTATTTATTATCTTGTTCTCCCCTAGAAGTCAACAAATCGCTAAGGTTTACATCAACGTCTACCTTTAGCCACAAAGGTGTTACATTTTCTAATTCATATAATTTTTTTTGTTTTAAATGTGTATACTCATTTTTTTCACATCTTTATAATTCTGAAAAGCTTTTACAATTTCTTTGTGCACATGGTGATTAACCTTATCAATGGACGATATCTCCATGTTTTCCACCATTGAACATGGCTAGTCCATCATGTTTAATGATATTTATTGTGTTTGTATCTTGGACTCACATTAAAATTTCATGTTTATTTTCATTTTTATAGATGTGCCACCTTGAAAATGGACACACATACAACAATAACTACAAACTGTTTTCTTATATTATAAAAATGCATACTAATATATATGGTAATCTATCACCACTAATAGCATTACCAAAACTATATATCCTAGATTTATCATCAAATGTAATTGATATTTTTTTTGTAATTTTAGCAATGGTATTTGATAACTTCATTTTTGTTATATTAGTGGTATAATCAGAAATGGTTTTGTGGATATCATTTTACCTTAGTTTCTTTGGACGTCTAAGTTGTAAATTCTTACAAATCCGCATGCAAACATAGGTAGTACAATATCACATCTAGGCATCACCAAAGTTGTGACCTATGTGGGTGTAAGATGAACTGATATAATGAAAAATAGCATGTTCGATGGAGATGAAGGAGGTACCCCTAAAAACAACATACCTTAGGGATGAAATAAAACTTAAATTGAACATGGTGCAACGAAAGGAATCAAAAAGTCTAGAATCTACAGTTATCTACTAGAATATTCTCTATGATAAACTTTCCACCTCTGCCGATACCTCCTCCAAAATTATAATCTAGAATACAACATATAATAAAGTTGTTCGGCGGTCTGTTAACATCATCTTAGCATCAGTGGCGTAGCCACCTGTGGGCACGGGAGGGCACAGGCCCTACCCGGTGCCAAGTTAAAAAAAGGAATTTGCATGTAAAATTTCTGATTTTAGTGACGGCCATAGAAACGTCAATAGGAGTGCCCTACCCGTCCCGGATCCGCAGGAAACATTCTCGTATGTGTGATCCCAGCAGTCTCCGCGTCCATTCGGCTTCCCATGTACGTCCACTCCCAAGTCCCAAGGAAGACCCATTTCCCTCTAACTTCTTGTTCCTTTCAAACTGCAAATAGATATAACTCTTTGTTTCTTTGAAAATGCCAATAGATAATCGACAATTGTTCTAGATTGTTATTTATACGGTGCCCCCGTATAAAAAATTCCTGACTTCGCCACTGCTTAGCATAATGATTTATATAAGAACTCGAATTGTCTAGCTTAATGTAATAGCCAATCAGACGCAATTGTATAATATTCGATCGTTTGAAATTTTCCTAGAACGCTCAATGTGCACATCTTACTTGAATAGAACTTACCTTCGTGTCTATATCTAAAAGCCTCATGCGTTTTAATAACAAGCACTGCAATAAATCTCTAGTTTGACTGCGTCGTCTTATCATCATTGTTTAAATGTGTGGTTATGGATGAAATCATGTTTAGATGTTGTATATCTTACCGTAAAAAAACAAGAAGTTGTATAACTTACTATGACAAATTATTTTTCGTTTCAGATGCAAATTTATTGTCAAACGGATAATTATCAATACAGAGGTTAGTAAGATGTGCTTTCCAATGAAACTAACGGCCAAGTTTTCCTTGGATTGCATTGTGTCGAAGCATTCTATGTAGTTGAAATAAATGGAGACGCCTTATTTAATTTGTCTAAATAGATGTCACAAAGAAGAGGTTTTTACAATCCCCGCGGCTACTTTGTTTTAATTATATTATTCTGTGGACCTACTAAAATTTAGAGAAAAAAATACTAAAACACTTGCGCGTGAACATCTCATAGGAGACACAACGCGGAAACGTCTAATCGGAAAAGAAGTAGCCTCGTCTCTCTATTTGGAAGCCTCACATGATCGACTAACAAACATTATAAAACAAATGTTATGTAACAGTCGATTTACAGTACCTGGGTAATAGAAAGAGACATGAGATAATATAGTTGTTTCACGTTGTAAAACAAATGTTATATAACACTTTATTTATGTTGTTAAAATTTGTTATTTTCGTTTATGCAACAGTCATAGGTGCAATGTAATTAACAGTCCAGACAGATCCAAAATAAGAATTGAAGAACAAACAAAGCATGAGAATAGAAAACAAGAGTTAGATTCGCAAACTAGATTGATCGTTCGTTGAGAAACGAACGTGTTACTTAAAGAAATCAGTGCCCGACAATCCTCGCGGATAGGCACCGTTCTCCCAGTCGCGATCCGGCACGAACCTGGAACTTGCACGTCTCGCTCGCGCTCGACGTAGTCGCATTGTACAGCTACCAGTGCAGCACAGCAACCGCAGGAACCACCGTCGCACAAGAGGACAACTCCACAAAGCGACTCCGGGGACGACAACTATTGCACTCTAGATTAGGGCTCTCAAAACACACGGTGGCAGAAGATTGTTTTCGGTGTGTTTAACCCTGATGACTGGATGCGTATATATAGCCACGCACGTTCCTAATCCTATTCCTAGTAAGACGTAAATACTCGGTTGCTCTTGTACACAATACGGAATAATCCGCAAAAGAGAAACGCTTTCTTTAGGATTAAGAAATCCGAATAAGAAAGCAACAATTAATTACACGAGTAATTAATTACTTAGTCGTATCATAGTGCAAAAAGAAGACGGAAACTTGCAGTCATGACACTAATAGGTTTCCAGGGAATAGACACACAGATGCAAGAAACATCAAACAAGAATACATAGTGTCATCCGATTTACCCGACAGCTTGTTATTACCACATTGAACCCAATTTGTGGGATCTCCACTCTTTTGGGTTGAGTTGCTAGTGCCTGCAAATCTATAGGGGATTCAGTCTCATCTCCAATATGGATTTTTCCACTAAAGCCAAGGTAAGACCTTTAGTGAAAGGATCATCTATATTATTTTTGGTACCGACATAGTCCACAGCCACGACCCCATTAGACACTAATCTCCTTACAGATTTCAATCTGACTTGGATGTGTCTACGCTATTTTTGATTGTACTTGAAACTCTTTATCTTAGCAATAGTTGTAGTGTTGTCACAGTGAACTGAAATTGCAGGAAGAGACTTCATTACCATAGGTAAACTAGACATAAGTCCATGTAGCCATTCAGCTTCCAATCCAGTTTCATCTAAAGTACACAACTCTGCTTCAAAAGTGGACCGAGACAATATGGTCTGTTTCTTAGACCTCTAGGAAACAACTCCTCCTCCCAACAGGAATACATATCCTGAGACACCATTACTCCCAGAATTCATGGCAATCCAGCTTGCATCACTATATCCTTCAACTACGGAAGGATGTTTACCATAATGCAGCCCAAAGGAACGTGTTCCCTTGATATACCTCATAACTCTGTCAAGAGCTTCCCAATGGGTCTTGTCGGGACAACTGGTGTATCTACTTAACTTGTTCACATAAAACGCAATGTCTGGACGTGTACAGTTCATAAGATACATCAAACTTCTGATAATCTGAGAGTATCATAATTGAGACACTGGAACCCCAGTCTCATTCTTGAACAAGGGCTTGGATGAATCATATGGAGTCTTAACAGGTTTACGTGATGTGTACTCAAACCTCTCTAGTATCTTCTCAACATAGTAAGACTAAGAGAGAGTTATACCATCAGTAGACCTTATGATTTTAAGCCCTAAAATCACATCAGCGACACCCATATCTTTCATCTCAAACTTGCTACACAAGAATGACTTTGTCTCTTTTACTACTTTCATATCGGAACCAAAAAGCAGGATATCATCGACGTATAAGCATACAAAATGAATCCATTATTGACAATCTTACAGTAGAGACATTTATCAAATTCATTAGAAATAAAGCCAAACGATGATATCACATAATCAAACTTCTCATGCCATTGCTTAGGGGCTTGTTTCAAGCTATATAATGACTTAACAAGTTTACACACTTTGGACTCATTCCCACGACCCACAAATCCCTCATGTTGTTCCATATATATCTCTTCTTGAAGATCACCGTGTAAGAACGCGGTCTTCACATCCATCTTATGGATATAGAGATTATAAATGGAAGCCAATGCTAGAAGCACTCGGATTGTGGTCATACGAGAAACAGGTGAATAGGTATCAAAATAATCTATTCCTTCCCTTTGTGTGTAACCCTTAACAACTAACCTAGCCTTATACTTATTGATTGTCCCGTCTGCATTATGTTTCTTCTTAAAAATCTATTTGCAACCACCTGCAGAACAACTAGGAGGTAAATCCACCAATTCCCAAGTTCCATTCGAGAGAATTGATTGGATTTCATCATTAACGACTTCTTACCAAAACTTAGCTTCTGGAGATTTCATAGCTTGTTTGAAAGTAACGGGATCATCCTCAACATTGTAAGTGAGAAACTCACTTCCAAAGTCCTTGGATGTCCTAGGACGTTTACTTCTCCTTGGTTCAACTATTTCTTCAGAATCATTCGATTCAGAAATAGCTTGTTCTGAGTTGTCCCCCACATTTGTCATCCTTTCCACGTGCTCGGGAATAATCCGCAAAAGAGAAATACTTTCTAATTAGTATTAACAAATCCGAATAAGAAAACAACAATTAATTACACAAGTAATTAAATACTTAGTTGTATTCTAGTGCAAAAAGAAGACGGAAGACATTCTCCACAATCCACAAGCCCAAGCCCGGCCCGGCACATTCTCCACAATCCACAATCCACAAGCCCAGCCCGCCCGACCGACCACCCACCAAGGAGGTGAGCAAACCTCCCTCCTAGGACTCCTTTGGACACTAGTGCCCCATGTGATCCTACATATGAAGACCACAAAAGTTCTAGGAGTAAGCAATATTGGATAAAACTTCTTTTACTATTTGTACTAGAAACAACACAACATTCTGACATGTACTTGCTACACTACTTTGATCTTAACCCATTCTAAATAAATAATTTGCTACAGTAACAACGCTACAGTAATTACGTGCTACAGTATTTACGTGACACTACAGTAACTACCTGTAACAGTAATCATCATTTATCTAACAATTTATAGTACTCACTAATAGAACGAGACATTTGACATAAATAACCGAGTTTTAAAGTCTAGCTATGTCGTCTTAGTATCATTGTTTACCAGAGTAACAAACTGATCCTTTGCTTGGTTCCTACTTCAGCGTGCACAATACATCATTATACGACCAATCCTTGGATTGGTAACCTTGGTTCCTATATATACGGTCCACCTGATCAAAATCTCACTGTTGGCGCCCAAAACACTACCTTTTATCTTGGCAATTTCCTTTGCTCTCATGCTCTTAGTTGTTGATGTTATAGCTACTAATGCAAATGAGGAAGTAACAAATGGTGAGTAAACAACTTATTCGAATGCTTGGTAAATTGCGTAAATATATAAATGTTGGTCTATCTTATGATTGTATGTGGCTCAATCCCTAGCATTCATGTGCTTGCTATGCATGGAAGATGTATCTGAAAATAACGGAGGTGGAGGATTTTATCCTGGGCCATATCCTGGAGGACCACATCGGCCACCTCATGGTTGGTACTGTTGTCGCTGGAGTTGGTACCCGAGACATTGTGCACATTGGTGTCGACGTTGGTCATCATCCTCGAATAAAAGCACTATTTTAAGGTGGAATAAGAATGAAGAAAAAATTGAATAAGTTAGCTTGATCTTATCATAACAAGCTAAACAGTGTGTTCTACGGTTTGTATTTGTGTCTGGCATCTTGTATAGTGTATAGTGTGTACCAAACATATATATATCATACTTTAAATTGCCTTGTTACATGATAACATATGAACATTTTCGATCTTAGTTGAAGTGTTATTTATTTGAATGATAAATAATTCCAACACTGTGTACGCACATATCATTTTATATTTATCTAAATTGTTTGATATGGTATTAGTTTTTAGGCATTATGCTCCGAGAACCAAAATCTTTGAATGCCAAATATGTGGAAAGAAAAAAATTAGTTTTTGATAAGAGGAAACATAAAAGAGGATGGACTCTTATAAAATTTACTATCTTGTTGTTAAAATTTCTATCCTCTTCTCGATCACAGTGTGATGAGAGGAAAAATCAAGCATGAATCAATATGTTTTGTGATGTCCATTTTCCCATCTCGTAGCACTTTATGAGCTCAACCAATAGGGCCTCCATGTACTTGTTATTGTGTTGAAGAAATTCTATGATACTATAGATGTTGATTACCTTTTTGGACTGAATATGATGTTGGTCGGGACCACCTATTAAAACAAGCAATGAATTGAATGAAAATTACTTCCAAATTTTATAGAGACTTCATCAATGGAGCATGGGCATATGTTAAGTGATATTTACACAATTTTGGGTACCGTTTAGTAACTCATGTGTGGATGATCATTAAGCTATAAAAAAAGAAAATGACAATGTGTTGTTTAGATTCTTGACTTCTAGACTTTTTTGACGTTGTTTAGAGATATTTTCCAAATAATTTGGAGGAAAGAGTTGATGGCAAAATCTTGTATATTTATGAAAAATTAGTTAATTCACCATGATAGATCGGAAAGCATGGGCAAAATCAAGTCAATGTAAATGACCTCCATAAAGGTTATAGTGGCATATGACATTGTTGTTGCGGTTCTTGGAGATAACCCCATGTGCCCTATAGTGACTTAGAATGGAAATGAGTGAGAAAACAAACTCCAGAGTTTGGAGAAATAGGAAGAAAACTACTTTTGTTTTAGTGATGGTGATCCCAACACAAAGATGTAACACTTGCTATTATGAAGAAAGAACTCAAAGAACACTTCCATTCTTTGTTTAAAGATGACAAATCCACCATTAAAGATTGATATATTGTTCCCAATGGGGAATCGTCTATTTCCCAGAACTTATACAACCAAGATATGTCTCCTATTGGACCTAACTCCTGCCCTCCCTGATTATCACGAATGAGATGAATGTCAAACACTATAAACATGTGACTAACACTAAAATTAGGGAGGCAATGTTCTGAATAGATGCTAAAAAAGAAACATGCCCAAAGCATTTAATTGTAAGTTCTTCCATACAACATGGCTTATGGTTAAGGATGGAAATATTCATGTTATTATATTCCTATTAGTAGGACAAAAGATGGTGTCTGGGGTCAACCAAAAACTCATAAAGTTAGGATATAAAAAAATGAACTAAGATAATGTCTGATTATAAAAAAACCCTAATGTTTGCGCAATACAAGATCATCTTCAAGATGCATGTAATTGTCGAGAAACTTTTCTACCATCAATCATCATTCATAGACAATGTGCATTTATGATATGTAGATCATCTCAGACTGTGTAATGTTGCCTTCTAATTCCTCAATGACTAAGGGTTAAGAGTGTGGCTGCCAAGGCTTGTGTGAAATTCGATATGTTGTGAAATTAAGATGAGTTATCTTTCACCTTAAGTTTACTGGGTTTGAATTTTCCTTTTAAGGAGGGGTAAATGTTATATCCTCAATTTTGGTAGAACTGAATTATATAAATAAATTGATTTGTAAATTTTTTATTGGTATTATTGTTAATAGAATAATAATTTTAATCACATTGTGGCATGTGTATGACCCATGAGGCTAGCGAGACTATTTTCTTAGCAAATGGATCTTTGTGGGAAAAATTAAATAAAAAAAATGGAATTAGCACATAACTAAAAGACAATGGAATTATAAGATGTCAGTTTAAAAAAATATGTGTGCGGCGATTGTCCCAAGCCATCTTCCTGAATGACTAGCCAAATTTTGAGGACAAAATTTCTATAAGAGGGAAAGGATGTTATAACATGGTTTTTTTAATGTTTTAATATAGTATTTGCAAATAATGTAATATGATGGAAACATTAGAAAGATGGTTCGCTATGTGTATTATTTGGAAATTGTGGATTAAAAGTGAAAATACTCCATATGGTATGGACTTCATGTAGTTCATTGTTTTCAGTAAACCTTTAATAGATTTTGGATAAAGTAAGAGAGGAAAAACTTATAATAAAGGGATTTCCAAAAATGATGGACAATTAGTAGTGGAATACTCTAGAAAAGAGAGTTTTTGTGCATAAATAAAGATTGGTGACTTTGTTAATTATTGGAAAACTGACGTATAGAATAATTTTCAAGTTTCCAAAAGAAAATAAGATACATGGTGTTTTAGACAATTGAAGAGAAATTATCTATCTAGGTTGGCAACACATGTTTTGAGACATCAATTAGTATTATTTTTTTATCTAACTTTTGGTAAACTTGAAAATTATAAGGAAATGTAGAAAATTCTAGAAGTTGGGAGTTAAAGGATGCTCAATGATATAATGGTTTCCAAAGGAGTAAGTTTTATATGTGAGACTTATTCCAACAAATCCCAAATTTCAAAATAAGATAAGAAAGGTATTTATTAGTTTTCCTACAATGATTGACAATACTCATAACTACTAGAGAGAGAAGAGATCAACTTAAGAATGATGGAGTTTAAAGGAAATATTTTATTAGATAAAATGGAAAGAAAAGCATGCCCTCTCTCTCCATAATATCATGTGGTGCTAGATTATGGGTGAGGAAGGTAGGTTTAAATGCAATGAAAGATATTGATTGGTACTTTTCCTTACACACCAAGTTTTAACAAGAAAGAGGATGGTATCATGAGCTTTGGGTTTTAAAATTTTAACTATGAATTTCTATAATAGAAGGAATGTATTACTGTATTGCCTAAAAGAGATGTATTGTGAATATGGATAAGCATGAAAGTTTTAACCCACAATGGTCATCCCCTCAGCATGTATATAGGAAAGACAATCCAAGATTCCTATCCAAGGCCACTCTATCCCTCACTTCCCTCTCTCTCTTTCTCTTCATGTAGGATGGCTATATAAGGCATGGTGAATCACAGAACGATATCAGGATCACCTACAAACCCTCTGCCCCATCATCCTCCCTATATTCTCCCTCTTCTTGCATTTGGGGCAGCGCTGGACAATCTTCAAAGATGGTCTAGAGCCATGATGGAGAGTGGGCATGAGGAACGTCCACATGGGCTGGCGCAACATAACCAAAACTAGACGCCCGTTTGACCTTTGATGTCAGTGGTCCAGGGAGAGGATGTAGAAGACTGTGGTTGTTGGGTGTCTGATGTGCCAGAGTGGTGACGAGGAGTTACGGTCGATCAAGGCAACGTGGTGGGTTCGTAATGCTACGATGAGTGGTCATAGAACAAGTTACAACCACCAAGGATGGGCAATCATGGTGCAACCATAAGGCATTGCAGACCTTCAGTCTCAGGAAGACCATAAACTGACACACTCCTACTCTAACCAGATCCACGGTAAGGAGTGCTCCTTGTCACCAAACTACTTGACCTTTTTTAACGACCCCTCCTCCCAGTAACCCCCAATTAAGGGAGACCCGAAGGTCAGAGCCGCTATTCAATTAACAGGATCAAAGGTTCAACAAATAATCAATAAGAATTATGAAATTCTACTAACTAACTAGAATTTAGTATCAAATTAAAACTTTACTTACCTTTGAAAACTTTGGAAATCTATCTATGTAGAGCTTGAATTATCCTATCTAATCCTCCTTGCACTTTATTTCTTATTTCCACAATGTGTCACTTTACTGTTTGTTCTTTCAATTGTTGTTCCTAAAACGCCGACAAACAAAACGTCGGTCAGTATATCGAAATATACTGGTATGTGGGAACAACCAAAATCTTGCAAATATGGTTAACAATTTAATAATCACAATCAAATTATTTAACAAGCCACTTTACATTTTCAATGTGTCATTCTCCGCCGCTTTTGCCTAACCCTGGCATACCCCTCTAGGGTTTCTCATTTGCCATTGACTTAAGGCCACCTTCTCAATCCCGAGCTTGGTGCCTGTAAGTCACCTCTCACGGTGCTCCATAGTCATGCATCATCGACCACCTTCTCATTCCCGAGCTTGGTGTCTGGGGTCACCTCTCATGGTGCCCATGGGTCTACCCTCTTGGGCCTGACCTTAATGACATCTTCCATCAGGGTGGCATGTAGGTGTGAGAATACACATTTCTTTATAATTGTGATAACCATAGTGACTTTATAATTTTGCAAGTATGAACATCCAACTATTTAGATTGCGTTCAATATGAGGAAACATTCGGGAAACCCTCAGGAAACTAATGCGATTAATCATAATTAACCACATACCTGATCTGATGATTTGAATAGAAATATCCATGCAAATAAGAATCCAAGCAAGCAAGCATTTTCAACAAGATCCAAAAATAATCACATAATTCCCTTTTTATTATTCATGTCATCAAGATCCATTAAACTTAGCTCACTTCCTAGGGTTTCACTTTTAGGGTTTCTATTGAAATTAGGGTTTCCCTTCATCTTTTACTATTTTAAACCCTAATTTAATGCAATTGATCATCAACCCTAATTATTTCCACATCTAATCCTCAATTTCAGATTAAAGGCATAATTAACCATTAATTAAGTTCATTAAGCCTCTTTTACATTAAAGCTATTATGTTTATCCCTTTAATCTATGATAAGATCATTATATGCATATACCATCAATTTGTAGTTCATTATGCTCTAATACTCATATGAATGTTATTTATCATTAATTCTACCTTGATTCATTCAAAAACCCTAATTTCTATATTAAGGTTATTTATCCACAAATTAGGAACTTTAATGCTCGAAACAACTTAGAATCATTATATCTCATCTTTATCCACTACCTGACTCATTAAAGCTATTAGGAGTCGAATTTACCAACATTAGGGTTTCAAGGCCCATTAAAGTATTATTCATCCACATGAAACTCTAAGTTAAATCAATTACGTACAAAACTCATCCTTCTTGTTCCTATTGTTCCCTTTTATCATTAACAGACTAATATCAACTTTAATCATTAATTAAACCCTACTAATTACATTAATCATATTCAAATAGGGTTTTCTTAATCAGTATTACACTAAAATTAACAACTTCCATTACTTTTCGAATTTCAAGCAGAATATGGATTTAATTATATTTTTATTGGATTCCCCTCATTTTTCTGAGCAAAATTCATGTATAATGCGCATCTATCCGAGCTACGGTTATTTAGTTACGAATTTAACAAGAATCACTTACTTCAGGCCAATCACAGAGTGCCACGTCACCTTATGCATGCAACGTTCTTTGGAAAACATTTCGATTTGTCACTTTTGCCCTTGGTTAAGTGATTGGTTACTTTGGTGCCCGGAGGGCAGAATTGTCCAACACATAAACACTCATCTTCAACCTTGGGCACCGGCCTGCTGCCGCCCTAACGGCTGCAAGGCGCGACTCCAGCTCCTCCCCTAGTCCCCTACGACCACCAGCAGCGGCTCCCTTCACATAGACAGCCTCCGCCACCTCCAGCCGCACCTGGGACGCCACCCGGTCTCAGCCATCATGGCCGTCTTCACGCCCCTCAGGCCTGTGATGTGCGGCTGCCTTTGCAGGTCGCTCGGTCGCTACTGCACCTCGGCTAGAGCCTGGGGATGAGGGCTTGCTTTCCCCTCAGCAACGTGGGGTATTGGGCTTCCGTCACGAACCCTCCATAGTTCCTCTTTGCGCTTTTATTGTACCTTTTTTTCTTGATTAGGGTTTTGAACGTAAGGAAGCAAGAAGAAGATAAGGAAGAGGGTGGGAGACGTGGGATGTCTCTGGAACTCGACCCAGAGGGTCTACCCCTTAAATAGGGGAGGTCATACACACCCTAACGTGCCCCCTCTAAGAGGGAACAAGTCCCACTCCCATTAGGACTCCTATTCCTTCATTGAGAAGCAAGATTCTCACTCCTACTTACCTCTTGATATTCTTTATTGCATGGATAATTAGAAATATGAAAATCCTCTCTCTTATTCTCTTCATGCATGCCTTTTAATTCATGGGCCTCTAAATTATATTTTCCTTAAGTAGGAAATATTTTCTTCTTAACAAAACCACATAATTCATTAATTATGTATTTCCATTATCCTTTTATTTTGCAATTTTGGTATTTTCTCTTCCTTTTCCTTTATTGGGGCTCCTTGGACCCCAAGAAACTCTATTATTTCAAAATCTTTTTGGATACTCATTATCCTTCTATATGCATCTAAATGCAGTATTCTTCATTATCTTGTTTATTTCATATTAAAATTTCTTCTTTTTGAGGATTTCTCTTTATTTCTCTTTTATTTTCGTCATTGGTATTCCTTTTATCATTAGAAATCCTTGGGACACGAAATTCCACCAAGGATTACTCCATTATACCTCTTTTCACTTATTTTCCACATTTCATCAATATTTTCAATTTCTTTCTTAATAAGGAAATACTTAATTGATCTTTTCTTTTCTTGTTGCTCTCTTTATGCAACTTTGGGCTCCTTGGGACCCAAGGAACCCAAGAGGCACGAAATCCCTCTTTGGATTTGCCTTCTAGAGGTTTCCACATTTTTCTTTTCTCAAATATTCAATTATTCATTCACTAATTGAATTTTCTTATTATTTGGACCCAATAGCCAATAAAGCCCACAACACAAACATCAAGGCTATTGTAAAAAAAATCTATTTATTCGAACCAAATTATATCTTTATTTGTTCAAATATCTTTTATGTGAGAAATTACATTTCTCACCCAAATGAACCCAAAATTGGGGTTGTAACATCCTTCCCCTCTTATAAGAATTTTGCCCTCAAAATTCCATCAAGCAAGCAAACAAACAGGATAAGGCTTTCAAGTGTCCATCATGGCTCCCATGTGGCTTCACCCTTTCCATGGTGCTTCCCAAGAACGTTCATCATCTCATATTCTTCCATGTGAGTCCTTTCTTACCTTGGTATATCGTACCCTCATAGATGACTCAGGACATTTCAACCTCTCAAAAACTGAATAGGTTTAGGGCTCAACACATGGCTTGGGTACCTCACATAGTGCTCTAGATCGGACTTATGTAACACATTACACATCATGTTATCCTGAGGGGAAAGGCTAAACACAACTATCTCCACCAACCCATCTCAAATGGACCCATGTATCGAGGACTCATCGTTCTCAACTGTAGCTTAGAGGGGTCATATTTTCGCATCGCATAATCTCCCATAGTGAACTGCATGTCAGTATCCTTTGCATCATCTCGTGACTCGTGTCACCTCTGGGCCCTCTCTCAGCCATTGCACAATCAAAGTGACTTCATCTACACACACTGTGGTTCTTTTCTGACCTTCACGAGGCCTCCTTCACTGACATCATCTTAATGAAGTGGTGACCGACACAACCTCCCTTTAGAACTTCTTGCATCTCGATAAAGGCTATGGTGGTTAACATCACATCTTAAGAACCGTCTCTTTGCATCACCCTGAATGAGCACACATGCTCTCATCAGACCCTCTAGTCTGGATCATACTAACCATTAGTAAGGGGTGATAAATTGTACTATTTTTTTGAGTTCTTCATGTATCTACTTCCACCTTATGGAAGTGAACCTTGGTCATACCCAAGAACTTTTGAACTCGCATCATGGTGCAGTTGAACCATCTTTCTCTCTTAAGTAGTTTAACTGAATCTATCTCTTGATAATACTCCTTTCTTTCTCATGTTATCTAGGTAAGGCGATCTACCATAACCCATATTGCATCTTGACCTTCTGGGTCAAAGGGAGACTTACCACAACATCCATAGTGATGAACTCCCATTCCCTCTCAGGGACTCTTTTATCCTCTATATCAGTACACTGGGTTACTGGTGTTTGTCCTTCACCTCCTGGCTTGCATGGCCACATGCTCCATGCAACTTTGTTTTAAGCATCCAGAGTGCTACCATCACTTACTATCTTTGTAGTACCAAGGTATATCATGACCTCTTGTATTGTTATGATTCCTCGAGCTCGATACCTCGGAAACCCTAAACCACTCTCAAAAGGGTTTTTTTACCTTCCTATCCCAAGAAGTGTATCTGAGGTTCTATCACCATCCTTTTACTACATCAAGGACTAAACAGGTTAACCAAACAACCATTAACTTGTTCAACATATCTTGTTACATCTGTGTGTTAGCCAAACACATCTTCTTTCCAAACATAGGGTTAGTCAAACAACCTCAACTGCTTCTAGCTTCCAGCTAACTAGGCAGCTATATCTCAACCAGAGCATTCATTACCACTTCTTATCCTTAGGTGTTAAGTAACATACACCTCCATGTATTATTCTTATCATCTCATCTCAAACTCTAAGTTTATCTTCATCAAGAAACTCTGAGCTCATCCACCTGGTGACCAAACTCAACCTTGTATAACTTGTAAATTCCACAAAGCTTCTACTAGGAACACCCTTACAAGGTGATTATCTTAATACTTTTTTTTTGTACCTGTCCATGTATCATTCATTCCACCAAGGTATGTTATCATCTCTATCCTCATACCTTGTAGCTACGTTCTAACTCGCATCATCTTTTATCCTTAGTGTATGGCATGCATACTGTCCCATCTCCCCATCTCATAACCAGAGGAAATAAGCATTTGGCGGCCGTCCAAACACACAGTTCTTCCTGTTCCAAGAGTAGAGATGATACATCCACATCTCCAGTACACCTTCAATTCTAAGTTGAAACGTGCAACTTATGTCTCTACCTCACAAACATCATGATATCAAAGTTACTCCCATGGAAAACTGGTCACAAACCTACTTGGGTCACCACACAATCCTTGGACATCTCCTCTAGGTCTATAGGGTGTCGACACTTTTGGGGTCATCCCTTTCCCTTATGCATCCAGAGAGTGCCCTACTCATATGCCCTTTGGGTCCCATGAGTTCATGAAGGTGATCAATCTCCTAACCCATGGCCCTGAGACAATGATAGTTGTTACCTCCCGACCCTATGCAACTAGGGAATTAGGCAACTCCTTCTTCCATCGGTCTTATCCCTACCTGACCCTAGGATAGACTTAGGATTATGTCATAGTACATGTTCAACTTAGAACCTTACCCAATCCTTCCTCATCTCTCTATGCATTCTTGGGTTGTCTTTCATCCTTTCTTAGGGATCATGGCGACCTGCCTACCTTGGTCAGGCCCCATACCGGTTACCTCCATGGTAACACCTCCACATGCACATAGATATGGTTATCTATGGGTCTATAGGTTCATTCTCATTCCATGTTGTACTTTTCACTTAGCTTCTCAAGATCCTCTGAAACTCCTTTAGATTACCTCAAAACCAGCAAAACTGGTATACACCCTACCAAAGGGTCCATCTCCCAGGATGGGAGGAAGCTACAACTCTTGACAACAAGGTCACAACCGTCCCTAGGGTTTACATTCACATGAACATGCCTAACCCATCATCTACTAAGGCACAAGCAGATCACCTATGCTAGGTCATACTTGTTCTCTTTCCTCAACATTAGGTTAACTTAGTTGTGAGGGGTTCATCAAACCTACCTTTAACTTAAGGGGTTTCCTTTTCCTCTATGAAGAGTACCATGCTCGAAACTATAGAGACTCAATTCTCATCATGAGCATTAGGTACACCACTTCCCCTCTTCGGCCAGGAACCCTAGGTTCACTTTTGGATATCCAACTACATGCTCAACCTCTTAACCACGAATCAAGCATGTCCAAGGTATGCCATGTACTCCCATGATCCTTTTATATGAGCAACACCTCAGAGTTGATTCCTCCTCAAGGACAAACAACTAGGTATAAAGCCCCACAACTGGTTACTTGAACCACCTCAAGGTCTAAGGCACTCTTTGTCTCATCTCAGTAGGTAAACTCCTATACCATAGGCACATAGGTTCCAAAAGCATCATCCTCTCTTCAGGGTTTGGTTCCTCTAAAGGAAACCAAGATATCATCATCCTCCAGGGATCAAGCATAGGGAAACCACTATCATCCACTTAGGTCGCATCATTCTCGACTCCCCAATGTTCCTCATATCTCGGGGTTTTAGGCTTCCAACCTCCTTGTTGTGTTCTTGCTTTCTCTCTCTAGAGCTAACTCCACATCCAGCCATACTACTAGAGGTCCTCTCTCCATGAAGGCTCATGCTCACAAGCATACCCCTAAGTGGGTGATGCCTATCCATATCTCTTTATACTTATCTCATAAGCCATCCATTGTGCCCTTCTGGCTAGGGTTTCAACCTACCACCGTACCACTGACGCACTTTGGGTGCATGCTATCCCCTAATTGCATAAGCCATAGGGTTTCTATAGGTCCTTCACTAACCTCATCAATGAAGGAGCTATCCTTCACTCTAACATGCTCGACCCTTCCCAGGGTTGGGTTGCCAAAGGTGCTAGGTCATCCAACCTCTCATGGCTCGTACGACAATCCAAAAGCATATCTATCCAAACACCCATTCAACCATGTCATCTAACTCATCATGTCATCTCTCTCTCTAACCTCCACTTAGGGTTAGGGTTAACATCATCCTTAAAGTATATGCTAGGTCTCTACTTTAATGGAGATCTCTACCTCCAAGACTCACTTTCTCTACTCATCCTCCTTACAAGAAGGTCTAGCCTTAGGTCTCTCCTGAGGGAAATGACAACTTATGTCATACGACCTAAGCATGTATCTATTCATTTACACTTACTCTATTAAGCTTATGTCCATGACATCTTATTTACATGCTTTTTATTAATCTGGTGGTAGATTCCTTAATCCTTATTGACCTTACCCATACCTCAAGAGGGTGAGGAGAAGAGAGAAAACCCTAATCCTTAAGGTCCTTAACAGAATTTGAGTTGAGAAGGGATGAACAAGATGAGAGATTCCTAAAGGTATCTTATTTCGAATCATACCCTAAGACTTTGGCCAGGCAGTCACACAGATTCGGGAGTCCTCGTATTCTGACTAGCGGTGAGGAGGAAAATATTGCCAGCCCCCGGTCGTGATCCTTTTCTAGACACCTCTGTCTTTCAAATAATCCTCTAATAACTCCCTTGGGTTCTACACAATTTGTAAAATTTAATAATTATTAAAGATTAATTGAGGAACCTATGCTATGATACCAATTGTAACGACCTCACCTTCCGGTAACCCCCAATTAAGGGAGACCCGAAGGTCAGCGACGTTATTCAATTAACAAGATCAAAGGTTCAACAAATAATCAATAATAATTATGAAATTCTACTAACTAATTGGAATTTGGTATAAAATTAAAACCTTACTTACCTTTGAAAATTTTGGAAATCTATCTATGCAGAGCTTGAATTATCCTATTTTATCCTCCTTGCACTTTATTTCTTATTTCCACAATGTGTCATTTTACTGTTTGTTCTTTCAATTGTTGTTCCTAAAATGCCGAAAATAAAACGTCGATCAGTATATCGAAATATACTGGTATGTGGGAACAACCAAAATCTTGCAAATATGGCTAACAATTTAATAATCACAATCAAATTATTTAACAAGCCACTTTACATTTTCAATGTGTCGTTCTCCACCGCTTTTTCCTAACCCTGGCATACCCCTCTAGGGTTTCTCATTTTCCATTGACTTAAGGCCACCTTCTCAATCCCGAGCTTGGTGCCTGGAAGTCACCTCTCACGGTGCTCCATAGTCATGCGTCATTGACCACCTTCTCATTCCCGAGTTTGGTGTCTAGGGTCACCTCTCATGGTGCCCATGGGTCTACCCTCTTTGGCCTGACCTTAATGGCATCTTCCATTAGGGTGGCATGTAGGAGCGAGAATACACATTTCTTTATAATTGTGATAACCATAGTGACTTTATAATTTTGCAAGTATGAACATCCAACTATTTAGATTGCGTTCAATACGAGGAAACATTTGGGAAACCCTTGGGAAACTAATGATTAATCATAATTAACCACATACCTGATCTGATGATTTGAATAGAAATATCCATGCAAATAAGAATCCAAGCAAGCAAGCATTTTCAACAAGATCCTGAAATAATCACGTAATTCCCTTTTTATTATTCATGTCATCAGGATCCATTAAACTTAGCTCGCTTCCTAGGGTTTCACTTTTAGGGTTTCTATGGCAATTAGGGTTTCCCTTCATATTTTACTATTTTAAACCTTAATTTAATGCAATTGATCACCAACCCTAATTATTTCCACATCTAATCCTCAATTTTAGATTAAAGGCATAATTAACCATTAATTAAGTTCATTAAGCCTCTTTTACATTAAAGCTATTATTTTTATCCCTTTAATCTATGACAAGATCATTATATGCATTTATCATCAATTTGTAGTTCATTATGCTCTAATACTCATATGAACGTTATTTATCATTAATTCTACCTTGATTCATTCAAAAACCCAAATTTCTATATTAAGGTTATTTATCCACAAATTAGTCACTTTAATGCTCGAAACAGCTTAGAATCATTATATCTCATCTTTATCCACTACCTTGAGTCATTAAAGCTATTAAGATTCGAATTTACCAACATTAGGGTTTCAAGGCCCATTAAAGTATTATTCATGGACATGAAACTCTAAGTTAAATCAATTACATGAAAAACTCATCCTTTTTGTTCCTATTGTTCCCTTTTATCATTAACATACTAATATCAACTTTAATCATCAATTAAACCCTACTAATTACATTAATCATATTCAAATAGGGTTTTCTTAATCAATATTACACTAAAGTTAACAACTTCCATTACTTTTCGAATTGCAAGAAGAATCTGGATTTAATTATATATTTAATGGATTTCCCTCATTTTTCTGAGAAAAATTCATGTATAATGCGCATCTATCCGAGCTACGGTTATTTAGTTACAAATTTAACAAGTACCACTTACTTCGGGCCAATCACAGAGCGCCACATCTCCTTATGCATGCAACGTTATTTGGAAAACATTTCAATTTGTTGCTTTTGCCCTTGGTTAAGTGATTGGTTACTTTGGTGTGCGGGGGGCAGAATTCTCCAACGCGTAAACACTCATCTTCAACCTTGG
This sequence comes from Alisma plantago-aquatica, assembly GCA_963693085.1. NCBI lineage: Eukaryota > Viridiplantae > Streptophyta > Magnoliopsida > Alismatales > Alismataceae > Alisma > Alisma plantago-aquatica. The sequence continues at coordinate 498,873,656 of OY856409.1, read as the reverse complement.
GCAGTGGCCTGCTGCCGCCCTAACAGCTGCAAGGTGCGACTTCGGCTCCTCCCCTGGTCCACTACGGCAACCAGCAGCAACTCCCTTCACATAGATAGCCTCCGCCACCTCCGACCGCACCTGGGACGCCACCCGGTCTCAGCCATCATGGCCGTCTTCACGCCCCTCAGGCCTGCGATGTGTGGCTGCCTTTGCAGGTCACTCGGTCGCTGCTGCACCTCGGCTAGAGCCTGGGGACGAGGGCTTGCTTTCCCCTCAGCAACGTGGGGTATTGGGCTTCCGTCACGAACCCTCCATAGCTCCTCTTTGCACTTTGATTGTACCTTTTTTCCTTGATTAGGGTTTTGAACGTAAGGAAGCAAGAAGAAGATAAGGAAGAGGGTGGGAGACGTGGGATCCCTCTGGAACTCGACCCAGAGGGTCTACCCCTTAAATAGGGGAGGTCATACACGCCCTAACGTGCCCCCTCTAAGAGGGAACAAGTCCCACTCCCATTAGGAGTCCTATTCCTTCAATGAGAAGCAAGATTCTCACTCCTACTTACCTCTTGATATTCTTTATTGCATGGATAATTAGAAATACGAAAATCCTCTCTCTTATTCTCTTCATGCATGCCTTTTAATTCATGAGCCTCTAAATTATATTTTCCTCAAGTAGGAAATATTTTCTTCTTAACAATTTTCTTGTTATTTGAGCCCAATAGCCAATAAATCCCACAACACAAACATCAAGGCTATTCTAAACAAAATCTATTTATTGAAGCCAAATTATATCTTTATTTGTTCAAATATCTTTTATGTGAGAAATTACATTTCTCACCCAAATGAACCCAAAATTGGGGTTGTAACACCTTTGATGCAGACAGCCTTTTCTACAAGTGTTAAGTAAGCACAAACTTCTCATCATCCCAGCAATCTCAACCTGACCTAGAGCCCTGTCACACTCAGAAGGGTGTGGCGGAGGTGAGGGAATTTGTTCTTGTCACTTCCACTATGGCAATGAAGAGAAGGCGTCGTGTCTCTCCCTCACCCATCTGCATAGGGTTGGAGGAGATAGGTACGTGAGGTAGAAGGAGAATTACAATTAATTGACCAAAATGCACCTCTACTATGTGAAGAAATATGACTCACAACCCAAGGGCATTGTAGACAATTCATTATAACATTAGTTGGGAACTGAGGTATGTATAATGGATATGTTGCCCATGTGACATTATCCTATTGGTCTACTATTGTTTTACTTGCAAAAATTGTAGAAAATAATTGGTAACTAAATTTAAGACAAGTTATATATGAAATTTGATAAGAAAAATGAGAGAAACTCAAAGAAAATATAACTGAGATTGGGTAATGCATCCTTTTCCAAAAGTAGTGCAAAGATGGGTTTAATGGTGATTTAAGCATAAAAACCCTAGATTTGGATATTAACATGTTGAATATGTTAGAAACCTCTATTTTATGCAAATATCTGATAATGTAGAATATAATGGTAATTTAACATGTGGTAGATATGATCATCATTTCCATACATAATATGAATTAGGATTCTTAAGTCATTAAAACAATAATTATGGTAATTAGAGTTTCAAAGCATAATTGTAATAATAACTTGAGGACAAGGAAATCTAAACCTTAGATAAGGACCCGGTAGGGTTTAATATATTTAACATGATGGTAACACTTTAGGATTTACATACATGCAAATATAATATGATGTCTTGTATTCATCTTTGTTGATTGGATTGTTTGAATGTAATTGAAGTGTAATTTGCATGATAATATGCATGCTCACCATCAAGGTATGTGGTTACACCTATGACTACACTCATTAGTTTGATGATGTTTTCTAAGGATTGTTGGATTCATAGAAAATTAAATAGTTGGGTGGTTATCTATATCCTACAAATCGTAAAGGTACTATGGATATCACACTATATGAACGTAACTAGCACGAAAGCTAAGCCACCTCTGGATGTATGGAAATATAAGGAAGACAATGACCAAGCCCCTGGGGCAGAAGATCATCAAAGGTCAAACCCATGGGTGTGAAAGACTAATATAGAAGCAAGCACCAAGAGGAGAAGGTGGCATATTTCCCTTGTGGGGACAAAACCCTAGAGGAGTTTGACAGAGGCTGGATGGATAAGGGTTGAATAGTTATAAGGAAAATGTTAATTTTTGATTCTATAATCCTTTTTTTTTTAATATGTTGTTACACCAAAATGCGAATTTTTTCCCCACATACCAATATAGCTTGTTATACTAACTGTATCTTGTTTCACGGCATTTTAGGTTTATGCTAAATGTAAATATTTTCAGAGACATGATAAACCGAATAAAATGACATGAAGGCATTAATCTATGTAAGGAGGATTCACTAGACACTTCTTCTCTATGTACAATTCTGATGATAGAATTTCTTGTATAAGCATCTTGTAAACAATATTTGAAATGAATGAGATTATTTACTATTGATTATTATTTGTTGAAAATCTCGATCTTTGGGAAATATTAGGTAATGGCTCCCATTTTTTGTCCTTCGTTAAGTTGGGGGTTTCTAAAAAGTGAGGTAATTACAATAATGAATGTGAGTATTGCTTGTTGATGAGAGTTCTTAAATGGTGAAAACCAATCCAAGTTCTATCCAAATATTGAAATACATTAAAAATATCTAAACTCCATTTTTCTTTGTTAACTTAGGTTATTTTACTTTTGTTGCCTCATTTCTAATTTGATTACATTGTTCAAGAAGGATAACTTTGTTTATCCCTTTGGTTTGAGTTAGCTAAGATAAGATATAGAATCCAAAATAGCTTGTCACCCTTGTCACTGAGCTCAACCCCATTTTCAATAGAACACCCCATATTATCATTGTGGGCATCGAAGTATCTGGTATATAAATTTGAAGTTCAGTTACTCTTGATCTGCCTCCATTTTGGACATGCGGTCGTGGGCGATCAATACTTTAGACTGCCTAGCTTGCCACAATATTGTCTATAAAGGATCTCAAGGCCAGAACTCCATATTCTAGTATTCTATTTGAAAGTTCCAATGAAGAAATGGGAATTCATCTTTAAAAACATGATAACCAATACTCGTAGTATCACTTACCCTTCATGAGAAGTAAGAAATAAAAAGGACAAACACATCAATTGTGGCCTCCAAAACCATAATATACATGTTTTTGTTACATTTAATAGATGACTAAGATAACTCTACTGAATGTATGTTCTTGGTTCTAGATATAAATGCCAAAGAGATGTTTACCTAGAGAAGAATTTGGGAAGGGAACCCTATCATATGGAAAAAAAAGTTCATATAAAAATGTCACATGTCTACGATGCTTAAATCTATCCTTCTTAGTTTCCTCTTAGTAATATTGGGACAAGATCTTCATTAAAGGTTTATTTATTATAATTATAGCATTAGAGAAGTGTTTATAACGTGTTCTAGACTTACCTGGAAAATAATATGATCAAGATAAATGATACATAATAGCATGAACGATTCATCTATCCTTTTATACATATAAATATTTGTAGTGCAAAACATTGCACATCTTTTTTGAGTTAGGAGCGATACTAGGTTCCCCCCCTCAAACCCGTGTGGTGGCCAAACTCTTGGTAGAGTGGTAAATTCAAGACGGCTTCTAGGAATCAAACTCAGGTCCCTTTATTAGGGGACACAGTGCTTCACCACTTGGACCACTTCCTTGCCATCACAACTTTAATTACTTAAAATAATATAGGATAATGCACACATTTTTTATTGTCGTGCATTTTAATATATATATACACATGACCTAGTTAAACATCAACCTATATGATAATACTTCAAATACATCTAAAGAACAAAGTTTCCTCTTATTTCATGCCTCATTTAGATGTGACTTTTATACTCATCTTGACAACTATTAAGAATTCAACATGGTTTCTGAAATCAAATTGGTTGACATTAAAATTTAGTTGAATGCATGATTTTTTGATTCAGTTATAACTATAAAATGTAGTTATCATACATGTAAATGATTTCAATTATTTGTGTGCTATAAATAGCCCTTACTATACCAAGACCAAAATCGGGAGTCAAAATGTCTGACTAGCATCTTCTTTTCTAATGTGCATGATCGTGAACATATCTATGTTTGTTTGTAAAATGTAATGGTGAAGTTTGTGTGACCAAGAAGTTTATGAAGCATTAGCTCATAACCATATAATTATAAACTACATGCAAATTTTCAATTCTCTATTGCACAAGGCTCTTGTACATGGTCACGTCCAGGGATTCACAAATATACTTGGGGAATCTTGTTTACAAGAAGATATATATTTGCGTGGTTCGTCATAGTCAACTCATTGTTGCAATTCTTTGTTTTGCTTTAGAATATATACCCTTGAACTAATTCTTTCTAATTTCATTTTTTCATCAACAATACTTTCTTTATCATGGGGTCGACAATGCTTCCAAATTCAATATTAACTCCAAAGCTAAGATCACTTGTTAATTATAATGTTTAGGTAGTCTACATTTAAGAAGTATCCAAAATATACTTCTAGGGTTGTTTTTCATCATAATATTCACTTCCAACTAGGTTAGGTAGTGTGGTGGTTTTGTTGATTCCTCTCTCTCTCACTCACTCACTCACTCTAGCTTTTTATTTGGTCTCTCTTCTCCTCTCTCTTTTCTATTTCGGGTTTTAGGGTGTATTGTGTTTGTCCTCATTAGTAGGTATTAAATCTCTCCTTTTGAGAATTTGTATCCCAAATTATCTAGCTCATGTATTTTTAATATTTTTTTAATGTAATGCTGATTCTCAATCTGAGAGTACATGGTGAGAACATCCTCAGTCTACAATCCTATATTGTGATATATCACTACATACTCAAAGTTTATTGAATCAAAGGTCTCCATCACGTAAGGTTGCATATTAAGAAAATGACATTTTGAGCAAATTTAGAAATGTTAGTCTTATGTTATAATATATTCCAAAAAAGTGTTTTGTTAAGATTCAAAAACATTATATGTGATTATGGATAAAATTTCGTATATGTGTTTTATAGCTTACTATGATTAATTATCTTTTGTTTCAAATGAATTAGCAATGTCAAAATGATAACTATCTGTATAGAGGCTACACGAATGAGTTGTCCCATTAGGTTGTGTTTGATATGTGGTGACCAAATATGTGTGGCGGTGATAGTGACTTTGAGGGTGATAGTGATGTTGACGATGGTGATAAAATTGTTACATATTGTTGTTTGGTAACACATGCATGGTGATGGTTAAAGAAATGAGAAAATACTTAAAAATATTGTTTGTTATATGGTTATGAGGATGGTGATAGGGAATAATTTTTATAGAAAACACCTCATACACATTTAAATTCTATTTATTAAACACCTCACACATGATTTTTTTTGACATGAATAACACAAACATTCTATCATCAAATTTTAGTATGGGTATGAACTCTTTATTTTAAAGAAAATATCAAAGAGACTCTTTCATATGCTGGTTCTATTTATTAACAACCACGGAAAATAAATGTTTCAAATAAAAATTTATAAAAACAAAAATATTTCATCATAATTTTTTTTGATAAATAGAACATTATCAATTTTTCTCAACCATATTGCATATGACTTGATGTAGCTCGTATTGTGGGAAACAAAAGAAGGACTTCATCATATTTGGATGCTCAACTAGATAAAGATAATTTTTTACGGGAAATATTATCTTAGAGGAAAAAAGTGAGTTGGAGGAAAAAGGTGTGGCAGGAAAGTTTTTATTGGTAGGAAAAATTATTTGACGAGATACATTATCTTGTAGGAATTTTTTTAGTAAAAAACTTTACCTTGGGGAAAAAAAAAGTGTGGCGGAAGCGTCGTGTTGGAGGAAAAAAGAGGTCTTGGAGGAAAAACTTGTTGAAGGAGGCTTTTTCTTGAAGGAAAAAAGCTTGGACGGGAAGCTTTATCTTGTAAGAAAAAAGCTTTAGGGAGAAACTTTATTTTAGAGTGAAAAAGGTGTGGCGAGAAACATTGTGTTGGAGAAAAAAAGGTGTTTTGGAGGAATGTGTGGTGGGAGATTTTTTCTTGAAGGAAAAAACTTATCTTGGAGAGAAACATTGTGGTAAGAAATTATTATGTTAGAAGGGAGCTTTTTAATGAAAAATAAATATTAGTTAGTAGTGTATATATTAACAAAATAAAATAAAAATAGTGGCATGTTTTTTTCAAAAAAATAAGATAATAATAATATTTAGAAAAAAATATTTTTTGATGAAAAATCAACAATTGTTGGCGGAAAAAAAATCTTGGAGGAAGACATGTAGCCCAGAGAAGGAAAAATATAGTAGAATTTTTCTTTGCACATATGTTAGTTTATTAATGGAGAATTAAAAGAAACTTTTTTTACCATCATTCACTATACTTTTCCATAAAGACAAAAATATAGCAAAATTCACTATGGATTCCCTCCCCATGATTCACCACGTACCAAATACCACCTTAAAATAATGGCCAAGTTCTCTTTCGCATGCATTGTGGCGAATCATTCTACGCAATGGAATAAATGACGAAGTCATGCCTTATATAATATCTCCAAGTAGATGGAAAAAGAAGAGATTTTTACAACCCACGGCTACTTTATTTTAACTAATTCATTTGCATAATATAGGTTATTCTATGGGCAAGGCAAAAGTTTGATGAAAACTAATAAAACACTCGGCGTGAACATCAAAATAACTGGCATAACACGAAAGCCATTTAAGCCAGAAAGAAGTTAGTCTCGTCTCTCTATTTGGAAGCCTCACATCTTGGACTACCAAATATTTGACGGGATCCAAGGCTTGACAGTCAGGTCTTCCATATAGAATCCATTTCAATTACGTAGAAATTATGATTTGATGGGATCCATCGCTCTAGAATCTGTGTGGAAAAACTATAATCTTTTATTAGTGAAAGTTACATAAATATATAGATAAATACTAGTAAATGCACATCTTTTGCATAAGACTCTTGTACATTATAGTTGCACAAATGAAAATAGAATACATAAAGAAGGACCAAAAGTAGTATTAATTTGTTGTATGGTAAAATATTCATGTACGGAAGATGTTACATTTTATTTTAATGAGAGACTATTTATTATCTTGTTCCCCCCTAGAAGTCAACAAATCACTAAGGTTTACATCAACGTCGACATTTAGCCACAAAGGTGTTACGTTTTCTAATTCATACAATTTTTTTTGTTTTAAATGTGTATACTCGTTTTTTTTCACATCTTTAAAATTCTAAAAAGCTTTTACAATTTCTTTGTGCACATGGTGATTAACCTTATCAATGGACGATATCTCCATGTTTTCCATCATTGAACATGGCTAGTCCATCGTGTTTAATGATATTTATTGTGTTTGTATCTTGGACTCACATTAAAATGTCATGTTTATTTTCATTCTTATAGAGGTGCCACCTTGAAAATGGACACACATACAACAATAACTATAAACTATTTTCTTATATTATAAAAATGCATACTAATATATATTGTAATCTATCACCACTAATAGCATTACCAAAACTATATATCCTAGATTTATCATCAAATGTAATTGATATTTTTTTTGTAATTTTAGCAATGGTATTTGATAACTTCATTTTTATTATATTAGTGGTATAATCGGAAACGGTTTCGTGGATATCATTTTACCTTAGTTTCTTTGGACATCTAAGCTGTAAATGATTGAAAATCCGCGTGCAAACATAGGTAGTACAATATCACATCTAGGCATCACCAAAGTTGTGACCTATGCGGGTCTAAGATGAACTGATATAATGAAAAATAACATGTTCGATGGAGATGAAGGAGGTACCCCTAAAAACAACATACCTTAGGGATGAAATAAAACTTAAATTGAACATGGTGCAACGACAGGAAGCAAAAAGTCTAGAATCTGCAGTTGTCTACTAGAATATTCTCTATGATAAACTTTCTACCTCCGCTGATACCTCCTCCAAAATTATAATCTAGAATACAACATATAATAAAGTTGTTCGGCGGTCTGTTTACATCATCTTAGCATAATGATTTATATAAGAACTCAAATTGTCTAGCTTAATGTAATAGCCAATCAGACGCAATTGTATAATATTCGATCGTTTGAAATTTTCCTAGAACGCTCAATGTGCACATCTTACTTGAATAGAACTTACCTTCGTGTCTATATCCAAAAGCCTCAGGCGATTTAATAACAAGCACTGCAATAAATCTCTAGTTTGACTGTGTCGTCTTATCATCATTGTTTAAATGTGTGGTTATGGATGAAATCATGTTTAGATGTTGTATATCTTACCGTCAAAAAACAAGAAGTTGTATAACTTACTATGACAAATTATTTTTCGTTTCAGATGCAAATTTATTGTCAAACGGATAATTATCAATACAGAGGTTAGTAAGATGAGCTGTCCAATGAAACTAACGGCCAAGTTTTCCTTGGATTGCATTGTGTCGAAGCATTCTATGTAGTTGAAAAAAATGGAGTCACGGCTTATTTAATTTGTCTAAATAGATGTCACAAAGAAGAGGTTTTTACAATCCCCGCGGCTACTTTGTTTTAATTATATTATTCTGTGGACCTACTAAAATTTAGAGAAAAAAAACTAAAACAGTACTTGCGCGTGAACATCTCATAGGAGACACAACGCGGAAACGTCTAATCGGAAAAGAAGTAGCCTCGTCTCTCTATTTGGAAGCCTCACATGATCGACTAACAAACATTATAAAACAAATGTTATGTAACAGTTGATTTACAGTACCTGGGTAATAGAAAGAGACCTGAGATAATATAGTTGTTTCACGTTGTAAAACAAATGTTATATGACACTTTATTTATAGTACTAACAGAACGAGACATTCGACATAAATAACCGAGTTTTAAAGTCTGGCTATGTCGTCTCAGCATCATTGTTTACCAGAGTAACAAACTGATCCTTTGCTTGGTTCCTACTTCAGCGTGCACAATACGTCATTATACGACTAATCCTTCACTTGGTAACCTTGGTTCCTATATATACGGTCCACCTGATCAAAATCTCACTGCAAACCAATCTTTCGCATCTTTTTTTTAACATGGCGCCCAAAACACTACCTTTTATCTTGGCAATTTCCTTTGCTCTCATGCTCTTTGCTGCTGATGTTATAGCTACTAATGCAAATGAGGAAGTAACAAATGGTGAGTAAACAACTTATTCAAATACTTGGGAAATTGCCTGAATATATGCATGTTGGTCTATCTTATGATTGTATGTGGCTCAATCCCTAGCATTCTGATTAAATTATTCATGTGCTTGCTATGCATGGCAGATGTATCTGAAAATAACGGAGGTGGAGCATTTTATCCTGGGCCATATCCTGGAGGACCACATTGGCCACCTCATGGTTGGTATTGTTGTCGCTGGAGTTGGTACCCGAGACATTGTGCACATTGGTGTCGACGTTGGTGATCATCCTCGAATAAAAGCACTCTTTTAAGGTGGAATAAGAATGAAGAAAAAATTGAATAAGTTAGTTTGATCTCATCAGAACAAGCTAAACAGTGTGTTCTACAGTTTGTATTTGTGTCTCGCATCTTGTCTAGTGTATAATGTGTACCAAACATATATATATATATATATATATATATATATATATCATACTTTAAATGGCCTTATTACATGATAACATATGAACATTTCCTATCTTATTTGAAGTGTTATTTATTTGAATGATAAATAATTCCAACACTGTGTACGCACATATCATTTTATATTTATCTAATTTTTTTGATATGATATTAGTTTTTGGGCATTATGGTCCGAGAACCAAAATCTTTGAATGCCAAATATGTGAGACGCAAAAAAAAAGTTTTTGATAAGAGGACACATAAAAGAGGAAGGACTCTTATAAATTTACTAGCTTGTTGTTAAAATTTATATCCTCTTCTCGATCACAGTGTGATGAGAGGAAAAATCAAGCATGAATCAATATGTTTTGTGATGTCCATTTTCCCATCTCGTAGCACTTTATGAGTTCAACCAATAGGGCCTCCATGTACTTGTTATTATGTTGAAGAAATTCTATGATATTATAGATGTTGATTACCTTTTTGGACTGAATATGATGTTGGCCAGGACCACCTATTAAAACAAGCAATGAATTGAAAGAAAATTACTTCCAAATTTTATAGAGGCTTCATCAATGGAGCATGGACATATGTTAAGTGATATTTACACAAATTTGGGTATCGTTTAGTAACTCATGTGTAGATGATCATTAAGATATAAAATAAACAAAATGACAATGTGTTGTTTAGATTCTTGACTTCTAGACTTTTTTGACGTTGTTTAGAGATATTTTCCAAATAATTTGGTGGAAAGAGTTGATGGCAAAACCTTGTATATTTATGAAAAATTAGTTAATTCACCATGATAGATCGGAAAGCATGGGCAAAAACAAGTCAATGTAAATGACCTCCATAAAGGTTATAGTGGCATGTGACATTGTTGTTGCGGTTCTTGGAGATAACCCCATGTGCCCTATAGTGGCTTAGAATGGAAATGAGCGAGAAAACAAACTCAAGAGTTTGGAGAAAGTGGAAGAAAACTACTTTTGTTTTAGTGATGGTGATCCCAACACAAAGATGTAACACTTGCTATTATGAAGAAAGAACTCAAAGAACACTTCCATTTTTTGTTTAAAGATGACAACTCCACCATTAAAGATTGATATATGGTTCCCAATGGGGAATCCTCTATTTCCCAGAACTTGTACAACCAAGATATGACTCCTATTAGGCCTAACTCCTGCCCTCCCAGATTATCACAAATGAAATGAATGTCAAACACTATAAATATGTAACTAACACTAAAATTAGGGAGGCAATGTTCTGAATAGACGCTAAAAAAGAAACATGCCCAAATCATTTAATTGTATGTTCTTCCATACAACATGGCTGATGATTAAGGATGGAAATATTCATGTTATTATATTCCTATTAGTAGGACAAAAGATGGTGTTTGAGGTCAACCAAAAACTCATAAAGTTAGGATATATTAAAATGATCTAAGATAATGTCTGATTATAAAAAAACCCTAATGTTTGCGCAATACAAGATCATCTTCAAGATGCATGTAATTGTCGCGAAACTTTTCTACAATCAATCATCATTCATAGACAATGTGCATGTGGGCTCTGATCTCCAAACCACGATTTAAACTTAGCGGAAGCGATTCGATTAGCAGTAGAATACCAAAAATCAGCGGAAATTAAAACTTTTTGTGATAAAGCATTGAAACCATAAAACTTTCTTCATAAAAGGAGATAAACTGTTTACATCCCAGATAATTACTTCTTGAGTAATTATATACGACATGATACAAAATCTCAAGAACTCATAACTAAAATCTCAGACCAAAAGACTCCAAGACCTGAGAGTACAGAGGACACATAGGACTGACTCTAACTACACCACATGGCAGGTTAGATCTCCACCTGAGATTTTACTGCTGCCCCTGGTGCTGCTGTTGCTGGGACTGGTCACCTGTAGACATGTTCCTCCGTCCTCGACGTCCACCTAAAAAGTTGAAGTCTACGGGGTGAGACAATTTTACATAATTGTCCCAGCGAGAGTTATAACTCTCCACCAGAAGCTTTATTATAACATCTCAAAGAATAACTTAAGTAGTAAAAGCTTCAAAGTATCCAACATCGGATATAATAGTAAGCATGAGTTCAATAGTTATAAAACATGAAGACATTTGCACTATTCAGTGTAATATCAATCAATCAACTCGTAGTTATCTCTAACAGGTATGCTACGCTGTGGATTATGTTTTTCAAACATTACTTTTATGCCCTGTGGAGATGAGGTTTACCACTCATACTCCAACCAATCACTGCTAAGTGCCTAAGTATCATACTAGGTCATCGAAAGAGTCGGATTCTCATGACCTTCACCTTCCTCTATCAGTAAGAGGATTACTTGTAGGACATCCCGTGTCTCTACTATAATAGCTTGCCAGGGTAATCCGGTCCTTCGCTATTTTAGAGTTACAGTGGCGTTTTGTACTCTCTTCGTCATCAGGAGATTTCATGTTTATCTTCCACTGATACGGATATCTGTGCTTTCTTCGTCATCAGGAGGTTTCATGTTTACCATCCACTGATATGATATTGGATTATAGTGAAGGATTGATGGATTACACATCTACATCAAACACCTACACTAGGATGTAAGGTTATACACATCCATATACCCCACATACTCAAAAGTATGTGATCCAGGAGTTCCCTTAGGAAAACCTGTTTCACCATCATTTGGTCTCTGACAATGATGGATCTATGATCAGGGCTCTACATTACACTTGATTAGTTAGGTACATTCAGTATTCTTTTAACATCATACATTGTTCTTTAAACAATAACATTAGCATAACAACTATGAAAGGAGAATACTAAATGTAACAAGCCTAACTCTCATCAATCATCATTTCTAAATACATTTATCACAAGTCATCTCTAAAGCATGACCTTGATGGTAATTATGGCTCTCACAGCCCATTTTAATCCATAGATTGCTATTGACAATGCATCAGGATATATTACTATTCATAAAGCTAAAGCATGCTTTCAATGAATATAGTTTCATAATCCATACCTGGATATGATCATCATCTCATGACAACCTGCATGGTTAATTCAACTGATAACAGTAAACAATTCATTCTAGAAGATACACTTTCAAACTCTTAGAAGAGTCAAGTTCCCCAATATTCAACAATCAGGGTTTACTATTCATATTACATGTCATTACCCTAGAGTTAGGGTTTACTATTCACTCCATGGTGAATTGAACTCATAACCACATCATGTATGAGAAACATCATCATTAAAGCTCTTAAATATGATTAAGATTCACTAAACATCATAATTAGGGTTTCCATGATCTCACATAGGTGGATCATACCCTAAACATGCACATTCATGTGTATTGAAAGTATCTTACTTGAGTTTCCACCATAAAAGGGTACTTTCTCTCTCTTAGGATACTTTCTCTCTCCTCATACTAGTAGATGGTGACAACACCTCTCTAAATCAGGTTGGGTTAAGTCCTCACTGACTAGCATAAGCCAAAACATCACTATCATGTGATTAGGGTTTGATTAGAACAAGGTATTACTCAATTAAACCCCTCAAGGGTATTTTGGTAATTTACCTCATGATCACCATCATGGGTCAATTCATTAACCTCTTAGTCCCTTAATGACCTAGGTTACCATTAGGATTTAGGTTAAATCACCATTGAACCAATTACACCATCAATTGATTAAGCACAAACCACCTTGAACACCTTCAAACGGTTTCAACCTTCAACCACCAAACGGTCTTGAGACCGTTTGGCGTCAAACGGTCTTGAGACTGTTTGCCCACAAACGGTCCTGAGACCGTTTGACCTCAAACGGTCTTGAGACCGTTTGGGTGTGTTGACCGTTTTGACTTTCAAACTGTTTGAAGCTCATGCGGTTTGAAACCGTTTGATCAAAGTATCTTGAGATCGATTGGTCCAAACGACCTTGAGATCGTTTGAGCCCAAACGGTCTTGAGACCGTTTGGTCCAAATGGGCTCAAACCGTTTGGACCTCCAACTAGGTTCAAAAGTGACAATTGTTTATAATTAAGTATGTTGAAGCCCTCAATTGGCCAAAGCCATGTTAACCACTTATAAATTGAGTCAATTAGGATGAACCTCAATCACTTGGACACCAAACTAACCCTCAATTGAAAGCCAATTAGGGTTAAGTCCACCTCAAATAGGGTTTCAAATCGGATGGTCATCAATGTTCAACAATGTGAATCAATTCAAGGTTGACCCTATCAATTGACCTCCAATTGGGCCCAAACTTGGCCCAAACGGTCTTGAGATCGTTTGGACACCATCCAAACGTTCTTGAGACCGTTTTCCCAAAGTTTGACCAAAAACCAAGTCCGTTGGATTAGGGTTGAACTCCAATTAGGTCTAAAGTCAGTAATTTTATCAATTCATCAACTTAATGCAATTGGACCTTCAAACCATTAGATTATCTCAACCCTAGACCTCCAAACGGTCTTGGGTTGTACCCAAACGGCCTTGAAACCGTTTGGAAGAACCCCCAAACGGTCTTGAGACCGTTTGGGTCCTTCAACCCAAAACTCAACAAGATCTATGTTTTAAAACAACAATTTCAACCCGATTAGGGTTAGGATGTTGAAGTGCCTTCAACTCTCAATTGGTTAAGAATTAAACTGTGATTCTTTGCAGGAATGAAATTCAATATATTACCAACAGACCCTCAAACGGTCGTCCCTTGGTCAACCCTATCAAATGGTCTTGAGACCGTTTCAATCCAAACGGTCTTGCAAGGTCATTTGAGGGCAAATGGTTTGAAACCGTTTGACCTTAAACGGTTTGCAACCGTTTGGACCAAGAGGGTCCAAGGTCATTTGATAAAGTAACCTAGGAATTCACACCCATCATCTTCAACCTCTGTCAAGGTCGGTTATTCCACCGTTTTTCTTGCAAAAGTGCAAGAAGAAGAGAGGTAGAAGAAGAACTAATTGCTAAATTGCAAGAACAAAAATATGCATATAAAGCAAGGAGTTTAGAGTTATAAAACCCACCTAAAGGTTGTTCCTTGAGCTCCAAGCTTTCAAGATCCAAGCCTTAATGGCGTCTTAGAGCTCCACAGGTCGGCCAAGGTGAATTCTCCAAGGAAACGTTGGGAAGGAAAGGCTAGAAAGATAGAGCTAGGTGAGCTAGCCATGAATCCAACCTTGAAAACGAGTTTCCTCCATGAATTTAAGCAAAAAGGGGTGATCCAAACTTACCTAGGACCCTTGGTCGTCCTTCTCTGCTCCAGAGCTAGCCTTGGTCGGTTGAGAAAGAAGAGAAGAAGTGAAGGAAATGAAAGATCCGTTCACTTGTTGCAAGGGAGAAGGCTTATATACTTTAGGCCTTATTACACCATAAGGACCTCTAAAGCATGGAATTTACATCTAAGTCCCTCCTTGCTCAAGGGCACGTCCAAACTCATCTAAACTTATGCAAATCTCATGAAATCTCAAGATCTAAGGGTAAAGAAAGCCAACTTTCAACTAGGGTACATACATGAAAGGTCTCCATACCCATATTAGGTGATTTTTATCACAAAGATCATTTTTCTTATCTGATAGTTCATTGATGTGTCCCTTTCATCATTTCTACTCTAAATGATGACAAGAGTTATAAAATATGTTCTAGATGAATTATTTTACAAATTGCACCCCTCAATTTGGGTAAATTGCACTTTACTCCAAATTAGGGTTTTTAAGCACAAGGATCATTCCACAAGCTGCATCTTGATGCCCAAGCTTGGGAAATCCATCTTACCTCATCATATTCACTCATATGATGTCTTATTATCATAAGAACATCTCAACCTGTGAACATAGCGAGTTAATCCCTTTAACTAGGTAATTTGCACATAGGTCCCTGCACTACAAAATAATGCTACAACATTACATATAAAGGAGCAAAATTGAAAGTAAATGTTCCTGAGGAACTTAATGACATGCCAGGGAGTATTCACAAGTATATAATTACATATTTAGGCAAAACTTCCAGGGTTAGGTTATAACCCAGGTCAGGGATGTTACAAATTATCCACCCCTTTACAAGGATTTCGTCCCCAAAATCGATAAAACGTATTAAGAGAAAAGAGCAGGGTATTTCCTTATCATCTCATCCTCTAGTTCCCAAGTGGCTTCTTCAACACCATGATGGTTCCAGAGGACTTTTACAAGGCTTATATCTTTCTTCTTTAACTTTTTAATTCTGATATCTAGGATTGACACTGGTCCCTCCTCATATGTTATATCTTCATTCAATTCTACTTCCATAGGTTGTAGAACTGACTCGGTGTCGGGGTGACATTTCCTCAGCATGGAAATGTGAAACACAGGGTGTAACTTATGCAATTCCTGAGGTAACTCTAGTCTATAGGCCACCTTTCCAACTCTTTCTACAATTGGATAAGGTCCCATAAATCTAGGAGCTAACTTCCCTTTCCTTCCAAAACGAAGGACTCTTTTCCAAGGTGAGACCTTGAGATACACTCTGTCTCCAACCTGGAACTCTAGGGATCTATGACGTTTATCAGCATACGACTTCTTCCTATCCTGTGCAGTCTTAAGATGTTGTTGTATAACTTTAATCTTCTCTGTAGTTTGCCGCACAAGATCAGGACCTAACAACTAGTGCTCACCAGTCTCATACCAGCACAAGGGTGATCTACAACGTCTACCATATAAGGCTTCATATGGTGCCATATCAATGCTATGCTGATAGCTATTATTATAGGCAAACTCTATCAAGCTCAGATGTAGATCCCAACTCCCGGTAAACTGGAGAACACATTCTCTCAACAGATCTTCCAAGGTCTGTATAGTCCTTTCAGACTGTCCATCAGTCTGTGGATGAAAGGTTGTACTAAACCTTAACTTGGTGCCTAAATCTCTGTGTAACTGCTCCCAAAAATGACTTGTAAACTGGGGACCTCTGTCAGAAACTATAGTGACATGAACTCCGTGCAAACGCACTATCTCTTGAACATATAACTGGGATAACCTTTCAGCAGAATAGGTTGTTTTGACAGGTAAGAAATGCACTGTCTTTGTCAACCTATCAACAACTACCCAAATGGAATCATGTCCTTTGCTTGTCCTACGAAGGCCAACAACAAAGTCCATGGTCACATGGTCCCACTTCCACTGTGGTATGGGTAAGGGTTGCATTGTTCCTGCAGGTTTCTGGTGCTCAGCCTTGACCTGCTGACACACATGACACCTTATAACAAACTCAGCTACATCCTTCTTCATCCCAGGCCACCAATACATATCTTTCAAGTTTCGATACATCTTGGTGCTCCCTGGATGCATAGCATACATCGAAGAATGAGCTTCCTCCAGAACTAACTTCCTCAGATTATCTGCATCTGGTACTATCATCCTCCCATGATAGCATGCCACCTGGTCATCTAACTCATGAAAACCATCATGCTTCTCACTACCATACTCAGATCTAATCTGTTGAACTGCAGCATCTACTTGTTGTGCCTCCTTAATCTGCTCTCTTATAGTAGGTTTAATCTGCATTTCAGCTAACAAACCAGCTAACAATGACACCTTCAACTGTACGTTGTCTTGCCTTAAAGAGATAAGCATATCTCTCTTAGAGCATACTAAGGAGTTTAGTTGTGCTCTATCCATGGTTGATGTTGCTGATTTCCTACTCAAGGCATCAGCAACCACATTAGCCTTCCCCGGATGGTAATCAATCGTACAATCGTAGTCCTTTATTAATTCCATCCAGCGGCGTTGTCTCATATTGAGCTCATGCTGAGAGAAGATGTACTAAAGGTTCTTATGGTCAGTGAAAATCTGAAACATCTCTCCATAAATATAATGTCTCCAGATTTTCAGGGCATGAACTACAGCAGCTAACTCCAGATCGTGTGTCAGATAATTTTCCTCATGTTTCTTAAGCTGTCGGGAAGCAAAAGAAATCACTTGTTTATCCTGCATCAACACACATCCAAGTCCATTCTTGAAGGCATCACAGAAGACTACATATCCTTTTCCTTGCTCAGGTAGCACAAGCACAGGTGCACTTGTCAACCTCTCTTTCAACAACTCAAAGGACTGTTGACACTTATCACTCCAAGAAAAAGGAGCATCTTTCTTGGTTAACTTGGTCAAAGGTAAGGCTATAGAGCTAAAGTTTTTAATAAACCTTCGATAGTAACCAGCTAACCCCAAGAAGCTTCGAATCTCCGTCGGTGTCTTCGGTTGTTCCCATTGTAGAACAGATTCTACCTTTGCAGGGTCAACACGAATTCCCGAGGCAGATATCACATGTCCAAGAAAAGATACCTCCGGTAGCCAGAACTCACACTTGCTAAACTTAGCATACAGCTTATGTTCTCTTAGCAAGGTCAAAGCTTGGCGAAGATGTTGTTCATGCTGCTGAGCATCCTTACTATAGATCAGAATGTCATCTATGAAGACGACAATACACTGATCAAGGAAGGGTCGAAAAACTCTATTCATGAGTTCCATAAATGCAGCTGGTGCATTGGTTAGTCCGAACGACATAACCGTGAACTCATAGTGACCATATCTTGTCCTAAAAGCAGACTTGGATATGTCACTATCCTTAATGCGGAGTTGATGATATCTAGATCTCAAATCTATCTTTGAGAAGATTGTTGCACCACGCAATTGGTCAAAAAGATCATCAATCCTCGGCAAATGGTACTTGTTCTTTATTGTTACTTTATTAAGTTGTCTGTAGTCAGTGCACAACCGCATTGACCCATCTTTCTTTCTAACAAACAAGACCGGAGCACCCCAAGGTGAAGTGATCGGTCGGATAAATCCCTTCTCAAGTAACTCTTGAAGCTGTTTCTTGAGTTCTGCCATCTCGGCAGGCGCCATCCTATACGGTGTCTGGGCTATGGGTTTTGTATATGGGACCAAATTGATCTCAAAATCAATCTCCCGAGGTGGTGGCATACCCGGAAGTTCTTCAGGAAACACATCCTTGAATTCCCTGACTATAGGAACTTCAACAGGGTTGGGACTCTCCTTGGTAACATCTATCACATGGGCCAAGAATGCATAACATCCTTGTCTCATCAGCTTCTCAGCAACCATAGCTAATACAAGACAGGTGGGCAGAATCTTTCTTTTTCCTTGAAAGATCCATGTGTTGCTTTCATCAGCAAACACTGCCAACTTGGACTCACAATCCAAGACAACTCTATACCTTTCTAAGGTATCCATCCCGAGGATTACATCAAATCCTTGCATATCAAGCGATATAAGGTCCACTTGGATGCGATGCTTAGAAAAGAAGAGGATGCAGGGAGAGCATACTTCCTATAAAACAGCAGACCCACTCAACGGAGTCTCCAAGAACAAACTATCTACCCTATGACTAACTGTCATATGGCAGTTATGAATCACTCTTTGAGTGATGAAAGAGTGCGTACCACCCGGGTCAATCAGAATAGATACTACACAAGATTTAGACATATCAGAATATAAAAGTTCCATCTGACCTGTCACCACTTGTGGATCGACCACTGCCTCTGGTGGGTTCATATCATAGAACCTTGCTATAGCCTATTGTTGAGGTGGTGCTGATGATCCAGCTTGAGACGCTTGCCCGCGTCCTCGAGCTGCTCCTTGAGATTGCCTTCCCTGTGATCCCTGTTGACCTTGTCTTGGAGGCTCTATCACACTGACAGGCTTAGATCGGCAGTTCTTCATCAAATGTCCCACCTTACCACAGTTGTAGCAGCTTCTCTCTTGTGGTCTTGGTGGTCCAGTAACTGACATTGATGCAGAACTCTGAGTCTCCCGAGGTGATTGTCCTCGTCCTCTACCTCTACTTGGAGACCACTGAGTCTGAGAACTAGATCTAGGTGGTGGAGGGTTAGGTGCAGAGGATCTAGGCTTCTTAAAGTCCCTAGATGAAGAACCCTGGAACTGTGGATATCTTTTCTGAGTTTGCCTCTTCTCAACCACAGATCTCTCTATCCTTCGGACTGACTCAACGAAGGTAGAGAATCTCTCTCGGTTTTCTAAGGCAGACACAGGGGTAGTCATATCAGCATTCAAACCCCTCTCAAATCTCCTGATTCTTTCTTCTTCTGTGGCAGCCATGTGCAGACAAAATCGCAACAACTCCATGAACTTAGCTTCATATTCGCTAATGTTCATCATGCCCTGCCTCAGTCTCTCAAACTGAGAGATCTTCTCGTCTAGGAAGGTCTTTGGGAAATATCTATGAACAAATTACCGCCGAAAGTCTTCCCACGAGATCTCCATTCCAGGTCTCTTGTGCTCTTCCATTGTCCACCAATGACCGGCACTGCCTTTGAGAAGATAGACAACATGTCTAACCTTCTCAGCCTCCGGGATATTAAGAATCCTGAAAGCCTTCTCCAACTCTGTTAACCACAGATCAGCATCTGCGGGGTCGGCAGTCCCAAAGTACTCGGTAGCTCCGACACGACGAAGTCGCTCAAACATCTTATCGATACCTTGTCCTTCAGGCTGGGCAGGTGCCCTAGGTGCAGGCATGGGAATCCTGTCGGTGATGTGTGTCATGGCAGTCATAAACTGTCCGAACATAGTTTGAACAGCTGGGTTACCCATATCGGCTGGGTCAAACTAGGGTGGTTCAGGTGCAGGCTGTTCTATTTCAGGAACCCTTGCACCGCCTCGAGGTGCACTAGCACTACTCTCTGCCACGTACTCATCATGTGGCTCTGCCATCCTCATGTATCTTCTTCTCCTGAGGAGCAGAAGATTCTATTAGATAAGGAAGAGATACTAAGGATATACTCGACATCCTAAGTCCTATGTCTCTGTAGACTCGGCGAACCTAGATCTCTGATACCACTTAATTGTGGGCTCTGATCTCCAAACCACGATTTAAACTTAGCGGAAGCGATTCGATTAGCAGCGGAATACCAAAAATCAGCGGAAATTAAAACTTTTTGTGATAAAGCATTGAAACCATAAAACTTTCTTCATAAAAGGAGATAAACTGTTTACATCCCAGATAATTACTTCTTGAGTAATTATATACGACATGATACAAAATCTCAAGAACTCATAACTAAAATCTCAGACCAAAAGACTCCAAGACCTGAGAGTACAGAGGACACATAGGACTGACTCTAACTACACCACATGGCAGGCTAGATCTCCACCTGAGATTTTACTGCTGCCCCTGGTGCTGCTGCTACTGGGACTGGTCACCTATAGACCTGTTCCTCCGTCCTCGACGTCCACCTAAAAAGTTGAAGTCTACGGGGTGAGACAATTTTACATAATTGTCCCAGCGAGAGTTATAACTCTCCACCAGAAGCTTTATTATAACATCTCAAAGAATAACTTAAGCAGTAAAAGTTTCAAAGTATCCAACATCGGATATAATAGTAAGCATGAGTTCAATAGTTATAAAACATGAAGACATTTGCACTATTCAGTGTAATATCAATCAATCAACTCGTAGTTATCTCTAACAGGTATGCTACGCTGTGGATTATGTTTTTCAAACATTACTTTTATGCCCTGTGGAGATGAGGTTTACCACTCATACTCCAACCAATCACTGCTAAGTGCCTCGGTATCATACTAGGTCATCGAAAGAGCCGGATTCTCATGACCTTCACCTTCCTCAGTCAGTAAGAGGATTACTTGTAGGACATCTCGTGCCTCTACTATAATAGCTTTCTAGGGTAATCTGGTACTTCGCTATTTTAGAGTTACAGTGGCATTTTGTACTCTCTTCGTCATTAGGAGATTTCATGTTTATCTTCCACTGATACAGATATCTGTGCTTTTTTCGTCATCAGGAGGTTTCATGTTTACCATCCACTGATACGGTATGGGATTATAGTGAAGGATTGATGGATTACACATCTACATCAAACACCTACACTAGGATGTAAGGTTCTACACATCCATATACCCCACATAATCAAAAGTATGTGATCCAGGAGTTCCCTTAGGAAAACCTGTTTTACCATCATTTGATCTCTGACAATGATGGATCTATGATCAGGGCTCTACATTACACTTGATTAGTTAGGTACATTCAGTATTCTTTTAACATCATACATTGTTCTTTAAACAATAACATTAGCATAACAGCTATGAAAGGAGAATACTAAATGTAACAAGCCTAACTCTCATCAATCATCATTTCTAAATACATTGATCACAAGTCATCTCTAAAGCATGACCTTGATGGTAATTATGGCTCTCACAGCCCATTTTAATCCATAGATTGCTATTGACAATGCATCAGGATATATTACTATTCATAAAGCTAAAGCATGCTTTCAATGAATATAGTTTCATAATCCATACCTGGATATGATCATCATCTCATGACAACCTGCATGGTTAATTCAACTGATAACAGTAAACAATTCATTCTAGAAGATACACTTTCAAACTCTTAGAAGAGTCAAGTTCCCCAATATTCAACAATCAGGGTTTACTATTCATATTACATGTCATTACCCTAGAGTTAGGGTTTACTATTCACTCCATGGTGAATTGAACTCATAACCACATCATGTATGAGAAACATCATCATTAAAGCTCTTAAATATGATTAAGATTCACTAAACATCATAATTAGGGTTTCCATGATCTCACATAGGTGGATCATACCCTAAACATGCACATTCATGTGTATTGAAAGTATCTTACTTGAGTTTCCACCATAAAAGGGTACTTTCTCTCTCTTAGGATACTTTCTCTCTCCTCATACTAGTAGATGGTGACAACACCTCTCTAAATCAGGTTGGGTTAAGTCCTCATTGACTAGCATAAGCCAAAACATCACTATCATGTGATTAGGGTTTGATTAGAACAAGGTATTACTCAATTAAACCCCTCAAGGGTATTTTGGTAATTTACCTCATGATCACCATCATGGGTCAATTCATTAACCTCTTAGTCCCTTAATGACCTAGGTTACCATTAGGATTTAGGTTAAATCACCATTGAACCAATTACACCATCAATTGATTAAGCACAAACCACCTTGAACACCTTCAAACGGTTTCAACCTTCAACCACCAATCGGTCTTGAGACCGTTTGGTGTCAAACGGTCTTGAGACCATTTTCCCTCAAACGGTCTTGAGACCATTTGGGTGTGTTGACCGTTTTGACTTTGAAACTGTTTGAATCTCATGCGGTTTGAAACCGTTTGATCAAAGTATCTTGAGATCGATTGGTCCAAACGACCTTGAGATCGTTTGAGCCCAAACGGTCTTGAGACCGTTTGGCCCCAAACGGTCTTGAGACCGTTTGGCCCCAAACGGTCTTGAGACCGTTTGGCCCCAAACGGTCTTGAGACCGTTTGGCCTCAAATGGTCTTGAGACTGTTTGGATCCAAACGGTCTTGAGACCGTTTGGTCCAAATGGGCTCAAACTGTTTGGACCTCCAACTAGGATAAAAAGTGACAATTGTTTATAATTAAGTATGTTGAAGCCCTCAATTGGCCAAAGCCATGTTAACCACTTATAAATTGAGTCAATTAGGATGAACCGCAATCACTTGGACACCAAACTAACCCTCAATTGAAAGCCAATTAGGGTTAAGTCCACCTCAAATAGGGTTTCAAATCGGATGGTCATCAATGTTCAACAATGTGAATCAATTCAAGGTTGAACCTATCAATTGACCTCCAATTGGGCCCAAACTTGGCCCAAACGGTCTTGAGATCGTTTGGACACCATCCAAACGGTCTTGAGACCATTTTCCCAAAGTTTGACCAAAAACCAAGTCGGTTGGATTAGGGTTGAACTCCAATTAGGTCTAAAGTCAGTAATTTTATCAATTCATCAACTTAATGCAATTGGACCTTTAAACCATTAGATTATCTCAACCCTAGACCTCCAAACGGTCTTGGGTTGTACCCAAACGGTCTTGAGACCGTTTGGAAGAACCCCCAAACGGTCTTGAGACCGTTTGGGTCCTTCAACCCAAAACTCAACAAGATCTATGTTTTAAAACAACAATTTCAACCCGATTAGGGTTAGGATGTTGAAGTGCCTTCAACTCTCAATTGGTTAAGAATTAAACTGTGATTCTTTGCAGGAATGAAATTCAATATATTACCAACAGACCCTCAAACGGTCATCCCTTGGTCAACCCTATCAAATGGTCTTGAGACCGTTTCAATCCAAACGGTCTTGCAAGGTCGTTTGAGGGCAAACGGTTTGAAACCATTTGACCTTAAACGGTTTGCAACCGTTTGGACCAAGAGGGTCCAAGGTCGTTTGATAAAGTAACCTAGGAATTCATGCCCATCATCTTCAACCTCTGTCAAGGTCGGTTATTCCACCGTTTTGCTTGCAAAAGTGCAAGAAGAAGAGAGGTAGAAGAAGAACTAATTGCTAAATTGGAAGAACAAAAATATACATATAAAGCAAGGAGTTTAGAGTTATAAAACCCGCCTAAAGGTTGTTCCTTGAGCTCCAAGCTTTAATGGCGTCTTAGAGCTCCACAGGTCGGCCAAGGTGAATTCTCCAAGGAAACGTTGGGAAGGAAAGGCTAGAAAGATAGAGCTAGGTGAGCTAGCCATGAATCCAACCTTGAAAACGAGTTTCCTCCATGAATTCAAGCAAAAAGGGGTGATCCAAACTTACCTAGGACCCTTGGTCGTCCTTCTCTGCTCCAGAGCTAGCCTTGTTTGGTTGAGAAAGAAGAGAAGAAGTGAAGGAAATGAAAGATCCGTTCACTTGTTGCAAGGGAGAAGGCTTATATACTTTAGGCCTTATTACACCATACGGACCTCTAAAGCATGGAATTTACATCTAAGTCCCTCCTTGCTCAAGGGCACGTCCAAACTCATCTAAACTTATGCAAAGCTCATGAAATCTCAAGATCTAAGGGTAAAGAAAGCCAACTTTCAACTAGGTACATACATGAAAGGTCTCCATACCCATATTAGGTGATTTTTATCACAAAGATCATTTTTCTTATCTGATAGTTCATTGATGTGTCCCTTTTATCATTTCTACTCTAAATGATGACAAGAGTTATAAAAGATGTTCTAGATGAAGTATTTTACAAATTGCACCCCTCAATTTGGGTAAATTGCACTTTACTCCAAATTAGGGTTTTTAAGCACAAGGATCATTCCACAAGCTGCATCTTGATGCCCAAGCTTGGGAACTCCATCTTACCTCATCATATTCACTCATATGATGTCTTATTATCATAAGAACATCTCAACCTGTGAACATAGCGAGTTAACCCCTTTAACTGGGTAATTTGCACATAGGTCCCTGCACTACAAAACAATGCTACAACTTTACATATAAAGGAGCAAAATTGAAAGTAAATGTTCTTGAGGAACTTAATGACATGCCAGGGAGTATTCACAAGTATATAATTACATATTTAGGCAAAACTTCCAGGGTTAGGTTATAACCCAGGTCAGGGATGTTACAGTGCATTTATGATATGTAGATCATCTCAGACTGTGTAATGTTGCCTTCTAATTCCTCAATGACTAAGGGTTAAGAGTGTGGAAGCCAAGGCTTGTGTGAAATTGGATATGTTGTGAAATTAAGATGAGTTATCTTTCACCTTAAGTTTACTGGGTTTGAATTTTCCTTTTAAGGAGGGGTGAATGTTATATCCTCAATTTTGGTAGAACTCAATTATATAAATAAATTGATTTGTAAATTTTCTAATGGTATTATTGTTAATAGAATAATAATTTTAACCACATTATGGCATGTGTATGACCCATGAGGCCAGCGAGACTATTTTCTTAGCAAATGGATCTTTGTGGCACAAATTAAATAAATAAAATGGAATTAGCACATAACTAAAAGACAATGGAATTACGAGATGTCAGTTTAAAAAAATATGTTTGCGGCGATTGTCCCAAGTCATCTTCCTGAATGACTTGCCGAATTTTGAGGACAAAATTCCTATAAGAGGGAAAGGATGTTATAACTTGGTTTTTTATGTTTTAATATAGTATTTGCAAATAATGTAATATGAAGGAAACATTAGATAGATGGTTCTCTATGTGTATTATTTGGAAATTGTGGATTGAAAGTGAAAATACTCCATATGGTATGGACTTCATGTAGTTCATTATTTTCAGTAAACCTTTAATAGATTTTGGATAAAGAAAGTGAGGAAAAACTTATAATAAAGGGATTTCCAAAAATGATGGACAATTAGTAGTGGAATACTCTAGAAAAGAGAGTTTTTGTGCATAAATAAAGATTGGTGACTTTGTTAATTATTGGATAACTGACGTATAGAATAATTTACAAGTTTCCAAAAGAAAATAAGATACATGGTGTTTTAGACAATTAAAGAGAAATTATCTATCTAGTTTGGAAACACATGTTTTGAGACATGAATTAGTATTATTTTTTTATCAAACTTTTGGTAAACTTGAAAATTATAAGGAAATGAAGAAAATTCTAGAAGCTGGGAGATAAAGGATGATCAATGATATAATGGTTTCCAAAGGAGTAAGTTTTATATGTGAGACTTATTCCAACAAATCCCAAATTTCAAAATAAGATAAGAAAGGTATTTATTAGTTTTCCTACAATGATTGACAATACTCATAACTACTGGATAGAGAAGAGATCAACTTAAGAATGATGGAGTTTAAAGTAAATATGTTATTAGAAAAAATGGAAATAAATGCATGCCCTCTCTCTCCATAATTTCATGTGGCGCTAGATTATGGGTGAGGAAGGTAGGTTTAGATGCAATGAAAGATATTGATTGGAACTTTTCCTTACACACCAAGTTTTAATAAGAAAGAGGATGATATCGTGAACTTTGGGTTATAGAATAGAAACTATGAATTTCTATAATAGAAGGAATGTATTACTGTATTGCCTAAAAGAGATGTATTGTGAATATGGGTAAGCATGAAAGTTATAACCCATGATGGTCATCCCCTCGACATGTATATAGGAACGACAATCTAGGATTCCTATCCAAGGTCACACTATCCCTCACTTCCCTCTCTCTCTTTCTCTTCATGTAGGATGCCTATATAAGGCATGGTGAATCACAGAACGATATCAAGACCACCTACAAACCCTCCGCCCCATCATCCTCCCTATATTCTCCCTCTTCTTGCATTTGGGGCAGCACTACACAGTCTCCAAGGATGGTCTAGAGCCATGATGGAGAGTGGGCATGAGGAACGACCACATGGGCTGGCGCAGCATAACCCAAACCAGACACCCTTTTGACCTTTGATGTCGGTGGTCTAGCGAGAGGATGTAAAAGACTGTGGTTGTTGGGTGTCTGATCTGCCAGAGTGGTGACGAGGAGTTACGGTCGATCAAGGCACCGTAGTGGGTTCGTAATGATAAGATGAGTGGTCAAAGAACAAGTTACAACCACCATGGGTGGGCAATCATGGTGCAACCATTAGGCATTGCAGGCCTTCAGTCTCAGGAAGACCATAAACTGACACACTCCTACTCTAACCAGATCCACGACAAGGAGTGCTCCTTGTGACCAAACTTCTTGACCTTTGATGCGGACAGACTTTTCTACAAGTGTTATGTCGACACATACTTCTCATCATCCCAGCAATCTCGGCCTAACCTAGAGCCTTGTCACACTCAGAAGGGTGTGGTGGAGGTGAGGGAATTTGTTCTTGTCACTTCCACTATGGCAATGAAGAGAAGGCGTCCTGGCTCTCCCTCACCCATCTGCATAGGGTTGGAGGAGATATATACGTGAGGTAGAAGGAGAATTACAATTAATTGACCAAAATCCACCTCTACTGTGTGAAGAAATATGACTCACAACCCAAGGGCATTGTAGACAATTCATTATAACATTAGCTGGGAATTAAGGTATGTATAATGGATATGTTGCCTATGTGACATTATCCTATTGGTCTACTATTGTTTTACTTGCAAAAATTGTATAAAATAATTGGTAACTAAATTTAAGACAAGTTATATATGAAATTTGATAAGAAAAATGAGAGAAACTCAAAGAAAATATAATTGAGATTGGGTAATGCATCCTTTTCCAAAAGTAGTGCAAAGATGGGTTTAATGGTGATTTAAGCATAAAAACCCTAGATTTAGATATTAACATGTTGAATATGTTAGAAACATCTATTTTATGCAAAAATTTGATAATGTAGAATATAATGGTAATTTAACATGTGGTAGATATGATCATCATGGCTATACATAATATGAATTGGGATTCTTAAGTCATTAAAACAATAATTATGGGAATTAGAGTTTCAAAGCATAACTGTAATGATAACTTGAGGCCAAGGATAGCTAAACCTTAGATAAGGACCCGATAGGGTTTAATATATTTAACATGATGGTAACACTTTAGGATTTACATACATGCAAATATAATATGATTTCTTGTATTCATCTTTGTTGATTGGATTGTTTGAATGTAATTGAAGTGTAATTTGCATGATAATATGCATGCTCACCATCAAGGTATGTGGTTACACCTATGACTACACTCATTAGTTTGATGATGTTTTCTAAGGATTGTTGGATTCATAGAAAATTAAATAGTTGGGTGGTTATTTATATCCTATAAATCATAAAGGTACTATGGATATCACACTATATGAACGTAACTAGCACTAAAGCTGTGCCACCTCTGGATGTATGGAAATATAAGGAAGACGATGACCAAGACCCTGGGGCAGAAGATCAACAAAGGTCAAACCCCTGGGTGGGAAAGAATAATATAGAAGCAAGCACCAGGAGGAGAGGTGGCCTATTTCCCTTGTGGGAACAAAACCCTAGAGGGGTCTGACAGAGGCTGGATGGATAAGGGTTGAATAGTTAAAAGGAATGTTAATTTTTGATTCTATAATCCTAATTTTTTTAATATGTTGTTACACCAAAATGTGATTTTTTTGTCCCACATACCAATATAACTTGTTATACTAATTGTATCTTGTTTCACGACATTTTAGGTTTATGGTAAATGTAAATATGTTCAGAGACATGATAAACCAGATAAAATGACATGAAGGCATTAATCTGTGTAAGGAGGATTCACTAGACACTTCTTCTCTATGTACAATTTTGATGATAGAATTTCTTGTATAAGCATCTTGCAAACAATATTTGAAATGAATGGGATTATTTACTATTGATTATTATTTGTTGAAAATTTGGATCTTTGGGAAATATTAGGCAATGGCTCCCATTTTTTGTCCTTCGTTAAGTTGGGGGTTTCTAAAAAGTGAGGTAATTACAATAATGACTGTGAGTATTGCTTGTTGATGAGAGTTCTTAAATGGTGAAAACCAATCCAAGTTCTATCCAAATATTGAAATACATTAAAAATATCTAAACTCCATTTTTCTTTGTTAACTTAGGTTATTTTACTTTTGTTGCCTCATTTCTAATTTGATTACATTGTTCAAGAAGGATAACTTTGTTTCTCTCTTTGGTTTGAGTTAGCTAAGATAAGATATTGAATCCAAAATAGCTTGTCACCCTTGTCACTGAGCTCAACCCCATTTTCAATAGAACACCCCATATTATCATTGTGGGCATCGAAGTATCTGGTATATAAATTTGAAGTTCAGTTACTCTTGATCTGTCTCCATTTTGGACATGCGGTCATGGCTGATCAATACTTTAGACTGCCTAGCTTGCCACAATATTGTCTATAAAGGATGTCAAGGCCAGAACTCCATATTCTAGTATTCTATATGAAAGTTCCAATGAAGAAATGGGAAATCATCTTTAAAAATATGATAACCCATACTCGTTGTATCACTTACCCTTCATGAGAAGTAAGAAATAAAAAGGACAAACACATCAACTGTGGCCTCCAAAACCATAATATACATATTTTTGTTACATTTAATAGATGACTAAGATAACTCTAGTGAATGTATGTTCTTGGTTCTAGATATAAATGCCAAAGAGATGTTCACCTTGAGAAGAATTTGGGAAGGGAACCCTATCATATGGAAAAAAAATTCATATAAAAATGTCACATGTGTACGATGCTTAAATATATCCTTCTTAGTTTCCTCTTAGTAATATTGGGACAAGATCTTCATCAAAGGTTTATTTCTTATAATTATAGCATTAGAGAAGTGTTTATAACGTGTTCTAGACTTACCTAGAAAATAATATGATCAAGATAAATGATACATAATAGCATGAATGATTCATCTATCTTTTTATACATATAAATATTTGTAGTGGAAAACATTGCACATCTTTTTTGAGTTAGGAGCGATACTAGGTTCCACCCCTCAAACCCGTGTGGTGGCCAAACTCTTGGGAGAGTGGTAAATTCAAGACGGCTTCTAGGAATCAAACTCAGGTCCCTTTATTAGGGGACACAGTGCTTCACCACTTGGACCACTTCCTTGCCATCACAACTTTAATTACTTAAAATAATATAGGATAATGCACACATTTTTTATTGTCATGCATTTTAATATATATATACACATGACCTAGTTAAACATCAACCTATATGATAATACTTCAATTACATCTAAAGAAAAAGTTTCCTCTTATTTCATGCCTCATTTAGATGTGACTTTTATACTCATCTTGACAACTATTAAGAATTCAACATGATTTCTGAAATCAAATTGGTTGACATTAAAATTTAGTTGAATGCATGATTTTTTGATTCGGTTATAACTATAAAATGTAGTTATCATACATGTAAATGATTTCAATTATTTGTGTGCTATAAATAGCCCTTACTATACTAAGACCAAAATCGGGTGTCAAAATGTCTGACTAGCATCTTCTTTTCTAATGTGCATGATCGTGAACATATCTATGTTTGTTTGTAAAATGTAATGGTGAAGTTTGTGTGACCAAAAAGTTTATGAAGCGTTGGCACATAACCATATAAACTATATGAAAATTTTCACTTCTCTATTGCACAAGGCTCTTCTACATGGTCACGTCCAAGGATTCACAAATATACTTGGGGAATCTTGTTTATAAGAAGATATATATTTGCATGGTTCGTCATAGTCAACTTATTGTTGTAATTCTTTGTTTTGCATTAGAATATATACCCTTGACACTAATTCTTTCTCATTTCATTTTTTCATCAACAATAATTTCTTTAACATGGGATCGACAATGTTTCCAAATTCAGTATTAACTCCAAAGCTAAGATCACTTGTTAATTACAATGTTTAGGAAGTCTACATTTAAGAAGTATCCAAAATATACTTATAGGGTTGATTTTCATCATAATATTCACCTCCAACTAGGTTAGGAAGTGTGGTGGTTTTGTTGATTCCTCTCTCTCTCACTCACTCACTCACTCTAGCTTTTTATTTGGTCTCTCTTCCCCTCTCTTTTTTCTATCTCGGGTTTTAGGGTGTACTGTGTTTGTCTTCTTTAGTAGGTATTAAATCTCTCCTATTGAGAATTTGTATCCCAAATTCTCTAGCTCATGTATTTTTAATATATTTTTTTAATGTAACGATAATTCTCAATCTGAGAGTACATGGTGAGAACATCCTCAGTCTATAATCTTATATTTTGATATATCACTACATACTCAAAGTTTATTGAATCAAAGGTCTCCATCACGTAAGGTTGCATATTAAGAAAATGGCATTTTGAGAAAATTTATAAATGTTAGTCTTATGTTATAATATATTCCAAAAAAGAGTTTTGTCAAGATTCAAAAACATTATATGTGATTATGGATAAAATTATGTTTATGTGTTTTATAGCTTACTATGATTAATTGTCTTTTGTTTCAAATGGATTAGCAATGTCAAAATGATAACTATCTGTATAGAGGCTACACGGATGAGTTGTCCCATTAGGTTGTGTTTGATATGTGGTGACAAAATATGTGTGATGGTGATAGTGATGTTGAAATGGTGATGAAATTGTTACAGATTGTTGTTTGGTAACACATGCATGGTGATGGTTAAAGAAATGGGAAAATACTTAAAAATATTGTTTGTTATATGGTTATGAGGATGGTGATAGGGAACTATTTTTATAGAAAACACCTCATACACATATAAACTCTATTTATTAAACGCCTCACATATGATTTTTTTTTTGACATGAATAACACAAACATTCTATCATCAAATTTTAGTATGGGTATGAACTATTTATTTTAAAGAAAATATCAAAGAGACTCTTTCATATGCTGGTTCTATTTATTAACAACCACGGCAAATAAATGCTTCAAATAAAAAGTTATAAAAACAAAAATATTTCATCATAATTTTTTTTGATAAAAACATTATCAATTTTTCTCAACCATATTGCATATGACTTGACATAGCTCGTATTGTGGGCAACAAAAGAAGGACTTCATCATATTTGGATGCTCAACTAAATAAAGAAAATTTTTGACGGGAAATATTATCTTGGAGGAAAAAAGTGACTTGGAGGAAAAAGGTGTGGCAGGAAAGTTTTCATTGGTAGGAAAAATTATTTGACGAGATACATTATCTTGTAGGAAATTTTTTTAGTAAAAAACTATACCTTGGAGGAAAAAAAGTGTGGCCGAAACGTCGTGTTGGAGGAAAAAAGAGGTCTTGGAGGAAAAACTTGTGGAAGGAAACTTTTTCTTGAAGGATATAAGCTTGGACGGGAAACTTTATCTTGTAAGAAAAAAGATTTAGCGAGAAACTTTATTTTAGAGTGAAAAAGGTGTGGTGAGAAACATTGTCTTGGAGAGAAAAAGGTGTTTTGGAGGAATGTGTGGTGGGAAATTTTTTTCTTGAAAGAAAATACTTATCTTGGAGAGAAACATCGTGGTAAGAAACTATTATGTTAGAAGGGAGCTTTTTAATGAAAAATAAATATTAGTCAGTAGTGTATATATTAACAAAATAAAATAAAAATAGTGGCAGATTTTTTTCCAAAAAATAAGATAATAAATAATATTTAGAGGAAAATATTTTTTGATGAAAAACCAACAATTATTGGCAGAAAAAAAATCTTGGAGGAAGACATGTAGCCTAGAGAAGGAAAAATATAGTAGAATGTTTTTTTGCACATATGTTAGTTTTATTAATGGTGAATTAAAAGAAACTTTTTTCACCATCATTCACTATACTTTTCCATAAAGACAAAAATATACCAAAATTCACTATGGATTCCCTCCCCATGATTCACCACGTACCAAATACCGCCTTAAACTAATGGCCAAGTTCTCTTTCGCATGCATTGTGGCGAATCATTCTACGCAATGGAAAAAAAGACGAAGTCATGCCTTATTTAATATCTCCAAGTAGATGGCAACAGAAGTGGTTTCTACAACCCACGACTACTTTATTTTAACTAATTCATTTGCATAATATAGGTTATTTTATGGGCAAGGCAAAAGTTCGAGGAAAATTAATAAAACACTCGACGTTTACATCAAAATAACTGGCATAACACGGAAGCTGTTTAAGCCAGAAAGAAGTCAGTCTCGTCTCTCTATTTGGAAGCCTCACATCTTAGACTACCAAATATTTGACGAGATCTAAGGCTTGACAGTCAGGTCTTCCATATAGAATCCCTTTCAATTACGTAGAAATTATGATTTGATGGGATCCAGCGCTCTAGAATCTGTGTGGAAAAATTATAATCTTTTATTAGTAAAAGTTACATAAATATATAGATAAATACTAGTAAATGCACGTCTTTTGCATAAGACTCTTACACATTATAGTTGCACAAATGAAAATAGATTACATAAAGAAGGGACAAAAGTAGTATTAATTTATTGTATGGTAAAATATTCATGTACGAAAGATGTTACATTTTATTTTAATGAGAGACTATCTTGTTCTCCCCTAGAAGTCAACAAATCACTAATGTTTACATCAACGTCTACCTTTAGCCACACAGGTGTTACATTTTCTAATTCATACAATTTTTTTTGTTTTAAATGTGTATACTTGTTTTTTTTCACGTCTTTATAATTCTGAAAAGCTTTTACAATTTCTTTGTGCACATGGTGGTTAACCTTATCAATGGACGATATCTCCATGTTTTCCACCATTGAGCATGGCTAGTCCATCGTGTTTAATGATATTTATTGTGTTTGTATCTTGGACTCACATTAAAATTTCATGTTTATTTTCATTCTTATAGAGGTGCCACCTTGAAAATGGACACACATACAACAATAACTACAAACTGTTTTCTTATATTATAAAAATGCATACTAATATATATGGTAATCTATCACCACTAATAGCATTACCAAAACTATATATCCTAGATTTATCATCAAATGTAATTGATATTTTTTTTGTAATTTTAGCAATGGTATTTGATAACTTCATTTTTGTTATATTAGTGGTATAATCAGAAACGATTTTGTGGATATCATTTTACCTTAGTTTCTTTGGACATCTAAGTTGTAAATTCTTACAAATCCGCGTGCAAACATAAGTAGTACAATATCTCATCTAGGCATCACCAAAGTTGTGACCTATGTGGGTGTAAGATGAACTGATATAATGAAAAATAACATGTTCGATGGAGATGAAGGAGGTACCCCTAAAAACAACATACCTTAGGGATGAAATAAAACTTAAATTGAACATGGTGCAACGACAGGAAGCAAAAAGTCTAGAATCTGCGGTTGTCTACTAGAATATTCTCTATGATAAACTTTCCACCTCCGCTGATACCTCCTCCAAAATTATAATCTAGAATACAACATATAATAAAGTTGTTCGGCGGTCTGTTTACATCATCTTAGCATCAGTGGCGTAGCCACATTGGGGCACGGGAGGGCACAAGCCCTACCCGGTGCCAAGTTAAAAAAAAGGAATCTGCAGGTAAAATTTCCGATTTTAGTGACGGCCAGAGAAACGTCAATAGGAGTGCCCTACCCGTCCCGAATCTGCATGAAACAATCTCGTATGCGTGATCCCAGCCGTCTCTGCGTCCATTCGGCTTCCCACGTACGCCCACTCCCAAGTCCCAAGGAAGACCCTATTTCCCTCTAACTTCTTGTTCCTCTCAAACTGCCAATAGATATAACTCTTTGTTTCTTTGAAACTGTCAATAGATAATCGACATATGTTCCAGATTCAAATTTATACGGTGCCCACCTATAAAAAATTCCTAGCTTCGCCCACTTCTTAGCATAATGATTTATATAAGAACTTGAATTGTCTAGCTTAATGTAATAGCCAATCAGACGCAATTGTATAATATTCGATCGTTTGAAATTTGCCTAGAACGCTCAATGTGCACATCTTACTTGAATAGAAGTTACCTTCGTGTCTATATCTAAAAGCCTCACGCGATTTAATAACAAGCACTGCAATAAATCTCTAGTTTGACTGCGTCGTCTTATCATCATTGTTTAAATGTGTGGCTATGGATGAAATCATGTTTAGATGTTATATATCTTACTGTAAAAAAACAAGAAGTTGTATAACTTACTATGACAAATTATTTTTCATTTCAGATGCAAATTTATTGTCAAACGGATAATTATCAATACAGAGGTTAGTAAGATGTGCTTTCCAATGAAACTAACGGCCAAGTTTTCCTTGGATTGCATTGTGTCGAAGCATTCTATGTAGTTGAAATAAATGTAGTCACGCCTTATTTAATTTGTCTAAATAGATGTCACAAAGTAGAGGTTTTTACAATCCCCGCGGCTACTTTGTTTTAATTATATTATTCTGTGGACCTACTAAAATTTAGAGAAAAAAACACTAAAACACTTGCGCGTGAACAACTCATAAGAGACACAACGCGGAAACGTCTAATCGGAAAAGAAGTAGCCTCGTCTCTCTATTTGGAAGCCTCACATGATCGACTAACAAACATTATAAAACAAATGTTATGTAACAGTTGATTTACAGTACCTGGGTAATAGAAAGAGACATGAGATAATATAGTTGTTTCACGTTGTAAAACAAATGTTATATAACACTTTATTTATAGTACTGACTAACATAACGAGACATTCGACATAAATAACCGAGTTTTAAAGTCTGGCTATGTCGTCTTAGCATCATTGTTTACCAGAGTAACAAACTGATCCTTTGCTTGGTTCCTACTTCAGCGTGCACAATACGTCATTATACGACTAATCCTTCGCATGGTAACCTTGGTTCCTATATATACGGTCCACCTGATCAAAATCTCACTGCAAACCAATCTTTCACATCTTTTTTTTACAACATGGCGCCCAAAACACTACCTTTTATCTTGGCAATTTCCTTTGCTCTCATGCTCTTAGCTGCTGATGTTATAGCTACTAATGCAAATGAGGAAGTAACAAATGGTGAGTAAACAACTTATTCAAATGCTTGGGAAATTGCGTGAATATATGCATGTTGGTCTATCTTATGATTGTATGTGGCTCAATCCCTAGCATTCTGATTAAATTATTCATGTGCTTGCTATGCATGGCAGATGTATCTGAAAATAACGGAGGTGGAGGATTTTATCCTGGGCCATATCCTGGAGGACCACATTGGCCACCTCATGGTTGGTACTGTTGTCGCTGGAGTGGGTACCCGAGACATTGTGCACATTGGTGTCGACGTTGGTGATCATCCTCGAATAAAAGCACTCTTTTAAGGTGGAATAAGAATGAAGAAAAAATTGAATAAGTTAGCTTGATCTTATCAGAACAAGCTAAACAGTGTGTTCTACGGTTTGTATTTGTGTCTGGCATCTTGTATAGTGTATAGTGTGTACCAAACATATATATATCATACTTTAAATGGCCTTGTTACATGATAACATATGAACATTTCCGATCTTAGTTGAAGTGTTATTTATTTGAATGATAAATAATTCCAACACTATGTACGCACATATCATTTTATATTTATCTAAATTTTTTGATATGGTATTAGATTTTAGGCATTATGGTCTGAGAACCAAAATCTTTGAATGCCAAATATGTGGGAAGAAAAAAAAATAGTTTTTGATAAGAGGACACATAAAAGAGGATGGACTCTTATAAATTTACTAGCTTGTTGTTAAAATTTCTATTCTCTTCTCGATCACAGTGTGATGAGAGGAAAATCAAGCATGAATCAATATGTTTTGTGATGTCCATTTTCCCATCTCGTAGCACTTTATGAGTTCAACCAATAGGGCCTCCATGTACTTGTTATTGTGTTGAAGAAATTCTATGATACTATAGATGTTGATTACCTTTTTGGACTGAATATGATGTTGGCTAGGACCACCTATTAAAACAAGTAATGAATTGAATGAAAATTACTTCCAAATTTTATAGAGGCTTCATCAATGGAGCATGGACATATGTTAAGTGATATTTACACAAATTTCAGTAACGTTTAGTAACTCATGTGTGGATGATCATTAAGCTATAAAAGAAAGAAAATGACAATGTGTTGTTTAGATTCTTGACTTCTAGACTTTTTTGACGTTGTTTAGAGATATTTTCCAAATAATTTGGTGGAAAGAGTTGATGGCAAAACCTTGTATATTTATGAAAAAATATTTAATTCACCATGATAGATCGGAAAGCATGGGCAAAATCAAGTCAATGTAAATGACCTCCATAAAGGTTATAGTGGCCTATGACATTGTTGTTGCGGTTCTTGGAGATAACCCCATGTGCCCTATAGTGACTTAGAATGGAAACGAGCGAGAAAACAAACTCAAGAGTTTGGAGAAAGAGGAAGAAAACTACTTTTATTTTAGTGATGGTGATCCCAACACAAAGATGTAACACTTGCTATTATGAAGAAAGAACTCAAAGAACACTTCCATTCTTTGTTTAAAGATGACAACTCCACCATTAAAGATTGATATATTGTTCCCAATGGGGAATTGTCTATTTCCCATAACTTGTACAACCAAGATATGACTCCTATTAGGCTTAACTCCTGCATGCCCTCCCAGATTATCACAAATGAGATGAATGTCAAACACTATAAACATGTGACTAACACTAAAATTAGGGAGGCAATGTTCTGAATAGACGCTAAAAAAGAAACATGCCCAAAGCATTTAATTGTAAGTTCTTCCATACAACATGGCTGATGATTAAGGATGGAAATATTCATGTTATTATATTCCTATTAGTAGGACAAAAGATGGTGTCTGAGGTCAACCAAAAACTCATAAAGTTATGATGTAAAAAAATGAACTAAGATAATGTCTGATTATAAAAAAAACCCTAATGTTTGCGCAATACAAGATCATCTTCAAGATGCATGTAATTGTCGAGAAACTTTTCTACCATCAATCATCATTCATAGACAATGTGCATTTATGATATGTAGATCATCTCAGACTGTGTAATGTTGCCTTCTAATTCCTCAATGACTAAGGGTTAAGAGTGTGGCATCCAAGGCTTGTGTAAAATTGGATATATCTAAAGCCTATGATTTTGTGAGGTTGGATTCTCTATGGGAAATAAGAGGGCCATGAGGTTTACTTATTTAAAAGATTAATATGATCCAAGAATGGATTTTGAGATCAAAATTTCACTTCACAACCAATCCTTCATATATTATCAATAACATGGTGCCCAAAACACTACCTTTGATCCTGTCAAATTCTTTTGCTCTCATTCTCTTGGTTGTTGATGTTATAAATACCAATTTAAACAAGGAAGTAACTAATGGTGGTGAAGAACTGATAAACTTGGTAGAATGCGTCTAATTATGTGTGTGTAACTTTCATACATTGATGGTTTAGTTCCTTGCATTTTGATTAAAATATTCACGTGTTTTTCCTGCATGGTAGATGTGTAAAGTTAACAGAGGTGGCGGATCATATCCTTTGCCATATCTTGGCGGGCGTTATCTTGGGCCATATGTCATAGGATCATATTGGTCATCTCATGGTTGGTTTATTGTCATTGGAGTTGGTACATGAAGCTCTTCAAATTGGTGTCACCGTTGGTGATCCCTTTCAGAAATAGAAGCAATTTTCCTAAGGTGTAATAAGAATAAAGGAAAATTTGTACAAGTTGGCTTGATCTCATTAGAATAAGCTAAGAAATGTGTTCTATGATTTGCATGTTTGTTTCTGGCATCTTGTAAAGTTTGTGTGCCAAATTATGTCATAATTTAAAAGGCTTATGAGTAATCGATGCACATTTACAATCTTAGCTCATTCTTGAGGTGATATTTATTTTAATGTTAAAAGTTTACAATACTATGTGTGCATGTACCATTTTACATTTATCTTTGTTGTTTGATAAGCTATTAACTTTTAGGTATTATGATCAAGAAATCAAAATTTTGGAATGCAAAATATGTTGGAAGAAAAAAATATATCTTTTGATAAGAAGATACATAGAAGAATGATGAAATATTTTAAACTTACTAACTCATTCCCAACAGTTCTCTCTTCTTCTCTTGTCCAATATGAGATGCAAAATGAAATTAAGCATGATTCAATATATTTGTTTGTGTTCTCTTTCTTACCTCTTTTCACATTCAATATGAGTAGAACAAATAAGGGTTTCTTATACTTGCTATGGGTTTGAAAAAATTTAATGATACTTTTGATGTTGATGCACTTTTTGAACTGAATATGGTGGGGGCCAAGAAAATCTATTGAAATAAGAAATGAGTTAAAGGACAATCTCCTAAATACTTAACAGAGTATTCAATCAATAGGGCATCCAAAATGAAGGGCTTATCCCCAAATCACATGTTGTAGATGAATTCAACTAATTTGGTATTTCCCATTTTAACTAGCCTTAGTTGATCCAAAAACTGAACAAAGGAATTTCTTCAAAAACATTAGAGAGTCCACCATCTCATCTTTTCTTTAAGGAATACCCTGAAACACCCCATTCGAATGAAGTAGGATGACTCCTCATATTTTGTATCTGTTACTAGATATCTTGACTTG
Source organism: Alisma plantago-aquatica (assembly GCA_963693085.1). NCBI lineage: Eukaryota > Viridiplantae > Streptophyta > Magnoliopsida > Alismatales > Alismataceae > Alisma > Alisma plantago-aquatica. The sequence goes on along the minus strand of OY856409.1, from coordinate 498,834,176 downwards.
TCCTACACTCTCCTAATATTGTGTAGGTTGGGAAATAAATACAATGGATCCTTCACCTTGATGTATACAATTATAATCAAAACTGAATGAATGGAATGGTTTATGCAGGCCTAAGGCTTGAAATTTGACGTGCCAAGATGGGCCAAAAGAAGGGAATAAATTTGTATCATTGTACCACTATGATCTCATATACTTTTCATTCAACCTATGTGATAAGAGGACTAATACTACAATGTATCTTGTAGATAGATCCAACAACTCACAATCAATGAGCAGGACCTTATGGGACTTGAGGGATGGGAAGGAGAAGGTCGATACAAGTAAAAAGGAAGATCAGAAGAATGAAGCCAGGGAAAGGAAAGAAGCTGATAAAAGGAAGAAAGTGGAAAAGAAGAAGGAAGTTGCAAAGAAGAAGGAAGCTGGAAAGGGAACGGAAGTTGAAAATGAAACAAAAAATTTAAAGGAATATAAAAAGTAAAAGGAAGATCAAAAGGATCAAGAAGCTCAAAAAGATAAGGCAAAGGTAGTGGATAAAGGTAAAGGACACAAAAGAGGTTGGGGACTTGAAGGGTATGAAGTTGAAGGACCGAAAAAAGTTATTAAAGGTGATATTGTGGAAGCATAGAGCATAATACTCATGGTTGCCATGATCAAATTGGCAAACAACATTGTATCCTTAGCTATTAGAGGGATCTATATCAATAATCCAAAGTGTACAACTATTACTAATTTTGTTAAATTGAATCTTGAATCCTTTTTTGGTAAAGATCAGGGGGTTGTTTTGAAAATTTTAATATATTGACAGTATCTATGGAGAATACTTTAAAGTGGGGTTTCCTAAAAATACTAAAGTGACATTTTCCACCTACCAATTTAAGGGATAAGCCTAATTATTGTTAAAGAATTACACCCAATCACAATCATTATTCCATCGACATGAGAAGCCTTCAAGCCATACTTTATTTCCCTTTTCATGCCCAGATCCATGTTTAAGGAAAAGAAGAAATAGTTTCTAGCCCTTACTCAAGGTGACTCCTCTATATGTGTATACAAATGAAAATTTTAGCCTCTTGTGGCATCATACTAAGAGTGTAACTCATGAAGAGAAACCGGATCATTATTTTGAGGGACTTTATGTGGCTCTATAGACTCTTGTTTCCTCCACCAAGCTTTCAACATTTCAAGATCCTTTTGACCTGCACTAAATTTGGAAAGAACCCTGAGGACGAGACATGGTAATACCTCAAAGCTAGCTTATCTAGGATTGTGCGATGATGTGATAACAAATCCTAAGCAACAGGAAGGACCTCAAAATGACAATAATGGGACTAACAATCATGATTTGAGAAACCCTAACCAAGGAATGGTCAGATAACAAGGCTGAGATTCTATAATTGTGGAAGTAACCATTGTGAAAAGTATACATAACCAAATCCAATTTTCTATTATTGTAAGAAAGAAGGCCACTACAAGGGTCAATACCCCTATCCACCTCCTTTATGGGCCACCAATGCTAATCATCAAGGAATGAACCAACACAATTAGAATCACATTTCAATTATCCTTTTTTGACTTTACAACTCTTTTTCTACAAGAAACTTTGTGATTTTAGAATCACCACATTTTTGAATGTTTGAATGTGATGCCTTTGGTGTTGGTATTAATCCACTTATCTATGACTTAGATTCTTTTCTTTATTCTTTTCTTTTATTGGATTTTAAAGTTAGTATCTATGTTGACTATATTGATCATCTCAACTTTGAACTCATATTGTCAAATATTGATTATTCGAATTGTGACATAATGATTATGATACTTATAACGAGGATGTAAATTATGAGGCTCATGATTTATTTTGTTACTATTGATTTTTGTGTAAAAATGTTTGAAGGGGGGAAGTGAGGATATGTATTTTGGCATAATATTGACCTAAGTACTATATTACCCCTCAATTACCTTACATTCACACTCATTATGAATCCCAAGATCAATGACTCTATGATGATATCTAAAGTGAAAATCTACATTTTGAATCAATTATATGCATGTAAATCCTCAAAACCCTAGTTTAAAAAAGTGCTTGGATCCTTTGATTAATAACTTGATCATCCTTGCTTATTTGTATTTGCAGATTCACACATATTCTCTACTATTTATCTAAAGACGATGACCCAATTTTCACCCCAAACAAACCTTCCTACAACAAGTTATGATATTTCCTAAGTTTGTACACTCAAGCTACCTTAAGACACCCGATATATCCCTTTTTGTTTATTGGGCCTGGCCAATCCTTCCCTTTGACCAGCCCATATGGCCAAAACCAAAAATGTCATCTATGAACTAGGGAAAGACCCCCTTGAACTGCAAAAATTATGTTGTGAGCCGAGCGTGCAACCCCAACCTATCCCCGACCCCAATGACCACTGGATCATGATCCAATAGTGCTCGGGTCATCTCCTACCTTGGATAGTAGATAGGCAGGTGGGTTGCTTCTGCTGACTAACCCTAGTTTTGTTCGGCTATCATACAACCCCACTTCTGATCCAATTTCACTCTCTTTCTCTCCCTCTCTCCTTTTTAAATCCTCTTATCCCTTGGATTGCTCGAAATCTAGCTTTAGACTCCAATTACCATCGTAAACACTTGCTAAACCGTAATTCCTTACAAACCTAACCCTAGTCTCCCTTTTTCTATAAAACCCACCTCACCTACTTTATATTTCCCTAGTGAAACTAACAAACACCCACTTGCCCTCCATGTTTCTCTATTCTCCTTCTCGCACTTTATTTCCGACCAACCCACCTCTGTGAGGAATATCATCTTATGATTTACCCTCTATAAACACGGGAACCGTGATAAAAGTTATGGATACTATTATCTTGATCTTGGATTATTTTGTGAAACCCATCATGAATTTTGACTCTTGGACTTCTAGTAATGATCAATTTGATCCATTTTTTTATGATTTAGCATTTTATCTTATATAACTTAAGTGGATACATCCTTTCAAATGATAATGAATAATATATGTAAATGAATACTGAAACCTTGAAAATATGTTGTTTTTGATCAAGAATGAGTAGATCACCTAAAGTAACTATAAGGATCGAATAAACGTATATAATGTGTCCTTGTCACATACATTATTGAAAACTCTTATTTGATCCTCAATTTTTTGAATTAGGGTGTAAACAATCTTGTGAATATAAAATCATGCTAAGATCTCTAGTTTTGATTATAGGCACACTTTCATCTTGTTTGAGTTCACTATGGTATTGTTTGCACTATTTGATATGTATAATTCATGTGCACCTTGCCTATTGTAGTTGTTTGCGTTGTTCAATTTGCTACGAGTAATCTTTCATTTTTCATATATATATATACATATATATATACATATATATATACATATATATATATACATATATATATACATATATATATACATATATATATACATACATATATATATACATATATATATATTTATATATACATTTATATATATACATATTTATACATATATACGTATATATATATATATATTTACTTATATATATATGTAAATATATATATATACATACGTAAATATTATATATATATATATAGGGGTTCATTCATTGCCTACACTGTTAACTAAGATTTTGCTACATATCTAGCCTGAAAAGTAACAATTTCATTAGAAAACTAACTATGTCGACAAATAAGTAACAATGTTGTCAAAAAAAGTAACTATTTTGTTGAAAAGGTAAAATCGGGCTGACACAAAATAAAAATTCTTGAACAAATATGTAAGTATACATCCATTGCAAATGTAACTATTATGCATTCAATGTAATTATTTGAAAGATAATGTAACCCTATACATGTTTAAAGTAGAAAAATCCTTAAAATGTAACTATTTCTAGAGGGAGTAGCTACCCACACATATATTATTGATGAATCATATATATATATATATATATATGTTTGTATATATATACCATATTTATATATTAATGATTATAAGAATTGTGTACCTGAGTACATATAGTTTGGATGTATCCATCTTCAAATATGATGATTACAAAAGTAAAAAAAGCAATCCAACCTTGTGGATGTGATGCACACCTCTTAGATAACATGTGTATCAAAGATTAGTTCAAACTGACATTCCTTGATCACTGAATGAATAAAAATTCTTATATATATGTATATATATACATATATATATATATATATATATATATATATATATATATATATATATATATAGGGAATAGATCTAGTGAGAAACATCCTATGGTGAGAGCATGAGAGGCTTTTGAATAACTACAAATTTGGAATTGCTTTTTAAAATCAAACTGGATAGATTGAAAAGCATCATTTCATCTACCTTCTCACAAAAAAATATTGCAATCAGACATTGCTTACATGTCCATATTTACAATATACACTTTTTACATCCAACAGTCAGCCTGTAATTCAATGTAGAGCTTTGAAAAGTATTATGTTGTTGTGAATAATCTATAAATCAGATGGTGATGGAATTTTATAGAAAGGTAAATATTAAGGTATACTTGTAATCTATACGGTTGGATTATGAAAAATTGATCTATGTGGAGAGTTATTTGAATGCCTCTCATGCTCTCACCAAGATATGTTTCTCACTGGATCGTTATCCTATATATATACACATATATATACATATATATATATATATATATATATATATATATATATATATATATATATGTGTGTGTGTGTGTGTGTGTGTGTGTGTGTGTGTGTGTGTGTGTGTTTGTGTGTGAAACATGAAACAAAATCAATCTAAATATCTTCCATTGATGTTGGTATCACACTCCCATTTGAAGTGACTAGTATTGCACTTCTTTTATAAGTGGCTACTATCACACTTCTTGTATAAGTGCCAAGGATTCATATCAATGAATAAGTAGCCATTACATTTGACATCTTGGATGACAGTTCATTGGAAATAACTACAGCTTGTCTTGACACTTGTTGACTAAAATGGAAGAAATTGTTACAAAATATGAAGTTCTCTAATAAATTGATTTTGGTGTAAAATATTGATACTCATTTTTAATCTCATGCCAAGCACACTTTATTTTTTAATATTGAACTACATTGGTTTTACCAATAGTGTACTTGTGTATTTTCATTAGCCACATGTCTTCATTTTATTATCGTAGGTATAACAGGTGAACTGTTATTATCATGCTTCTTCATCCAATTGAATTACACTGATGAAATCAACAAACTCCACCACATCTTCCTGAGGGAATATCAATAAATGTAATACGGGTTATTAGTTTTAAGTTTAAGTTTCTCTTCTTTTTGCCTTTGGGACATGTATTAAGCCCGTATATGTTCATTCAATCAATAAAGTGGAACTATGGTTTAATTTCCATGTACATTGTGTGTCATTTTTCCACCGCTAAGAGGCAGGAGCTTCAATCCCTTTAACTCTATCTAGGTAGTGGGATTGAGATTGGGATAAGAACAAGTTTGTGACAGTAGCATGATTCTCATATCACCTAATCACTTCCTTTACTTCACACAAGACCACATTAGGCAGTATCAAAGCATAAGGATTATCATGTCACCATAGTAGTGACTTTAGGTCAAAGGAGAACAAAGCTATTGTCATGTCTGAGAGCTTTTATAACTATCATATAATGGTGCATGAATCACTCTCAAGGAAGGTCTATGTATTACATATGGTCTTTAACATGTACATATGCATCTGACTTTGTATGCAATACCTAAGACCCATGATACCTGGTAATCAATTTCCACATTTACTAGTCTCATGTGCACTATTGTTGTCCACTCACAATAATACTTGACAAGAAATGTTTAAGAATGTTGCTCTTAACATCCATTAGGATCTAATGCTGAAGTAAAACACTTCAATTCCATGACTATGAACCAATAATTATGTAAATTCACATTACAATAATAAAATGTGCATGGATAAATATAATATCCTATATTAATAAAATCAACGGTACAAAATATCCCTATAGACACCATACAATGATTACTCTCTTAAAAATATACATTAAAATTTTTCCAATTGTAATAAATCCAATCACTCGTATATCTTGTACCCAGTGATACATGAGCATCAGGCTTATGCAGTGACAATTCCTTAGTTAAGGGATCAACATAGGTTATCTTTTTTTGTACCATATAGATCCTCTCATTTCCTTTATGAATGATGTCTTGTATGTGATTGAGGCTCTAAATATATATATATATATATATATATATATATATATATATATATGGAATGTGTATGCCTATGTGTTTGTTGACTTTCTTAATAGCCTCATTGTTTTCACCGTATAGCTATACTATATCAAAAATGTTAGGAACAACTCCATATTCATTAAATTAACTTCTATATCCATATAACTTTCTTTGAAACATATAATGTAGCTATATATTCATCTTTTGTGGTAGAATTGGTCATGTATATCCTAGAACTTTGCCAATTGATAGTACCACCATTGAATAAAAAATAGAACTATATTGTGACCTTAGTCATCCTTATGAGTTAAATCTTGAATTTGTGTAAGCCTTTACAACCAATTAATTATCACCTCTTCAAGATAAGTTCTCAAGTACTTGAGGATGTTCTTATTGAAATTTAATGACCTTCATTTGAATCATATTGACATGTCCATCATGATAAAGGCACATGAGATGTGTATACATGTACATGACATTGCATGATATGGGTTATTATATGTTTGAGGCATATTGAATCTGATAGATGTAGTCTCTCTCTTCATTTAGGACAATTGGCGTTAGAAGTACTTTCTCCATGAGAAATAGCTAAGTTTACTTTCTATTAATCTTGCATGTTGAACTATTTCAACACCTTTTCAAGGTATGTACCTTGTATTAAGCCAAGAATCCTTCTTGATCTCTCTTTATAAATCTTGATACTTAGAATATAGATGGATTCATCGAAGTCTTTAATTAAGAAATAATTTCTTAACAATGTCTTCACCTATTGCAAAGTTGGAATATCACTTCCCATGCATAGTACATCATCCACATAACGTTTGATCATATTGTAATGCTCCTATTAACCTTCTTGTAAACTCAAGGTACATCATCCTTTTTTATGACGTTGATCTCTTTGATCAAATTATAGAAATGAAGATACTGAATTGTGATATTCTTTCTTCGACCCATAGATTGACCTTGCAATTTATAAAAAATTGCAATGTCCATTGGAGTTTTTAAACCCTCAAGTTGTGTTATGTACACATCCTCAAGAATATTTCCATAAAGGAACATAGTTTTGGCATCCATCTACAAAAACTCATATTCATGGTTATGATGCAATGGATAACATGATCATAATAAACTTGAATGTAGCGAATAGTGTGGAACTTTCATCATAGTCAACACCTTAAACTAGTTTATAACCATTCACAATGAATCACCATTTGTATGTTTGGACATTTCCATAACTGTAAGTCTTGTATTTGAAGACCCAATGGTGATAAATGGGTTTTGCACCTTTAGGTGGCCCCACCAAGCTACGGTCCATACATTGTTCATATTGAAGTACTCCATTTCAAATCTCATGGCCTCGAGCAATTTACCAGGTTTGATCCCTACATGGCTTCCTTGTTGGTGATCGGCTCATTTGGTCCATGATAAACACCCAACCATATTGAGTTATAAGAAATCCAAATATCTTTTGACTCATGGATAGTCCTACTAGATGCATGGACCAACACCTAACCATATTATTGTATTGTATATTCCTTTTCTCACATATGTCTAGAATGAAATTAAGGCATGATCACATAATCCTCATCACATTCAGTACAAATTCCTTGATCTCAAAGTAGATAGCAATATACATATAAGCTATGTATCACTTATTGACAGACATGAACATGGCCATGGAGTTCTCTAGTATTACTCATAAAGATTCCTAGAATATCACTCCCATTATACAGGATAGAAAAATTCATCCTACAACCACTACCTCTATGGTAACTTTCTTCAAGATCATGTTGGTCAGTCTCAAAGCATGAGGATTATTATGTCACCATGTAGTGACATAATGTAAAAGGACCATACCACTTTTGTCTCATCTGAGAGATGACTATGACTATCATATAATAGTCTATGAATCATTCTCAAGGTCAGTATATCTAGTAAACTTGTTCTCCGACAAGTACCTACGTGTCTGACATGGTATTAAATACTTATAATCAATAAGACACTATCATTTATCACCAACTATACTCATGTCACATGCATTATTGTTGTCCAATCCACAATAACACCTGACTAGGGATGTCTAAGTTCATCATACTTAGAATCCATTATGATCTCATGTTAAAGTCATGGACTTCAAGTACCATGGTTTTCAAGCAGACATTCTATGAACATTTATTATGTGAATTCATATTGCAACAATCAAAGTAGCATGAATAGATGGAAATTATTTATTAACAAATCAAAGATACAAAATATCCTTACAGCTATAATCTGATGTTTGGCTTCTAGGGCACATACACCAACATGAAGACAACCAAATTTTCATAGAAATTCACTGATCCATCATGCAAATCATGGACACCATCAAACTTCTTATCACAAAAACCTAGTCTGCATAATTTTGATCACGATATGTTTCACCCATGCATCTTTGATCTTCTAAATTGAGCTCCCTTGATTTGTAGATGTTCCACCAAACTTATCAACAAAGAGACTTTTAGATGAACATTCATCTATTCGAGAGACACTAACACATTATGCTTTCTACACACCATGGTGTATGAATGTACCTCATCTTTAAAAGAAGACAAAAATGAATTTCCATTCAATGAAACAAGTACAATGTTCACCTTTCTAGGATGATAATATATAGTAAAATTATAGTCTTTGATCAACTCTAGGAATCCTGTTTGCATCAACATCAAATCCTTATGTGAAAATATGTACTTGAGTCTCTTATTATTTGTGAATATCTAACAGTTCTATCGATAATGATAGTGCCTCCACCTATTCACTGCCAAAAAAATAGTTGTTGGCCCTAGATAATGTGTTGGATAGTTCTCCTAATGCTTCATGAGGTGTGTGTGTAAGCATAAATGTTCATTTTCTTATCGTGCATCATCACAAAATTTAACCCTTTATTAGAATCATCACCAAAGATTATGTATCCCTTCCACATCTCAATAAAAACTATCATATGTAATGATGCAAACTTTTCCTTCAAAAATATAAAGAAAGACTAATACTCCTCATTTTGAAAATTACATCTTTCATGGTTATATTGGTCAATGGTGAAGATATATAAGAAAAATTTGCAAATGAACCGTCTATAGTAACCAACTAAACCAAGAAAATTCTTAACTTCTCTAGATGTATATAGTTTCTCTCACTACAAAATTGATTTTATATTATTGGGGTCTACACTAATCAAGGTATCATATTTGAAAACTACTATAGACTAATCAAGATACCGAGGAATACCTCTATTTATCAGATCCATGAGAGACACATAAACATGTGTTAGCTCAAAATACATAACAACAAACTCATGATGACCATGCCTAGTAGTCTTAAGGAATATCTTAGGTATGTCAACTACCTAAATTCTCATATGATCGTACGTTGATATGAGATTGATCTTAGAAAACATGGTTTCTCCCTTAAACTGATCAGACAAGTCATCTATACTCAACAAATGGTATTGTTTCTTCACTATATCTATCAATAATTTATGCTTGACCTCTTTGACCTTTCCCTTCTATTTACAAATAAAATAGGATCACACCAACATGATATACCTGGCTATATAATATTGGATCTATGGGCTTTAGAGGGGAGAGATGTGAATAGAGTTGAAAGAACTTAAAGAAAACACATTGGACCTTTGATATATTTTCAAAAAGTATGCTATATTGAAAATCAAGAAGGAGAAAGATTAAGAAAAAACCAAGTGAAAACTACTATGTATAGTGGTTCCAACCTCCAAACTAGGAGATGTACATACACTACCTAGAGGGGTCAACCTCTAGGATCTTTAACCATGTTGCACCTCTTATATTCCATTATAAGAGTTACAACATATAGACCACCCTATTCAAGGTCAATAGTACCTAGCCTTTCCATTGAGGATAAGGGATCCAATAACCTTACAAAAGACTTACCTATCCATGAACAAGAGTCTTATACCTTGCCAAGGACTTACCTTCTCTTGCAATGAGGCTCTTTCCTTCTCTAAGGACTTACCTACTCTTACAACAAGTCTTCCTCCTTCAATGAATTATCATTCTTGACGTGGATCTTCAACCTTTATCTTCACCTTCACCAAGGAGAAGCTTTCACCATGTTGTTATAGAGAAGTTGGGAAAAGGAGTCGAGAGCTTCACAAGATTAACATTAGAGAAACTATCTTACAAGGATCCTAACTCACTCAATTGGATTTAGATTAGTAGATAAGCTTGAGAGAGATTTGGGGCTCTTGGAGGATAAATCACTAAACTATAATGAGGGAACATAGAAGGAAAACTTAGAATGAATTCCTAGGGGCCCTATTTATAGTTGAGGGTGCCTACTAGCTACTACAGACACTTAGGAATGAATGTTGGCCGTTTTTGGTGTTCCAAAAGATATAGTTTCAAGTTTTCCAACACCCCAACTGCTAGAAACACTTGTCTAGATTTTATGGTATAGTGTTGTCGGATAAGTTATCTTTTGGGAAACTCGACCAATGACACTACATGAAAAAACAATTTGAAGTTGTTGTTTGAGTTTATCCTAGATGATACTCAACCTAAGGCTTTAATTCATTTTTCGAGTGGACGGTTTCATTCAATTTGCCACTAGGACAAATTTGAATGACCATGGACTTTTCCAAGCATCAGAGCGCCCTTTGTCTGAGTTGTCACCTTGAGAAACTTGTCCTAAAAAAACCTTTGATTACTTTTCACAAATGCCCAAACAATGCTTAGACATTCATATTAAATTCTCTCAATTTTTCTAAAGCTTATTTAGAAGACATAAATTCAATATAAATGATTTAAATATAATTCTAATAGATATATTTCGTATTCTACAAAAATTGCATTTGCATTGATTTGGACTCATTTTCTGGCAAACTAGGGTTTGCTGATTTCATCCTCTTCATGTTCATAATACCTTCTGCTGATCTTAAATAGACATATTAGATACACATGAATGGAATGGTTAAGTCATCATCAAAATATGAACAATGTATAACTATTAGTGTTGGTAAGTATGACCAATGAGCTAATTATATGATGATTGTGATGGCATATCTTGTAAACAATTTTATTAACAATAAAAGCAATCTTCTGATTTATTCTATTTCAATAAGTTATGAGATAATGATGAAACATAATGATTGTCTAAAGAATGACATTACTCAATGATGTATGTCTTTGGGTTGTTCACATGAACAAGGAGATCATACAGATGTCAAGAGTATGTACATTCTAGTTATATCCCTAATCAAATGTTATGATGGAAGGGTGATAGACAACAATGACACATAAGACAAGAGTGTGAGTTGGTTGATGATAGATACTCATTAGTCATGATATAGGATATCAAGCCAAACACATAAATACTTGTTAGAGAATAGTGTATCGGATAGACCCACCTTGGGAGTGACACATGGAGACCATAATTGGTAGTCAGAATCATCTGTCATGGTAATGGTGGTGATTTTGGTTCTTTGACCTAAAGTCACTACACTTATCAAATGTCGTTTGATGTACTTTGACATCATCCACTGTGACCTTGAATAAGAATTACCATAAAGGTGGTGCTCGGCTGCATTGTGACACATGGAGATGCATGTGAGTGATGTAGATCAGATTTATCCCTCCTATAGGAGTTTGATATCTAGTTTACTTGATAAGCAACACTGCAAAAAGCATGTGCATGCACATGTGGATCAATATATGATATTGATGTGACATATATCTCATATAGTCTGCTCTACTTCAAGGAACATGGATTGAACATTGAGTGGATGATGATTCTAAGCCTCAAGTTCAATCTGGATATCAGTGACAAAGAAATTAGACAATCACTACAAAACCAATCATAGATTGTAGGTCAAAGTTGTTACCCAACTTTCCAAATTACCTAGGTAGAAATGATGTGTTGCGAGATATTGATCATTTCTTGTGATGTCATAACTCAATTATGGACATTCACTGCCAACGTAACTTGGAACCTATAGGGTAACACACATATGATACTTGATTCCTAAAGATTTAGGTATACAATTTAAACAACACTGGTTGAATGTTCACTAACTGAACTATGAACTGGTCATTTCAAGTGTTGAATTGATCATTTTAGTGTGTCAGGTCAACTAGACCATTATTAGCAATCTGATCCATGAACCGATCAGTTCAGGAAGTGAACCAATTAGCTCAGGTCCATGAACTGAACAATTCAGATTATGAACCAACCATTTGGTGGATCAATTCAATTGATTCAAGGATTAGTTATGATGTCATGTTGTGCATTAAATTAGATATTAATTGCCAATACAATTGTGATTGTTAAACATGATTAAATGGATAGTACAAGGGATGAATCGATCAACTCATATGCCAATTGATGATTCACTTGTGAACTGACCATTATGCTGCTCACAGGATGCAAAATTTCATGAAATTCCACCCCCTTCGACTCCCGCATAGTTTGGGAACACTGACCCTCCTATAAATAGAGGGGAATTATGGGCTCCTGTGACACATCAATCGGCTCAGACAATTTTTGTCTTCTCTGGTTGTGGTAACTAAGAAAACTCGAGCAAGTCCTACCCGATAAAGGGATGGAAAAAAAGGGAGAACATTTGTGGGAGAGAGTCTAGTTGGTGAGAAGGGTCAACTTCTTCTTGTCTATTCTTCTAGAATGATAGGTGTTCCCAATGGTCTGTGTGGACTACTATAGAGGTGAGGAGGTTGTTTCTTGTGGCTAGGAGGAGCACGTAAAGTTGTTGTCCATGGTGATCAACCAGGAGCTACTGTAGATGTTGTCTGGGTGCGACTTGATGAAAGGTGTGCCCTGCTACAAGGCAATTGTCACTAGACTTGATGTAGGATCATGTATAACCTTGCAAACTATCCTTCCCATTACATAGTTATTGACGTTATAATCTGTTAAAGAGGAATATGATAGTTAAATTTTTATTTCCACTGCCAACCATGTTTCCATATTTCCTTATAGTGGTATTAGAGCCACGTCAATCTACTATGTTTTGGGATTTAATCAATATGATCAGATTTAAGTTTTCACCTTTTATTTATTGCATACGATGCAAGTAATTAAAATTATTAATGTACATATCTGATTAAATACCATACACAATCCCAAACATATATATATATATATATATATATATATATATATATATATATATATATAGATGCAATTTACATGTGTCACCCTAAAATTGATTATTATGGTGGATGTGAAGCATGGTTATGGCCAATAAGCCAAATATCTATGTGTGGTTGTGTGTATTTATTTAAGTTTGTATCTCAGTTTGAATACCAAGCCTCTACTTTCTTCTTCCAACATGTAAAAGTATTATTCTTTCCTTCCTATGATCCCCTCAAATGTAACTCAAAGTTTCTTATTTACCATGTAATAAGTTTAGTAGAGTTACAATAGTTTTGAAATTATTGTTATGACAAAGAAGATGCTTAGCGTTAAACTAACTGACCATCTCAAAGACTAGTTGACCAACTGGTGGACCAAGGAGGAATGACACATGAATCTAATCGATCGACTAGTGGCCCAACCAATTGACTAGAGATGACCAGAAGATGTTGAACTAGAGACCATACGACTGGAGTGGCAGACCAACCAACTGACCAAGAGGTGAGTTGACCGGTTCAAGGGTTGAACCCATCAAACCATATTGGTTCAAGCACAGATCTTCACAAAAAATAGGTTGATGCATGTGATGTAGACCTTTGGTGATAGTAATTCCTTGTGGATCCAAGAAATTACAATAGTATGGCCTAACCATTGCATATATTTTAATTGCATGTTTTTTTTGTGGGATATAGAATGTATATGACGCATATTATAAGTATGTGGTGATTAGATATGTGTATACATATATATTTATAAATATAAAATCCCTCAATTTAACATATTAAGTCTATGATACTTTCCATTAGCAACACACATGAAAAGCTTGATTGATTATGCATGGGTATGCCAAGCATGGTGTGCTATCCATCTCATGAAAGTGAGATGGTAGTTATGTGGGTCTACCAAGCAGGGTGCATTTCTATTATGTTGGCTATTGGGTCAGACTAAACTAAGTAATCTTAATGAGATTAAGCACTTATAGGCATGCATATGACTATGGCAAAGAGTTGTGCATACCATCTATCCAAGAATTGCATAAAATGAAATTGGCAAAAACTGCCTACCTTAATGATTGATTATTGATGATGGCATTGACTGATTAATAACTCTATTGTTTTGGATCTTAGCTCATTAGAATTTTATGCATTGTAATCTTACGAATTGATAATTGAGGACTATCCATTTGAATAAAATAATGAGAAAAGTAATTAAGTAAAGGCCTTATTAAACATCATAAAATTTTATTTGATCAAATTAAATCACAAAATATTTTGACAAATTGGAAATTTCTCTAGTAGAATCAAATGGAAACACACAACACATTTTCTCTGCACCTAGTCCTTTGACAAGGACAAGTTAAAAGGGAATAATTTCAATGATTGGTTCAAGACGATGAGAAATTTCACTCAAAAGAGGGCAAGCTCTATGTCTTGGAGACACTATAGCCATATGAACCTTCTATCACTGCACCTAAGACTGACAAGAATTCTTAGAAGAAGCATATTCAAGATGTTGTTGATGTCAAATGCCTAATACCATGCTCAATGAGCTATGATCTGGAAAGACAGTGTGAGAACATGGATGCTATTGAGATGGTAACCCATCTTAAGAACATGTTCCAAGATCAGGAACGATTGGAGAGATATGATGCTTCTAATCCATTGTTCAAATGTAACATGGAAGAAGGAGATCTAGTAGATCCTCATGTTCTCAATCTCATTGGGTATGTGGGAACCTTTCTAGATTTGCATTTCTCTTGGGTCAAGATTTGACCAATAATGTGGTCATGCAGTCACTATCGGAATCATACAATCATTTTGTCATGAACTATAACATGAATAACTTTGACAAGCCATTGATAGAGTTTCTTGGCATGTTAAGATCAACTAGGACACAAATGAAGAAATACAAGTCCAAGTCTATGATTATGATTAGAAGATCCAAGGTAAAGTCTAAAGGCAAAGGTAAGGCTAAGAAGAGTTCTAAAGTTGGCCAAAATCCCAAGTCTTCATCACTCAAGACAATGTGAAGGGTGAGTATGGGAGGCAATTGTCACCAACCTAAACATTGGAAGAGGAATTGCCCTCTCTAACTAGAGGAAATAAAGAAGAAGAAGGAGGGGATAGAGATATGCACTTTAGGTATATACATTATGAGATAAATTTAACTACTTCTTCATCCATGGGAATATGATACCGGACATAGATCTCACATATGTTCGAATATGCAAGATCTGAAAAAATTAAGCCTTTATGAAAGGGTGAGGTCAGGTTGTTTGTCACAAATGGAGAACATCTATAGTTTATCTCAGCCCAAATGGAATGTAATAAAGTTAATGAACTTCTATTTTATCTTCCAATAGATAGAAACATTTTACTTTTTGCATCTTGTATGGACAAGTATGCATATGGAAAATCATAAAAAGTATAGTCAATGATCTATTTCTAAAGGATGAGACCTTTTATGGAAATGCCCAAAATATCTTATGATCTTTGTTTTTTGGATCCAAAGATAAATGTTTATAACGTAAATACAAAAATATTAAAATTTGATAACTCAAACAATCAATACTGATAGCATTGTCATCTAGAGAACATAAATGAGAAATGAATTTCTAGAATACATGATGATGTCAATATAGACTCCTTTTGGTTATTAAACCATTGGAGACACACATATCTTATTTGTGGGCAACATGACAAAATATTTTTCACTATATGTAGTGGAAAAGCGTGTAGTTTCTTAGGGCTTGCATATATTGATGTACACATACCTTTTTAGTAAATGCTAAAGAGAACCGGCTGGTACCTCATTATATCTACTTAGGATATTAGTAGATATGGTAATTTGTATTTAATGAAATACAAATATGAATATCTTGAAGTGTTTAAGAATATCATGAATGATGTACGTTATCACTTTGATAAAAGGTATTAAGACACTTTCATATGGTCAAAGTTGTAATATTTTACCCAATAGTTTGAGGACCTTCTAGAGAAACCGTGATAGTGTATCACAAGGAACTCTACCTGAAACATAATAATGTATTAGAAAGAAGAGTCACACCTTGATGTATCATGGTGTGATTATCAATGAATCAAATATAATCTTCTAATTTCTTTCTGGGCACATACTTAACACTAAAATGTTGTACCGTCTAAAATGGTATAAAAGACACCATAATTGAGATATGGTTTGGGAAGTCTCTAAAATGTTGTACCGTCTAAAATGATATAAAAGACACCATTTAACACTAAAATGTTGTACCTTCTAATATGGCTTTTATAAAGAGAAGGATTGAAACATATACAAGAAAATAGTTCTTGCAAAGCATTGTCCTAAAATCACACAAATGTTAGTTTGTTGAATACTACTTATCTCAATCCAATAACAAAAGTATTTGTTACCTGGATGAGTGAATTCCTTGAAAGGAATTAATTCGAAAATAACCAGAAGGAGTAAAGTAGAATTTGAAAAGTTTGAGATCAACATGAAAACATAGAAACTAAGGAGGTACAATGGGAACAAGGAGAATCTAAAATTGTTGTGGATTCTCAAGTTTGAGGTACAATGGGAACAAAGAGAATCTAAAATTTTTGTGGATTCTCAAGTTCCTTCCTTATGTAACATAAAACTTGTAGTTCTAGTAGAAAACGTGAAGGGTGACATTATATTATAACTCAAAAAGGTGGTGAGTTGGTCATAAGATGATGAGCCAACAAATATCTAGAAGATATTGAGGGACCAGAGTGTGAGAAATGGCTTGAGGCCATTATATCCAAAATGGAATCCATGTACATAAGGTATGACCTTGGTGGCACCACCTAAAGGGATAAAATCCACAAGGTCCGATTGTATTTTAAAGAGGAAGACCAACATGGATAACCTAAAATAGCAGATTGGTTGCAAAAGTTTTCAAACAAGTTCAAAGTGTTGAACACGATTAAATCCCTTTACCAACTGTCATGGTTATATCCATTAGGAACATGCTTTCTATTGTAGGTTATCGAGACTATGAGATTTGGCATTTGGAGATTAAAACTTCATTCCTTAATAGGAATAACTAAGAGGATGTTTATGTGACACAACCTAAAGGTTTTATAACTCCATTAATGCAATTAAAGTCTATAAGTTACAAAGACCAATCAATGTGATTGATAGAAGCATCACATAACCAAAACCTTGAATTTGACAAGATAGTCAAAGAGTTTGTCTTGAGTCAAAATGAAGATGAAATATGTGATTACAAAGGATTTAGTTGAGGAATACTTTTATCCCACATATTGATGGGGAATAACATCCTAGTACTGTAAGTATTGAAACCTAGCATGGAAAGAACCGTATTTAAGAAGGATTTAGGTGAATCACCCTATGTGATAGGAATTGAGATCTATAGAGATAGTTCTAGAAAGTTTCTTGACCTAAGTCTGAGATTATATATTGGCAAGATGCTGAAAAAGGATCATTATGAAGGATTTAATGAGAGAGAATCTATCCATGATACATGGGATTAGTCTCTCTAGAATCTTGTATTCAAATTCTTATGAAGAAAGGAAGAACATGAATGAGATTCCATATGCATTCACAATTGGATCTATCATGTATTGAATATAATTTACTCATCCCATTATCTTGTATGTATTGGACATGACAAGATGACGTTAGTCAAATTCCAATGAAGGTCACTTGAATGCCATACATAACATCTATAAGTACTTGAGAAGTACTTAGGATCAGTTCCTAGGTATGTCAATAAGGACGGTGTAAGGAGTGGGATCCTAGAGGGAAACCACTCCCTACTAAAAATTTGAAGAATAAAACCTCCAATCCAAACACAAAAAAAAGGTATGATAGAGTGGGTGTAATATTTTCAAATCTTATCAATGGTATTCAAAACAACTAAAGTGTAGCAGTGGAAGAAAATAATGACTATATTCAACTTCTCAACAAGATTAAAAAAGTATATGTTAATCTCCCACATAGGGTTTACATGTATGATACAACATAAGGATCTAAGATAGAGGGAAGTCTAAACCATAACAACTTTGTCTCCAAGGTTTAACTCCTTAAGCTATGTCCATATCTTCATGCCATATCATCCAAGTCCATCACCTAGGGTTGGAAGCATGCCTCAGCAAGAAGATAAAAATAGTAGACATCAACAAAGATTGGTATGTGCATACTAAATAGGACATTGAGCCATATTATGAAATAAAGGGATATCAAATATAATAGGCTTCCCATAGAAAATTAAAATGCTACCCAATCGGGCATAAAAAAAAAGAATCTCAATAAAAGTGACAAATAAGAGCAAAGTTTAACAATAAAGCATCCATGTGTTTCATCGGTGACAATACTAGACAATATAAACATGTAGGTAGGTAATAACACATCTACCAAAAATATGAGGTGAGTGGGAACTGTACACATCCTCTCTATATATGGAGGGAGTAGGAACTGTATGGATCCACACGAGTAGGATAGGATACACATCTGTCAAATATATTTTCATGTGCAAGAATTATCACCTCTGCACTCATATGTAGGAATGTTCATATCCACATAAAATAACATGTAAAATTATACTAGTGGTCACCACATGATACATAACAAAATAATAAGCAAGTATAAACATAATGTGCCATATATATACATCCACTAAAAAGGTGGGCAACGAAGCACATGTCACAAAAGAATGTTCCACCATAAGAAATGTATAAGAAAGATTCCAAGAGAATGTCAAATATGATCATAAGATCATTAACAATATAAGATACTTCACATGAAGCATATTTTCTAAAAGAACAAGATATTGTAAAGGATAATGTCCATAGGACCAAGAGAAAGAGAATATAGGTGAATTTCTCAACATAGAATAATAGGGGATGCAAACATACATAAAGAGAGGATATGGAAATTTCTCATTATAGAAATTATGTGAGATGCAATCATACCATAAACCAGGGTCTTCAAAACTCTCTTCATCAAACTAGTTGTTTCCAATATCAACTTTGCCTAATTACAAATTATTCACATGTATTAGGGTTTTGAGATTCATATCAATGTAATGAAACCTTAATTCTAGACCTTTCTACAAAAATTGGATTTTGGAATCAAAACCTAAACCAAACTATTCCTTATA
Source organism: Alisma plantago-aquatica (assembly GCA_963693085.1). Classification (NCBI taxonomy): domain Eukaryota; kingdom Viridiplantae; phylum Streptophyta; class Magnoliopsida; order Alismatales; family Alismataceae; genus Alisma; species Alisma plantago-aquatica. The sequence goes on along the minus strand of OY856409.1, from coordinate 498,814,621 downwards.
TTTTTCTGATCAAAAAAACATATATATGTGTTATATTTAGAGTTAAGATGAATTAGTTACCAATTTTAGGACTTCTTATATTAACTAATTAGATCCTCAAAAATACATCATTTAAAACATGAGAATCAGTCTCTAAAACTATTTTTATTAAAAATAACACAATTTTCTAATTCCCAAACATATTTTACTATAATTTTTGGACAAACGAATTCAAAGATATATTTTTTACAAAATCATTCAATCACAAAATTCGATAAAGCCACATAAGCATTAACTACGCAAGAGAGAGGGAGTGGGTCGGCCTACTGACATGGCCCAATATAGTGTGGCCATGTTGTGTGGTTTACAAAGAAGTCAACTTCACCACTTAAGGAAACAAAACCACATGAATAGATGAAAATGCCCCTACAAGGGAAAAGAACATCAAACAAGAAATGAGGGTGGGATAGAGAAAACACATGGGGTTTCTTCCCCAACTCCAACTGCACCATTATTATGCAATCAACAGGATGAAGCTTGGTGGATTTTGGGCAAAGCTTGATCATGCGGGTATTTGAGAAAATGAGAGCGAAGAAAGAAGGAGAAATCCCACGAACTCACCACATTAACCAATTGAGGTGCCAGTACCACTGATGTCTCAAGTGAGGAGCCGCAAAGTGGATATGAAATATAGATCATCGAGAGCCAACATGACGTTGTGCAAAGCAATTGATAGAAGAGGAAGATTTCTTGATGTAGAGCAAAGCTTTAGGTAGTCCTAGATATCTATAGGGTACAGATATAAGGCGTAAGCATGGTGTGTTGGGTTTTGTGGAGAAAACATGTGTGACAGAAGAAACAAAATAAATTTCCACACAATCCAAAATTGGATCTCGTTGACAACAATGTATTCAGAAGGAGTGTTCATGGGATATACCTTATCGCGGAGTAAGTCCGGCGATGTCCCGCTGCATGATGGTGTGCAAAGTTGTTGGCCTACACTGACGGAATTTCTCTCCCGTCCACTGAGTGCGTCGTGGGAACATATGACGATGCTCCTTTCGTGTGGTGGTGTACACCACTCATAGTGTGTATGGATGGTCATTGACATCCTCCGAACACAGGCGTCTTAGCGTCTATGTCTCTACTTTATCAACACAGATGGACTAGAACTCCATGTTGTGCTTCCTAAGCCGGAAGGAAGGAGTAGTCTTTGTGCAATGATGTGCTAGCATCGCGGTGCTCTCCTTTCTCTCCTGAAGATAGTGACGACTAGGGTTTTCATACGTGAGCGTAAACTAAAAAGACTCTCTCTATATCTTGTAAAGATATCGGCCATCAAACCCCTTTAAATAGGAAATGAAAGGAATCAGGGTTTCCCAAACCCATCGGCAAATAGAGAGACTGTATTAATTAAAACACTCGTAGATTAATTAGAATATTCTAGAATTAATTAATTAACCAAATAATTATATTAATTGATTAATTAATATATAACTCCATGCAATTGCTTGGGATGGATCTATGGGCATATATACCAACAAAATCCCACTTGCACTTAGAACCAGTCACTCCAATATTATTCTAATGGATTACATAAACATTTTAGTAATCAATGTGATTCGGAGCAATTCCAATCAAATCCACAATTATACTCCTATTCCAACACGTCTTATGCATGTAACACAGTAGGCTCTAAATTACGTTGGTTGTGATATCCATAATTATATTATGATACACAAGAAATGATTGGTATCTAGAAAGACTTCATCCTCACCCAAGCAATTGGAGAAGTTGGAGAAAAACTTAACCTATCATTCATGACTAGTATTACAGTGATTGTATAGTTCCTTTGTCAATGATATCCAAATTGAACTCGAGTCATGGAATTGTTATCCTATTCAACATTCAATCCAAGTTCCTTGAACAAGAGCAGACTATCTGAGATATATGTAAGCTCAATATCACATATTTACTCACATCAGCATGGCCAGGCATTTCTCAGTCTCACTTATCAAGTGGTCGGAATATCAAACTCTCGTAGGAAGGACAAATTCCATTTACATCACTCACATGTGTCACAGTGCACCCAAGCACCATCTTTATGGAAATCCTTATTCAGGACCATGATGGATGATTTCAAAGTACATCGAACGACATGCAATAAGTGTAGTGACTTCAAGCCTAAGAACCACAATCACCACCATCATTATGAGATTGGACTCTAACTACCAATCATGGTATCCATGTGTCACTCTCAAGGTGGGTCTATTCGATACACTGTTCTCTAACAAGTATCTATGTATTTGGTTTGATATCTCCATATCATGGATAATGAGATTCTTCCATCAACCAACCTACATTCTAATATTATGTGTTATTGATGTCTATGGATATTTCCACAATAGCAACCGATTGGGGACAAAACAAGAATGCATACTCTTAGCATACATATGATCTCACTATTCAAATCATCAACCTGAAGATATATTTTATTGAGTATATTATTCTATATACATCTATAATTTTTATGGTCATCTCACAATATAAAACAAAAACATATAGATTGGAATTTTTCCTTTATTGATATGATCAATGTAGTATTACAGATCATATACATAGTATCCCATTACAATCATCAAATGATAGTCTCAATGGGCATACATACCAATAGATTCCCACTTGCACTTATACCTAATCACTCATGAATCTCAATCCATGTGATCGAACATGTCTGTCAGTGAAAGTGCTTTTGTGAGTGGGTCAGCCACATTGCTTTCTATAGGTACACTACAAATCTTCACATCTCCTCATTGTATGATCTCTCATATGAGATGGAACCGCCATAGAATATGCTTGGAATGTTGGTGCAATCTTGGTTTTTTAGCATGTGCAATTTCTCCGTTGTTGTCACAAAACAACTTGATTGCATCACTAGAACTTGGAACCACTCCAAGTTCAGAAATGAACTTCTTGATCCACACAACTTCCTTTGCATCATTAGATGCGACAATATATTGAACCTCTATTGTAGAATCCACAACTGTCTCTTGCTTGGAACTCTTCTATCTCACAGCTCTGTTGTTTAGTAAAAACACAAATCCAGATTGTGATTTGCAGTCATCTTTGTCAGTTTGGAAGCTAGCATCGGTGTAACCCTTTACCACAAGCTCCTCCTCACCACCATATACCAAGAATTGATCCTTAGTCCTTCTCAGGTACTTTAGGATGTTCTTTATAACTGTCCAGTGACATTCACCTAGATCTGACTGATATCGACTCATCATGCTTAAAGCATATGACACATCAAGATGAATACATAACATTGCATACATGATAGATCCAATTTCATATGCATATGGAATCTTAATCATGAGTGCCCGTTCATCACATGGACTAGGACATTGGGCTTTAGAGATCGTAACCCCATGGGACATGGGCAAGTTACCTCTCTTAGAACCCTCCATACTAAACTTCTTTAGCACCTAGTCAATGTATGTGCTCTAGCTTAGGCCTAGAAGCCTTCTAGATCTATCTCTATAGATATTGATTCCTAGTATATATAATGCTTTTCCTAAATCCTTTATATAGAAGGTCTTCCCCAGCCAAGATTTTACTGTCTGAAGAGTAGGGATGTCATTTCCCATTAATAGTATGTCATCCACATGCAATATGAGAAATAGAACTATGCTCCCACTAACCTTTTTGGAATCACAAGGTTCATCTTCATTTTGACTAAAGCCAAATTTTTTGATTACTTCCTTAAAACATAGATTCCAACTCCGAGATGCTTGCTTCAATCCATAGATTGACCTTTGTAGCTTACAAACTTTATTGTCTTCCTTCAGATCGATAAAACCCTCAAGTTGTGTCATGTACATATCCTCGAGTAAATTCGCATTAATGAGTGTTGTTTTAACATCCATATGCCAAATTTCAAAGTCATGATAAGCTGCAATGGCAAGCATGATCCTGATGGATTTAAGCATGGCAACAGGTGAGAAGGTATCGTCATAATCAACACCTTGAATTTGAAGGAATCATTTTGCAACCAATCTACCTTTATAGGTTTGAACATTTCCATCCATGTCAGTCTTCTTCTTGAAGACCCACTTGCACCCTATGGGTTTTACCCCTTCGGGTGGATCCACCAAGGTCCATACCTTGTTGGTGTACATGGGTTTTCCATCTCATGGTTTCAAGCCATTTCTCATATTCTGGTCCCTTAGTAGCTTCTAGATAGGAAGTTGGCTCATCTTCTATGCCCAATTTGTCACTGTCTTGAGTCATGAGAAAGCCAAATCTCTCAGGCTCAAGTCGTGTCCTACTAGACCTACGAGGTTCCTATGTTATATTTGGAACTTGAAATTCTGCAATAGTTTGTGAGTCTTCATGTTCCTTATGTACCTCCTCGGGTTCTCTTCTTTCTTGTTGATCTTGAACTTCCTCAAGCTCTACATTCCTCCCACTAATTCCTTTGGAAATAAATTCATTTTCAAGAAATACAACAGTCCTAACAAAAAAAACATTGTTGTCAGTTGGTGTGTAGAAGTAGTATCCCCAAGTTTCCTTGGGGTATCCAATAAAATAGCATTTTTCAGATTTGGGTCCAAGCTTTTCAGGAAATTGTTTCCTAACATAAGTTTCACATCCCCAAATCTTTAACATGGACAAATTGGGACAATTCCCATTCCAAATCTCATATGGTGTCTTTTAAACTGATTTGGAAGGTACACGGTTAAGTGTATATGTCGCAATTTCAAGAGCATATCCCCAGAACTATATTGGAAATTTGGATGAACTCATCATTGATCATACCATGTCTAATAATGTATGATTCCTTCTTTCTGAGACACCATTATGTTGTGGTGTACCAGGTGGAGTCAATTGTGATACAATACCACAGTCACTTAGAAGGTCCTCAAACTCTTGGCTTAAATATTCGCCAGCTCGATCTGAATGGAGTGCTTTAGTAATCTTACCAAGTTACTACTTCATTCATGAAAGTCTTGAACTTTTCAAGAGTTTCTGACTTGTGTTTCATAAGATATACATAGGCATACCTACTGAGGTCATTAGTGAAGGTAATGAAATATTGATAGCCTCCTCTAGAATTTGATCTAAAAGGTCCACATACATCAATATGTATGAGTCCTAGCAGATCACTGGCTTTCTCACTATATCCAGTGAAAGGAGTCTTGGTCATCTTCCCTAATAAACATGCCTCACATGTCTCTAATGATTCAAAATCAAAACAGTCTAGATAACCATCCTTATGGAGTCTAGATATGCGCTTCTCGTTTATGTGCCCAAGATGACAATGTCATAAGTAAGTTTTTTTTGAGTGGTCAAGTTTTACCCTTTTAGTATTTACGTTGTATATTCTAGTCTCACATTATAACAAGTAGATACCATAAGACATATGGGTATTTCCATAAAAGATCTCATCTTTAGAAATAGAAATCATTCCATTCTTAATATGAAATTCAAATCCACTCTTGTCCATACAAGATACAAAAATAATATTTCTATTAATGGCAAGTACATAATGGCAATTCTCTAATTCTATTACAAGGCCCGTATGCATAGATAAACTAATAACTTTAACTGTGATGGAAGCAACTCTTGCTCCATTAGGGATCCATAACTCGACTTGGCCCTTTCATAAAGGCTTACTTCTTATTAGATCCTACATATTTGAACATATGTGAGATCCACATCCGGTATCCAGTACCCATGATGAAGAAGTATTTAAGTTTATCTCAATAACATATATACCTAAAGTGGAGATCTATATCCCCTACTTCTTCTTCCTCAATTCCTCCAGGTAGAGAGAACAATTTCTTTTCCAATTTCCATCCTGGTGACAATGGTGACAACTACCTTCTTTAGAGATCCCACCTTTAGCTTTGAGCGTGGATGACTTTGGCTTCTTACCATATTTAGAACCTTTCTTAGCCTTTCCTTTGACTTTTGACTTTCCCTTTGTCCTGTTGATCATCATCACAGATTTGGGCTTATCTTTCTTCATTTGTACTTCAGCTATCCTCAACATGCCCAACAATTCTGACAACGGCTTGTCAAGATTGTTCATGTTGTAGTTCATGACAAAATGACTATATTATTTAGGCAACGATTGTAGAATCACATCAGTGTCCAACTCTTGACCTAGGGGAAATCCCAGCTTGGACAGGCTTTCCACGTACCCAATCAAAGTGAGTATATGGGTTCCAACTGAGTCTCCCTCTTTCATCTTGCTCCCGAATAAAGCCTTGGAGACATCATATGTCTCCTATCTTGCTTGATGCTAATACATGTTCTTGAGATGAGTTACCATCTCCATGACATTCATGTTCTCATGCTACTCTTGCAACTCATAGTTCATTGAGCACAACATTAGTCACTGGACATCCACGACATCATCAAGGTGCATTTTGTAAGCGTCCTTTTCAGCCTTGAGGGCATTTGAGGCGGGTTCCGCTGGCTCTGGTGTTTCAAGGACATAGAGCTTACTCTCATGTGCGAGAATAATTCTTAGCATCCTAAACTAGTTTTGAAAGTTGGTTCTAGTAAGTTTGTCCTTCTCAAGGACTGATCGCAATGAGAAATTGTGAGTGTTGTTTGCCATTTGATTGCTACAAAAGAAAAATTGTCATTTAGTCCAAAACATTTTGACTTGTAATGATTTGATAAATGGGATTAATTAGCCTTTAATTAATCACACTCCCACTATTTTATTCAAATTGACAACCCTCACTATCAACTGGGAAGATGGTAGCATACAACCTTCTAGTGAGCCAAGATCCAAAATAATTGGATCAATGCCCAGCTAACGTTGGCGTCAAAGACCAAATACTAAGGTAGGAAACTTTTGCCAATTGCATCATATGAAACTCTTGGATAGATGATCACACACAACTCCTTTCCATGATGCATCTGTGTGCCTCTAGGTAATTGACCCTATCAAGGTTCCCTGGTTAAGTCAAACCCATAACCCAACACGATGAGTGTGCACCCTGCAGAGGCAGACCCACACACCTACCATCACACTTCCACGAGATAGACAGTGTACCACGCGGAGGCGTGGCCACACATAGTCCATCAAGATTTTCATGTGTGTTGCTTCATGAAAGGCAAATAAAATTTAATATTATTAATTGAAGGGTTTTATTAATACATATCAATATCCAAACACCACATACTTATAGTATGTATCATATACTACTATATCAACAACCACACACGATAGACATGCAATCACAAACACAAATACATCAGTTACGGTCATACTATTGTAATACATTAGAGAAACAAAGGATTATGGTCCACCTATGGTCTTATGCATCTCATGCAACAACACCTTTGAATCAACCTATAAGGATCAACATTACAACGAACAACTTCATGGATGCTCTGTGAGGTTGGAACTTCAAGTTGCTTCTTAGAATTGGATATTCATGTTGCTTCTCCATGGATGCTCGTTGGAGTTGGATATTTAGGTTGCTTCTTGGAATCAGATCTTCATGGTGCTTTTCCATGGATGCTCTTTGGAGTTAGATCTTCAAGTGGCCTCCTTGCATCAAGATTACAAAGACTAAAACTAATCCTAACTCTATTACATCATATGAGTAAAAATATAAAGAGAATGAATTATTTACACTTTGAAATAAGAGATGAGGCTCAATATGCAAGCCAAATACTATATACAAAGGATCCATATAAAATCATTATACAACCAAAGCATTCTGAAACAAACATATTCACAAGATTAATAACCACATTCATTCACACCATTCACAAAAGGGGATTCTAGTCCATAAGTGTGCATGCATTCACCACATAAAATAGATTTTTAAGGCAACATGTATGATATCATAGGTATATCTAAATATGTCTATATACATATTCAAATTGCATTCCTTTTAATGTGGGAGATTCCCCACTAAATAAATTTTTGACTCCCATGCAGACTATACAGGGTACACAGGGGCAGCGCCCCTATGCGGGGTTGAGGGGAGGCCGCCCCTCACAGGGCCTCAGGGGAAGAGCCCTTGAAAGGTCTACATAATTTTATTTCTGTGCACTTAGGAAAATCAATATTTTTCATAGTCGACCCTGTCTAAAATGCCCAAAATAGAATTTTGCGACGTATGTAGAATTAGGTTTAGATTTGCACATTAATAGTTTTAATTCGCATTGTATGCAACATAGAAAATAGTATACAGTGATTTGATCATATCGAAATGAATCTAAATACACCATAGATCGACGGTGCTCTGATACCACTATTGGGTTTTGTGGAGAAAAAATGCACCGTAGAAGCAAAAAAAACTTTCCACACAATCCAAAATAGGATATCATCGACAACAGCATATTCGGAAGGAATGTCTACGGGATATACTTTTTCATGGAGCAAGTCCGGAGATGTCTCGCTTGATGATTGTGTGCAACGCTACTGGCCTACAAAGACAGTATTTCTATCCCATTCGTTGACTGCATCGTGGGAAGATCCGATAATGCTCCTTTCATGTGGTGGTCTATGCCGCTCGTAGCACGTATCGTTGGTCATTGATGTCCTCTGAACATAGACGTCTCAGCGTCTGTGTCTCTACTTTGTCCACGTGGACGGACTAGAACTCCATGTTGCACTTCCTAAGATGGCATGAAGGAGTAGTCTCTGTGTGGTGACATTCTAGCATCACAGTGCTCTCCTTTCTCTCCTGAGGATGGTGACGGCTAGGGTTTACATACGTGAGCGTAAACTGAAAAGTCTCTCTCTGTATCTTGTAAAGATATCGGCCATCAAGCCCCTTTAAATAGGAGATGAAAGGAATCAGGGTTTCCTAAGCCCATCGATAAACAAAAAACTACATTAATTAAAATGCTCATGAATTAATTAGAATATTATGGAATTAATTAATTAATCAAATAATTGTATTAATTGGTTAATTAATATCTGACTCCATGAAATCGCTCAGGATGTCTCTATGGGAATATATACCAACATGGTCGCCTTGAGAAGAGCTTTCAGCCAATTTTGGGCATTTTCAAAATACTAAACAAAAACACAAGAGTAAGGGACCAACTGGTGTGGAACTTACTCATGAATCCATTGGCGAAGAAAGATCGAGAAAAGACCAAGAAGTGACAAAGATATACGTGAAATACCAGCGTGGCAGTTGGGTTCTCGCGCACCCCACCTACTTGAGGTAGGAGACAGGTCAAGAACCATCTGATCCAGTGGACACGACCCTAGGATAGATCTTGGACATCCATTGGATGCACAACCTTGACATATTAAATGGATTTCCAAATCAAAATCGAATAGTGTGAACATAATTATTTAACTTTTCTCTCTCTTCATTTGAGGGTGCAAATGAACCCCAAATTAAATGAAATTTGACACTCAACCTATTTTGGATATGAGGACACTAAATATGCAATTAGATTTACTTTTTGGGAACACTTGATGTGATAAATAAACCAAAACTTATTTTCTTTTTCCTCCTTTATTAATGGTTATAATATTCTCCAAATTTGATGAAACTTCAACCACAAGTCACATTAAGTGCCTTGGATACGAATTTTCCAATTATTTTACATGTTGGATTTATTTGTTCATTTATTTAATATTTTTAAGGTTCTACACACTTTCTCTCTCCTGATTTCATCTTTTAACCAAACATCTTCTGAATTGGATGAAAATTCACTCAAAAGCTATGTTTATTATGTACATTATGAATCTAAGAATATTTTCCTCTTTTGGAGTCATTTAATATTTTATTTGATATTTTATTGAAAACTCAAATCTTCTCTTTCCAAATTGAATTTAATTAATTATTATTATGTGAATAATGTGAAACATGACTCCCAAGGCAATTGAGACCCAAGGAACATGATTTTTCACTTAGATTTCACTTTTGGGGTTTCCTTTAATGAGTTATGACAAAATTAATATTTGTGGCTATTAATATCACATTATTACTAAAGTTATCATATTCTTTCACTATTATCATTATTGCTCAACCATTTATGTTCCATAGCTTTATAATAACACCAAAAGAATTATGTTTGATTATTTGTATGGAACTTTATATAATTCATTATTATCTCTTATGACATATGTTATGTGTCTATTATTGCCTTAAGACTAATGTGATAACATTAGGTTACATTAGGGTTATTTGTACATGCATTAGCTCATTAGGGTTTTACTAATCATCTTTTATTTCTAACCTCAACCTTGTTTAGCTAAGTCCAAAAGGTCAAAGTTCTAGGGTAGGGTCCAAGATCTGGTATGTTACATACAAGTTTGATATACAAAGTTACATTGATTTAAGATTCTAAAATGACAAATAAAATTAATGATCACAAAAAAAATAGTGTTTGATGATATAACTTAAAATTGTAAGTTGGAAGAGTTTGGAACTACAAACAATTATTCTACAATAGAAAATGAGTATGCTGGTGTTATGAACACAACAAAGGATACTATATGGATCTAAAAGTTCATATATATGAATTTGAAGGTTGTTTATTCCATTGATGATGCAATAAAAATACTATGACAACAACAGAGCTACTGGTTAGGCAAGGAATATTAGATAGCATACTATAGAAATTCCACCTCATATGAGAGATCATAAGGAAAGGAGATGTGAAACATGCAATACACGGACTAAAGGAAAATGTTGCTAACCTACTGGATTAGAACTTGCATAATAGAAACATGATGGACATGTTCATGATCACTACGAATAAGATTCATGGGTGATTGGCTCTAAATACAAGTGGTAGTCTATTGGTAAGTATGCCCAAAGAGGAAATCATCTGATGATTGTGATGGTATATCTCATAAACAAGTTGATCAATAATAAAGGCCATCTTTTGATTTATTTTGTTTCAATCAGTCATAAGATAATGATGAAACATAATGAATGTATAAAGAATGACATTACTCACTGACATGTGTCTTTGGGTTGATGCCCTAAATAATGAGATCATACTAATGTGAAGAGTATGTACATTCTTGTTATGTTTCTTATCAAATGTTATTGTAGATAGATGACAAACAACAATGAAATATAAGACTAGATCTTGTGTTGTTTGATGACAGAATCGCATGAGTCATGATATGTAATACCAAACCAAACACATAGATACTTGTTAGAAAATAGTGCATCAGATAAAACCACTTTGAGAGAGACATTGAGACTATAATTGGTAGTCATAATCATCTCTCATGGTGATGGTGGTGATTGTGTTTTTTATACATGAAGTCACTACACTCATCACATGCCATTCAATGCACTTTGACATCATCCATCGTAACCTTGAATAAGGGTTACCATAAAGGTGGTTCTAGGGTCCATTGTGACACATGGGGATGACTGTGAGTGATGTATATGGGATTTATCCCTCCTACAGGAGTTTGATATCTAGGACACTTGATAAGTGAGACTGAGAAAAGCATGTGCATGCACATGTGAATCACTATATGATATTTAGGTCACATATATCTTAGACAATCTACTCTAGTTCAAAGAACATGGATTGAATATTGAAAGGATGAAGATTCCATGTCTCAAGTTCAATTTGGATATCAGTTCCAAAGGAATTAGACAATCACTTTAACACCAATCACAGATTGTAGGATGAAGTTTGTCTCCAATTTGTCGAATTAGTTGGGTAGCAATGATGTGTTTCTACATTCCAATCATTGCTTGTGTTGTCATAAATCAACTATGTACATTCACTGCTAGCATAACTTGGAACCCATAGGGTCACACACATAGGATACACTTGGAGTACGAGTTCTTTCATGAATATAGTTTAAATTTGATGACTAAAAAGTTAGGCATTCTACTTAAACAACATTGGTTGAATGTTGACTGACAAAAGTATGAACCAACCAGTTCAAGTGTTAAACCAATTGTATCAGTGTGTCAGGTTAATTGAACCAATATTGGAAATTTGGTCAATGAACCAACCGCTTCAGGAAGTGAACCTACTAGCTTAGATCTATGAACTAAACGGTTCTGATTATGAACTGACCATTTGGTGGATCAATTTGATTGATTCAAGGATTAGTGCTGACATCATGTTGTACATTAAATCGAAAAACATTTCACAAAAGATTACAAAAGTACATCATAATGTCCCGTAAGGGTTCACATGTATGATACAACATAAGGATCTGAGTAGAGAAAATCTAACTACTTCAAATCTTGTCTCCAGAGCAACATCTCTAAGTTCTAGGTCCATGCCCAAAGTTGTGTTCTCCTGATTCAACTCAACAACTTGTCCTAACCTGGGTAGTTGGGAGCGCACCCAGCAGAAGGTAAAGGAAACAAGGTATGTGTCAAAATATTGAACAAGTACAAAAGAGAATGATAACATTGAAGCATAAATATATGGATTCATCACATGATGAGAGGGCCAAGAGGATGAGGCATATAAAAAAATAGATTATTGACAAAAACCAACAAATAATAATGAATTGCATGAATGATCAATATTGGACTACATTAACTAAGTATGGTTGAGACACCTATCAGACCTCAACCTATAGGTGAGGAGAGAAGTAATATATTCCCACTCACCTACATATATTTTTATAAGGGGGAGAATAAGATGTTCCCCAGGGAAAATTAACACATGCCCTACTATGGGTGATTGTACATACGTATCACTACTATAGATAAATAGTCAAATAAACCATCATGCATAAGAAGTAGTAAATTGACAAGTCATATAATTGCAATATGGTATTGGGGTTCCAAGACCCATGAAATAAAACATCAATACTAATTTTAAGGCAAGTACATCAAAAGATTCATGAGTAGAGCAAACTGGGTTCAATAAAGCCTCATTAGGGAAAGTAAGGTTGGTTCACAAGTATCCCAACTAAAGGGTTAGATATGAACATACATAAATAGGGATTGGACATAAATAAATATTGATTACACATGCCTCTCTTACTGATATCAATTACTAACTTTCACAACTTTAATTGAGTCCAAATTCCCCTTTGCCTATTTTCAATGTATAAACATGTATTAGAGTACATAATGTGAATTAATGTATAGAAACCCTAATTTTAGACCATTTTAGAAAAACTTAGAATTGGACACTTAAAACATAACCAATAAACTTATTAAGTTCTCCTGATCAAGAAAACATATTTTTATGTTAATTTTGGAGTTATGATGATTTAGAAGTAATTTTTATGGATTTTATGCATTAAATTCATTTTACAAAAATTACGCTTCCTCAAACCATGAAATCAGACCTTGAAAATATTTTTATTAAATAGATTTTAATTTTCTAATTCCAAAACATATTTATTTGTCAAATTTGAATAAGCGGATTAGAAGATATGAATTTTTCAATACTAACCAATATGAAATTGCCACATCATCAAACCGATCGAGATAATTGAAGAGAGAGGGAGAGGGAGAAAACACAATTTGACCCAATATTAGGTTTGAAGTTGCATAGGTAACCAAACTAGACATTCTAGAGAAGGTAAAACAACAAGAAACCAAAACCCTAGAAGAACATGGTAAAAAGAGATGGAGATTATCGATTTTAAACATAGAAGCATGAGTTTTAAGCATGTAGTATGCAATATATGAGAAGGGGGTTAACAAAACTCACCTCTAGGAAGGTAACAAGGTCCAAATAGAAAGGAAACCGAGATTAGAAGGTATGGCTGCTCCAAGCCAAGCTCCTTTCTTGAGCAAAGATCACGTTCTCCACTTTAGAGGTGCAAACCCTAGCAAAAGAGCATGGAGATGAGATGTTTTACGGCTCTAGGTGGAGTTTTACCATGGAAGGTCATGGTTACGACCTGGAAGAAGGTGAGAGGAATAATAACAGCATGAAAATAAGGAAGGAAAGGAGGAAACTTACTATGTTTAGTCAAAATCACCAAGAAGGAGCTTTAGAAACCCTAAATAGAGAAAATTTGGAACCCTAGGAGCCTTCTTCACCAAGGTAAGCACTCTCTTTTACCTTGGGACAGCACCTTCATGGCCAAATAGAGTAAGAACGATGATGTAAGATGGGGGAAAGAGAAGGAGAGGATTTCTTTTTAGATTGGGAGGTGGGAAGGGGTATGCATCGCTTTATAAAGAAGGGGGCAATCATTAGGTGTCTATGGGACTTTCCATGTGTCCTTAGGCTAGGGCTTCATGGCCATGCAAGAGGACAACTCAGAGAGACTTCTTGTATATCCAAGGTCGGTCCAAAAATCCCATGGAGACTTCTAGGCCATCCCCACCGTCCTCCAATCAAAGAAATAACCCCATTGGGTGCTGGCTTTTAAAGATAAGCTCATTTATAAAAAGGGTAATCCCTATAATGCCCTTAGAAAGTAACACCTTCATACCGAGGTGCAACTAGGTGCCCCATAGTTCAAAAACTTGAGAATGGTAAGGGAATATCTAAAGCTTATAATGCATGTGACAATTTGCAAAGAAAACCTCCCAATTGGGTAAATTGCATAAAAGTCCAAAATGTGCATATAATTGCATAAATTGCACAAACATCGTCCAAATTGGAACAAACTTGAAACTTCATCTTGTTTCATGATTTAAAAAAACCTCACAAGGTTAGATTATGGTTTAGAGAACTTAATTATTATAGTTAAGCTTATTCAATACATTAAGTAAGGTTTGGGGCCTTACCCTTCTAACATGGATTTATTTATCATTGTTCTACTTATGCGGTGATTTTACATTTTAGATCCTTAAATAAGATTTCACTGATGTATTGGTGCATAACCCTTTCCAATGGTATAACTATTGCACAAATGTTCACCAAACCACTATAAATTCCACAATTTAGCATCAAGGCCAAAAAGGATAGAAATGATAGGAAAATATTGGGAAAGGGCCAAAAAGAGAATATGTAACGACCCCGCCTCCCGGTAACCCCCAATTAAGGGAGACCCGAAGGTCAGAGCCATTATTCAATTAACAGGATCAAAGGTTTGACAAATAATCAATAATAATTATGAAATTCTACTAACTAACTGGAATTTGGTATAAAATTAAAACTTTACTTACCTTTGAAAACTTTGGAAATCTATCTATCCAGAGCTTGAATTATTCTAACTAATCCTCCCTGCACTTTATTTCTTATTTCCACATTGTGTCACTTTACTGTTTGTTCTTTCAAATGTTTTTCCTAAAACGCCGACAAACAAAACGTCGGTCAGTATATTGAAATATACTAGTATATGGGAACAACCAAAAATCTTGCAAATATGGCTAACAATTTAATAATCACAATCAAATTAATTAACAAGCCAAATTACACTTTTCAGTATGACATTCTCCACCGCTTTTTCCCTAACCCTGGCATACCCACCTTAGGGTGCCCTTTGCTAATGACTTAAGGCCACCTTCTCAATCCTGAGCTTGGTGTCTGGGGGTCACCACTCATGGTGCCCACTAGTCATGCAATATCATATGACACCTTCTTGGTGCCTGGGGTCACCACTCAAGGTGTTCATTGGTCTACCCATCTGGGCCTGACCTTTGGCATTATCCATCAGGGTGGCATGTAGGTGCGAGAATCCATACTTCTATTTTTAAGGTGATAATCATAGTGAATTTATGATTTGCAAGTATGAACATCCAACAGATAATTTGCATTCAATGCGATTAATCATCCGGAAAATCATCGCGAAACTAAGGCAGTTATTCATAATTAACCACATACATGTTAAGCAGACTTGAATGCAGAAATAACCAATCAATCAGGAATCAGGCAAGCACACTCACACAATTACTCCTGAAAAAGGCATCCAATTTCTCTATCAATAATCACATCATCTTGATCCATTAACCCTAGTTGTTTCCTAGGTTATTTGCCCTTTTTTGGGTTTTGAGCATAATTAGGGTTTCACTTCCTTTTTACCACTTTTACTTTATTTTTATCAAAATATCCATCAAACCCTAATTATCTCAGTTTATTTTCCATTAAGATCTTAATAGCAGATTTGGATCACAAAAACCCTAATTTTTAGATTATTATATTCTTTCTTCCCTTTTTCCCTCACTTAGGGTTTCTAAGGGTTTTAATCAACATATTAGGTGTCAAAACCCTAAACCTTGCAATTCTATCATCAAAATAGATTAAAAACCATCTTTAACTTTAATCAAGTAAACAATGCTTGTATTAATCTATTTGCAAGATTAAAACCATATTTGGTTAACAATTAGGGCTTTCTAATTATAAATTAACACTTTTCCCATCAAAATATACACTTTTACAAAAATATACGGATTTAGATATCCAAACCATTTTTATTGCATTCCTTGTATTTTTCTGATCATTTTTCATGTATTAACGTTTCCCATCCGAGCTTCATAGCAGAAGTTATGATTTTTTGCAAAATAATTCATTTTCCTGGATTTATTTACTATTTTTAGAAAAACACCAGCTGCTAGATATGTGGTCCCCTGGACCATGCGAGATCCGACGACTCATGCTGCGCGCGCTTAGCAGATGATGGAAAGTTAAGGATTGGGCGAGAATGCCCTTACCTGGCTAATGCAAGCGCGACGGCAAAGGGGTCTGTTACCCCTTATCCTCTTCAACCTCACGACTCAGGCTCGTGAGTTGCTTCTCGGCCGGGTCAACGAGAGGGTTGACTCTCGGTGTCATGCCTCCTCCGCAACTGGGAAGGGAGCCTCTAGCTCCAGATCTCTCCGCCGAACTTGATGGTAGGTCCAATTTGGGCAGCGATGCATCAATCTGAGAGAACCACCAGGTCCTCCGCCGGCAACAGAGAGAAGAAGAAGGGTGTGAATTCATTGATGGCGTCCCAAATTGAGGGTACTGGTGTGCTTGGTTTCTTGCCTTGGTTGTGTGGGAACCGATGAGGACCTCCCCTACGATGCCTTGCGCTTCCCCTATATATAGGGAACTCATCGAGTCTTCTGTAATGGGGACTTCTCCCATACGTGAAGAAACCCCCAAAAACTTGGGGTGGATCAAGCCGGCTCGATCTCCCAGAGTCAGTGGACTCCTCCAAAACTCCGCATCTGGTCCCAAACTCACAAGAAACATCGATCAATCTCATCACAACCTGGTCTCTGTATCCTCAGTCCTCGTGAGATCGGGATTCATCCCAGGTCGTGGATTATAGATCCAACGATCGCAGATGAGTGCTAAAAAATAGAAATTAGGATTTAATCCCAGATATATTGTGACATTTAAAGTTATCCCTTGCACTTTAGGAAACCTATAATCCTTTATCCTTTTTCCACAAAATTTTAAAGGAAGATGTGGGTCGACATCATCTACCATTGTACCAAATTAGAGACCCAAATTCCAAAGGAAAAGGGTGTTTTCTCCATAAGCAAGTTATCATTATAAATTAAGCCAATTAATTTGGTATTCCCTCTTTCTTTGCCATTAAATTATTATTTTGAATTCCTTGATCGTCAAGGAATCTTAATGGCTCAGAATCCCATCTTGGGAATATTCCATAGCCTTTCACTTATCTATTCTCTTATTTATCCCTTTATTTGTATTATCTCACTCATTTCTTTATTAAATATCTCCTTTTGGGGTTTTCTCTTTATTTCTCTTTTATTTTCCTCATTGGTATTCCTTTTTAACATTATAAATCTTTGGGATACGAAATTCCACCAAGGATTATTCCATTATACCTCTTTCCACTCATTTTCCATATTTCATCAATATTTTTAATTTCTTTATTAACAAAGAAATACCTTATTGGTCTTTTCTTTTCTTGTTGTTTTATCTTTGCAACTTTGGACTCCTTGGAACCCAAGGAACCCAAGAGGCACGAAATTCATTCTTGGATTACATTCCTTTGCTTTCTAGAGGTTTCTACCTCATCTCTCTTTTCTCAACAACTCAAATATTCATTAATTAATTGAATTTCCTTATTATTGGGCCCAATAGCCAATAAAGCCCACAAATCAAACAACAAGGCTATTTTAAACGAAATTCATTTATTCACAACAAATTATATCATTATTTGTGCAAATATCTTTAATATGAGAAATTACATTTCTCACCAAAGGAACCCAAAATTGGGGTTGTAATAGAATATGCCAAAGTTTCGGTATGTCACTCCACCACTTAAAGATGATTTTGTCCTACAAATCTAAAGAAAAGTGAGAAGGGTGAGTATGCAACATCTCACCACTAAACTCCTAAGTTGTTTCCATTAAACTTCCACTAAAACTTTTACTAACTTAAACTCCTTGTTTTTAAACGTCTTAACTTGGGAGTTCAAAATCTTCTCAAGCAACTCCACATAGGTCATGTTCTCATAGATCACCTAAGGTTCCACTTTTATGATTACTTTTTAAAAAATTGTCTTATTAGAATTATATTAATTAGGATATTTCATTATCATTATTATTCTTTTAATTGTGTCATGTCATATTTACTTTGTTTCCAAAAGAGTTATATTTCATTATTATGCACAAACCCAATATATTTCTTATTTATCTCATTAGAAATTTTATCACAACTAGAGTTATACTAATTAATCTTAATTTGCATTATTTATCACAACTCAGATTTGGACTCTTAAAACATCACCAATAAACTTGTTAAGTTCTCATGATAAGGAAAACATATTTTTTTGTTAATTTTGGAGTTATGATAATTAAGATGTAGTTTTTATGGATTTTATGCATGAAATTCATTTTACAAAAATCACCCTTCTTAAAACCATGAAATCAGACATTGAAAATATTTTTATTAGATAGATATTAATTTTCCAATTCCAAAACATATTTATTTTTCAAATTTGGATAAGCGGATTAGAAGATATGAATTTTTCAATACTGATCAATAGGAAATTGGCACATCATCAAACCGATCGAGATAATTGAAGAGAGAGGGAGAGGGAGAAAAAACCATTTGACCCAAGATCAGGTTTGAAGTTGCATAGGTAACCAAACTAAACCTTATAGAAAAGGTAAAACAACAAGAAACCAAAACCCTAGGAGAACATGGTAAAAAGAGATGGAGATCATCGATTTTAAACATAGAAGAATGAGTTTTAAGAATGTAGTATGCAATATATGATAAGGGGGTTAACTAAACTCGCCTCTAGGAAGGTAAGAAGGTCCAAACAGAAAGGACCCCAAGATTAGAAGTTTTGTTTGCTCCAAGCCAAGCTCCTTTCTTGAGCAAAGATCACATTCTCTACTTTAGAGGTGTAAACCCTAGCAAAAGAGCATAGAGATGAGATGTTTTAGGGATCTAGGTGGATTTTTACCATGGAAGGTCATGGTTCTGACCTGGAAGAAGGTGAGAGGAAGACTAACAACATGAAAATAAGGAAGGAAAAGAGGAAACTTACTTTTTTGGTCAAATTCACCAAGAAGGAGCTTTAGAAACCTTAAATAGAGCAAATTTGGAACCCTAGGAGCCTTTTTCACCAAGGTAAGCACTTTGTAATGACCCTGCCTCCCAGTAACCCCCATTCATGGGAGAAGAAAAGGTCAGAGATTGTATCCCAATATTCTAAGATCCATGGTTTGAGATTTCATCAAAAATAATTATCAAATTCTACTATTACTAAACTGAAAAGCTGGAATAAAATAAATATTTTTTCATACCTTATAAAATCTGTATCTAGACTTCTATCCATAGAAAAAGTCTAAATAACTAATCCTCCTTGCATAGGTTAATTGTATCTTCACAATATTTCGATTTACTATTTGTCCATTTTCAGAATTGTACGTAACACGTCGACAAACAAAATGTCAGTCAGTATATTTCTATACTAGTATGTGAGGGACAATCACAATTTCACAAATAGTTTCTAACAACCTAATTATCAAAAATAATTTATTAACAATCCAATTTACACTTTGAATGTGACTTCTCAACTACTTTTTCCCTAAACCCTGGATTACCCTCACTTAGGGTTTTGTCTTTGCAAGGGACATAAGGCCACCTTCTCCTTCCCGAGCTTAGTGCATGGGGTCACCTCTCGAGGTGCCTAATGGTCTTCCCTCTGGGGCTTGACCAAATCATACCTTTCCTCTGGGGCTTGGTCTTGCAACATACATCAGGGTGGCATGTAGGTTCGAGAATTAATGACATAGGACTTTATAGGATTTTAGAATTGAACATTCAACAGTTTAGGTTGCAATCAATCACGAAACATCTGGGAAATTCCGTGCAACTAAAGGTGGTTATTCATAAGTAATGACATACATGTTCAGTTGAATCAACAAGTTAACAATAGTCCAAGCAAGGAAGTATCCAGGCAAGCAAGCAATTCACACAAGTAAGGATCCTAAAACCATCATATAATCCATTCACTAATCAAATTATCAAGATCTATTCATTTGAACACGCTTCCTAGGGTTTCCTACATCATTTTAAGGTTTCATTAGGGTTCATCTTCATTATTGACACTACAAACCCTAAAATAGCAAAGTTAAGCATAAACCCTAGTTAACTTGTTATATTCCTCCTAACAAGCTTAGGATCAACTGATAATAACATTATCCCAAAGAATTTCGAATTATTCAAGTTAATCACCCTTTTTACCCTAAATTAGGGTTTCCATATGTATTATCATAGATTCATGGACTAAAACCCTAAAACAAACCAATTATTATCTAATATCATATTCAAATCTAAATTTATCTTCCAAAAGGTTATTAATACTCAAATTAACCCATTAAGAATCTTAAATATGATCTCTAATCCTTATTAGGATTTTTAACCTAAGTTTAATGCATTATATGACCATCTTAAGGTACTTTGCAATTAGAAAAGAAATTAGGTGTTAATAACAATTTTAATAGATTCCTCGTATTTTCCTGTTCATTTTTCATGTATAAAGTTTCTTCATCTGACCTTTCTATTAATTTCTATGATTTTGCAAAGAAATGTATTTTCTTGAATTTCTATCAGAGAGGAAATATTTTATGGAATTTAGGAAGTCACCACAAAATCCCATCCGCTTGATCAGTTGTCCACTGGACCACGCACGATCGGACGGCCCATGGTTCATGCCTCTCTCGTGAACAGAAGAAACAAAAGATGATAACACCCTTACCTAGACTAACGAAGCGGGAGGGAAATTTGGTAATCTCGTTAGGTGTCATCTTCAACCTCTCTCACGTTTCCTACAGTGAGCTGAGGTCAACTCTCAGGTTGACTTTTTACTACCATCCACCTGCGATAGAACTAATCGGACCGAGAGCTCCGCCTTACTCTCCCGAACTCGAGGGTGTCCTTAATTGCTGGCTTGCACTGCTCCTTCACCATCGGCGAGCCCTTGCCACTTCGGCGAGGTTACTACTAGACGGGGGGGAATAGGGGCAACGACCAAATTTAAAGCATGAAACTACTCATCTCTGCACTCCGGTCGTGAGGATATAACTTGTGGGATGGCTCACGATGTATTGAACCACCCCCTATATATAAGGTCGACCAAGGTCCCTAGTGAGTTGGGGATTCTCTCGAGCTGCAACGAAACCACCAACAAATTGGGTTAGATATCCTCAGAACAGACTCCCAAAGACGATGGACTCGTCTCTACTCGTTGCCTTAAACTCGATCAAATCCCAATCAAAACTCTCCCATCCTGGGCTTTTGTGTTCCCAATCCTTGCAAGATAGGAACTCATCCCAAGTCGTGGATCGCTGATCCAATGGTCACGAGTGCGCGCTTAATAAATGCAATTTGGGATTTTAATCCCAAATAAATTGTGACATATATTTCTTTCCACTATAGGTTAACTTCAAAAATCCATATCTCATAAATCGTGCATCCTTTTTCAACCAAATTTTAAAGGAAACTTTGGATCGACATTATCTACTTGTGTACCCAAATTTAGTCCCAAATTCCAAAGCAATAGAGCATTACCTTCATAGTCAAGTTACCTTTCAATAAAGCTATTTTAATTGGTATTTTCTCTTTCCTTTCTTATTATCTTTGCAACTTGGGCTCCTTGGAACCCAAGAAATCCCAAGGATAAGAAATCTACCTTTGGAGGCTACCTCCTAGCCTTCTAGAGTCTTCTACCTCTTTCTTTTCTCCTTTTCTTAATTATCCTTTTATTAACTAAAATTATTTATTCCTTTTATTTCCTTTTTCTTGTTATTGGGCCCAATAGTCAATAAGGCCCATGAAATCACACATGAAAGGCTATTTATTAATGAAATCCATTCATACAACTCATATCACACAATTATTTATTCGTATATCTTTAAAAGGAGAAATTACATTTCAATTCTGAATTTGGAAAATTGAGGTTATGACATCCTCCCCTCCTTATAAGAATTTTTCCCTCAAAATTCAGCAATCAAACAAACAAGTCAGGGTATGCTTTTTCCATGCCCGTCTTCAGCTCCCATGTTGCCTCATCCTCTCCATGGTGCTTCCAAAGAACCTTTACCAACTCTATATTCTTACATCTGAGTTCTTTCACCTTGGTATCTAGAATTCGAAAAGGTGACTCAGGATATGTCTGCTTCCCTTGAAGCTCAATAGGATCAATTCTCAGCACATGGCTCGGATTTTGCAAATATCGCTTCAGATTGGACACATGGAATACATCATGAATCATACTATATTGAGGGGATAACGGCAAACGGTATGTAACTTCACCAATTCATTCTAACACCTCAAACGAACCCACATATCAGGGACTCAGCTTCCTTCTGTTCTTTTCTATAGCTCAGAGTGGTCAGATTTTCAAGAATACATGCTCTCCCACAGTGAATTCCACGCCAGTTCGCTTCACATCAACATATTAATTCTATCGGTCCTGCTCTCTCTTCAACCTCTACTTGATCAAAGTGACTTTATCTGCGTGCACATGGTGCTCATCTGACTTCAACAAGGTCCTCTCAATGACATCATCCCAGTGAAGTGGTGACCGACACAGTCTCCCATAAAGAGCTTTATACGGAGGCATCCCGATACTGGGTTGGTAGTTGTTGTTGTAGGCAAACTCAGCTAAAGGTAAGTATTGCTCCCACGATCCACCCCAATTGAGCACGCAAGCTCTCAATAGATCTTCTAATGTCTGGATCGTCTTCTCTGACTGCTCATCAGTCTGAGGGTGATAAGTCATACTAAACTTCAACCTCATACCAAGTTCTTCCAACACTTACTTCCACAACATGGAAATGAACTTTGGGTCTATATCAGAGACGATGGAACCAGATACGCCATGCAAACGTACTATCTCCCAGATATACAGCTCGGCTAGGTCTGACACCTTGGCAGTGGTCTTCAGAGCAAGGAAGTGTGCTAACTTGGTAAGGTAATCTACCACAACCCATACCACATCATGACATCTTTTGTTCCAGGGTAGACCCACCACGCAATCCATGGTGATTTGCTCCCATTTCCACTCTAGAATTTCTATCGAATGTAAAAGTCCGTTGGTTTGTTGGTATTCATCCTTCACCATCTGGCATGTTAGATATCTGGCCACATATGATGCAATGCCACTCTTCATTCCTGGCCACCAGATATACCTCTGCAAATCCTTAAACATCTTTGTAGTTCCTGGGTGTACCGTATACTTAGTACCATGAGCCTCTTACAACATATGTTCCTTCAACAGTGAATCTGATCCCTCCATCTATTCCTACCAATAGATGGGTATGGGGCTTCTTCAATAGGCCCTTCATCCAGCTGAGTTCTGAACTGGTCAATTGTGTCACCACAATCTTGCTCAAAATCTCTGACTGAATCTGAATATTGGTCATTCCAACACAGTCCTCAAAAGGGTTGTGGAGTCTACTCCACAAGATATACTAAGCGCTTCCACTGACTGGACAAAATAGTCACACACCTGAGCTATTTCTGACTCAATGCATCAGCTACGACATTTGCCTTCCCAGGATGATAGGCGATGGTGAAATCATAATACTCCATGTACTCCATCCATCGTCGCTATCGTAAGTTCATGCCTCTCTATTTTAGGAGGTACTTCAGGCTCTTGTGGTCAGTGAGGATCTTGAAGGTAGCACTGTAAAGGTAATGTCACCATATCTTCAACGCATGGATGATAGCAGCCATTTCTAAGTCATGTGTCAGGTAATTAACCTCATTGGGCTTGAGTTGTCGGGAGGCATTTGCAACGACATGATGATTTTGTTCCAACACACAGCCAAGTCCCATATTCAAAGTGTTGATGAATATCACAAAACCCTCATTGTCGGAAGGTAGGGTCAATTCTGGAGAGGTGGTCAACTTCTCCTTTAGATCCTGAAAATGAGCCTCACAAATATCAGACCACATGAACTTCACATCCTTCCAAGTCAACTTGGTAAGCGGCAAGGCAGTCTTTGAGAAATCCTTGATGAAGTGTCGATAGTATCTGGCTAACCCCAAGAAGCTACGAATCTCAAAGGGGTTTTTCAATGCAGGCCAGTCTCAAACTGCTGACACTTTAGCTGGATCCACAACAATCGTTCCTCCTGAGTTGATTAGTCCAAGAAACATGACTCAATGTTACAACCCCAATTTTGGGTTCATTTGCTGAGAAATATAATTTCTCATATTAAAGATTTTTGAACAAATGGATTTCATTTACAATAGCCTTGTTGTTTGATTTGTGGGCTTTATTAGCTATTGGGCCTCATAACAAGGATATTCAATTAATTAATGAATAACTGAGAATTTGAGATAAGAAATGTGTGGAAACCTCTAGAAGGCAAATCCAAAGAGGATTTCGTGCCTCTTAGATTCCTTGGGTTCCAAGGAGTCCAAAGTTGCAAAGAAAAGGCAATAAGAAAAGAAAATATCAATTAAGTATTTCCTTATTAATAAAGAAATTGAAAACATTGATGAAATAGGGAAAATATGTGAAAAGAAGTATATTTGAGTTATCCTTAGTGGGATTTCGTATCTCAATGATTCCTAATAATAAAAGGAATACTAATGAGGAAAATAAAAGAGAAATAAAGAGAACTCCTCAAAAAGAAATATTTTAATAAGAAATATACATGATAATGAAGAATAATGCATTTAGATGCATCTAAAAGGATAATGAGTATCTGATAAAAATTATTTTGAAATAATGGAGTTTCTTGGAATCCAAGGAGTCCCAATGAAGAAAAAGGCAAGAGAAAATATCAAAGTTGCAAAATAAAAGGATAATGTGATACATTATTAATGAATTTTGTGATATTAATAAAGAAAGTAATTTCTATTAAAGGAAAATAGGATTTTGTTCCTAAGGATTGAAAAGCCAAGTAAAAAGAGAATGATGGCAAGGATTTTCGAATCCCTAATTATTCAAATAAAAGAGATTATCCAAAGGAAGAGAGAGAACATTACTTCTCATAGAAGGAAATTAGTTTCATATTTGGAAAAGGACTCTTTCAGTCACGGAAAAGGCAACCTAGGGCTGCGTTTTCCACCCCTATATAAAGGGGTAGAGCCCATAGTTGAATCCAAGATGACCCCATGCACCCATCCCTCTCCTTCTTCTTCCTTTTCCATCCAAAACCCTAACTATAGGGATAGTGCTACCCGGGGCAACCAGGGGCCCTGAGCTGGAGTTCAGTGGAAGAAAGATGATCCCACGATGTCAGGAGGAACACAGCTAGCAACCGTGTGCCCTACCTCATGCACAATTCAAGCTGGACGGCATGGGGACGTCCACATGTTGAAGAACTAGGAAGCTTAGGCTGGCCATCATGGCCTCAACCTATCCGCTCCCACGCCTGCGCGGGGGCATGGCGGAGCTAGGGGAAACCGCCCTGGCGGTCGACGAGGCCCAAGGAGCAGCGGCCTGGCCGCGGTTCTTCCTTAACCTAACGGCAGTAGAGGCGCAGCCGCAAGGAAGGAGACGATCAGGAGTTTGACGCGTTTACCCTCTTGGGTTATGGAAGGCCCAGGAGATGCGCAAGGGTATAAGTGACATTTCGAAATGTCTTCAATCTAACCAATGAGCTTTGCATGGGAACAAGGCCACGTGGCGCCTCCCTACTGGTTCAAAGTAAGTGAATTTCGTTAATTTCATAACTCATGATCTGTAGCTCGGATGGATTCGAGTAAAATATGAAAGTTGCTCAGAAAAATGAGGGGAATCCAATAAAATATAATTGAAGCCTAATTCCTCTTGAAATTCGAAAAGTAATGGAAGATATAAATTTAATGCATTACTGTTTAAAGAACCCTACTTTGAGATGAATAATATGTTTATTAGGGTTTAATGGATGATTAGAGTTGCTATTAACCTGTTGATGATGAAAAGGCACATTAGGAACAAAAAGGATGAACTTTGCATATAATAGATTAATTTCGAGTTTCATGTGCATGAATAATACTCTAATGGGCCTTGAAACCCTAATTTTAGTGAATGAGATTATTAATGGCTTTAATTGATCAATTTGATGATTGGAGTTGAAATATGTTGAATCTAAGCAATTAGATTACAAAAGTCCTTAATTCTGGATAAATACCCTAAAAGTAGTAATTAGGGTTTTCTCAGGAATAAAAGGATAAAATTATGATAAAACGAATTCATATGCGACTTAGATCATAATGGGCTATGAATTGATGATAAATGCTTATAATAATTTTTCCATGGATTAAAATGATTAAAATTGTAGTTTTAATGACAAGAGGCTTGATGGACTTAATTGATAGATAATGGTGTTGTTAGTCCGAAAACAAGATTACATGTTGTTAAAGAATAACCTTAACATCTTTTATGAAGACTAGATGAATAATTGGGGTTTATGAGTAATTAGGGTTTAAAATAATAAAATATGAAAGGGAAACCCTAATTGCAATGGAAACCCTAAAAGTGGACTAGAAACCCTAGGAAGCGAGCTAGATTTAATAGATCTTGATGACATGAGTAGTAAAAAGGAAATTAGATGATTATTTCAGGATATTGTTGAAAATTCTTGCTTGCTTGGAATCTTATTTGCATGGATATTTCTGTTCAAATCATCAGATCAGTTATGTGGTTAATTATGAATAACCACCTTAGTTTCCCGATGATTTTTCGGATGGTTAATCGCATTGAATGCAAATTATCAGTTTGGATGTTCATACTTGCAAATTATAAAGTCACTATGATTATGACATTAATAATAGAAGTATGGATTCTCGCACCTACATGCCACCCTGATGGATGATGCCAAAGGTCAGGCCCAGATGGATAGATCAATGGACACCTTGAGTGGTGACCCCAGGCACCAAGAAGGTGGCCTATGATATTGCATGACTAGTGGGCACCATGAGTGGTGACCCCTAGGCACCAAGCTCGGGATTGAGAAGGTGGCCATAAGTCATTGGAAAAGGGCACCCTAAGGTGGGTGTGCCAGGGTTAGGGCAAAAGCGGTGGAGAACGTCATACTGAAAAGTGTAAATTGGCTTGTTAATTAATTTGATTGTGATTATTAAATTGTTAGCCATATTTGCAAGTTTTTGGTTGTTCCCACATACCAGTATATTTCGATATACTGACCAACGTTTTGTTTGTTGGCGTTTTAGGAACAACAATTGAAAGAACAAATAGTAAAGTGAGACATTGTGAAAGTAAAAAAATAAAGTGCAAGGAGGATTAGTTAGAGTGGATTCAAGCTTGGATAGATAGATTCCCAAGGTTTTCAAAGGTAAGTAAAGTTTAATTTTATACCAAATTTCAGTTAGTTAGTATAATTTCATAATTGTTATTGATTATTTGTCGAACCTTTGATCCTGTTAATTAGATAACGGCACCGACCTTTCGGTCTCCCTTAATTGGGGGTTACCGGGAGGCGGGGTCGTTACAATTGGTATCAGAGCATAGGTTCCTCATTTAATCTTTAATAATGATTGAAATTTACAAATTTTGTAGAACCCAAGGGAGTTATTTGAGGATTATCCAAAAGACAGAGGTGTCTAGAAAAGGATCATGACCGGGGGCTGGCAATATTTTCCTCCGCACCGCTAGTCGGAATACGAGGACTCCCAGATCTGTGTGACTGCCTGGCCAAAGTCTTAGGGTATGAATCGAAATAAGATACCTTTAGGACTCTCTCATCTTGTTCATCCCTTCTCAACTCAAATTCTATTAATGACCTTAAGGATTAGGGTTTTCTCTCTTTCCCTCACCCTCTTGAGGTATGGGTAAGGTTGATAAGGATTAAGGAATCCTCCATCAAATTAATAAAAATCATGTAAATAAGATGTCATGGACATAAGCTTAATAGAGTAAGCGTAATGGAATAGATACATGCTTAGGTCGTATGACATGAGTTGTCATTGCCCTCAGGAGAGATCTGAGGATAGACCTCCTTTGTAGGATGATAAGTAGAGAGAGTTAAGCTTGGAGGTAGAGACCTCCATTAAAAGTAGAAACCTAGCACATCCTTTGAGGATGATGTTAACCCTAACCCTAAGTGAAGGTTAGAAAGAAATATGACATGATGAGTTAGATATCATGGTTGACTGAGTGTTTGGTTGGACATGCCTTTGGGATGCCATAAGAGGTTAAATGATCAAGTACCTATGGCAACCCAACCCTAGAGAGGGTCATGCATGTTAGAGTGAAGGATAGCTCCTTCATCGATGAGGTTGGAGAAGAACCTATAGTTACCCTATGGGCATAGGCAAGTACGGTATAGCTTGATGAAACCCTGGTTTAGAGATCATGATGGATGTATTATGACATAAGCATAAAGGGCTACAAATGATCTTGAGCAAACGTAAGTTCAAGCATAGGCTTCACCCATGTGGAGGTAGGCTAGTGAACTTGATTCTACATGGAGAAAGGACCTCGAGAAAGCATGAATCAAGCAAGAGGGATTGGAAGCTTAGACTCTGAGACATAAGGAAGAATGTGATCTAAGTGGACGATAGTGGTTGCCTTATGTTTGATTCTTGAAGGCTGATGATATCTTGGTTGCCTTTAGAGGAACCAAACCCTAAAGAGAGGATGATGCTTCTGGTACCTATGTGTCTGTGGTATAGGAGTTTACCTTATGAGATAGAAAGAAGAGTTCCTCAGACCTGGAGAGGTTTGGTAGTAGGTTGTGAGGCCTTGTACCTAGTTGGTTGTCCTTGAGAAGACTCAACCCTGAGATGTTGCTCATATAAAAGGATCATGACATGCCTTGGACATGCGTGATTCATGGTTAAGAGATTGAACATGCAGTTGGATACCCAACGGTGGACCTAGGGTTCCTAGGCCTAAGACGTGAATCTGATGCTCATGCTGAGATTTGAGTCTCTATAGTTTCTAGAATGGTACTCTTAATGCGTGGAGGTAAAGGAAACCCCAAAAGGTAAGGGTATGTTTGAGGAACCCCTCACAACTAAGTTGGTTTAATGTTGAGGATGAGGACAGGTGTGACCTAGCTTGGCTTTGTAGGTGTCTGGTTGTGCCTTAGTAGCTTGCTAGGGCTAAGCAAGCTCATGTAGATGCAGACCCTAAAAATAAGGACGCTTGTGACCTTTGTTATCTAGGTGTAGTTTCCTCCCATCCTGGGAGAAGAACCCTTTGGTAGGGTGTATACCAGTTTTGTTGGTTTTGAGGTAACCTAAAGAGGTTTCATGGGATCTTGAGAAGCTAAGTGAAAAGTACATGGTACGAGAACGAAACAGTAAACCCATAGATAACCATCTCTAAGTGCATGTGGATGTGTTACCATGGAGGTAACTGGTATGGGGCCTGACCAAGGTAGGCAGGTTGCCATGACCCCTATGAAGGAATGAAAGTCAGTCAAGAATGCAGAGAGAGATGATGAAGGAGTGGGTAAGGTTCTAAGTTGAACATGTACTATGATATAATCCTAAGTCTATCTTAGGGTCGGGTAGGGATAAGACTGATGGAAGAAAGAGTTGCCTAATTCCCTAGTTGCACATGACCATAGGGTCGGGAGGTAACAACTATCATTGTCTGAGGGCCATGGGTTAGGAGATTGATCACCTTCATAAACTCATGGGACCCAAAAAGGCAGATGAGTAGCGCACTCTCTGGATGCATAAGGGAAAAGGGATGACCCCAAAAGTGCCAGCACCCTATAGACCTAGAGGAGATGACCAAGGATTGTGCTTGGACCAAGTAAGTTTGAGACTAGTTTTCCATGGAAGTAACTTTGATATCGAGATGAATGTGATGTTGAGACATAGGTGGCATGTTTCAACTTGGAATTGAAAGTGTACGGGCAAGGTGGGCTGTACCATCTCTACTCTCAGAACAGGAAGAACTCTGTATTTGGACTGCAGCCAAATGCTTATCTCCTCTTGTTATGGGAGTGAGAGATAGGACAGTACGCATGCCATACACCAAGGATAAAAGATGATGCGAGTTGAAACATTGCTACAAGGTATGAGGAGAGAAATGATAACATACCCTCGTGAAGTGAATGGTACATGGATGGTTTACTAACACTAAGAGTATTAAGGAAATCATCTGAGAGGATGTTTTATCATGAGCTATGTGGAATTTGCAAGTGATACAAGGTTGAGTTTGATAATCAAGAGGATGTACCTGAGTGCTCTGATGAAGATAAACTCAGAGTTTGAGACGAGATGATAAGTGGAATACATGAAGGTATATGTCTTCAACATTAACTAACACCTAAGGATAAGGAGTGGTAATGAATCCTCTGGTTAAGATATAGCTACCTAGTTTAGCCGGAAGCTAGAATAAGTTGAGGTTGTTTGGCTAACCCTAAGTTTGGAAAGAAGATGTGTTTTGGCTAACACTCAGATGTAATAAGATATGTTGAACAAGTTAATGGATGTTTGGGTGGCCAGTTTAGTCCTTAATGTAGTAAAAGGATTGTGATAGAACCTCAGATACACTTCTTTGGATAGGAAGGTAATAAAAGCCTTTTGAGAGTGGTTTAGGGTTTCTGAGGTATCAAGCTTGAGGAATTATAACAATGCAGGAGATCATGATATACCTTGGTACTACCAAGATAGTAAATGACAATAGCAGTTTGGATGCTTAAAATGAGGTTGCATGTGGTATGTTGCCATGCATGAGAGAGGTGAAGGACGAACACCAGTAACCCAGTACATTGATATCAAGGATAAAGAGAGTTCCCGAGGGGGAATGGGAGTACATCCCTATGGATGTTGTGGTAAGTCTCCACTTGGCCAAGGAAGGTCAAGATGCAATGTGGGTTATGGTAGATCGCCATATCTAGATGACATGAGAAAGAAAGTGTACTGTCAAGGGACAGACCAGGTTGAACTACTTATAAGAGAAAGAGATGGTTCAACTACACATGATGCGAGTTCAAAAGTTCTTAAGTAGGACCTAAAGGTTCACTTCCATAAGGTGGAAGCCGATGTGTGAAGAACTCGATGTTAGTACAGTTTATCACCCCTAAACAATGAGTAGTATGATCCAGACTAGAGGGTCTGATGAGAGCAAGTGTGCTTGTTTAGGGTGATACAAAGAGACAGTTTTTAAGAGGTGATGTTAACCACCATAGCCTTTATCGGGATGCAAGATGTTCCATAAGGAGGTAGTTTCGGTCACCACTTCATTAAGATGATGTTGGTGAAGGAGGCCTCCCGAAGGTTAGAAAAGAACCACAGTGTGTGCAGATGAAGTCGCTTGATCAAGAAATTGTAGAGAAAGAGCCCAAGGGTGACATGAGTCATGAGCTGATGCAAAGCAGACGGACATGCAGTTCACTGTGGTGGAATATAATGTGAAAGTCTGACCACTCTAAGATACAACTGAGAAAGTTGAGTCCCTGATATATGGGTCCATTTGAGATGGATGGGTGGAGATGGTTGTGTTTAGCCTACCCCTCATGATAACATGATGAATAAGGAGTCTCATAAGTCCGATCTAGAGCACTATGTGAGGTACCCAAGCCATGTGTTCATCCTTGAACCTATTCAGCTTTTGAGAGGCTGAAATGTACTGAGTCACCTATGAGCGTACGATATACCAAGGTAACAAAAGAACTCAGATGGAAGAATATGAGATGATGAAGGTTCTTGGAAAGCACCATGGAAAGGGTGAAGCCACATGGGAGCCATGATGGACATATGAAAGGCTTATCCTGTTTGTTTGCTTGCTTGCTGGAATTTTAAGGACAAAATTCTTATAAGAGGGGAAGGATGTTACAACCCCAATTTTGGGTTCATTTGCTGAGAAATATAATTTCTCATATTAAAGATTTTTGAACAAATGGATTTCATTTACAATAGCCTTGTTGTTTGATTTGTGGGCTTTATTGGCTATTGGGCCTAATAACAAGGATATTCAATTAATTAATGAATAACTGAGAATTTGAGATAAGAAAGGTGTGGAAACCTCTAGAAGGCAAATCCAAAGAGGATTTCGTGCCTCTTAGATTCCTTGGGTTCCAAGGAGACCAAAGTTGCAAAGAAAAGGCAATAAGAAAAGAAAATATCAATTAAGTATTTCCTTGTTAATAAAGAAATTGAAAACATTGATGAAATAGGGAAAATATGTGAAAAGAGGTATATTTGAGTTATCCTTAGTGGGATTTCGTATCTCAATGATTCCTAATAATAAAAGGAATACTAATGAGGAAAATAAAAGAGAAATAAAGAGAACTCCTCAAAAAGAAATATTTTAATAAGAAATATACATGATAATGAAGAATAATGCATTTAGATGCATCTAAAAGGATAATGAGTATCCGATAAAAATGATTTTGAAATAATGGAGTTTCTTGGGATCCAAGGAGTCCCGATGAAGAAAAAGGAAAGAGAAAATATGAAAGTTGCAAAATAAAAGGATAATGTGATACATTATTAATGAATTTTGTGATATTAATAAAGAAAGTAATTTCTATTAAAGGAAAATAGGATTTCGTTCCTAAGGATTGAAAAGCCAAGTAAAAAGAGAATGATGGCAAGGATTTTCGAATCCCTAATTATTCAAATAAAAGAGATTATCCAAAGGAAGAGAGAGAACATTACTTCTCATAGAAGGAAATTAGTTTCATATTTGGAAAAAGACTCT
The DNA here is from genome assembly GCA_963693085.1 of Alisma plantago-aquatica. NCBI lineage: Eukaryota > Viridiplantae > Streptophyta > Magnoliopsida > Alismatales > Alismataceae > Alisma > Alisma plantago-aquatica. The sequence continues at coordinate 498,781,695 of OY856409.1, read as the reverse complement.
TTCAGTCACGGCTAAGGCAACCTAGGCCTGCGTTTTCCACCCCTATATAAAGGGGTAGAGCCCAGAGTTGAATCCAAGATGACCCCATTCACCCATCCCTCTCCTTCTTCTTCCTTTTCCGTCCAAAACCCTAACTATAAGGATAGTGCTACCCGGGGCAACCAGGGGCCCTGAGCTGGAGTTCAGTGGAAGAAAGATGATCCCACGATGTCAGGAGGAACACAACTAGCAACCGTGTGCCCTACCTCATGCACAATTCAAGCTGGACGGCCTGGGGACGTCCACATGTTGAAGAACTAGGAAGCTTAAGCTGGCCATCATGGCCTCACCCTATCCGCTCCCACGCCTTCATGGGGGCATGGCGGAGCTAGGGGGAACCGCCCTGGCGGTCGACGAGGCCCAAGGAGCAGCGGCATGGCCGCGATTCTTCCTTTACCTAACGGCAGCAGAGGCCCAGCCGCAAGGAAGGAGACGATCAGGAGTTTGACGCGTTTACCCTCTCGGGTTGTGGAAGGCCGAGGAGATGCACAAGGGTATAAGTGACATTTCAAAATGTCTTCAATCTAACCAGCGAGCTTTGCATGGGAACAAGGCCACGTGGCGCCTCCCTACTAGTTTAGAGTAAGTGAATTTCGTTAATTTCATAACTCATGATCTGTAGCTCGGATGGATTCGAGTAAAATATGAAAGTTGCTCAGAAAAATGAGGGGAATCCAGTAAAATTATAATTGAAGCCTAATTACTCTTGAAATTCGAAAAGTAATGGAAGATATAAAATTTAATGCATTACTATTTAAAGAACCCTACTTTGAGATGAATAATATGTTTATTAGGGTTTAATGGATGATTAGAGTTTCTATTAACCTGTTGATGATGAAAAGGCACATTAGGAACAAAAAGGATGAACTTTGCATATAATTAGATTAATTTTGAGTTTCATGTGCATGAATAATACTCTAATGGGCCTTGAAACCCTAATTTTAGTGAATGAGATTATTAATGGCTTTAATTGATCAATTTGATGATTGGAGTTGAAATATGTTGAATCTAAGCAATTAGAGTACAAAAGTCCTTAATTCTGGATAAATACCCTAAAAGTAGTAATTAGGGTTTTCTCAGGAATAAAAGGATAAAATTATGATAAAACGAATTCATATGCGACTTAGATCATAATGGGCTATGAATTGATGATAAATGCTTATAATAATTTTGACATGGATTAAAAGGATTAAAATAGTAGTTTTAATGACAAGAGGCTTGATGGACTTAATTGATAGATAATGGTGTTGTTAGTCCGAAAACAAGATTAAATGTTGTTAAAGAATAACCTTAACATCTTTTATGAAGACTAGATGAATAATTGGGGTTTATGAGTAATTAGGGTTTAAAATAATAAAATATGAAAGGGAAACCCTAATTGCAATGGAAACCCTAAAAGTGGACTAGAAACCCTAGGAAGCGAGCTAGATTTAATAGATCTTGATGACATGAGTAGTAAAAAGGCAATTACATGATTATTTCAAGATATTGTTGAAAATGCTTGCTTGCTTGGATTCTTATTTGCATGGATATTTCTGTTCAAATAATCAGATCAGGTATGTGGTTAATTATGAATAACCGCCTTAGTTTCCCGATGATTTTTCGGATGGTTAATCGCATTGAATGCAAATTATCAGTTTGGGTGTTCATACTTGCAAATTATAAAGTCACTATGATTATCACATTAATAATAGAAGTATGGATTCTCGCACCTACATGCCACCCTGATGGATGATGCCAAAGGTCTGGCCCAGATGGGTAGACCAATGGACACCTTGAGTGGTGACCCCAGGCACCAAGAAGGTGGCCTATGATATTGCATGACTAGTGGGCACCATGAGTGGTGACCCCCAGGCACCTAGATCGGGATTGAGAAGGTGGCCATAAGTCATTGGCAAAGGGCACCCTAAGGTGGGTATGCCAGGGTTAGGGCAAAAGCGGTGCAGAACGTCATACTGAAAAGTGTAAATTGGCTTGTTAATTAATTTGATTGTGATTATTAAATTGTTAGCCATATTTGCAAGTTTTTGGTTGATCCCACATACCGGTATATTTCGATATACTGACCGACATTTTGTTTGTCAGCAATTTAGGAACAACAATTGAAAGAACAAACAGTAAAGTGACACATTGTGAAAGTAAAAAAATAAAGTGCAAGGAGGATTAGTTAGAGTGGATTCAAGCTTGAATAGATAGATTCCCAAGGTTTTCAAAGGTAAGTAAAGTTTTAATTTTATACCAAATTTTAGTTAGTTAGTAGAATTTCATAATTGTTATTGATTATTTGTCGAACCTTTGATCCTGTTAATTGGATAACGGCACCGAACTTTCGGTCTCCCTTAATTGGAGGTTACCGGGAGGCGGGGTCGTTACACTCAGCGTATCCAAAACTCACATTTTGAGAATTTTTAATGAACTTCTACTTTCTCAGGATATCAAAGACTCTACCCGATGGTCGTGGTGTTTCTCTAGGTCATCAGAATACACTAGGATGTCATCTATGAACACAATGATAAAGGAGACAAGGAAGGGTTGAAACACACTGTTCATAAGGTTCATGAAGACATGGGGTGCATTGGACAACCCAAACGATATGACCACAAACTCATAATGGCCATAACGGGTTCGAAAAGCCGTTTTAGGGATTTCATCACTCTTGACTCGTACTTGGTGGTACCTGGACCTCAATATGATCTTGGAAAAGACTCAGGCTGATTTGAGCTAATCATAAAGGTCATCTATCCTGTGTAAGGGGTACTTGTTCTTAATGGTTGAATGATTGATCATCTGGTAATCAACACACATCCGAAGCGATCCCTCCTTCTTCTTCACAAAAAGGACTGGTGCTCCCCATGGTGATGTACTAGGTTGGATAAAACTGTTATCTAACAACTCCTATAACTGAGTTTGCAACTCAAGCAACTCAGCAGGGGCCATTCCACTGCTACAGAACCTACGTTTAGTGTCGGTTATTTAAAGCCTTTAGTGTCGGTTTCTAAGAGACACCTATGTGGGCGACACTAAAAGTCCACCCATAAGGCGTCAGTTCCAAAACCGACACCCAAACTCTTCGTGCGCCACCGAAAACGCGCCATCATGGGACTATAAGCATCGGTTATTAGTTAAAAACCGACGCCCAAACCCTTCGTGCCACAGAAAGGGCGCCATTTTGGGAACTATCAGTGTCGGTTATAAGTCAAAAACTGACACCATATATCTTCACCCCACGGCCATGCTGTCCAGCACGGTCATGGTGTTAAGGACATAGACGTCGGTTTATTGTAGGAACACCGACACTATATCATTATGTGTCGATTATTTACAAATAACCGATGCCTATTGGTTTTTTTTCCTATGAGTCTGCAGACCTGCTGTGGCTGGTCGCAGGATGAGAAACTTGTTCAGTTCAGTTATGAACTAAAGGTTTTACGACATCCATTGATATCAGCCAACAACAGGCCGCAAACCTGCAAAATTAACAATAAAAAAGTAGCCATGCATTTAGCAATGCAACCTGCAGTTCCATTTTATTTTCACACATTTATAAACATTCACACATGCTAGCAATTTGTAGTTCCATTCATTCACATTCACACATGTAGAAACATTCATATAGCAACCAACACTTTCATTCATTTTCACTCAGACACATGTAGAAACATCCAGACATGTAGAAACATTCACACATATATTATAATTCAGAAATTCATTTACAAAGTATCATTGTTTAGTCATTATTTGCTATCAGGATCCCAATTATATTTTAAAGCCCCCACTAATTGTATGGCTGTTGCCCATTCTTCTCTTACTTCATTTAATTCTCCCATTGTATAGGGAGCATTAACATTTGGTAAGTCCTTTCCTGTAATGGGGTCAACTTTAAACACCTGTAAAGAGAATGATGTATATATATAATTAATGAGCTATAAATAAGATTGATATATTTCGATCATATTATCTAATGAGACTATATAATACCTGAGCAATACAATTGATGTCCATTCCAGCATATTTGACAACCATGTGCATATATCGCATGACATAGTATCCACATGCCCATCCGTTGTCTTGTGTAGCACACTATAAATTCAAACATACAAAATATTAAAAAATACAACTAATTAAGCATTGTTCACATAAATAATATATACATATATTGCAGTCGGGAACTTACTTGCACGTTCTTCCAAATTATTCGCTGGTTCTTTTTCGTGGGGACCTTTCCTCCAGCCTTTTTGTACTCCTTAAAACCCCTACATGTTAATGTAACACAGAACATTGCAATTAAATAGTAATGTAATAACATATGTTAACAGATATGGAAAATGAAATATTTCTCTCCGAAAAATTGCCATTTTCATTATGTGTCCAAATCTTGTATTCAATTTACCCCAAAATCTGCACATATGTTGTCTAAGTAGCTGCACATATGTTGTCTAAGTAGCTGCAAAATATGTATTAATTACGCATGCATTAATAAATAAGAAACCAGATCACCAGATCATACACAAGGTATATGGATGTATAAATAATATCTCACCTTATCCATAGCTCTATCATAGATGTATTTAGCCAATCATATCGAAACAACTCCAATATATCTTGTATAAATAGTTTTGTTTTGTATGACTGACCTGTAGAATCTGAATCAGAAGAAACAATTATAGGGGAGTTTATATCATGTTCCCCTAACCATACTGCCATACCCCTACAGTTAGGACCTAACGGGACAGGTAGGTCCTGTGGAACCCAACTAGGTAATGCAGGAGGTGGAAGTGGAGGCCTAGATGCTGTGGGTGTCTTCTTTTTAACTTGTATATATATATAATTTCAGATCAACTGCCAGCATATACACACACTAACAATTGAACGTAATGTAAATTTACCATACCTTATCAGTAAAGAAGACATCCGCTTTTAGCCACAATATCACTCCGCCTACTGCCTCACCAAGCGTTTCACAATCTGGGTGGGCATATGGCAGTGGAAGTTCCAGAAATTGGGGGAATATATGTATCGAGCTCACCCGAATCCAACCAGCTGGTACTGGAGACCCGTGACACGTTTCCCCTGGTAGGGATGGGTAATCCGACGCCTCTGCCATGACATATTCTTTACTTTTTAGACATCATGGCTTCAGCCCCTACAAAATTTTGTGTAAATAATGTTATATACATATATACATATCATCTTTTTTTGAAATGACTACAATTTCATATATACGTATCATCTTGAATTAAAAAACTAGTTACTATATCATAAAAATACTTACAGTGGATGTGCTAGGTGGTGGTTCTACAAGATTACTCCCAACCTCTGCAGTAGGAGTAGGAGTAGAGTCTGCAGTAGGTATTGTCTGGTAAGTGGCAGTCTGAGATGCCTGCCACTTTTTCATTGCTTCTTCGAGTTTCCTGTCAAATAGCTTATCCACCTATACATGGATAAAAGAAATGTCAAATTCTAATTTTTGAATTCTCTTTTACAGTAACATTATAAAGAAATAATATGTTACCTCTTCTTGTGAAAGTCCCGCTTTTGGGACATGTTTGCGCTGGGATGACCCAAAAAAAGATTTGATGCCCACACCAGCGCCTACAGCCCTAACACGTCCAGGATGCTCTCGGTTACCCAGAGCAACTGTCAATTCATCCTTTATTCCCTCAGGGATGAACTTTCCTTGTTTCCTCAGCTCGTGCAGCTCCCGCTAATCGCCAAAACAAAATTTTGTACTTAAGTAAACAACACAAATAATCAATATTTGAATGATTGCTGTAAGAGTTGTATTTTACCATTTTTGCAGCCGCCTCAGTAGTTGCGGCCTTAGTTATTTCTCCCTTCTTATTTTGCCTCCCAGCTATCCAGACATCATGGCGAGGCAGAGGTGAGCTACCTATGGTAGAGGACTCCTGAGTAGCAGCAGACTGAGCAGCAGTAGCCTCAGCCTGTAGTCTTTGGCGAACGCCTGCATACCCCTTTGGACCCATTCTGTGGTCATGTACATTCAGTGCACGCCTTGATCTTTGTGCCTCACTGAGGGCCTAGTTAGTATGCAAATTAATGATTTGGTTAGTAACACTAAATGTTAATCTTGAATAAGTGAATACAACATATATTAATTAATGAGATTGAGACTGATGCCTAATACCTTGAATTCATCAGTTTGTCTTGAAGCGACAAACGCATCCCATTCTTCTTTGTCCAGGAAGTTCCATTGTTCAGTGGCTGTCTATTTCCTCTTGTCGGCTTCTTTTATGTATTCTCTGGTGAGATTTGTCCTATAGTTCCTTAGGACTCTCCCACAGCGTTGCATCACGCATTTACGATGCAGCTTTTCATCCAATTCAAATATACTCTGCAAAATAGAATTTATATTAACTAGTATCCAAAAATTTAGTAATCTACAAAATAGAATTGCAAATTAATAATAACTCACACATAAATCCCTCCATATTAAAATTTTCTTCTCCTTAGAAACTTTATGCCAAGAATCTAAGAGACAACCGCAATGGCTACGAGTAACAAACCCAAGATATGAAATAAATGAATTGCGATTCACACCACATGCATTTCCTGCATTATCGAAATCCACAACAAGTTTGGGTCCATTGCCCTTTTGCGCAATTAACTTCTTCATCATAGTGATGCCCCTTCTCTTGTCAACTTTTTGGTGTTGTTGATCAAGTGCCTCAAGTGCTTCAGATGGTACATGTGCATCATCAACCTAAAATTTGAAAAATAATTCACATTTACAAGATATAACTATAAATGGACATATAGATATAAATATATGATATATTTTTAAAACTTACATTGTGAGGCGGCGCATTGATGTCCTCACCCTCACGGTAGTCATCAGCACGGTCATCAGGAGAATGGTCATCCATCTGCAAATTCACATTCAAATTGTAAAGTTCGCATTGTAAAGTAGTAATTTGAAGTGTAAAGCTCACATTGTAAAGTTCACATTATTACAACAAAGTATATATCACAACAAAATTGTAAAGCTCTATGATCAAAGAGAAAACAAGTACATATTACAACAAGATTACAGTCTAGGGTTAACAAATACATGTGATGTCATTCTTATATATAATAAATGTACATGTAACACCTATCCCATCCTTGAACACCTAATCTCACTAGTAAGTGTATAATGTGTATTGGGTTTTCAAGAAAATTTCGGCAGCATTTCCCCGCTGTTCTCCAAGTACATATGTACTTAGAGAACAAACGGGGAAATGTTGCCGAAATTTTCTTGAAAACCCAATACACATTATACACTAACATCCTAAGCGAGATTAGGTGTTCAAGAACAGTCCCAAACCGGGGACTATCCAAGATTTACTCCTAATGAGTAAATCTTGGACGGGTTTCTAGGCCAACAAATACATGTGTCGTCATTCTTATATATAATAAATGTGTACCACCTATCCCATTCTTGACCACCTAATCTCACTAGTAAGTGTATAATGTGTATTGGGTTTTCGAGAAAATTTCGGCAGCATTTCCCAATTGTTCTCTAAGTACATATGTACTTAGAGAACAAACGGGGAAATGCTATTGAAATTTTCTCAAAAACCCAATACACATTATACACTTACATCCTAAGTGAGATTAGGTGTTCAAGAACAGTCCCAAACCGGGGACTATCCAAGATTTACTCCTAATGAGTAAATCTTGGATGGGTTTCTAGGCCAACAAATATGTGTGCTATCATTCTTATACCTACAATCCTAGTTTCATCATTCATATCCTAGTTCTTCAAGTTAGGTGATTAACATTGTCAATATACTCAAAAAGGAAACAAGTTACCAATTTCATAGTTAGGATGGTAGAGATACCCTAAGATCTAGAGATACCCTAAGATCTAGGCAATTTAGGGAAAAGTTCATCATTTACATTCCAAGCATGTCACATGTGTGCATTACAGTTCATCATTAAGCAAGAAGGGTGATTAGGATTCTCAATACACTCAACAATGAAACAAGTTAAACATGTTTGCATTACAGTTCATCATTTACATTCCAAGAATGTCACATGTGTGCATTATAGTTCATCATCAAGATATCTATAACTTACTTAAACATTCAATTATGAAGTAAATATACACTTAATTCAGAATAGCATGATGCACAAAGTTGCAGTCAACATCATTATGCTTTGTTCTATCATGGACTATCATATTGGTATAGCACATATGTATCAGTACATAATTAAATAAACACAATCAGTAAATAACTTTAAAAAAAATCCACTAGCTTGGTGAAATCAGTACATAAATAAACACAATAAGAATATTTTTCATGGCTTTTGGGGTGACTTGGTGAAATCAGTGCATGTTTTGGGCATCCAGTAGATGAATCCAAACCCCAGCAGCAGCCTAAATGTGCCCTGGCGCCGCCCAAGCATCCGCCCAGAGGCCTAGCTAGGCAGGGCACCTGGGCTTGGGACCCTAGGCGTGCCCTGGCACCTGCTTAGGCGCCGTCTGGGTGAGTTCCAGGTCGGCGGCGGCAGAGAAAAGCAAGGAAGAGGAGAAAAGGGGGTGAAGCTTTTGTGGGTTACCTTGCAGGAAGCTGGCGGAGGAGAAAAGTTGCTTCTACCGGCGGGGGCGGCGGTGACGAGGAGAGCACCGTAGCTACTTCTACCGACGCCGGCGACGAGAGGACAGTCAACGACCGGCGGCGGCGACGAGCGGTGACGAGAGGACAGCAGCAACGCGGCGGTAGCACCGAGTGGCGACGAGCAATAATCGCCAGACCTAATTGAAATTGGGAATGAAACAGAGAAAGGGGAAGAGTCACTCGTGCTGGTGCTATTAAGTTGACCATAAGCGTCGGTTATTCAAAAAAACCGACAACAAAAGCAACAGTGTCGGTTCTTTTCCTAAAACTGACATCTATACTAGCTTATAGTTATCGGTTTTTAACTAAAAGACAACCGACACCTATTTCTGTCTCGCGAATAACCTTTAGTCGTCGGTTATTTATTTATGAACCGACGCCATATGTCAAATTTTGGAGGTAATTTTTTCGCTGGAATTTTTGTTTTGGCGGTTGATTTTAGGTGTCGGTTTTTTATTAATTCACAGACACTTAATAAAAGCGGTACCCGTGTCTGGTCGACCTTCACAGATTGGATGTCAGTTTATGTTATAAACTGACACTGTAGAGTTTAGGTGTCGGTTTATGTATACAACCGACACCTTGAAAAGTGACTTTATAAGCCATTTCTGTAGTAGTGTTCTATAGGGTGCCTTAGATATAGGGCTAGTCCCAGGAACTAACTCAATGGAGAAATCTACCTCCCTCTCATGGGGAATCCCTGGTAGATCATCTAGAAACACGTATGCATACTCCCGAACAACCTCTATCTCCTCTAAGGGTCATACCTTGGCCTCAGGCTCTGTGACTATGGCCAGGTATGCTCGGTAGCCTTCGGATATTATCTGCTCAGCCTTCAAAGACAACACATAAAGGATGGTAGTCGCATCTTTCCTTCCACAAATGGTAAAGTGTGGATGACCATGTTTCCTAATAAGGATCTTTTCTCTACATTTAATATGTGCTCTATAGGTGTAAAGCCAATCCATACGAATGATTACATCGAAATCATTCATATCAAGGAGGATGAAGTCAGTGGGAAGCTCGTGACTCAGGTACTTAACTGATAAGATAGGGTTTTTTTAAATAGATGTATATATCTGACCACTTGGGGTTGTGACATCCAAAATATAGCCTAAATCCTTGATGTCCAAACAAAGCATAGTTGCAAGATTTCTCGAAAGGAAAGTATTAGTAGAACCAGAATAAAAAAGAGCTTTTACATTTTATCCCATGACTTCAAGCATGACTACATAGTTTCATACTGTATCAGATTTCTACTACATTATCAAACTAAACTAAAAGGTAAACTATATGGATTATTACCCTCAATCAATCTATTAGCATTTTCCTGGGCTTCTTCATTATTGATGACAAAAAATATGTCTTGTCTTATCTCTCCAATAGGTGGACCTCCAGCTGATACTCCTCCTCCTGCTAGGGGTGATTCTACCACTGGTTGCACTGCCACTGGACCTCTCGAATCACGTAGAGGACAGTTGGCAATGAAATTTCCCTCCTGCTGGCAACGGTAACACACCCTCTATTATAACCTCATTTTCCAAAACATGTAATGAGATTTGTGAATTTCCTTTAAAAGAGAAATAAGATCAATGGTTGATTTCATGGTTTGATTTGGATGAATTTTGTGTATGATAGCCTTGCATGTTTTTTTGATGGGCCCTATTGGCCATTAAGCCCAATTGAAAGAAAAAGAAAAAGAAAGGAAAAAGGAATTCAATGGGATAATGGAAATATAAGAAAATGGATAAAGGATGATTAAAAGGATAAAAGATAATTTCCCAAAATAAGGATTTCGTGTTATAAAGGTTCCTTGGGGTTCAAGGAACTCAGGATAATTAAATAATAGCAAGGGAAATAAAGAATAAATGGAAAATATGAATAAAAGGGTGTTTTCTTGCAACTAAAGAAAAGGAACTATTTGATTAAGTTAATAATCCCAATTTTTTCAGGATGAAATATATAAACATAAAAGAGTTTCCCCCAAAATTTGAATAAAAACAGAGTTAAGAATTGGGAGTTATGGTTTTTCCAAGTTATCTTTAAATTGGGAAGATAATTCGAATATTTGGAAATCTTTCCTTTTTTCTATTTGAGCGCGAACGATGATGGCCGTTGGATCTTGATCCAACTAACCCAGCTCATCATCTAGAGTCCCAATGGGATACGGACTGTATCCGCCCATAGGGGATTTTCCCCTCGTGTTTCCGATCACAGCAGAGCACGAGCACTTATGGGAAGTGTCCCATTAGGTTCAGGGGAGAGAGAGGAACATTCTCAACCCAAGGTTGGATGGCTTTCCTTGTGTATGCACGAAACACCCAATTGGGCTGGAGGTCATCTTGGCAGCAGGGTCAGAAACCCTAAAGGGGACCCTCCATACCCTATAAATAGACCACCACTCGAGTCTTTGTGCCCTAGCGATCTTGAGCGGCCACCTATTACACCTCAGAGCTCCCTCTCCCGCTCGATTTCCCCTGCTCCGGCGAGCTTCAGCCGCGACGCTGCTGCACGATTTGAAGAAGAAAGGAAGAAAAAGGACTAGCATCTTCCATGTGATCGCAGTCCATCGTGGACTCGCTTGAGGATCCGACGACCCAGGGCCGACGCACCTAACCTTAAGGCGATAGTGGAGCCGGCCATCACGGGGCGTTGATCAGCGGTCCATCGTGGGCCAGAACGCCATCCAACGGACGATAGCCTACAGCCGTGCACATCTCAGCACTAGTGGAGATACTTGACATGGAGTGTCAGATCCTGACGTGGACCTTAGGCGCACCTATCCAACGCTCCAGGAATTTTGGTAAAATTCCCTTTCTGATCGAATTTGCAAATAAATGATTTTCCTTGCTAAAATCATAGAAATAGCTAGGAATCTCGTATAAAGGAATTTTACATATGAAAGTTGGGTAGAAAAATGCAAGGAATATGATAAAAATGAATTAAGAACCTGATTATATTTCATTTTACAAAAGTACATTAATTTGAAAGAAAATGTATTGAAAAGTAATTGGAAACCATAATTGCATATAAAAGATGTTTCCTTGTAACTTAATGGGTTAAATCGAGGATTATCAACCTGATAATTAATAATATGAAGTTTTCATTCGTTTTAAATATAAATATGTCTAAATTAGGGTTTATGTATCTAAATGGAAGATAATGTACATGAAAACCCTAATTTAGGGTATAAGAAGAAGAAAACCTTGTTTTTTTGATAAATTACTATATAATGATCCTAAGACTATTAGGGATACTAAAAGGGGAGAATTTAAAGATTTTATGTGGATTTGATAAATTAGGGTTCATTTTTTTTTGAAGTCAGATACTTTTCATTCATGCATCATCAAGGAACAAAAAATACATCATTCTCGGCTGCTTCCCTTCACAGGACAGGCAACGTGGCCCATCTAGAGGTATGCCCACTAGAATTAAGAGCATTTTGTGCAATGAAATGGGCCAAAGTGTTCTGTGCCCATTTGACATGAATGAAACTACAAGAATGGAAACTGGAAGCTACACTACGAATGTAAGCAGCCATCAAGCCTAGGTAACCAGGGTGCTTGTCCATGTCTTTCAATGCACATACCACATTCAGGGAATCAGAGCATAGATAAATATGATTTTCAGGTGGCACCATATCACGAGCAAGAAGAATCCCTTCTCTAGCAGCCATAGCCTCCACAATGTCTGAGGTCCAATCCGCCCTTATGCATTTTTGTGTTTCCCGCATGAACGGACCCTCCCCTCCACGTAAAACTCCACCCAGAGCACAACGCCCATCCGCCTTCACCGCTGCGTCTACATGCAAGAAAACACAGTTGTCCATCTGCCCGTCAACACCCAACTCTCTTGTGCCAGCTCCAGCGCCCACCACATCAGTCACCCAACCAGTGCTTGCACTCCCTCCTTGCCCGTCCACCACTCCCCATTTGTATCGACGAAAGTCTGATATCATTGCTTGGTAAGACTGCAGAATAGGTCTCGGGAAAGGGGCTTCGTCTTGGAAGATTTTGTTATTTCAGCATGTCCATATGGTCCACCAAACCACAACTATCTCATCCTTCTCTTCCTCTGTGTTGTTTCTAAACAACTCCAAAAGGTCGTCATGTAGATTCGACAAGCTTCCTAGGCGTTTCATGGGTTGCAACCAGCTCTCTCTCATCACTACTTCCGCCCCCAAACAGTAACACAACATGTGTTGGATAGTTTCCTCCTGTAAAGCACAAATCAGGCATACCCCATCATCCATAACATGTCTGTCCCTAAGCCTGCTTCGTGTTGCTAGACTCCCCGTAGCAATGTGCCATAGGAAATGTGACAATTTTGGAGGCCATCTCCTACCCCATATCATTCTCCATAGGTCATGCGGTACCACCCTATTCCTTTCCCTCAAAGTTGTGCCTCCCAACTTTCCTAACCAGTATGCCGAGCGAACTGTGAAGTTTCCCTTTGGATTTGGCCACCAGAAAATCCCATCTTCATGCTCCATTATAGGAAGTGGAATCCCCATGATTGATGCTGCAATATTCCTAGGAAAAATATCCAAGAGCCTATCAACATTCCATTCCCTCCATTCCTCCACCATCAACTCGCTGACCTTGCTCATTGCAGCTGCGTCCTCTGCTCTATATCTTGTTAGGTCCTCCTCTTCACAATGCAGCCACCTGTCACTCCATATGTCAATATCCCGGCCATTTCCGACCCTACACATGTCTCCATGTAGGAGGATGGATTTTGCTCCCCACAGACTTCGCCAAGTGTAGCTTGGAATAAGGCCCAACCGAGCGTGCAAAACATTATTATGTAGAAAATGCATAGCCTTCAAAACTCTATCCACCAGGTTGTCTGGCTTTGTGAACAACCTCCATAGTTGACGTGCCAACAACGCTTGATTAAAAATTTTCATGTCTCTAAAGACCATTCCGCCTTCCCTTTTGGATTTGCACTGCCCCTCCCAACATAACCAAGAGATCTTCCTTTCACCCGCTTTCGGCCCCCACCAAAACCTGGCCACCATAGAGTTAATCTCCTCAATAATTCCCGACGGTAGCTGGAACACACTCATGACATATGTAGGAATAGCCTGCACAACAGCCTTGGTTAGCACCTCCTTTCCTGGCTTGGACAATAGACGTTCCTTCCATCCTTGTAGTTTGTTTCCCACTCTGTCGATTATGTACTCAAAAACTTTTTTCTTTGACCTCCCAATAGTTGTAGGTAGTCCCAGATAAGATGTTTGTTTGTCCACCTCTTTGACTCCCATCAGATCGTGCAACTCATCTTTTTTGCTTCTAGGTATCTTTTTGCTTAACGCAATTTCGGACTTGGTGAGATTGACCTTTTGACCCGATGCCTGTTCGTACTGGCTGATTACTTCAGCTATTTTCAGGCATTCATTCCTTGTCCCTCTAGCGAAAAGAATATTGTCGTTTGCAAAAAATAGATGTGAGATTCGGGGGGGGGGGGGGCGTCATACACTCATACCATGAATGGTATTCGTGTTTACCACGAGGTTCAAAAGAGTGGAGAAAGCATCAACACATAGAATAAAAAGGTAGGGAGAGAGTGGGTCACCCTGGCGAAGTCCCCGTGAAGGTTGGAAGGTGTTTGATCTTTCCCCGTTGGCCGTGAACGTGTGAGAGACCGAAGAAATGCAATCCAACACTCTATCACACCATCGTCTCCCAAACCCAAATTTTTCCATCACTGTTTTCAGAAACTTCCATTCAATTCTGTCATAAGCCTTCATCATGTCAAGCTTCAAAGAAATCTATCCTTTCTTTCCTCCCCTCCCTCTTTACATAGCATGAAAACATTCATAGGCAATTAAGGCATTGTCCGTAATCAATCTTCCCACTATGAAGGCGCTTTGATTTTCAGAAAGAATACCATCCATGAAGGGCTTGAGTCTATTGGTGAGCACCTTTGTTGCAATTTTGTAGATGACATTGCACAGGCTAATAGGCCTAAAATCAGCAACTACCCTTGGTTTTTTAATCTTTGGGATCAGCACTACCAAGGTATCATTATACTCCTTGCATGAATAATCACCCTTCCACCACCCCTTAATGTAGTTTGAGATATCCTTTCCCACCACCTGCCAAAACTTCTGATAAAACATGGGTTTCAAATCATCCAGCCCGGGCGCCTTATTTGGGTGCATCTGAAACACCGCCTACTTCACCTCTTCATCGGAAATATCCTTCTCCAGAATATCAGATATAGAATTGCTGACCATCTTTTTTATACCTGCCACCGCAGTGTCCATCTCCACTGGGTTGGTTGTTGTGAAGAGATCTTGATAAAAGTCTTCAATGATGCCCAAAATATCTTTGTCTTTAGCTTTCCAGATCCCATGGGAGTCTTTAAGCCCTACAATAGTATTCTTCTTTTGCCTTTGTGAATCTTTATGGTGAAAGTATGCAGTGTTGCTATCTCCTTCCTTCAGCTCCTTTATTTTGGCTCTAGCACACCAGAACGCTTCATTTTCCCTGTGCAGTTTTTCCAACTCTCTACAGATCTCGTCACAGCGTTGTAAAACTCTACCATCTGGCCATTTTTTCTGCTCCTCGCCTAGCTTCTTCTCAGTAGTTTTGATCTTCTTTTTTATATCTCCGAACTTCACATCAGCCCATTTAGACAGGTCTTCACTAACACCCTTTAGTTTCTCTTTCAGATCCATGTCTCTGTATGCCTCCCATGAATCATTCACCGTTGACACACAACTTTCCTCTGACAACCACATAGGCTCAAAGAAAAATCTAGATTGTCTCTTCCGCTGTCTTTCCTCCCCAATAAGTGCGGAAAGAATGATTGGTGCGTGATCAGATTGGTAGAACGGTAGATGATGAACCCAACTTCTAGAATATTTGTTTCTCCATCCGTCACTCACCAGAAATCTATCCAAGTGTTCCTCCACAAGCATCTCCATAGTCAGACCCCTCTGCCAAGTGAACGTATTTCCTGTGAACCCCATATCCAGAAGAGCACAGTCATCAATCACATCCCGAAACGGATTCATGAATCTGTCCGGTTTCATCGGGCCACCCCTCTTCTCTTCATTACAAGTGATCTCATTTAAGTCCCCAAAAAAGACTAAAGGTTTACCACACCTGCCTTAGATCTGTCACATCAAGTCCCAAGTCTTGTATTTCTCAGCCTGTGTCGACCAACCATAGATACTGCATGTGTGCCATTCGTAGTCAATTGATTTGTCCAGCACCTTGCATTCCACATGTCTCACAGAAAAACCCATAACATCCACATCTACCTCCCACCACCAAAAGCCTAGCCCACCTACCCTACCATTGCTCGACAAATAGATACCATCAACAAAACCACATCTTCTCTTAATCCTCTCCATAGATTTGTCTTCTAACATAGTCTCCATGACGAGAACTATGTTGGGTATCTCCCTCCGACATAACTCTCAAAGGGCTTGTACCGTTGTCGGGCGACCTAGACCCTTGCAGTTCCAACTCAGGAGTTTCACTGTTGTTCACGGGGTTGGGCTACCCCAACTACCGCTACTTGGTGTACACCACATGCACTGTCATACATATCCACTTCCTGTGTAGAACTGGCTAATTTTGACTTCTTGGTTTGTGTGCCCACTGAATCATCATTTAGTATTGCAATAGAATCCTCCTCAGCTTTGGCTCCTCAGCTCATGGACCATCTTGATTGCTTCCCCTTTCTCTCTTAACCTATTCCTCTTCTCTGCCCTCGCTTTCCGCCAGGCCCATTCCTTTTCCACCCCTTCTTCTCCCGGGAACATGGGAATGTCGTCCGACAAGATCACCCTTGTGACCTTCTGCCCCTTACCCATCTGTACCACCTCCTTCTCCGCCCCCCTACCATGCATCCTATAGTTCACACTCCCCATCATCGTGCCACCCAGACCCTTCTCTTCCACGACCTGCTTCCCCTTCCCCTCGTCTGACCTGGCTTCCATCCTGGATGTATCTACGCCCCGCCTTAGTTGACCACCATCCTCCCCTTACGACGGATGCTTTGATAGGGTTTCTTGCTGCATCGTTGGAGAGTCGTCACGACAACATGACTTCTTGTTGCTGTGAAGGGCAGTGCTACTACCACCCGACGCCGCCTCCACCCATCCCTCAACTTCTCTCTATACCGCTGCTTTCATCTGCAGCATCTCTCCCCACGTGAAGCTCTGCCGGAGAGGGAGCTCCCTCTGGTTCTGGGTACCCCCTGCTTCCATCACAACGTCCATCGAATCCACGATCTGCCCACCAGTTTCCTCCTCTGACTTCCCGCCCCCACCTCCGATCTTGCCGTGGAATGCACCTCATCCTCGCTCATCCGTGTCGATTTTGTGGAGGATGTTTCTTCCCTCCTATTGGAGCCGCTCGACGCACACCGAGTGTGGAAGATGATCATTTTCCGGGACGTTGATCTGTGGCCCCCCAACAGTTCCTCTTCTACTGGGACTCGTGGTCTCCTCAGTGATGCTTTTAACCACGATCCCCAGCCTCACTGATTCTCTCCGTCTTCGACATAGTCCGCACAATCCCTTTTCGTATGCCCTACACGACCACAGATGAAGCACATCACCGGAAGTCGTTCATACTTCAGTTCCACATCGATGATATGCTCATCCGGTCCATGAACCTTCTGGAGCCGCTTGATGAGTCTGTTTATGTCGATCCCCAACCACACTCGTCCGGAGGACTCCCACCCGAGGGTGTCGCAGTCCACTTTAATCACCCTTCCGATCTTCTCCGCGATCTTCCTCAGTGCCGATTCACCCCACATCCCTAGCGGGATGTTGTAGAGTCACACCCAAAATTGAATTTCAGTAAAACCTATCTTCCCTGGTCTGTCGTTCGGATCAACCTCCTTAATTAGTAGTAGCCTGTTGTCGAAATTCCATGGCCCATCTTCGATCACCTTCGCTTTGTCCTTCCAGTGCGTGAATTGTATCAAGAACGTCAACTGATCGATCGATTTGAAGACCACCCCGCTTGTTAGACCCCAAGCATGCAAAAGTTTTCTTCATTATCATGAAGTTATAGGACCTGTTCGTCAGCAGTCTTCCCACCAACGCCAGCTCTACGTGCTCTGGCAGCCTGGTTTCTTCCTCATTAATTAGATCTGCAATCTCTTGCTCATCTTCGGTAATCTTCAACCTCTCACATTGTTCTGCTAGTTCCTCCGCCATTGCGGGATACCAGCAGCCCCGGGTGAGATCAAACACCCACAACAACCACATGGACCTGCAAGAGAGAAACGGAGGAAACCTCCGGGAGGGATGACAACCACGGTACCGTAACCGTAGTCGCACGCTGCGTCACCACAGAGTCTCTAGGAGAGACGGTGGGTTGAGTGCTCGACATAAATTAGGGTTCATAATACTTAAGAATGAAGGCAAAAACCTAGTTTCCAAGTAAACCCTAAAATTTGGAATAGAAACCCTAAGGAATAAGATGAAGTTGGATAAAATTTGATAAATATAGTTGGAATGTTTATTTCAAGGTTTTTGTGCAATTTGCTTGCTTGCTTGGATATTCTCTCTCTTCATATTTAATTCTATAACCAAATCTGCAATAAGAGGTATGTTGTTACGCTTATGACTATATCGATTAGTTTTCCGAGGATTTTATCGACGTTTCCCTCAATGCTTGAAATAACTGTTGGATGTTTTAATTCATGCTACTATAAAGTGACTATGACTATCACTATGAGTATATATGTATAGCTAGCTAGATCCAAGTCCACCCCTGTGGCTATGCGAAGGCTAAGGATAACCTAGAGCAAGGTCTAGGGTATCCTGAGTTAGAAACTGGGCTAGACATGTGTAGTGCCATGAGACTCATAGCATATCATGAGTTAAGGAGTGGGCTGCCTACGGGTAGTGCCATGTGACTCAGCTCTAGAAATTGATTCACCTATTAGGTTCAGTCATGAGGGGTATAATGGGAATCTACCATAAGGGAGGTAGTATCCAGGTCCACTGTAGGGACAACGCAGGGGATAGGGTACACATGGATCGCGTAGTTATACTAAAAACATAAAATTGTTTGTTAAATGATAATTGAATGCAATATATTGTTATAGATAATTGCATGATTAGTGAATCCCCCACATACCAGCTTTGGCTGACCGACGTTTTGTTTGTCGGTGTTTTAGGTACAAAACAAAAAGGACAAATAGTAAATCATCATATTGTGAAATACACTAATTAAAGTTCAAGGAGGATTAGTTAGTTAATCCGAGTTCTGGATAGAAGTTTTAGAATTCCAAAATTTTCAAAGGTATGCAAAAATTTTATTTATTACAACTTTTCAGTTTAGACTAGTAGAATTTAATAATTTTTATCAATTAATTGTTGAACCTTGATCCGGAAATTGATAACGGCACCGACCTCTCGGTCTCCCTTAATTGGGGGTTACCAGAAGGTGGGGTCGTTACACCCTCTTCTCAAAGCGGCATTTCCTAGGATGTATCTGTCCATAGGTACGACACGTCTGAAAGCGACTCTCACCACGTGTCTTTCCTTTGTGTAACGACCCCGCCTCCCCGTAACCCCCAATTAAGGGAGATCAAGAGGTCAGAGTCGTTATCCCAATTTTTCAGGATCAATGGTTCGACAAATAGTCAATAACAACTATCCAATTTTACTAACTAAACTAAAACTAGGTATAAAATAAAAACTTGTATACCTTTTTAAAACTTTGGTAAGCTACTCTATCCACAGCCTGGATTCATTCTATCTAATCCTCCTTGCACTTTATTTCTTATTTCCACAATGTTTCACTTTACTGTTTGTTCTTTCAATTGTTGTAACTAAAACGCCGACAAACAAAATGTCGATTAGCATACAGGAATATGTTGGTATGTGGGGGATTACAAAATTGTGCAACTATGATAGAAATGTAATCAACCAATTATCATTTAACAATCAAGATTACATTTTAAGCAATACTACTCAATCCTTACATATCCCCTATCTCTGTGTTGTCCCTGCAGTAGACATCGATACAACCTCTCTCATATGGTAGATCCTTACCCCCATGGCCCTACCTTATAGGTAGCCAATACTTAAGGTTATAGAGTCGCATGGCCCTACCCAAAGGTAGTCCAATCCCTGACTCAAGGTGACTTGATGGTCCTACCCCATTGGTAGCCATGTACTAAGTCATCCAATGACCTGATGGACCTACCCCATAGGTAGCCATATACTAGGTCAGTCTATCAAGTTATAGAGGGGACTAGGATCTGAGTTAGTAGGAACATATCTTAGGTGATAGTTATATCCACATTATAGTTTGCATGAATTAAATTCATCCAATAGTTTAATTCAAGCCACTATGGAAACATCGACAAAATCCTCGGAAAACTAATTCGGATAGTCATAAGCGTAACCACATACCTATCAAGTTGTCTTGAATGCATAATTAATCCAAACAAGCAAGAAATCCAAAATCAAGCAAGCAAGCACACAATTTGGCCCTGAAATATACATCCAATATTCACTATCATGGATCATGGTATCCAAGTCTAATAGGCCTAATCATGCCCTAGGGTCACTAGCCCTTTTTAGGGTTTTGACCATAATTAGGGTTTCACTTCCTTTTTACCACTTTTATTTTACTTTTATCAAAATATCCATCAAATCCTAATTATCTTATCATATTTTTATTAAGACCCTTAAGATCAGGTTTGGACCAGAAAAACCCTAATTTTTGGATTACTATATCTTTTCTTCCCTTTTTCCTCACTTTAGTGTTTCTAAGGGTTTTAATTACAACATTAGGTTTAAAACCCTAATTCTTGCAATTACATCATCAAAACATATCAAAATCTAACTTTATCATTAAACAAGTTAACCATGCTTGAATTAACCTAACTGCAATATTAAATCTAACCTTGATTAACAATTAGGGTTTCTATCTACAAATTAACACCCTTTTCATCAAAATAATACACTTTTGTTAAAAGAGGTAGATTTAGGATTTCAAACCATTTTTAATTTATTCCTCGTATTTTTCTAATCACTTTTCATGATATACTTTTCCCATCCAAACTTTCTAACAAGAGTTATGATTTTTATAAGAAAAACCCTTTCCATTGATTTATTAGCAATTTTCAGAAAAACACGGATCATCTGATCTGTGCTCCGCTGGTCCACTTAGGATCCAATGGTCACGGATGTGCATGCCTATTCTTTGCAATCAAAAGAAAGTGAAGTACAAGTATTCCCTTACCTTCCTTCATAGACTTCGGGGACAACAAGGTCACCCCCCCTTCTTCTTCTTTGTGAGTCCATCTCCTGTCTGTAGGCTGGTGCTTGCCTGCGGTCAACCTCAGGGTTGACTCCGAGCGCCTGGCTTCCCCAGCCGCTGTGGATTCCACCACACCTCCTCTAGTCCTATCTAAACTCAACGGTGCCCTCAGGTCCTCCAGAAGTGGCTCGAGTCGACGGGACGGAGAAGCCCTCTCTCTGGCAAGAAGCTACTCCAGGTTGGGGGTGAAGGTCAGGGTTCTTCTCGCCATTGACCGCGTATCTCAACTCGCCTCTTCCACGCAAACTCGAAGGAAAGCTTGGAGTCCCCCTCAAGGTGTGTAGCCCCCTATATATAGGCAGGTCGACAAGGAGATCCCAAACAGATTTGGGTGTTTCTCTTGGAATCCACAAAACTTACCAGAACCTAGGTCTCCTAGGCTCACATTCTTCTCCTGAATCTACTCGACTGATTTCCTTAACGATCTGTCAATTCTCATTCAAGATAATTGCTCTAGAAATCCCCAATTCATGCCCCCTATTACCACATCCGAACAAGGAAAGTGACAACACAACCACTGTTGGATCCAAATCCAACGGCTGTCGTGTCACGCACAAAATCAGAAAATAGGGATAATAGGATAATTTCCTTAGAATTAAAAAATTCCATTTTACTTTGGAAAAAGCATAACTCTCAAACAGATTATCCAAATAATACCAAAATTTGAGGAAAAGTCCATAATGACTTAATCTACCTCTCTACCAAAATTGGGCTCATTATCTAAAAGAAAGTGTGCCTTTTCCTTAGGTGCAAGATATTACTCAATTAAGTATATTTCTCACCTATTTTCTCTTTCCTTTTCTATTAAATTATTATTCTTAATTCCTTGAACCTCAAGGAACCTTAATATCTAGAAATCCCTTCTTGGGAATATACCTTAGCCTTTTTCCTTATCTTTCATTCTTTTTCTCATTATCTTACTTTTTCTTTATTAAAATATCTCTTTTTGAGGATTTCTCTTTATCTTTCTTTTTATTTACCTCATTGGTACTTTTTTTATCATTAGGAATCATTGGGATTCAAAAATCCACCAAGGATAAATCAATTATACCTCTTTCCATTCATTTTCCACATTTTATCATTATTTTCAATTTCTTTCTTAACAAAGAAATATTTAATTGGTATTTTCTTTTCTTATTGCATTCTCTATGCAATTTTGGACTCCTTAGAACCCAAGGACCCAAGAGGCACGAAATCCCTCTTTGGATTTGCCTATGAGGGATTTCCACATTTTTCTTTTCTTTATTTTCTTATTTACTCAATCGTAGAGTTTCTTTTGTCCTTTCTTTGTTATTGGGCCCAATAGCCAATAAAGCCCACAAAACAATCATCAAGGCTATTGTAAACGAAATCCATTTATTCAAAACAAAATACATCATTATTTGTTCATTTATATTTATTATGAGAAATTACATTTCTCAAGAAATGAACCCAAAAAATTGGGGTTGTAACATCCTTCCCCTCTTATAAGAATTTTGTCCTCAAAATTCCATCAAGCAAACAAACAATTCAGGATAAGCCTTTCTTATGTCCATCAGGGCTCCCATGCGGCTTCACCCTTTCCATGGTGCTTCCCAAGAACCTTCATCATCTCATATTCTTCCATCTGAGTTCTTTCTTACCTTGGTATATCGTACCCTCATAGGTGACTAAGGACATTTCAGCCTCTCAAAAGCTTAATAGGTTCAGGGCTCAATACATGGTGTGGGTACCTCACATAGTGCTCTAGATCGAACTCATGGAACACATTACACATCATGTTATCCTGAGGGGCAAGGCTAAACACAACCATCTCCACCAATCCATCTCAAATGGATCATACAGCCGGGACTCAGCTCTCTGTTAGCTAAAACTTAGAGGTGTCTGATTTTCACATCACATACTCTTCCATAGTGAACCACATGTCAGTCTGCTTTGCATCAGCTCACGACTCATGTCACTTCTGGCTCCCTCTCAGCCATGGCATGATCAAAGCGACTTCATCTGCACACACTGTGGTTCTTTTCGGACCTTCGTGAGGCCTCCTTCACCACCATCATCTTAAGCGAGTGGTGACCGACACAACCTCCTTATAGAACTTCTTGCATCCCGATAAAGGCTATGGTGGTTAACATCACACCTTAAGAACTATCTCTATTTATCACCCGGAATGAGTACACATGCTCTCATCATCCTCTCTAGTCTGGATCATACTGTCCATTAGTAAGGGGTGATAAACTATAATGACATCGAGTTCTTCATGTGTCTACTTCCACCTAATGGAAGTGAACATTTAGGTCCTACTCAAGAACTTTTGAACTCTCATCATGGTGTAGCTGAACCATCTGTCTCTTATAAGTAGTTCAACTTGATCTGTCCCTTGATAGTACTCTTTCTTTCTCTTGTCATCTAGGTAAGGCGATCTACCATAACCCACATTGTATCTTGACCTTATTTTGTCAAGGGGAGACTTACCACAACATCCATAGTGATGAACTCCCATTCCCTCTTGGGGACTCTTTATCTTTTATGCCAAAGCATTGAGTTACTAGTGTTCATCCTTCACCCCTGGTCTTGAATGGCCACATGCAACTTCATATCAAGCATCCAAAGTGCTACTATCACTTACTATCTTTGTAGTATCATGGTGTATGGTGATCTTAAAACCTTGATCTCCTGTATGTCATGATTCCTCAAGATCGATTCCTAAGAATCCCTAAACCACTCTCATCAGGGTTTTATTACCTTCCTATGCAAAGAAGTGTATCTGAGGTTCTACCACCACCCTTCTATTGCATCAAAGACTAGGGTGACTAACCATTAACTTGATCAATCGGTATTGTTACATCTGAGGGTTAGCCAAATCTATCTTCTAGTCTCTAGCCAAACTAGGCAGCTATGTCTCAACCAGAGCATCCATTACCACTTCTATCCTTAGGTATTAGGTAATGTTGAAGACATACACTTCCATGTATTCCACTTATCATCTCGTCTCAAACTTTGAGTCTATCCTCATTAGAACACTCTGAGCTCATTGTCTTGGTTATCAAACTCAACCTTGTATCACTTGTAATTTCCACAGCTCATGATAAAACATTCTTACAGGATGATTACCTTAACACTCTTATCTATCATTCACTTCACCATGGTATGTTATCGTATCTCTCCTCATACCTCATAGCAACGTTCCAACTCACATCATATTTATCCTTGGTGTAAGGCATGTGTACTGTCCTATCTCTCACTCCCATAACAAGAAGAAATAAGCATTTGGCAGCTGTCCAAATACAGAGTTCTTCCTATTCCAAGAGTAGAGATGGTACATACCACCTTGCCAGTACACCTTCAAATCTAAGTTGAAACATGCAACTCATGTCTCTACATCACAAACATCATGATATCAAAAATTACTTCCAGGGAAAATTGGTCTCGAACATATTGTGGTTTACACACAATCATTGGTCATCTTCTCTGGGTTTATTGGGTGCCGACACTTTTAGGGTTATCCCTCTTCCCTCATGCATCCAGAGAGTTCCCTACTCATCTGCCATTTGGGTCTCATGAGTTCATGAAGGTGATTAATCTCCTAACCCATGGCCCTCAGAGAATGATAGATGTTTCCTCCCGATCCTATGGTCATGTGCAACTAAGGAATTAGGCAACTCCTACTTCCATCGGTCTTATCCCTACCAGACCCTAGGATAGACTTTGGATTCTATTATAGTACATGTCTATCTTAGAACCTTACCCAAGCCTTCATCATCTCTCTTTCTGCATTCATGGGTTGACTTCCATCCTTTCATAGGGTCATGGCAACCTGCCTACCTTGGTCAAGCCCCATACCGATTACCTCCATGGTAACACATCGACATGCACTTAGAGATGATTATCTATGGGTCTACAGGTTCATTCTCATACCATGTACTTTCCACTTAGCTTTTCATGATCCTATAAGACCTCTTTAGGTTTCCACAAAACCCACAAACTGGTACACACCCTACCAAAGGGTTCCTCTCCCAGGATGGGAGGAAACTACAACTCTTGACAACAAGGTCACAACCATCCCTAGGGTTTATATTCACATGAGCATGCTTAACCCAACAACCACTAAGGCACAAGCAGACCACCTACTAAACCATGCTAGGTCATACTTGTTCTCATCCTCAACATTGGATCAAGATCATACCTTCCCATGTCATCAACTTAGCTGTGGGGGTTCATCAAACCTGCTTTAAACATAAGGGGTTTCTCTTTCCCATGCTCGAATCTATTGAAACTAAAACCTCATCATGAGCATCAGGTACACCATTTCCCCTCTTAGGCCTAGGAACCCTAGGTTCACCTTTCTGTTGTCCAACTATCTGCTCAACTTTTAAACCATGAACCAAGCATGTCCAAGGTATGGCATGTACTCCCATGGTCCTTTTATTCGAGCCGCACCCTACATTTGAGTCTTCCTCAAGAGCAACCAACAAGGTACAACGCCTCACACCTTGCTACTTAAACCTCCTCAAGGTCTAAGGCACTCTTTGTCTCATCTCTGTAGATAAACTCCTATACCACAGGCACATAGGTTCCAGAAGCATCATCCTCTCTTTAGGGTTTGGTTCCTCTAAAGGGCACCACGATATCATCAGTCTCCAGGGATCAAGCATGAGGCAACCACAAACATTCACTTAGGTCGCATCATCCTCAACTCCCCACTTTTCCTCCTATATCAGAGTCAAGGCTTCTAACCTTCCTGTTCGGGGTCCTGCTCTCTCCCTCTAGATCTAATCCTTCAATATGTTCAAGCTTACGTTTGCTCGAGGTTATTCATAGTTCTTTATGCTTATCTCATAAACTATCCATCATGCTTACTGTCCAGGGTTTCAACCTACTTCCGCACCTCTGACGTACTCTAGGTGCATGTTATCCCCTACTTGCATAAGCCTATAGGGTTTTTATAGGTTCTTCACTAACCTTATCAATGAAGGAGTTGTCCTTCACTCTAATACGCACGCCCTTTTCCAGGGTTGGGTCACCAAAGGTACTAGGTTATCTAACCTCTCATGGCTCATATGGCATCCCAAGGCGTGCCCATCCCAAACACTCGATCAACCATGAAATCTAACTCATCATGTCATCTCTCTCTCTAACCTTCACTTAGGGTTAGGGTTAACATCATCCTTAGAGGATGTGCCCAGTATCTACTTTTAATGGAGATGTCTACCTCCTAGACAAACTCTCTCTTTACTTTATCCTCCTAACAAGAAGGTCTAGCCTCAGGTCACTCCTGAGGGCATGACAACTTATGTCATATGGCCTAAGCATGTATCTATTCTTTAGTTTGCGCTCAATCTATTAAGCTTATGTCCATGAAATCTTATTTACATGCTTTTCATTAATTTGGTGGAGGATTCCTTAAACCTTATCAACCTTACCCATACCTCAAGAGGGTGGGGAAAAGAGAGAAAACCCTAATCCTTATAATCCTTAACAACATTTGAGGTGAGAAGGGATGAACAAGATGAGAGAGTCCTAAAGGTATCTTATTTCGAGTCAAATCCTGAGACATTGGCCAGGCAGTTACACTAATCCGGGAGTTCTCATATTCTGACTAGCGGTGTGGAGCAAAATCTTTCCAGCCCTGAGATGTGATCCTTTTCTAGACACCTCTGTCTTTTAGAAATTCCTCTAATATCTCCCTATAGAGTTTGTAAAATTTAATAATTATTAAAGATTAAATGAGAAACCTATGCTCTGATACCAACTGTAATGACCTTGCAGCCTGGTAACCCCCAATTAAGGGATACCAAGAGGTCATATCCGTTATCCCAATTTTTCAAGATCAATGGTTTGAAAAATAATCAATAACAACTATCCAATTTTACTAACTAAACTGAAAATAGATATCAAATAAAACCTTGCATACCTTTTTAATTGGTAAGCTACTCTATCCACTGCCTGGATTCATTCTATCCAATCCTCCTTGTACTTTATTTCTTATTTCCAAAATGTGTCACTTTACTGTTTGTTCTTTCAATTGTAGTACCTAAAACGCCGACAAAAAAAACATCGATCAGCATACGGGAATATGTTGGTATGTGGGGGATTACAAAATTGTGCAACTATGATAGCAATGTAATCAACCAATTATCATTTAACATTGAAGATTACATATTAAGAAATACTACTCAATCCTTACCTATCCCCTATCTTCGTGTTGTCCCTGCAGTGGACATGGATACTACCTCTCTCATATGGTAGATCCTTACCCCCATGGCCCTACCTTACAGGTAGCCAATACTTAGGGTTATAGAGTCACATGGCCCTACCCAAAGGTAGTCCAATCCCTGACTCAAGGTGACTTGATGGTCCTACCCCATTGGTAGCCATGTACTAAGTCATCCAATGACCTGATGGACCTACCCCATAGGTAGCCATATACTAGGTCAGTCTATCAAGCTACAGAGGGGACTAGGATCTAGGTTAGTAGGAACATATCTTAGGTGATAGTCATATCCACATTATAGTTTGCATGAATTAAATTCATCCAATAGTTTAATTCAATCCACGATGGAAACATCGACAAAATCCTCGGAAAACTAATTCGGAGTAGTCATAAGCGTAACCACATACCTGTCAAGCTGTCTTGAATGCAAAATTAATCCAAACAAGTAAGCAATCCATAATCAAGCAAGAAAGCACACAATTTGGCCCTGAAATATACATACAATATTCACTATCATTGATCATGGTATCCAAGTCTAATAGGACTAATACTGTCCTAGGGTCACTAGCCCTTTTTAGGGTTTTGACCTTAATTAGGGTTTCACTTCCTTTTTACCACTTTTATTTTACTTTTATCAAAATATCCATCAAACCCTAATTATCTTATCTTATTTTCCAATAAGATCCTTAAGATCAGGTTTGGATCACAAAAAATCTAATTTTTGGATTACTATATCTTTTCTTCCCTTTTTCCTCACTTTAGGGTTTCTAAGGGTTTTAATTACCACATTAGGTTAAAACCCCTAATTCTTGCAATTCCATCATCAAAACAGGTTAAAATCTAACTTTATTATTAAACAAGTTAACCATGCTTGAATTAACCTAACTACAATATTGAATCTATCCTTGATTAATAATTAGGGTTTCTATCTACAAATTAACACCCTTTTCATAAAAATAATACACTTTTTTTAAAAGAGGTAGATTTAGGCTTTCAATCCACTTTTAATTTATTCATCGTATTTTTATGATCACTTTTCATGTATATACTTTTCCCATCTAAATTTTCTAGCAAGAGTTATGATTTTTATAAGAAAAACCCTTTCCATTGATTTATTAGCAATTTTCAGAAAAATATGGATCGTCTGATCCGTGGTCCGCTGGTCCACATAGGATCCAATGGTCACGGATGTGCACGCCTATTCTTTGCAATCAAAAGAAAATGAAGTACAAGTCTGCCCTTACCTTCCTTCATAGATGTCGGGGGCAACAAGGTCTCCCCCCCTTCTTCTTCCTCACGAGTGCATCTCCTGTCCGCAGACTGGTGCTTGCCCGTGGTCAACCTCAGGGTTGACTCTAAGCACTTGGCTTCCCCAGCCGCTGTGGATTCTTCCACACCTCCTCTGGTTCTCTCCGAATGCAATGGTGCCCTCAGGTCCTCCATAAGTGGCTCGAGTCGGCAGGATGGAGAAGCCCCCTCTCCGACGAGAAGTTGCTCCAGGTTGGGGTTGAAGGTCAGGGTTCTTCTCGCAATTGACTTTGTATCTCAACTCATCTCTTCCACGCAAACTCGAAGGCAAGCTTGGAGTCCCCCTTAAGGCGTGTATCCCCCTATATGTATATAGGCAGATCGAAGAGGAGATCCCAAACATATTTGGGCATTTCTCTTGGCATCCACAAAACTTACCAGAACCTAGGTCTCCTAGGCTCGGATTCTTCACCTGAATCTACTGGACTGATTTCCTGAACGATCTGTCCATTATCTTTCAAGATAATTGCTCTGGAAATCCTCAACTCATTCCCCCTGTTACCAGATCCAAACAAGGAAAGTGACAACACAGCCACTATTGGATCAAAATCCAACGGCTGTAGTGTCACGCGCAAAATCAGAAAACAGGGATAATAGGATAATTTCCTTAGAATTAAAATTTTTTATTTTACTTTGGAAAAAGCATAACTCTCAAACCAATTATCTAAATAATACCAAATTTTGAGGGAAGTTCCATAATGAATTAATCTATCTCTCTACCAAAATTGGGCTCATTTTATAAAACAAAACATGCCTTTTCCTTAGGTGCAAGATATTACTCAATTAAGTATATTTCTCACCTATTTTCTCTTTCCTTTGCTATTAAATTATTATTCTGAATTCCTTGGACCTCAAGGAACCTTAATACCTCGAAATCCCTTCTTGGGAATATACCTTTGCCTTTTAGCTTATCTTTCATCCTTTTTCTCATTATCTTACTTTTTCTTTATTAAAATATCTCTTTTTGATGATTTCTCTTTATCTTTCTTTTTATTTACCTCATTGGTACTTATTTTATCATTATGAATCATTGGGATTCAAAAATACACTAAGGATAACTCAATTATACCTCTTTCCATTCATTTTTCACATTTTATCATTATTTTCAATTTCTTTCTTAACAAAGAAATATTTACATTCTCTATGCAATTTTGGACTCCTTAGAACCCAAGGAACCCAAGAGGCATGAAATCCCTCTTTAGATTTGCATGTGAGGGGTTTTCACATTTTTCTTTTCTCTATTTTCTTATTTTCTCAATAATAGAGTTTCTTTTGTCCTTTCTTTGTTATTGGGCCCAATAGCCAATAAAGCCCACAAAACAATCATCAAGGATATTGTAAATGAAATCCATTTATTCAAAACAAAAGACATCATTATTTGTTCATTTATCTTTATTATGAGAAATTACATTTCTCACCAAATGAACCCAAAAATTGGGGTTGTAACACTTTGTGTCCACGCTTACCCTTGGTGTGGTTACGCCCTTGTTCTTTCTTGTGGTCATTCTTCTATCCTTGAGTACCTTCAGTGAAACCTAAATATCCTTTAGGTGGGTTCTGAGAAGGCATCACTATCCTCTCCATGTCTAAGGCGGTGTTGTAGGATGTAGAGAAGGTTGTTGGTTTACTCGCCATCACATGAGGCTTGATTGCGGGGTGAAGACGCTCTACAAAATGGTCCAGCCATCTTTCCTCGGTCATCATGTGCCCAAAAATCTCCAAGATGCAAAACTTGCAGCCGAAGTCCGCAACAAATAGGCTACCCTAGATCATGTTGGTGAACTCTCTTTCCTTCTCCTTCTTAGTTGAGGTGGGGGTGAATCTGGCGGTAAAGATAGTCCTAAAGTCAGTCCATGCCATCAACTCCTCACTTAGATCTCGACCCATGATGTGGTTCTCCCACCAAATCTTGGATGCTCCCTCTAAGAGATGAGCACAAAACGAACCTTCTTGTTCGGCTGCACCTCCAGCATGCAGAAACTGTTCTCGACTACCAACAACCAAGCATCTGCTTTGTCGACCACTTTAATCTTATCATCTCCCTAGAATTTCTCAATATTCATCTTGATGAAGTCCAGAATGGTGACTCTAAGTTGGGGACGAATGGATAGTGACTCGCCATTTTCATCTCTGGCTATATCCCTGAGGGCCAGGATACTAATGGCCTCAGTTAGCCTCTTCTGCTGTTCCATCCATAGGGCATCAGGGGTGTGAACTACCATTTCTGGTCTTGAACCACCAGTCTAGTTCTCATCAAACTTAACCTCATCCTCGAACATGTGTTATTCTTCTTGGTTCATCTCGGGGTTGTCAAACAGAACTGGCTTGGGATCAGGGCCTTCTTCTATGGGTCCCTCAAGTCTCTTTCTGTTATTTGAGGACTCATCACCCCAGTCCCTCTTCCTCTTCTTGGAATATCCCTTCCTCTTATGGGGAGGCCAACCCCTAGCTGGGTTCTCGGTGGCCTCGATAGGAGTAGCTACCATCTTCACACAAGCCATCTACATAAGCATACAATCAACTTTAGCTTACATTTAAACTAATTATACTTATGTCGATGACATCTTGTTTACGTATCATTTATTAATTTGGTGGAGGATCCATTAATCCTTATCTTACTTACCCTGACCTCAAGAGGGTGGGGAAGAGAGAGAAACCCTAAATCCTAGAATCCTTAATTGAATTAGGGTTGAGAAGGGACGATATAGATGAGAGAGTCCTAAAGATATCTTATTTCGAGTCAAAACCTTAGACATTGTCCAAGAAGTCACACTGCATCTGGGAGTCCTCATGATCGACTAGCAGGGCAGAGGAAAATATTGCCAGCCCCCAGACCGTGATCCTTTTCTAGACACCTCCGTCTTTGGAAAATCCTCTAACAACTCCCTTGGTTCTACACAGTTTGTAAAATTTAATAATTACTACGGATTAAATGAGAAACCACGGCTCTTATACCAAATGTAATGATCCCACCTCCTAGTAACCCCCAATCAAGGGAGCCCAAACGGTCGGAGATGTTATCCCAATATTTCAGGATCCAAGGTTTGACATTTAATCAAAAATAATTATCAAATTCTACTATTACTAAATTAAAAGGCTGGAATAAAATAAATCTTTTGGCATACCTTGTAAAATTCAGATATAGACTTCAATCCATAGAAAAATTATAACTAACGAATCCTCCTTACACAGGTTAATTGTATCTTCACAATATTTCAATTTACTATTTGTCCATTTTCAGAATTGTACCTAAAACACCGACAAACAAAATGTCGGTCAATATATTTCTATACTGGTATGTGGGGGACAATCACAATTTCACAAATAGTTTCTAACAACCTAATTATCACCAATATATTATTAACAATCCAATATACACTTTTAATGTGACTTCTCAACCGCTTTTTCCCTAACCACTGGATTACCCTCTCTTAGGGTTTTTTCCTTGCAAGGGACATAAGGCCACCTTCTCCATCCTGAGCTTGGTTCCTGGGGTCACCTCTCGAGGTGCCCAATGGTCTTCCCTTTGGGGCTTGACCAAATCAGACCTTCCCTCTGAGGCTTGGTCTTGCAACATACATCAGGGTGGCATGTAGATTTAAGAAGCACATGCATAATTAATTGTGTTACACATAGGACTTTATAGGATTGCAGAATTGAACATTCAATAGCTTAGGTTGCAATCAATCAATAAACATTCGGGAAATGTCATGAAACTAAAGGTGATTATTCATAAGTAACCACATACATGTTCTTTCGAATCAAGAACTTAACAATAGTCTAAGCAAGGAAGTATCCAGGCAAGCAAGTAGTTCACACAAGCAAGGATATTGAAACCATCATATAATCCATTCACTATTCAATTTATCAGGATCTATTCATTTGAACTCACTTCCTAGGGTTTCCTACTTCTTTTTAGGGTTTCATTAGGGTTCATCTTCATTATTGACACTACAAACCCTAAAATAGCAAAGCTAAGTATAAACCCTAGTTAACTCGTTATATTCCTCCTAACAGGCTTAGGATCAACTGATAATAACATTATCCAAAAGATTGTTTGATTATTCAAGTTAATCACCCATTTTACCCTAAATTAGGGTTTCCATATGTATTATCATAGATTCATGGACTAAAACCCTAAAACAAGCCAATTATTATCTAATATCAGATTCAAATCTCAATTTATCTCCCAAAAGGTTATTAATACTTGAATTAACCCATTAAGAATCTTCAATCTGATCTCTAATCCTTATTAGGGTTTTTAACCTAAGTTTAATGCATTATATGAACATCTTAAGGTACTTTTGCAATTCGAAACAAAATGAGGTGTTAATAACAATTTTAACAGATTCCTCGTATTTTTGTGATCATATTTCATGATAATGTTTCTTCATCCAACCTTCCTATTAATTTCTATGAGTTTTGCAAAGAAAGGTATTTTCTTGAATTTTGTATCAGAGAGGAACTAGTTTCTAGAATTTAGGAAATCACCACAAAATCTCAGCCGCTCGATCAGTGGTCCGCTGGACCACGTATGATCAGATGACCCGTGGTGTGTGCCTCTCTCATGAACAAAAGAAACAAAATATGATAACACCCTTACCTGGACTGAAGGAGTGGGAGGGCAATTTGGTAATCTCATTAGGTGTCATCTTCAA
This sequence comes from Alisma plantago-aquatica, assembly GCA_963693085.1. Lineage (NCBI taxonomy): Eukaryota > Viridiplantae > Streptophyta > Magnoliopsida > Alismatales > Alismataceae > Alisma > Alisma plantago-aquatica. The sequence continues at coordinate 498,748,565 of OY856409.1, read as the reverse complement.
CATCTCACACATTGCTTGTAGTGAGCCGAGGTCAACTCTTAGGTTGACTTTGTGCTACTGTCCACTTGTGATCGTACTAATCAGACTGAGAACTCCGCCTTACTCTCCTGAACTCAAGGGTGCCCGTAATCGCTGGCTTGCATAGCTCCTTCACCACTAACGAGCCATTGCTACTCCGGTGGGTTTCTATGTTCCCAGTCCTTGCAAGACTAAGATTCATCCCAAGCCATGGATCGTTGATCCAATGGTCATGAATGCGAGCTTAATAAATGAAATTCGGGATTTTAATCCAAAATAAATTGTGACATATATTTCTTTGCACTTTAGGTTAACTTCAAAAATCTATATCTCGTAAACCCTACATCCTTTTTCAACCAAATTTTAAAGGAAACTTTGGATCGACATTATCTACTTGTGTACGAAACTTGAGTCTCAAATTCCAAAGTAAAAGGGCATTACCTTCATAGGCAAGTTACCTTTCAATAAATCTATTTTCATTGGTATTTTCTCTTTCCTTTCTTATTATCTTTGCAACATGGGCTCTTTGGAACCCAAGAAATCCCAAGGATACGAAATCTACCTTTTGAAGCTACCTCTTAGCCTTCTAGAGGCTTCTACCTCTTTCTTTTCTCCTTTTCTGAATTATCCTTTTATTAACTGAATTTCTTTTTTCCTTTTATTTACTTTTTCTTGTTATTGGGCCCAATAGACAATAACGCCCATGAAATCACACATGCAAGGATATTTATTAAATAAATCCATAAATCCAAATCAAATCACATAATTATTTGTTCATATATCTTTAAAAGGAGAAATTACATTTCATTTCTGAATTTGGAAAATTGAGGTTATAACACACTCTCTTTTACCCTAGGACTGCACCTTCGTGGCCAAAAAGAGTAGGAACAATGATGTAAGCTGGGGGAAAGGGAAGGAGAGTATTTTTTCTTGTAGTGGGAGGTGCGAAGGGGTAGGCAAGGCTTTATAAAGAAGGGGCAAGCATGAGGTGTTTGTGGGACTTTCCATGTGTCCTTAGGCTAGGGCTTCATGTCCATGCAAGAGGATAGCTCATAGAGACTTTTTGCACATCTGAGGTTGGTCCTAAAATCCCATGGAGACTTCTAGGCCATCCCCACCATCCTCCAATCAAAGAAATAACCCCATTGGTTGATAGCTTTTAAAGATAAGCTCATTTATGAAGAAGGTAATCCCTATAATGCCCTTGGAAAGTAACACCTTCAAACCAAGGTGAAAATAGGTGCCCCATAGTTCAAAAACTCGAGAATGGTAAGGTAATATCTAAAGATTATAATGCATGTGACAATTTGCAAATAAAACCTCCCAATTGGGTAAATTGCATAAAAGTCCAAAATGTGCATATAACTGCATAACTTGCACAAACAACATCCAAATTGAACCAAACTTGAAACTTAATCTTGTCTCATGATTTCTAAACATCTCACAAGGCTATACTAATGTTTAGAGAACTTAATTATGATATTTAAGCATGTTCAATACATTAAGTAAGGTTTGGGGCCTTACACTTCTAACATGAATTTATTTACCATTGTTCCACTTAAGTGGTAATTTTCCATTTTAGATCATTAAATAAGATTTCATTGAGATATTTGTGCATCAACCCTTCCATTGGTATAACTATTGAAAAGTTATCAACAAACCATTATAAATTCCACAATATAACATCAAGGACAAAAATGATAGAAATGATAGGAAAATATTGGGAAAGGGCCAAATAGAGAATATGTCAAGTTTTGGTATGTCACAGACCCATGGTGGCAATAGATAATGCTAAGATTTGTCACACATTAGTTCAGTTCTAGACAATTTTAGAAGATCAATGTTTGATGGTTTAGTGCCCTAAAAATTATATGATCCAAGGGAAATTTTAGTTGAACATCCAATGGTATTCATTGATGGTAGTATTGATGTCATCAACTGATTGTGGCATTATGTGTCACAAATGATGGCGGTTTAGGTTAACACATGATGGTGTAACTATGTATCATGTGTTGCTTCAATTAAGCCTTGAACCAATGGTTTCTTTGGTTAGATGATCCAAGGGTTAAACATACAAATCAACCGATAGTTTTTATTTGTTAAACCAGATCAAATGGTTGTGAATGCATCCTTCAACATCCAATGGATTAGAATGAATCCCATATTATTATATGTGAGTTCTATTAATCTGAATTTGATGTTTTCCCCGTGTTATCAATTTAAGGAGTCATTTGTTGGCCATTGATGGTTTGCTTAAAACATGCAACAGGTGGTGGGCTTTGCCCTCACATTCGATGATGGGTTTTATCCCTACAATTAATGGTACCCTTTATGTTATTAATCAATGGAAGTGTAGGGTTAGATGATGAATCTATCTAGTCACTCAATGACTTTACTGGTGGCTTGTTTTAGGTTTTATGTAAGTAACCAATGGCATTACAATATCAACAATCCAATAATTCTAAGTTGGTGCTTGTGGTATGTTGGTATGGTTTCCTCATGTTGAAACTGATGGAGGTTTGCCTTTAATAAGTTAGTCATATGTTTTCCGTCATATGAATAAAATGGATAATCACCATATTGTGTTTATATGTAACCCTAAAGGGATATAGCTTGTTACATTTAATCCTAATGTAACCAAGAGATGGTGATTGATTATGATTAGGCTTCCTTAGTGGAATAATAGAATAATGGAGTACTCTCTTATTATTGTGTAACACTAGTATACTATAATATGATGGTAATATCCTAAATTATGCATGGATACAAAATTCAGAATGATATGGAATATGATGATGGTGTTGTCTTATACATATAAGATTATATGTGCATTCTATGGGTGAGGGTTTGCAAATAAATGTTGAAGTATAACTTCAATGTAACCTACCTTGAGAAACCTAATCCTGATGCAAGTAGAGAATGGTGGTTAAACATGTTATCATTTTGTGAATGATTGATACAATGGTGGAATGTCCTTCCTAATGATTGATTTAACTCTAATGTTTTAACTAGTGGTCATTATAGCTTCATGATCTATGCATCCTTATGCTAAATTGTACATAATAAGTGTGATGATGGCCAATCATACCTAGCTTTCTTATTTGTTGATACAAGAAATGAATACTCTTAATTTCTAAGATAATCATGCAATATTATAATGTGATCATCTTTTAGTCCTTTAATGCAATTTATGTTTAGCCTGTGAATCACATGTGTGGTGATGTTTGTTGATCCTTGTTATAAGGCATAGAAAGATAATGATGAACTTGAAGGGAAAGATATGATTGTCTTTATGACCTTTGGGCATGGTTGAGCCCTGAATGAGGTGTAATCCTCTTATGTTGTCAAGGATTGACACCCTTTGATATTGTGATAAGGATTTATATAATGTGATAGTGTGATGACAAGTGTAGTATCATAAATGGGAATGAGTAGTATGATGTGATGATGATGTGATGACAAGTATAGTCTCTTGATTGGCAGGTGAATGGTGCCCTATGATTTTGAGATGAGAAATTATGTCTCATACGATTTATATCATCAAAAGTTGTTATATAGCAATGTGTGTTGGAGATTAATTAGGGTTTGTATGTCCACTTGGTTGATGCAGTCATAATTCACACAATTGGAAATAACTAATCAAGTGAAACTCTAATCATAAAGTGCCATGTGCCATAGAACCATCTTCACTGTCAGAACTTACTGGATGGTGAAATGAGTATCCCTAAGGGAAACTCAGAGTAGATATTATTGAGTATGTGGGATGTTTTTCATCCTAACACCCAGTGTTTCAGGAGGATGGATGCGGTCATACCTACCCCACTTATTGAGAACAATTGTGGTATGATCTCGATGATTATAAAATGATGTGATTGGAGGACAACTATAGTTGTACCTTAATGATTGGGTTTGAATACATTGGTTTCTAGCATCGTGACCTGTACTAAGGTGGGATAGTTACATGACTATATGTCATTGTTTACTAGTTTGACTGATAAGTCACTACAGTGTAGACTCGTACTGACTGAGTAGGATGATGATCTTGGAGACAACGTCTTCCTAGATCTTGTTGTCGCACTAATTTTGACTTAGCAGTGGTAGTTGGATATGGGTGGTACGACTCAAATCCTTAGGGAAGTAATAAAACATGTAATACAACTGTGTAGCATATTTTTTTAGGGTTATACACGACGCTTCATATTGGATGATAACCCTCATTTGCTCTCTTTACATAAATATGATGATTAGTGCATTAAGAGATAATTGATATGTTTATGTTGTTGAAATACTCATGATGTATATGTGTACTTACAATCATCATGCTATGATAATAGATATAATTGTATTGTTGATTATGCTAATGCTGATAGTTATCACACATTGTTAGCTATGTTCATATTTTTAGCCATGTCTCTATTATTAGATATGCTAAAACTACTAATCATTCTTATGTAGATAATTTTAATTTGTGTTAGTTCTACTTATGATGTAGATATGTTCAACTTAATATACATGCTAACAATGTTAGATATACTTATGCTGCTAGACATGTTCATGATGTTATAGATACTTAAGCTACTAGATTGCTTGTACTGTTAGCAAAGCATAAGATGTGTGATGACCTTGATTTTAGGGTTTTCTTACCCAATATAGTAATTGAAGTTCATGACCTTTCTTAATTGGTAAATTCCAAGTTGAGGTGTCAGTTATCCAAAGATGGATACCTTTGACCCACAAATATGACCACAATTCCATTATAGAATACATACTTTTGTTAGGGACTTCTATGGACACATATATACTTAACATGTATTATTAGTTAATGTTGAGTATTCATGAAGTCAAGTGTCAATTGAAGCATAAATGGACTCAAATGATTTAAAGATGAGCCTTGAGGTGTGATGTGATCAAAGTATGCAAGGTAAACTTGTTTGGTCAAGAATTGATGATTCATTGATTTGGATTTTAGGCTTATACAATTATTATCAAGTTGATTGGAGAATTTATTTACATGAATGAATAGTAGGGTTTTGGTCACTGAGATCCGATATAGGAGGGGAAATCATAGGATGTTTTCTCGCATATCACGATCTCCGCAAAAGCCTCATTCACACACTTCACTCATTGGAATCCTCCGTCTCCACATAGTTTCACCCTCCATCTCCTTTTTCCCATCACCAAATCTGCTTGGGCGCTATGTACCTCGACCAACCGAGCAACCCACAAGGACCCTGTGCCATTAGGCTCATCCCTCAACTTGCTGTAGATGTCGTCAGGGCCCATGAACACAGGAAGATAAGCCTGCAACTCGGAGTGCAGGCCCTACCGTGGTGTGGAGCAATATCCACACCATCATCTCCAATTTCTTCCCTGCTGCCAAACATCACCTTCATGCCCCCAACCATAGGAAGAAACCTCTTCCAACACCACCATACTCACACATGTTCTCCAAGTGACTACCTGGGTCTGTGAGTTATACATTTCCTTGGTATGGCTCCATCTTGGCCGTGATCCTCAGGCGAAAGTGGGGTCAGCAGCCGACAGTCGATCCCCTCGTTGCTCCTCGAGGATCCGAGATGCTCCCTGTATGTCAGAAGACAAGGTGAAGTTCTTCGTGTCGGACCTTGAGATCACGGCGGCAAAGTTCCTTCAAGGAGCATGCTACTTAGGATTGCCCATCGTATCCAAGACCACAAAAGTGCTGGGAACAGGAAATCCATGAGCGGTCGCAGCATAGGGAGCGGTACCTACAGAAGCTTGAGAATCGGTAGACAAGATGCTAGGTGATCCCTTACCGATGAAGATGAATTTTAGGCCACCGATCAGTCACCATAACCCCTATCCATGGTAGTGCATATAGGATAGGAGGCAGAGGCTCATTCTCTTCTTTATCATCGGATCAGGCCATGGTGGCGTGGCCTAAACCTCGAGTAGTGGGTGAAGCACACAGTCTCTTGTGCGCACGATGTGGAGATCACGATGAAAGGAGGAGGATGGACTGGTGAGCCACAACTTGCGAGTGGCTGAGTCTCGGGGTAGGCCAGAAGGGTTGGCTGGACACCAGACTAAGTAGATCTCAGCAAGATCTATCTTTCCAATCTTAGAGAGTAGCACCCTGAATGCATCCTAGCCTTAGGACGGATAATCCAAGCACTGATGATTTCCGAAAAAGGTAAATACCTCATATAATATATATATATATATATCTTTATAAATTGATTATAAATAGCTGCCATGGCCAATAATTGCCCCTAAACTACTGATAGACTCACAAAAATACTCTCTTTATTATTGGACCCTTAGATCAAACCCTTGACTACTTTTAATGTTGATATTAAATTTAGAGTATAATGTTACTTTTCAGGGTTCTTTAACTAAAATAAATCGCACACACATGCTACTAAATGTCAAAAAAAAATGTTTTTGAGCCCTAAGGATGATTGAAATCCACTTTTGTACTCTGAATAAGTTATAATTTTAGAATAGTAGGTCTTTTCTCATTAATTCATAATTAGATGCTTTAAACCTAATATTAATTCTAGAAAATAGACTAAGAATCATAAAATTACGAAATATGAACCAGACCCCTAAAATGACCTCCTGATCAATAGAAAAATATCAGATACAAGCTCCATGTTGTTTGAACCTAGATTTGGCTCAATCCTAATTTGGACCTAAATATCATTAATAATGGTGAAAATTGTATTAATGTTGATTATTGTTATTAATCAGGTGATGACCAGAGTAGTAGATGAACTTGGATGTATAAGGAACCTCTGTACTCAGGTACGTGGATATATGTATAAGACTAGTTTTGTTGGATGATTTAATTATGAGTAAATGCTTGCATGTAGTTGTATAATTTTGTTGGATGTATATCTACATGTATTGTCATTTCCGCCTGGAACAATAAGAACACTAAGGAAAGAAAATGGAATGTAGTTACTTATGGTTCATTAATCTCCCTATTAGTGAGGGAAAGTATTAATGTTGACTAGCAACTCCCTAATGGTACAAGGTATGTGGGGAGATCCCTAATGGTACAAGGTACGTTGGGATAGGGCCCAATAATATATGTTTGTGCTAATCCACCATAGTCATACATGTCCATTGAAATATGAATAATAACTTGGGTTTACCTGATTCTCTGCCTTAAATAATGTTTTCATTTTATTTTCTTCTTTCTTCAAGTATTTTAAATATGCTAGCATAGTATAGTATTTTTCAACCACGTACAAACTTTATGTTGATTCATTGTTTCACGTATGTTTTAGGATTAGAACTAGCATGGGAGAAAAGTAAAGTATGTGAGCAAGTTGTATAGGTTTTACCTAATGTATAGATCCAAGTTAGCATACATGTTCAGACTTGTAAAATTTCTCTTTTCAATATATAAATGTAATTTGTTACAATTTATGTTGTAAAGATACATGTTTATTGTTAAGAAATGTTATGGTTGTATGTTCATGTATGCATATGTATGCTCCCACATCGCTCACTGATACAATTGACTAACATTTTCGGATTCTTCCTCCGGGCCTTCTAAGTCTCGAGACGACGGAAATTTGGGGATGTTACATTTGGTATCATAGCATGAACAATAGATACACCTAACAACTGCTCACCATGAAACAAAAAAAATCTCACCTTTCACTTTAAACCCTAGAAACATAGCATGTTGTTCTATAGGAACTATGTTTGACTTAGCCTCTAGGTTAGAACCTAGATGTTCAAGAACTAGGTTTAGACAAGTGTCTGAAACCCTTTCCATATAGAGCTCCTATGTTTTGGGTAGCTACACTAGTCTACATCTTGTTATCACCATTTCACTAGGTAGCATAGCACTAGACTATCTACTATGTGTGGGACTGTCAATTTTGCATCTTCTATGTATTGGGTAGCTACACTAGTGTAGAGGATCTTCATTTGGGAACAACAAATTCAATAAACAAAACATATTAATGATAAAGCATTAAGTACGCTACAAAAAGGCATGTAAGCGATTTAAGAGTAATGTAAAGGTTGCTTGTCTATTAACATCATATAAGCAAGAAGTGTAATAAGTTGTGAAACACTTAATGACATTCTTTTATACAAAGTGTGTTTTAAGCATTTTTCCATTATACTCAACAACATATTATAGCCATTGACCAACTTCACATTAGAAGGGTCTGTAAGGGTTCTCAAGATTAGCCAACCCTTTTATCAAAATGGTCCACCTTATCTTGACATCTCAAGTAAGGCGCCCACCCTTGTACCCTTACCCCGAGAATATAGGTAGGTATGTGAGGTTTGTATAACGGACAACTTCAACTATGTTGAAGGTTTGTTCAACATATTTTAAGAAAAAGGAAGTACAAATTATAGGAAACAAGTAGCTCAAACAAGTAATTATCTATAAAAGCATTCATATGAACATACATTCAAGTAAGCCAATATCATAGTAGGTTCAAGAGAAAAAGTACCTTGTGAGTAGAGTACAAGATTAACCATTTCGTTTACAAAACCAAATATAGCAAGCTTGACAAGATCTTTGCAATTGAGTCAACATAAATATCCTGACATAACAACAAAAAAGTATATATAAGTTCTCATTAATCATTATCATGGTAGTTGGATGTGTCATCTAAGTCTTGGTATCATAAATTTCATCATTGATTTCAATATCTCAAACTAGGCCATGCATTATCATTATCAATCAACATAGTATGTCATGAGTTCATCTAGAACCTAGGGTGTGTAGAACTAAGATATGGATCATAATATTAGGGTTGCATGATCTTAGTAGAGTAAAAATGAGTTTTTAGCAATATTTATCAATATAGTATCAACATTGCCAAATTAGCCATTTGATCATTATCATGTAAGGTGGTCACCATTAGAGTACAAGAGAGGTCAAGGTTTATTTTTTGTCATACATATCAATAAATTTCTGATTTGATAGCATTATATAACATGGATGATCAACAGAATAAGATTTACATATGGTTAGGAACTAGTTAGCCACATGCATACTAGACCATATATCAAGTCGAGATTAGGTTACTTCATCACATAAGTGCACAAGAAAGTTCCAAAAGGCATTTAAGGCTTCTAGGCATGTAGGAGTAGTGATTTTGGGGTTACGTAACTAGTTTGGACATAAAAGATTAACATTTAAACAAGGATGGGGATTCAACATCAAAGTATCCCCATTAAACATGTTTCATGGTGCAAGGCACATCATCAAGTCTAAATAGGGTACTTTCATGCGCAAATTTGAATATTAGCTCAAAATGCATAAAAAATGATTGATTAGAGACAGTATAAGGGTTTAGGCTACAAAGAATCAAGTTTGAGCATCAATGTAAACGTTTTTAACCTAGAAGTGGGTATTAAACCATTTATACAAGACTAGATCATTTTAGGGAATGAAGGAAAAAGAAGTTCGAACTAGATGAACAAAGATGTTCAAGTGACATATCTTAGGCTAACATTAAGATTTATGGCATAAAATAACAAGACCATACATTCAAATAGGATAACCATCTCAAAAAGAGTTCAAAAGCATGCATTTTAGGATATCGGGAAAATAAGAAGAAGAACTAGATTCTGAAACTAGTTTCATTGGATAGATGTCATCGAGAGGATCAAAATTAATATATAACATGCCATATTTGGCAAAAGGATGTGTAAGATATAATTTTTACAATTTTGCATTAGAACTATAGGAAAACTTGACTAGGTCGTTACCATGGTATTTATTGACTGATCAGGAATGTCGATTCACTAAATTGAAGGCTCCTACCCACCTCGTAGGTGCTCAGTGCTTAGGTCCAGTGAGGAACGTGGCATCCAAAAACTGGTCACCTTCTAGTTGGAGCTTGGTATCAGGTCGTAGGTGATAACACTCATTTTATGGCTATTTATAGCATTTATTTCCTTGTCAAAACTGCCCTCTAAACTGTTTTTCCTCTCAATTTTGTCATGTTTTGCACAAAAGTAAACTGCGCTATGCCGTTAACTCTTTTTCCATCTTTTGTACAAACTTTTATACCTAAAAGACCACTAAAGGCTCGTCCCGGCCCATGAACAATGCTTACCTGCATGGACCCTTCTACCAGCCACCCGACACGCCAACCTACCCGTCGTGGCTCCAGCCCGATATAGTAACAACACGACATGCGCGTGTCGCGCAAGGAGGCCCTGACGAGAAGTACGCCACATACCCGACAGAGAACTCTTCCCTCCACAACTGATCATACCGTCATGGCATGTCACGTGATACGAGCCACTCATCAGAAGCGTATGCCTGTCGTGGTCGCCCGATATGCTTGCAACCCAACACGTCACAACGACCTGTTGTGTCAGGCGACACGCATGCATCGATCATCCCCAAAGCCATGTGTGCAGAGCCGATCAAAGATACATGTAGCCCATAGAACCGCAACCTCCTCCAACCGCTTCCTATAAATAGCAGCTACAGGACTCCGATGAGATGGGTCGGAACCTGGCTAAAGCTAAGTTTGGAAAGCTTCAGGAGCTAGTGTGTCGACAACCAAGGCGTGCCAGGCGACACTAGGTGAGCACACCCCCAACTCGAGAGGGGCGGGAGTGGTTCACTTAGAACCCGTCCCGGTAGCCGCAACATAATGATATGACCAAGAAGGCCACCCAGACTGATACAAGGAACCTAAGAACCTAAGTCCCTTCTAACCTGATAGAGCACCGAACCTGATATAGATCATCGTCATGGTCTGTCGCTCGATAGGGTGGTTGCCCGACATGACCGTACGTGGTAGGAAGCCCCGACTGACATGCCTATCCATCATGGTCTGTCGCCCAATAGGGTGGCTGCCCGACATGGGCATATCGGGCAGAGCTTCCGCCCAGTACCGGGTTAGTTGTGCCTTAGGGGTCGCTACTGTCTATCACCCACCTACATCAAGTAGGCGATACCTATCCTCACTTTTCAGCATTTACTTTCATTTAATACACACTGTAACTGAACCCCATTTACACAATATATATGCTTATAAAATCTGTGGAGTTTAATAATTGTTGTTCTGTGGTTGGTTCCCTTTTGTGGGGTGATTTCTTATTTAGCATTTGAGTTCTAGCTTGTATGTTTTGATCATGTTTTGACTAGCTATCAAAATATGTTTCCCGTATCAACTCCTCTGAGAGAAGGATGTTGTAACTCTAGATCTTGGTCTGACCGGGAGTACGAGAGTACCCAGGGTTGGGGCTGCTTCAGGTTGCTTTCCCACTCCAACCAATGTCCCCTACCCTTGAGAGAGGGTGTTGTCATTTGGTTGGAGGTACCCTCTTTGAGAGAAGGGGTGCATGGTGTTTTCCGGTGCCACTTGTTATTCGTAAGTTTTCTTCCTTCGTGCCTAGCCTTGACAATAGTTTTGTCTCCTTGGATGATGTTGTGTAAAACCCCTAAAAACTGCATAAAACCTTAAAACCATCATTTTTCTTGTAACTCCATTTGGAGATAGTTTTTCTTTACATATCTATCCTTTCTTGTATGTATAACCTTTCCCATATGAAAGTTACCTCTATGCGCTTGCATTAATGCTTCACTTGTATGTTTAGCTATCGTCTTGCGATGTTTGATCGTCGGTATCTTGAGAGAGTAAAATCACTTCTATCTATGAAGTAGAGCAGCATGAATGCACGAGAGTGTTAGATTTTTGGTGATTTAAACCGTGTGTTTTGTCGTAAGGATTTTGAGTTGTCTTCTCGAGAGAGAGACTTCTTTTAAGTCTGGTTTTTTCCTCATCTCAAGACAGAGAGTGGAATGAGGCTTTGCATGGTTGCTCATAGTTTTGATATGTGCATGCAGGGAAGAGGGATAATATGTTGATTAAGGGAACGGTTTAGTTTATTCTCATTATAGTCTATTTTCTTTTCTCTTCTTTGGCCTTTTTTGTTTTTTCCTTCAGTTTGTCGTTCCTTGGGGAACACCTTTTTAATCCTCTTCTTTTTCTCTACTGGATTATAGAAGTGTTGATTCCACATTCTTGGCACTACCAACCTCGTCCCTATGTTCGACCCCGATCGCTACATCAGACCCCATTATCGTTGCAGGGTCCTGAGAGTAGGGTTATCTCTTTAAAAGTCTGACTACTTTAAATCTGCTCTTTTGGACGTGTGATTTAGGCCGGTCAACTTTTTGGCGCCGTTGTCGGGGATGAGGCAAAACGGTACTGTTAAAGAACTCGAGTCCACTTGCTATATTCCCGTGCCTCAAGCTTAGCAATAAGCTTGACAACACCGCTACTTTAAGTCTTCTAACCTAAATCTGTGCAGAATGGTTTGCTTTATCAAGCCTAGTTTTCTGACTTGATCCTACGATTCTATTCAGGAGCCAGGGGAAAGCATTTTGTTCAAATTTAACTTCATTCATCATGCCGCCTCATGTGGAGCCACCCCTTTCTGCAGACGAGCAGAATGCGAGAGTTGGACCACACCCACCTCTTCCAAGAAGCGAAGAAGATAGACATGACTGTTACAATGACGATCATCATTATGAAGAACAAGAACAAGAACAACCTGAGGATGACCACCACAAAGGACATCGTCATCACCGTAGGCATAGAAGGAATCATCACCATTAATAGAGAAACCGTAGAGACAGCGGAAATGAAGATTCCGAAGAAGAAGAAAAGACTCTTCGAGAGTTGGTAGCCACAAAGGCCAACAACTCTAGATGCCCCATGGTAATTCCAAGGTTCGATGCTGCAAACTTCGAGATAAAACCAGCTGTGATTTCTATGATCTAGAATAAGAGTTTTTTAGGGAGTTCCAAGATTGACAACCCCTATCATCACCTCGATGCTTTCAAAAATATATGTGACACCATCAAAATGAGGGGGGTACCGCAAGAAGTGATCTACTGCAAGGGTTTCATTTTCTCTTTGGTGGACAAGGAACTATCATGGTACCTTGGACTATCGCATCAATCCTTGAATGGATGGAATGCCTTAGAAGATGCTTTCGTAAATAAGTTCTACCCAACTGAAAAGACTATCAGGAGTAGGCAAAAGATCACATCTTTTATGCAAAAACCAGGAGAGAATATGCATGAAGCCTGGGGGAGATACCAGGAGTATCAGTGGGATTGCCCTCACTACAATTACAAGAAAGGTTTTCTGATAACAACGTCCTACAATGGTCTGACTCCTGAACAGAGAGTATCACTAAATGTAGTAGCGGGAAGTGACTTTCTTGGGAAGAAGCCTATTAGATCTAAAAAGATCATTGAGAACATGGTCGAGCTTCAAGTCGGGGCTGAATATGATAGGACTGATAGAGGTTATTTGAAGAGAGCCACCAATGAAGGACCATCATTTGAGTCTAAGGCTCTAGAGGTGATTACATACCAGATACAGAAGATAGCTAAGGATGTCAGATAGCTAAAAGAGTCAGGGGGAAAAGGCAAGAAGCAGACAGAGAAGGTAATGAAATGTGTCACATGTGGTGAAGGAGACAATGGAGTAGACAACTACGTGTATACTCGACCTGAAGGGTCAAGTGAAAGTGATTCAGAGGATGATGAAGATGCAAATGTATCCTATGTCAACTTCAAGAGGTCGGACCATCCGGGCTTCAGTTATGGAAACAAGTATGCCGTAGAGAACTCGCATCAGTTGAGCAACCCACCCAAGCCACCACCTAGCTTCGAGAAGAGAAATGGGTAGGGACAGTACGCTAAGACCAACACGTTCCAGAAAAAGAAAGCCAATTATCAAGGTCATGTCATGTATCAACCACGTCAAGCTGCTAACACAAGACAAAGCCAAGGGAAGGAGCAAGGACAAAGTCATACCAAGAGTAGCGGCCAGCCATATTTAATGGGGAAACTTTTTGACTTCATCAAAAGACAAGACACAGTAAACAATCACCTTGAGCAAAGTGCATTATCCAATTTTGGCATTTTTGAATTCTATGCAAACCCAAATGGTAGACATGCAAATGCACCAATGTCAGATAGACCAACAACTTGCTCAATTGGTTGAGCTCGTAAAGAACACTTTGGGGAAGATCCCTTCTATCAAGGAGTCCACTAAGATGGCAACCCTCAGGTCGGGATGGGAAATAGAGCGCTAGGAGGAGACGAGAACCGAAGAACCTCAGTCTGAGAAGGTGGCAGAAGATCCGGTTAGAGGAGAAAGCTAGCACCCTCCAGTTAGGGAGTCAAGACCTGAAGAATAAGTTTTTGCCAGAAGAAGTCAGTACTCACCAAGATTACCTTTTACATACAAGCTTGTAAAGGCTCACCTAAAGAAGAGATATGAAAAGTTCACAGAATCAGTGAAGAAGCTCCATTTGGAGGTACCTTTTCTAGATGCCTTAGAAGAAATGCCGACCTATGCTAAATTCTTCAAGGATCAAGCCACAAAGAAAAGACGAGGGGGGAGGATTGAAATGGTACACCTAGCCAACTTGTCCACAGCCTTCGTAAAAGTTGAGTTACCAACCAAGAAGAAGGATCCTGGTGCCTTCACCATACCCTTCGCGGTAGGCGATAACGTTGAAAGAAAGGGTCTCGCCGATTTAGGGGCTAGTATCAGTCTCATGCCTCTGAGCCTCGCCAAAAGATTAGGACTGACTGATATAGTCGGGACTAACATGAGGATAGAGTTGGCATACCACACTTTCAAAAGGCCAGTAGGAGTGGTGGAAGATGTACCGATCAGAGTAGGAAAGTTCTTGATCCCTTGTGACATTATTATAATCGACACTTTTGAGGATCCTATGTGCCCCATCATTTTTGGTCATCCATTCTTGGCGACCGGAAGAGAACTTATTGACATCGCTGAAGGCATGATAACCCTGAGGATAGGGAATGATCACATAGATTTCAAGGTGAGAGACTCGATGAAAGGACCATCATTGTTTGAATCTTCTTACTTCATAGACAGCTATAATCAATACTGCAAGGAAGTAGAAGAGGACGCAGTAATGGTAGACCCTCTTATGAGGGCATTGAACGAATAAGATCTAGAGGTCAACAATCTCGAGGTAGTTGAGGTCCACAACTACCTGAGCTGAGATGAAGAAGATGAAGAGGTTATAGAGACGGTGAAGTATGCTCTTTGGAAGTAACCACGACAGAAGAGAACGTACAAAAACCTAATCCAGAGCTGAAGCAGCTACTGGAGGGCATGGAGTATGAGTTCCTAGATATTGAGGAAAGAAATCATGTCATAGTCAACGCCAATCTGATAAAAGAATAGCTAGAAAGACTCCTTGAAGAGCTAAAGCTCCACAGAAAAGCTATCAAATATTTAGTGGATGACATTAAGGGGCTAAGACCTGCCTTGTGTATGCATCGAATAAATCTTGAGGAATCTACAAAGCCTCTTGCTCAACCCTTGAGGAAGTTGAACCATATGCTGAAAGAAGTCGTAAAGAAAGAAGTTATCAAGCTCAGGGATGCAGGCATTATATACCCGATTAGCGACAGCAATTGGGTAAGCCTGATTCACGTGGTGCCCAAGAAGGGAGGCATGACCATCGTAAAGGGGGATAAAGGAGAAGAGGTAGTCGTCCGAACCGTTACCAGATGGAGGATGTGTATCGACTACCGAAAGCTAAATCAAGCCACCAAGAAAGATCACTATCCCATCCCCTTTATTGCCCAAGTGTTCGAAAGACTTGCACATCACGAGTATTTCTGCTTTCTGGATGGTTATTTTGGATTTTATCAAGTTCCTATTTTTTCGGATGACCAGGAGAAGACTACCTTCACCTACTTATATGGTACATATGCTTTTAGAAGGATGTCGTTAGGGCTATGCAATGCTCCTGCGACGTTCCAGCGTTGCATGATCTCAATGTTCTCAGAATTTCTGGAGGACATCGTAGAAGTTTGTATGGACAATTTTTCCATTTTTTGAAAGGATTTTGATGCTTGTTTGAAAAACTTATCGTTAGTTCTGCAGCGATGTGATGAAAAGAAATTGGTTCTTAACTGGGAAAAATGTCATTTTATTGTACATGAAGGCATAGTCCTTGGCCATAAGGTTTCCAAGAAAGGTATTGAAGTAGATATAAGCAAGGTTGAGTCTATTTCTAGACTACCTCCACCAAAGTCTGTGACAGGAGTACGGAGTTTTCTCGGTCACGCTGGTTATTATAGAAGATTCATCAAGGATTTCTTAAAGATATCAAAACCTCTCTCGAACTTGCTGATGAAGGATGCAAAATTTGACTTTACTGATGACTTCTTGAAAGCTTTCCAGATGCTGAAAGAGACCCTAGTGACCCCTCCTATTCTCCAAGCTCTATATTGGGAGCTTCCCTTTGAACTAATGTGTGATGCTAGCGACTACACCGTGGGAGCTGTCCTAGGGTAGAATAAAGACTACACCACCATGTAATTTGTTACGCAAGTCGTACTCTGGATGAGGTGCAAGTAAACTACACCACCACGGAGAAAGAGATGTTAGCGATCGTTTTTTGCATTTGACAAGTTCAGTTCATATCTTATAGGAGAAAAAGTGAAAGTCTATACCGACCATGCGGCCATACGCTACCTAATGCAGAAGAAGGATACCAAGCCTAGGTTGTTGAGATGGGCCCTGCTCCTGCAAGAGTTTAACCATGAGATAATTGATAAGAAGGGAAAAGAAAATGTAGTCGCAAACCATCTTTCAAGAATAGTCTGCGATAAAGAAGACATGTTTCCTATTAACAACAACTACGATGATGAAGCTTTGTTGATGGCTCAGTCAGACGGCCCAACCATGCCATGGTTCGCGGACATTTGTAACTACCTGTCCTGTGGCCAACTATCACCAGATATCAAGTACAATTAGAAAAAGAAGCTTTTATCTGATGTCAAGAACTACTTTTGGGATGGCCTTTTTCTTTTCAAGAAGTGCTCTGACAGTTTGTACCAAAGATGTATACCAGAAGATGAGGTCCCACTAATCCTGAGGGAATGCCACTCTTCACCCTATGAAGGGTATCATAGTGGAGACAGAACTTCCACAAAAGTGCTTCAATTCGGATTTTACTAGCCTTCACTATTCAAGGACACCGCCTCTTATGTGAAGGTTTGCAAGGAGTGCCAATCAATTAGAAATATCAGGAAAAGAAATGAGATGTCTTTGTCTGACTGGGTTGAAGTTGAGATCTTTGATGTCTAGGGAATGGACTACATGGGTCCCTTCCCCTCGTCAAGGGGTTATCAATACATCCTTGTGGCTGTAGACTACGTTTCGAAATGGGTTGAGGCAGTTGCTACTTCAAACTTGTGACTCCAACTCTGTAATTAAGCTTTTTGGGAAAAGTATTTTTCCACGCTTTGGAGTGCCTCGCACAGTGATAAGTGACAGTGGGTCACACTTTGGACAAAACTAGTTTGAGGCGCTACTGAAGAAGTACCAGGTCAAGCATAAGGTTGCCACACCCTATCACCCCCAGAGCTCTGGGCAGGTGGAGGTATCAAATAGACAGATTAAGAAAATCTTGGAAAAGACCGTCAGCCGCACACGGAAGGACTGGTCCATGAAACTCGATGATGCTCTCTGGGCCTATAGAAATGTGTACAAGATGCCCGTAGGAACGACACCTTATAGGTTAATCTATGGAAAATCATGTCATTTACCCTTGGAGCTTGAGCATAAAGCCCTCTGGGCAATTAAGTTTCTAAACATGGATTTGGAAAAATTCGGGCAAAAGAGATTTCTACAGTTGCAAGAGCTCGAGGAGCTAAGATGACATGCTTATAAAAATGCAAGGATTTACAAACAAAGGACTAAGGTGTGGCATGATGCCCACCTAAGAAGCAAGGATATTAGGGAAGGTGACAAAGTCCTGCTCTTCAACTCTAGCATTCATCTTTTCCCTGGGAAGCTCAAAACCAGATGGCCAGGCCCCTTCTCTATGGTAAATATTTATCCATCAGGAATGATGGAAATTCAAGGATAAAAGACTGAGATTTTCAAGGTAAATGGCCACAGGTTGAAAAGATTCTATGAAGATGAAGCGTTCATGAGAAGGTCAGAGATAACACTGTAGGACGCCGAAGCAACAACCAAAGGATCGAAGTGAAAGGAGTTTGAAGATTTTTGAGATGACGACGGAAACTACAACGATCTTCGGGAGGCAACCCAAAATTTTACCTTTCCTAGCATAGGATGTTATTTACATTTCATTCAAAAAAACATTACGAACATTATCATTTTAATAAGGCCTGAGTCAGTGCATGGGCCACATGCATAGACTCTCTTGTTTTATGGGCCAATAGTTTAGCTTTATGGAGCTTGGATGGGTAATACTATCTGAGGCAGGGAGTCTTCTTTCTTGACAGTAATGTTTTACTCATCAACGCTCTCTTTACATCTATTTTTCACTTATACTTTCGATCTAATTTTATCCTTTTTAAATTTTTGTATAGAATGTTTTTCCTAAAGTTTTTCTACTTTGCTTCTTTAGCAAATCTCACCTTTTCTATCTGTATCGAGAAGAAATTCTTGTGTTGGGAAGGTTGACATGCCTGCACGACACCGATGTGTCGGGCAGGAAGCCCCATGTCGTGTGACACGTGCACCGCGCGACGCGAAGCATTCTTAGGAAGCCATTTTGACCCTTGAAGTGACGGATTAGACTGTGCATCAGGAATGATTTGTCCCTCTGGATGACATGTGCGTTGTTTTAACCTAATTTACCCCAACACGACCTGGCTATATATAGCAAGTACAGTTTTACCGTGTCAGGAACTGGCATTTACTTTTCACCTACTCCCGTATCGCGCATTCTGCTCTCCCTCTAGCTCTCGTGTCGGCCAACCTTCTGTTTGCTCCCATGTCACCCATCACGACCTTCATACGAAAAAGTTATAATTCGATACACGTATAACATGGGTTACCCGACACGCCTATCGTGTCACGCAACTCGTGTCGGGCACAAGACTTCAGTTCTTTCTGTATCACGCGACATAGTTTGTACCGGGCAACGTCTCGTATCAGGTTTTGCCTGTCGGGCTTCCTGTCTCTTTTTACCATGTCATGCGACACACATCTATCGCGTTGATGACCGATACCTGGTATCAGGTGAGACCCTTGTTGCCCAGTTTTAATAAAGTTGTAATGCCTCGCATTTTTCCCATGACGGGCGACATCTTTTCTCATGAGATTGTATCGAGCGGGACAACGGTTCATAATGATGACCCAGTGTCGTGCGATATCCTTGTGGCCATGTCATCCTTTAGCCCTTTCTACCTGACATGAGAATATCAGGTAAGGCACCGTATCGACCAGTTTTGTTAGACAAAGGAGCTTTAACTCGTGTCGCCCTACACTCTATCGTATCGGGCAGCGATCATATTGGGCAGACATTTTTGTTTTGCTTATCACGTGTTTCACCACCTTAAGACTGTACTGGATTTGACCCTTGCCACACAAAATAAGTATCATGCTTGAACCCTTATCGGGCATGCATATCAAGTGAGGTCTATTTAGCGTAGCGTCCTGATATCGGTCTACCCTATCGGTCAGACCCGATATCGGGCAGCACGACATGTTTTCATTTGGTGCCTGGTATCGACTTGCTTGTATCTGGATTCGTTTAGTTTAACCAGTTTTTCAAGCATCACCTACCTAGTAACGGGCATCGTGACTCCCTTGGTCCACTGCCCGATATCTGGTAGTGTGACACATTTTAGTAATCTAGTTATTTACCATACAATTGTTTGATGATAACAGAAATGGTCTGCACCAAGGAAACCATCGTATAAGTGGATGACCAAGGCCGAAGGATCAACCCTGAGGCCACAGGGGAAGCCACTACAGTCAGGCAGAAGCGCCCTAACCCCGATGTAGTGGGGCCATCTAAGGCTAAAAAGCAGTCCGAGATGGAAGAAGTAGTAGAGCCAACAATAGTCTCAACCACGGTAGCTGAGTTGGAGCCTCTAGATCACTCACCAGGTAGGTTCATGCCCAGAGACGATGAGTACAGGCGGAGGTACACAGAACTACCAGCCAAGGTCTACAGGACAAGTTGTTTCTACCATCAGTCATCCTTCCACCAGATAGGCATTTTCGACAGGCTGGAAAATGTCCTAGCAGCAGCTGGGCTAAGGATGATTTGCTTCAACCACTCCGCCTCTTACAGAAAACTCATAAGGGAGTTCATGTCATCCGTCCGCTGGGTGTAGAATAGACCATAAGAGGTCGAAAGATTTTTTGGGGCAGACAAACTACAAGGACGATTGTATAACGCTGAGCACGACATATCTGAAAAGCTTCTCAATTAGATCTTCTCCTCCAGCGAAGCATTAAAAGAACTACTCAACAACGGTGTCAGAATCACTGAAGGCGACGGGTTCAACCTGGTCGCACTCTGAAGGAAGCTGACCGGCGAGTCAACGTTCAATCCGGGAAGCAAGGTGGTGGCAGTGCACTCCTATTTCTGGAGGATAGTACACAAGATCATTGTGTGCCTACTCTTCAGCAAATATGAGTCAAGCAACCTTTACACTAAAGAGCTCCACCTCATATGGAACATGATGGAAGGATGCACGATCAACTTGGGGTGATTCCTCCTCAACCTTCTTCATCCAGTAAAGGATGCCACTAAAGACTACAACATGGATGGACTGGTGAATCTGATTGCGGTAGGGTTAGGATACCCCAGGGAGCCGCGTAGCCTCTCAAGGATGAGAGGTGACAACAAGATCAACCTCAAAGTCCTAATGAGGGCTAGCATCATCAAGAAGGAGAGATGTTGCTACTCTATAAGTTTGCAAGAACAAACACCCTCCTGCTACTCCCACGCTATGCCAGCTACGACGCAGAAAAGCTGGTCTTCACCACAACGAAGATTGAAGTTGTAGTGGTTGAAACCACTTATGCTGCCACCACAAGGATATAAGAGAGGGCAGCCATGATAGGAAGACTTATCCCTCTTGACACCCATCAAGACAACGCGGAGACTGTTGTCGCCCCCGCTCCCGAGCCGGCTGCGACCATCACTACTACAACGAATGCGGCGACTGAGGAAATAATGGTGATCGTGGAGGTCACCGAAACAATTGGGGCTGAAACAACGAAAATAGCCCCGGGGGAATCTGCCGCGGAAAAGATAGCCGGAGCTCCCAAAACCTCTGCTATGCCTTCAATGGTAGAGGAAGTGGTGCAGCCGGATGCCAGCAATGGTGTGTTCGATGTGCTCCTTGAGACAGAGCTCAGATCTTTACAGACAACACCGCCACTGACATTGACAGTGGTGGTTGCTGAGGAGGTCACCAAAAACCAATTGGTGGACCAACACCCACCTTCTCTGCGCCCCTCCCCACCACCAGAAGCAATTGAGGGGAAGGCGGCCACGAAGGTGCCAACGCCCCACTCTGAAGAAGTACCCTCATGAACAATATGCATGGATTCAGACACGAGTGGAGATGCACACTCATTGAGTAGAACTTCTCACATGTGGGATGTCACGAGGTCTGAGGGCAGATCCGCTACAGTCCCTCCATCACTGGGGTAGATCCTGGGTCATGAATTTGACCACTTGCGGGAGGTAACAGGAAACCACTCTGTTACTTTTGCTTCCCTCACCCACAAGTTCACTGTTTTCCAGGAGAGGCTGAATGACCAGGAGCGGCAACTGCTGACCCTAGTTGGCCTTCCTGGACAACTAGAGTCCCTCAACAAGACAATGCAATGGGCGCTCCAATGCCAGGACACAATAGAAGAAAGGTTGGACCGAAGAGACTGCCACCACCGTTCAAGGCAGCCAACGAGGTCTCCATCACCTCCTAGATCCGGCTCTCCACCTTACTCATCAGCGTCCTCCTCTAAGACGTCGTCCCCTTCCTCCTACAGTAGGCCCTCCACAAAGCCCGATGAAGATACGACACACAAGTCATTCGACGAGGTCCAGCAGGACAGGAGAGTTCTCGCGGCAAAGAAGAAGTTGCTCACTTAGCCTCCCTCGATTAAGCTGAAGACAATGATGAATCAATCAATGTCGGGGAGGACTCTTCTGAAGAATCAGAGGGAGAAGGGGGGGACATCTATACTACTAACAATAAACACCCCCCAAAGGAAAGAGTTCCATGGTAGACACATTTTTTACACCGTCTGAAATCCCCTCCTTTGAAATGGCGGACTTCGACAGAAGCGCCATCAGATACCTGACGATCAGAGACTAGAAATTGCTGAATAAGGTCCTGAGATCGTAGGAAGATGAGGAAGATGTCGTATGGAGCGACAGATACTTCTCCGTACAATGGGGAGCGCTGAGGAACATGCTCTGCTCACCGTTCGTCGTCGAAAAGAAACTCTTCAGGGTCCTACAAGGTGCCGTGATCGAGAACGCGGGCATCAGCACAAGCCGGCAGCTCATCTACAATGCCACCCTGGCTTTGGTGAGAAGATTGATGAAGGGGCTATACAACTCTCCACAGGTGGCCAGCATGCTGGAGTACATTGAAGAGCACAACCCCAACCTGGTCCTGGCCCCCCCACAAGCATCGAAGGAACTAGTTCCTTTGGGTGGCAGACCTCCGGAATCACGACGTCCAGCTCCTCAGCTGCTTCAACAAGGAGGTCCCCCGCTCAGGAAACACCTTCGTTCACCCCGAAGATAGATATCTGAGGCTTCTCCCATTGCGTCTCCACCGAGCAATCAAGTATGGAATCCAATGCCATAGCGGCATCTGGAATTTCTTTACACAAAATGACTTCCCCGTTCAAGAAGAAGAGGGAAGTGGAAACAACGCCTTCATCATCCTGTGAGCCATTGAGATGCTACACATCTTTGGATACCTAAGGCATCTCAAGGGACAAAATTTCTATCAGTTTAGGAGAACTTATGCTATGCTACTGATCAAGGATGGGCGCTATTTCCAAGTCGTAGACATCCCATAGAAGCTGCGGGACAGTGATCAAGACGATGTATCCTCCCAACCCAGCAACCTTCTGGAGGGAGAAGACGAAATGGCCGCAGACGTTTACAGGGTAGGCAAGCGGATGGAAATTCTACGTGATATTCTTAGACCATTCCTCATGTTCTTTGCTAACCCAGGAATAGGTTAATACAATTCTTTAGAAGCTTGCTGATTCTACCCCCGCAGACGTCATCTATGAGGCAGAAGATGTCATTATCCCAGTGGATGATCTTCGGGATGTGATAAAGGCAGGACGATGTCTGGAAATGTCAGTAGCGGCAGCCTACATCCAAGTACTACAAAGAAAGTTTGAACACGCATATATCGCCCATCCTATGTTGTTCAACGATATATGCCTAGCTGATGAGTCAAGAGCAAAGCAGTCATTTCTAGCAAAGATACAAAGTAGCATGCCGCGTATCATCTTCTTTCCGATCTTGCACTACAATCACTGGACGCTCCTGACGGTGTACACTCGCCCACGAGCAGCAATCTTCTATAACAGCTCGGACAACAATAAAGATCATCTGGTGCAGTGTACATCAACCACGTTGACACCCCTCGAGCGCTTAGCCAGAAATACTACACCGAGGTGGCAACTCCGATCCATCCGTTCCTAGAAAACATGACAAACGCATGGAACAAGCTCCAATTCTACCACAACAGTCCACAACAAGTTCCACAATCAAACGTCTATGGCATCTACGTGCTAGAATAGATCTCTAGCTCGGTGACGCTACAACAAATGCCTGACAAGCTCCACCACATCAATTAGCACAGCAAATGCGGAGAATATGTGTGGGAGCTTATATCTGAAGGAGGCACGCTTACCAGCTAAACGCTCACTGACTTATCACTATCCTACCTTATTTATCTCACAACTCTGGGACAGAGTGTGGGTTAAGTTTGGGGGGGTACTGTAAAGACTCGATCATTACGGTCGAATATTTACAAAATCATATCAAAAACATAAACAATATTTGTTACATTCATGCTTGTACATCAAAGTCATGGAAGCTTACAAATATGATTACAAGTTTAAGAAATAAAATTCATTCCTATCTAGTCTTCAACGGAGGACTACCCAGTGCATGCCTCTTCAAACTCTTCCATCTATCACCTACCCATGAGTTCCCAAAGGGAACAAAACCACACATGGACCCCATTGAAGGGAAAATAAAGCGTCCGTAAAGCTGGTACTAAATCCAATCATTGAACTATGTACGAAATAGGTTTAGATGTATAATAAAAGTAGGAAAGGACTATTTGGTGGACTAAAGGCTTAGAAAAAGAAATTCCAATATGAACTTCAAGATAAAAAATCTTTCACAAGAATATCATTAAGCAAGATTCAAAAATTCAAGTATGCAAAATGTATCCAAGCTATTCACAAAGTATGTCAATTCCAAGATATTCAATTTGATAAGTTTTGGCACCTTTCTATCATAACTTTTCTAGGGCTAAGTGCCTTGTGTTCTCACACTCTAGGAGAGAACGACACTAGTGCCTTATTAGCTATTCCAGTTAACTGGGGGACAACTAATCCCTATCCTTTGCGCAGGGTTGTGGGGTACTTGGCCCACTCAAGTGAGCCAAAGCTCTATAGGGCCAAAGCCCAGGAACCAAAGTCCATAGGGAGTCAAAACTCCAATAGATCAAGTCCAGTGCCAAAATATTTTATCAACAACATTTCATCAATTACAAAATAAGGGTGGTGAACTTTCAAGAACAAGTAGAGGTTTCAAAACTATATGGAATTCTCCACAATTCACGATATGGGTGTATGTCTATCAAGAGGGGAAAATAATTCAACAATTGAAATAGAAGATCTAGTACCTCAATTATTTAGGGCTCCAAGGATTGTATAAAGATGAGTTGACTCCAAGAGAGAACATCTACAAAGTATGATACAATTTGGTTATCATTTGGCTTGGAGTCAATCACTTGTTCAATCTTTTCTATTTAGTGTTTCCTTTCCAAGTTAGTGCAATATTTATCATATTTTCTATATGTTTATCAATATTAGATTCCCAACTAGGTTATATATATATATATATATATATATATATATATATATATATATATATATATATATATTACATAGTTGTTCTATCGTGTTGTCTCTATGTTAGATCTAAAATATCATTATGTTTCTCATATATATTACAACTACATTTAGTCACTAGAATCATCTATGTCTATTTACTAATATACCTTACTAGGGATATTTAGGGCTTAATTCCACATACCTATATACATACTATTCATATGCTAGTACCTTGATCTTGATTTCTTATATGTGTACAAGTAGTAATATGTCTCAGGCATTACATAATTGCATATTGTTCCTTAATGATAAGATAACTAGTCGCTTCATTATTCAAAATATTATATCCAAGTGTATTGATTAGTATACATAGCTTCAAGGTTTGGATTTATCACAAGGTTAGATCATTCATAATGGTCAAAACTACTACATTGTATCTTATTAGCTTATCAACACGTACATATATATACGCATTGCTAGGTAACCAATAGGCCTAGTCATATGATTTAGTTGATACAACAATTACTTATATATTATGATTATGTTTATTGCTATTTATATGTGTGTTGATTAACTAATTTATCCATCTAATATTTGGGAGAAGTATGTACATATAGGAGCAAGGGTGTAGGATTTACCTATTCATTGATGAGAGGGAATTGACCCCACACGATTAGGATGTTGCTCACCCTTCTAATGGATTGAGGGTTCCTTCTTGTCATGCTTTTAAACATACTTTGTCCCTCGCTCTTTCCTGGAGTTAAGATCAACATTATCTTCATGGCTTGAGGGTGGTGTATCCCCCTTCTCAAGGTTGTTGTATGTGTCTTCTCCATTCCAACAAGGTAGCATGACTCCTTGTGTTGATTCATGTGTGATCATCATTTGCATGCTAACCATTGGAGCTTGTTGGAGAGGATGTAGCAGGAAAATAGACCTATAGATCGGGTGGTTACTAGTCTGTCTTCTAGGTGTTCTAGGCTCTAGGATTGAGCTAGTCGTCATGGTGGTAGCTGCTACACACATCTCATCTAGAGGTGAGTTCGTCTACCAATCTGAGGTATGGGTGTTGTTGTCTGAAGATGGGAGGAGCCTGACTATTGTTGTAGGTGATGAAGGTTGTAAGGTTGCAAGGGATCTGGTAGATGGCAGTGGACATTGATGGATGGTTCTATAGGTACCAGGGAGGAAATAGTGATGAGGTTGGTCTGAAGAAATCGGTAGCGGCGATCAGTAATTATAGGTCTGTGTTGCAGATCTGTGATGGCTTGCTGTAGATGGTCAGGTTATCTATGAGGCGGCGAGTTGGTGTGCAGGTTTACGTCGAGTGGCAGGTTGGTCTGAGGGAAAAAGGTAGATAATGATCCGACTTGGCAGAGTCGAACAGGGTGACGCCCACGCAATTGTGGTGTTGGTCGCTGTGTGCTGACGAGGTGATCTTCTACTGGCGAGGGACAACGTTGGTGGCTGCACTAGTCTCAAACACCATGGAGCCCGCTAGGCAGTGCAGTCAGGAGTAGGTATGGTGAGCTCACATGCTCGTGAATGATCTACAGCTACAACCCATCCTCGCCGGTGCCGCTGCGATCTACAAGGGTTCATCCTTGCTTCAGCCATCGCAGGTCTATTGCTGGCGATTCTGGTATATAAGGAGGGAGGGGCTACATGTCCTGGTGTAAGAGAGTAGGAGACAACATGCCCGTGGGGTGTGGGGGCGGATTGCTGGGTGAGGGACGGTGATGAACACTAATGAATCAGATGATTGTTTGACAGAGAATATGTTGTAGGTGTGTGGGCAGTTCCAATGATCAATAGACGAGGAGGACTTGCTGGTCTGTTGTTGGAGAGGGGTTTAAAATTACGTTTGCATATCTCAACCTCCAATGCCCGAATCCGTGGGGAGGTGAAGAGGAGGTTCGAGATCTGGGTTGTCAGCGACTTGTAGGTCTGCAATGTTGCAGGTTGGGTTGGGTGCAGTCTTCGAAAATCGCAAGGAGTTTGCTGGATGTGGTGGCTCTACGACCAGGGTAACTGAGGTGGCAGTTTGATCGGGACCGACTTCCTGCTGCCGAAGTCATGGAGTTGTAAATCAGGCTTGGGATTGTCTTGCTCATCGTTGGTGGCGTCAAAGGGTTATATAGGGCCAGGGGGAAGACTAGGGTTTGAGGGCGGCGTTCCCATGCACTGACGAGGAGGAGGGGAAGGGAGGAGAAGGAGGCGGTAGAGAAAATGGACGGCATCGTGCGGTCGTTTCCTTTCAAGCAACACACGGTCGTGTTCAGTCACGGAAGAAGAAACAATCGGGCTATGGGTTTTGGACATGAGAAACGGCTTCATCGCCATTTTCTTGAGAGGAGGAGAGAAGTCCCAATCGAGATGGTGTATTCTTTGTTTCCAGTTTAGCTAATAAATAGAAAAGTAATTATGATAAAAAGTCCATTATCTTCCAAAATCTTTCATGACTTCCAAATTAGAATCCTAAGCATTTTGAGAAATTGACGATGCATTTAATCATTACTAAATCTACACACTAGAAATATTAATTTGTATAGTTAGAGTCTTGATGTGGTTAATTCTAATTATTCCCAACATATATACAAAATGGATATCTCTTGGTCCTTAATATTTTGTAGTGATTCCAAACCCATTAGTTAGAAGTATATGTTTAGCTTAAAATATTAGTCTAAACCCAATTATTCGAGAACAAGGATGCCAAATTGTTGTAAACAATGCCAAAGTGGCTCACGAGACTAATTGAGGGATTCATTTGTAAACATTATCATGTGAGGAAATAGAATACAATTAAAGGCAAGAATATCAAATGAAGACTGATTTGTATGGAATAATTTGTTAGAATAATTGAATCAGATTTGGATTGAAGGGATAAGTTCAATTTTGGAAAAGTGATGAATTATAGTTCAAGATAGATTTAGTATACACATTTCAGTATGTTACAACTCTTCCACACTTCAAAGAGATTTCTTCCCCGAAATCAAATATTTCTTAATGGTGATAATCCTACTATAGTTTGATCCACAAAATATTCTAACACAATAATTTTCTTGTTGAAGTGTCAACTTAAACAAAATGCAATCCGAAGTTTCCTTCAATTGTTGTAGGTCCTATTTATGATGATCCAAAAATCCTCTTACTATCTTATGGGGTCACTAAATTGGTTTAGGTTCAAATTCTACTTTGAAAATATACCCATCAGTCTTCTAATAGCTTATTCCAATATGAGAGTTAAAATATTCAATTTGTTAGTCTTGGCCATCATTATCACAAGTTTGAGTTAAAACCCAAGCTTATTGGTCAATATATGGTACATCAATTTTAATCTCACATATTTTGTCACTAATGTTACAATGATGTTTATATTGTGTATAATTTTTTTTAACCTTCTGTTTCTTATGTGTATGTATATAATTTTGTATTTGTGACCTTCTATGTCTAATTAACAAAATTTCCAAGGTCATGACCATAGAAAATATATATTTTTATTATTCTTCTTTTTTTTAACCTATTTTTGTCACATATATTTGTGATTCTTCTTTTTTTTACCTATTTTTGTCACATATATTTGTGTGATGATCTATGGGTCAAGAGTTCTATTTTTAAATTTTAAGGTAGGGTTTTATTTCTCTAAGATGTCTATATTGTATTAATTATCTATTATTATGTACATATATATTAGAAGTTCAAAAAAATAAATGAGTTCATCATTTTATCTTAATTCCACATAATATTCACTATGTCTTATCTAATTGTTTCTTTTTCTAAATTTTCTACTTATATGAGTATATTATTATTTTAATTTCCATTTCTATACTTTCCTAGTCATTTATTTTCTCAATAGATGTGAACACATATTTGAAGGGAAATATATGTTTCATATTTTGTATTATCAACATTTTTCATTCAATTGAGTTTTTATAACGAGGGCATACAAGTCAAATGTATGGCCAAGTAAACAATCACATTCTTTTAAGTAAACATATTTATATTTTTCTTTCTTCCTTTTGAGTTTTTTTTTAGTGAGATTTTTTTTTCATAACTCTTAGCATATTATATTTTATTTTCTCTCTATTGAAGGTGATTATATATAATTTTTTTTAGTTCCTTTGTTCAACATTAGGGTTTTCCCAAGTAATGAAATTCACTTTGGCCAGGTCGGTATGTATAGTGAGGAAACCCCACCACCACCTAAATGGATTGGGAGTAATTATGCCAGAACCTTCACTATACATCATTCCTTAGACACCTCAGCTCATTCCATTTACATGGTTATGAATTATTATAATTTATTAGGTAGATTTTGTTTTCTTTTTATCAAATTTTAATCATGTTCATGATTTAGGTTGAAATTTTCATATGTTCATATGATTTTAGGGTTATATCATATATCCATTATATATTTCTATTTTTTTTTCATATTTGTGAGTGTTAGAATCTATAGAGAAACCATTTGTATACCTATATTATTTATTTTTACATTATAATAATATAAATGTAAAATTACACACATGTATCTCAAACACCTCTTTCTCAACAATATCTTCATGTAAATCCATGCCTATAGAAGTTCAAAATCTAATAGTTTAACTAGGTATGTCTCATAAATTTCTAGTTTAGGGTACATGTCTCACATCCTAGGCTAGTGTGTTTTCTACTTGTATCCCATGTACTTCCTAATAACAAGGTCAATAATACTAGGATTCATGGTCTAACTATTTTTTCTATGTTCTACTACTTCATTTGTGTTCCTACTTAACCCTAATTTCCACTAGACATGCATGAGTTCCGATTGTTTATGGCTCTGATACCATCTTGTAAAGACTCGATCATTACGGTCGAATATTTACAAAATAATATCAAAAACATAAACAATCTTTGTTACATTCATGCTTGTACATCAAAGTCACAAAAGCATACAAATATGATAACAAGTTTAAGAATCAAATTCATTCCTATCTAGTCTTCAATGGAGGACTGCCCACTGCATGCCTCTTCAAACTCTTCCATCTATCACCTGCCCATGAGTTCCCAAAGGGAACAAAACCACACATGGACCCCATTGAAGGGAAAATAAAGGGTCAGCAAAGCTGGTACTAAATCCAATCATTGAACTATGTACGAAATAGGTTTAGATGTATAATAAAAGCAGGAAAGGACTATTTGGTGGACTAAAGGCTTAGAAAAAGAAATTCCATTATCAACTTGAAGATAGCAAATCTTTCACAAGAATATCATTAAGCAAGATTCAATAATTCAAGTATGCAAAATGTATCCAAGCTATTCACAAAGTATATCAATTCCAAGATATTCAATTTGATAAGTTTTGGCACCTTTCTATCATATCTTTTCTAGGGTTAAGTGCCTTGTGTTCTCACACTCTAGGAGAGAACGAACTTAGTGCCTTATTAGCTATTCCAGTTAACTGGGGGACAACTAATCCTTATCCTCTACGCAGGGTTGTGGGGTACTTGGCCCACTCAAGTGAGCCAAAGCTCTATAGGGCCAAAGCCCAGGGACCAAAGTCCATAGGGAGTCAAAACTCCAATAGAGCAAGTCCAGTGCCAAAATATTTTTTCAACAACATTTCATCAATTACAAAATAAGGGTGGTGAAATTTCAAAAACAAGTAGAGGTTTCAAAACTATATGGAATTCACCACAATTCAAGATATGTGTGTATGTCTATCAAGAGGGGAAAATAATTCAACAATTGAAATAGAAAATCTAGTACCTCAATTATTCAGGGCTCCAAGGATTGTATAAAGGTGAGTTGACTCCAAGAGAGAACATCTACAAAGTATGATACAATTTGGTTATCATTTGGCTTGGAATCAATCACTTGTTCAATCTTTTCTATTTAGTGTTTCCTTTCCAAGTTAGGGCAATATTTATCATATTTTTCTATATGGTTATCAATATTAGATTCCCAACTAGGTTATATATATATATATATATATATATATATATATATATATATATATCCAATGTTACATACATAGTTGTTTTATCGTGTTGTCTCTATGTTAGATCTAAAATATCATTATGTTTCTCATATATATTACAACTACATTTAGTCACTAGGATCATGCATGTCAATTTACTAATATACCTTACTAGGGATATTTAGGGATTAATTCCACATACCTATATACATATTATTCATATGCTAGTACATTGATCTTGATTTCTTATATGTATACAAGTAGTAATATGTCTTAGGCATTACATAATTGCATATTGTTCCTTAATGATAAGATAACTAGTCGATTCATAATTCAAAATATTATATCCAAGTGTATTGATTAGTATACATAGCTTCAAGGTTTGGATTTATCACAAGGTTAGATCATTCATAATGGTCAAAACTACTACATTGTAGCTTATTAGCTTATCTACACATACATATATACACACATTTCTATGTAACCAATAGGCCTAGTCATATGATTTAGTTGATACAACAATTACTTATATATTATGATTATCTTTATTGCTATTTTATGTGTGTTGATTAACTAATTTATCCATCTAATGTTTGGGAGAAGTATGTACGTATAGGAGCAAGGGTGTAGGATTTACCTATTCATTGATGAGAGGGAATTGACCCCACACAATCAGGCTGTTGCTCACCCTTCTAAGGGATTGAGGGTTCCTTCTTGTCATGCTTTTAAACATACTTTGTCCCTCTCTCTTTCCTGGAGTTAAGATCAACATTGTCTTCATGGGTTGAGGGTGGTGTATCCCCCTTCTCAAGGTTGTTGTATGTGTCTTCTCCATTCCAACATGGTAGCGTGACACCTTGTGTTGATTCATCTATGATCATCGTTTGCATGCTAACCATTGGAGTTTGTTGGAGAGGATGTAGCAGGAAAATAGACCTGTAGATCAGGTGGTTACTAGTCTGTCTTTTAGGTGTTCTAGGCTCTAGGATTGAGCTAGCCGTCGTGGTGGTAGCTGCTACACACATCTGATCTAGAGGTGAGTTCATCTACCAATCTGAGGTATTGGTGTTGTTGTCAGACGATGGGAGGAGCCTGAATATTGTTGTAGGTGATGAAGGTTGTAAGGTTGCAAGGGATCTGGTAGATGGCAGTGGACATTGCTGGATGGTGCTACACGTACCAGGGAGGAAATAGTGATGAGGTTGGTCTGAAGAAATCGGTAGCGGCGATCTGTAATTGTAGGTCTGTGTTGCAGATCTGTGATGGCTTGCTACAGATGGTTAGGTTATCTATGAGGTGGCGAGTTGGCGTGCAGGTTTGCGTCGAGTGGCAGGTTGGTCGGAGGGGAAAAGGTAGATGACGATCCGACTTGGCAGATTCGAACAGGGTGACGCCTACACAATGGTGGTGTTAGTCGTTGTGTGCTGACGAGGTGATCTTCTACTGGCGAGGGACAACGTTGGTGGCGGCACTAGTCTCGAACACCATGGAGCCTGCTAGACAGTGCAGTCAGGAGTAGGGATGGTGAGCTCACATGCTCGTGAATGATCTGCAGCTACAGCCCATCCTCGTCGGCGCCGCTGCGATCTACAAGGTTTCATCCTTGCTTCAGCCATCGTAGGTCTGTTGCTGACGATTCTGGTCTATAAGGAGGGAGGGGCTACATGTCCTGGTGGAAGAGAGTAGGAGACAACAGGCCCGTGGGGTCTGTGGGCGGATTGCAGGGTGAGGGACGGTGATGAGCACTAATGGATCAGATGATTGTTTGATAGAGAATATGCTACTGGTGCGATGGCAGCGCCAATGATCAATAGATGAGGAGGACTTGCTGGTCTGCTGTTGGAGAGAGGTTTAAAATTATGTCTGCAGATCTCAACCTCCAATGCCCAGATCCGTGGGGAGGTGAAGAGGAGGTTCGAGATCTGGGTTGTCAGCGACTTGTAGGTCTGCAATGTTGCAGGTTGGGTTGGGTGCAGTGTTCTAAAATTGCAAGGAGTTTGCTGGATGCGGTGGCTCTATGACCAGGGTAACTGAGGTGGCAGTTTGATCGGGACCGACTTCCTGCTGCCGAAGTCATAGAGTTGTAAATCAGGCTTGGGATTGTCTTGCTCATCGTTGGTGGCGTCAAAGGGTTATATAGGGCCAGGGGGAAGACTAGGGTTTGAGGGCGGCGTTCCCATGCACTGACGAGGAGGAGGGGAAGAGAGGAGAAGGAGGAGGTAGAGAAAATGGACGGCATCGTGCGGTCGTTTCCTTTCAAGCAACGCACGGTCGTGTTCAGTCACGGAAGAAGAAACAATCGGGCTATGGGATTTGGAGATGAGAAACGGCTTCATCGTCGTTTCCTTGTGAGGAGGAGAGAAGTCCCAATTGAGATGGTGTATTCTTTGTTTTCGGTTTAGCTAATAAATAGAAAATTAATTATGATAAAAAGTCAATTATCTTCCAAATTCTTTCATGACTTCCAAATTAGAATCCTAAGCATTTTGAGAAATTGACCATGCAATCATTACTAAATCTACACATTAGAAATATTAATTTGTATAGTTAGAGTCTTGATGTGGTTAATTCTAATTATTCCCAACATATATACAAAATGGATGTCTCTTGGTCCTTAATATTTTGTAGTGATTCCAAACGCATTAGTTAGAAGCATATGTTTAGCTTAAAATATTAGTCTAAACCAAATTATTCGAGAACAAGGATGCCAAATTGTTGTAAACAATGCCAAAGTGGCTCACGAGACTAATTGAGGGATTCAT
The DNA here is from genome assembly GCA_963693085.1 of Alisma plantago-aquatica. Lineage (NCBI taxonomy): Eukaryota > Viridiplantae > Streptophyta > Magnoliopsida > Alismatales > Alismataceae > Alisma > Alisma plantago-aquatica. Next base: position 498,714,891 of record OY856409.1, on the reverse strand, counting down.
TTGTAAACATTATCATGTGAGGAAATAGAATTCAATTAAAGGTAAGAATATCAAATGAAGACTGATTTGTATGGAATAATTTGTTAGAATAATTGAATCAGATTTGGATTGAAGGGATAAGTTCAATTTTGGAAAAGTGATGAATTATAGTTCAAGATAGATTTAGTATACACATTTCAGTATGTTACAGGCACTATATATCTGTGAGGGAGGTATTAAAAACTCTTCCATTTTGTCTTTCTTTCTTTTTTCTCTTATATATATATTGTGTACATATACATATACAAGTCTAATACAAAATAGTGCATATACAACTCCTTGCCTCTATACAATTTTACATATGCATTCTATAGTAAATATCAGATACAGCTTCTCCCAGCTTGTTCTCTGTGTCTAAGGAGGTGCACACTTTTGTTGCAATCATTCTGAAAACGTAGTCTCAAACGACAAAAAGGCTACGACTTTTTCTACAAAAATTTTGAAAAAAAAAATAATCTCACAACGGCTAAGAGATGTGCATATGACACTACTACAGAAACGGCCTTTGGCGTCGGTCGTTTAACCCCATTTGGCGTCGGTTTCTGACCGACGCCTATGTGGGCGCCGCTAAAGATCGAACACTTCGGCGTCGGTTTTTTAACCGACGCCTATTTAATCTATAGGCGTCGGTCTTTTGGTATATAACCGACGCCAAAAGTGTTCACGCCACCGAAAACGGCGTCATCTAGGGCACTTTCTGCGTCGGTTATTTACTAAACGACCGACGCCTATATGGAATATAGCGTCGGTCTTTTAGTAGATAACCGACGCATAAAGTGCCCTAGATGACGCCATTTTCTGTGGCGCGAACACTTTTGGCGTCGGTTATATACTAAAACACCGACGCCTATACTTCAAGACGACACGGCCGTGCTTCCCTACACGGCCGTGTTTAGTACTATAGGCGTCGGTTTTATATGAATAACCGACGCCTTTTCCACCACGGTCGTGCTATCCTGCACGGTCGGGTTGTTTGTACTATTAGGCGTCAGTTTTTATCAAATAACCGACGATGTAGGTCTTTGCTGACGGTTTTCTATAAATAACCGACGCCTATTTCTATTTTTTTTTTCATATCAGTTTGCAGGCCTGCTGTGGCTGGTCAGCAGGATGAGAACCTGCAGTTCAGTTTTCTGAACTGCAGGTTTACGACATCCATTGATATCATCCTACAAACAGGCCGCAAACCTACAAAAGTCACAAGGAAAATTTCACACAAGTACATACATTCAGACATCAATTCAATTCTCACATTCACACATATAAAAACATTCAAATACATGTATTAACATTCAGAAATATTCATTTACAAAGTATCATTCATTATCGCTATCAACATCCCAATTATATCTTACAGTTGCCACTGCTTGTATGGCTTTTGCCCATTCTTCTCTTACTTCATTTAATGCTTCCATCGTATATGGAGCATGTATATTTTTTAAGCGTTTACCTATAGTGTGGTCAGTTTTAAACACCTGCAAAGAGAATGATGTATATATATAAGTAATAATATAAAAATAAGATTGATATATTTCATACTAACTAATGAGACTATATATAATACCTCATGTATGCTATCGATGTCCAATGCGGCATGTTTGATAATCATCTGCATAAATCACATCACATAGTATGTTCATGCCCAGCCATTGTCTTGTGTAGCACACTATAAATTGAAACATACAAAATAATACAACTAAGCACAATTCACATCAATAATATATATATTCGAGTCGGGAACTTACTTGTATGTTCTGCCAATTTATTGGCTGGTTCTTTTTCCTTGGGACCATTCCTCCAGCCTTTTTGAATGCATCTAAACCCCTACATGTTAATATAACACAATAAATTGCATAAGTAAATAGTAATGTAATAAAAGATGTTAACGGATATAAAAATGAAATATTTCTCACCAGAATAATGGCATTCTCATTACGTGTCCAATTTTAGTGTTCAATGTACTCCCCGTAGGATCTAGATAATAAACAGTGAATGTCCCGGGGACAATAACTAGTAACTCCCAATGTCTACCGCTAGAGGTAAGAAGTTAACAATTAATAACTCAAAATGCAAAATAAAAATGGAATTTTCTTAAGTCCAAATTATAAATAAAGTAAACTTACTTGACATTGAATGGAGCTATTATTATCGTCTTCTTTTGCTGACCAAAAATTGTAAAAGCATCTATACAATATTGTTGAACATTATCAGGGTCTTTAGCTACCAAACTAATCAATGATGGAATCAAAAATCCCACATGATCAAATGCAAATTGTTTGCAATGATCTTCGACTAAGTAGCTGCAAAACATATAGGCGTATGCATTAATATATAAGAAACCAGATCACCGGATCTTACACAAGGTATATGGATGTATAAACAAGATCTCACCTTATCCATGTCTCTATCATTGATGTATTCAGCCAATCATACATAAACATCTCAATAATATCTTGTATAAATAAAGAGCTATCGTATGATTGACCTGCATAATCTGCATCTAAAGAAACTATTATAGGGCAATGTATATTATGTGCCCATAGCCAACATGCCATTCCACTACAAGCAGGACCTAACGGGTATGTTAGGTCAGTTGGAACCCAAGTTGGTAATGCGGGAAGTGGAGGTGGAGGCCTAGGTGCTCCTGGTGTCTTCTTTTTAACCTGTATATATAATTTCAGATCAGTTGACATCATATATACACATTAACAGTCTAAATTAATGTAAATTTATCTTACAATTTCAGTCGTGTAGACGACATCTGCTTTGGGCCACAATATGACCCCGCCTTCTGCCTCACCAAGTGTATCAATATCTGGGTGGGCATATGGCAACGCAACTTCCCTTCAATCGGGTAATACATGTAGCGGGCTCACACGAATGTAGCCCTGCGGCATTGGAGTCCCATTAAATGTTGCCCCAGGAAGGGACTGGTAAGCCTGCGCCTCTGCAACAACATAGTCTTGCATTCTTAAGCGGCATGGCTTCAATGCCTACAAATTCACGTAAAGAATGTTATACATATATACATATAATATTGAAAACATATCATCTTGAAAAGACTAGCTACAATGTCATAAACAATACTTACAACAGACGTGCTAGGCGATGGGTCTCCAGGATTACTCGTAGTCTGTGCATCAGGAGAAGAGTTGGTCGCCATAGGCTGATTGGAAGCCTGAGATGCCTGCCACCGCAGCAATTCTTCCTTGACCTTCTCAGCAACTACATCGTTGACCTTCTTAGCAACTAAATCCTCAACTCTCTTATTCTCCTATACATGGATAAAAGAAACATTAGCTTCTTATTAATGAATTTCCTTTTGTAGTAACATTCTAAAAAAAGAATAGGTTACCTCTTCTTGAGAAAGTCCCGCTCTGGGTTTGCATTGGGATGGCCCAAAGAATGCTTTGATGCCAACACCAGCGCCGACACCTCTAACACGTCCAGGATGCTCTGGGTTACCCAGAGCAACTGTCAATTCATCCCTTGTGCCCTGAGGGATGAACGTGCCTTGTTTCCTCTGCTCGTGCAGCTCCCGCTAATCACCATAAACAGAAATTGGTGAGTTAACACCACAAATAATCAATATTCAAACAATTTCTTTAAGAGTTGTATTTTACCATTTTTGCATCTGCCTCAGCAGTTACAGGCTTCTTTATTTCACCCTTCTTGTTTTGCCTGCCAGCTATCCAGATATCATGGAGAGGCATGGGTGTGGAAGACTCCTGAGTAGGAGCAGACTCCTGTGTAGCAGCAGACTGCTGAGTAGCCGCAAACTCCGGCTGTAGTCTTTGGCGAACGCTTGCATAGCCTTTTGGACCCATAGTGTGGTCATGCACATTCAGTGCACGCCTTGCTTTTTGTGCGTCACTGAGGGCCTAGTTAGTATGCACATTAATGATTTGGTTAGTAGCACTAAATGTTAATCTTGAATAGGTGAATACAATGTATATTAATTAAATTGGGAGTGACGCTTAATACCTTGAATTCTTCAGATTTTCTTGAAGCAACAAAATTGTCCCAATCTTCTTTGTCCAAGAAGTTCCATTGTTCAAGGGCTGACTTCTTCTTCTTATCACCCTCTTTTATGTATTCTCTGTTCAGATTTGTCCTATAATTCCTAAGCATCTTTCCAGCGCATTGCATCACACTTTTATGATGCAACTTCTCATCCAATGCAAACAGATTCTGTAAAATAGAAATGTTATTAACTAGTATCCAAAATAGAATTGCAAATAATAGAATTTGTAATCTACAAAATAGAATTGCAAATAATAATAACTCACGCATAAATCCTTCCATATCAAGTCTTTTTTCCCTTGAGGAACTTTATGCCAATTATCATACTTAACACCACAATGGCTCTGAGTGGTACACCCAAGATAGTTTACAAAATTATTGTGGTTCACTCCAATTGCATTTCCTCCATTATCAAACTGCACCACCAATTTGGATCCACTACCACTTAGCGCTAATAACTTCTTCAACAGAGTGATGCCCCTTTTCTTGTTAAGTGTTTGGTGCTGCGCATCAAGTTGCTCCAGTGCTTCAGTGGGTACAGGTACATCATCAACCTAAAATTTGACAAAAATAAACACACTAAATTAGCCCAATATAGAAATATAGGATATATGACATAACTAGAAGATAATGAATTTTATAGAAATACAGGATATGTTTTTAGAACTTACATTAGTATCCTCGCCATGCTCGTCATGGACATCATGCTCATCATGGACTTCATGCTCATCATGGACATCATGCTCATCATGGTCAGCCATATGAAAATGTCATTAAAAAGGCAAACATTTAGCATTTGTATTAACTAGAAAAAGGCAAACATTTAGCATTTGTATTAACTAGAAAAAGGCAAACATTTAGCATTTGTATAAACATACATGTCTCTAAAATTGTGATCTTTTATCAATTAACAATCCTTCATTGTGAACTCCGCGCACATATAAGTCATCATTAGCTTCAATATTTTGTGGAGTTGGCAACCCAACTGAGAATGGACTGGAGTCATCATACTTATCATAGTACTCTTCTTCATCTATAGGATCTTCAATGAATTGTCTTTTACCATTAAGAACAACCGACCATTTATCATTCGCAGGATCATCGATATAGAATATTTGTTTCTCCTGTGATGCCAATATGAATGGTTCACCCTTCTCGCCAATCTTTTCAAAGTTCACCAAAGTGAAACCCAATTCATCCACTATAACTCCTTTGGTGTTATCAACCCAATTACATTTAAAGAGCGGAATTTTGAAATCTATGTAGTCAAACTCCCAAATGTCCTCAATGACACCGTAATATGACATTTTAGCTTCACGTGGACTCTTATCCTTTGCACTTGCAAAGTATATAGTCGACGCTTGAAGAGTGACCCCACTATTTTGGACGACACTCTTATCATCTTGGCGCTTTGTGTAATATGTGAAACCATTAATGTCAAACCCTTCATAAGACATAACATTTGGTTTTGGTTCAAAGGCGAGGCATTTGATAGTTTCTGTAATATCATTTGGTGTTTGAGATAGTTGATGTAAGACTTTATCTTCAAACCACTTAGTAAAAGTCTTATTATGCTCTCTAGCAAGCCACATTGAACTTGCTCGAGGATGTTGTCTCTTTATGAAATTGGTATGTTCCTCGATATAAACACTCACCTCGTCCATATTGTGTAAAATATACAAGTGAGCTTGTTCCAACTGCTCACGGCTGATTACTTTCACCCGTGATCCCAAAATTCCTTTGCCCTCCTCAAAATTCTTGTCATTATCAGGAGTGTCATTACCACTGAGAAAGTCATTGCAAAAATCCATAACCTCTCTCGCCACATAACCTTCAATAATACTCCCTTCAGGCCGATAATGGTTTCGAACATCACCTTTAAAAACGCTCATGTATCGTTCAAAGGGATACATCCAATGCAAGAAAACTGGTCCCAACATTTTCACTTCCCTAGTCAAGTGGACAACAAGATGTACCATGATATCAAAGAACGAAGGAGGGAAATACATCTCAAGCTGACATAGGGTAACAACCACTTCTCTTTGCAAATTATCGAGAGTATCAGGGTCAATAACTTTATTGCATAGACTATTGAAAAAGAAACAAAGTCTGGTAATTGCAAACCTTACATGCTTCGGAAATATAGATCGAATTGCCACGGGTAATATTTGTTGCATTAGAGTGTGACAATCATGAGATTTAAGACCTATCAACTTCAGATCTTTCATTGATACCAATCTACGGATGTTGGATGAGTAACCATGTGGCACCTTAACATTTACCAAGCATTCACAAAAAGTTTTTTTCTCCTTTCTAGACAACGTGTAACAAGCGGGAGGTAAGTATGTTCTTTTACTACCCATTTCACGTAATTCTGTTAATTATGACCTTATTCCCATTTCACGTAGGTCCAGTCTGGATTTTATCCCATCTTTAGTCTTACCTGGTATATTTAACAGAGTATCGATGATGCTATCACAGACATTTTTCTCAACGTGCATTACATCGATACAATGCCTGACTGTCAAAGAATTCCAATAAGGAAGATCCCAAAATATTGACTTCTTCTTGAATGAAGAATTGTCACTCAGTGTGGCCATACTACATTGTGATTTCTTACCAAATTCATTGACAATGTCTTTTACTCTTTCATAAACAACATCCCCTGGTATAGGTTTAGGTGCACTCCATTCATCATTCCATCCATTGAATGCTTTCCGCTTCCTACGATACGGATGGAATTTTGAAAGAAACCTTCGATGACCAAGATATACAGTCTTGCCGCCATTTTTAGTCTTATTGAATCAGTGTTTTCTTCAGATATAGGACACGCTTTAGCTCCTTTGACACTATATCCAGACAAATTCCCATATGCTGGAAAGTCATTAATAGTGCAAAACAACATAGCGTGCAAACGAAATGTCTCTCTTGCTGAAGCATCATAGGTCATCACACCTTCAGCCCAAAGTTTCTTTAAGTCATCAATCAAAGGTTCAAGATAAACATCGATATCATTTCCGGGTTGTTTAGGGCCCGATATCAACAATGACAACATAACGTACTTATTTTTCATACACATCCAGGGAGGAAGATTGTATATAACAAGCATGACTGGCCAAGTGCTATGTTGGCTGCTCAATGTCCCGTACGTATTCATCCCATCTGTACAAAGCCCTAGTCTTAGATTCCTATCTTCTTCACCAAATTTGGGGTACAATAGATCAATCTTCTTCCACTGTGGGGAATCAGACGCATGTCGTAGGATCCCATCATTATTTTTCTTAACATCTGCATGCCACCTCAAATTCTTCGCATCTTTCGGATTTGCAAACAAGCGTTGAAACCATGATATTATAGGTAGATACCACAACACCTTGGCAGGAGAACCAGTTTTGGACTCCCCCGAAGTCGTCAATTTATACCGTGACGCACCACATTTTGGACAATCTTTCAAATCTACATAGTCCTTTTGAAATAATACACAATCATTCGGGCATGCGTGTATCTTCTTGGCCTCCATTCCCATTGGGCACAACATTTTCTTTACCTGGTATGTTGAGATTGGCAGCTCGTTTCCTTCAGGAAGCATTTCTTTCAACAAAGTCAACAATGAAGTGAAGCTTTTGTCGCTCCATCTATTGTTAGCTTTCAACTTATACAATCTCAACACAGCGCTAAGCTTCATAAACTTAGCACAGCCTGTGTATAACGGTATCTCAGCATCATGTACAATGATTCTAAAGATAGGAGGTGGATCGGGGTGCTCTACCCTACAACTATCCAGCATCACACCAACGATGTCTGCTGGAACTGGTTCGTTCACATTTACGTCATCGAAGGCAATTTCTTCTTCCACCCAAGCACTGCTATCGACATCTACTAGTTTCGATTTTGAAATCTCTCCATGCCAGTGCCATTCTGTATAGCCTTGTACAATCATGTTGCACATGACATGACTTTTGATTTCCTCACCAGTGTTGACTTTCAAGTTGTTACCGCAATGCCTGCATGGACAGTAGAACCTATCTGTAGGTTTTTTCCTATGTTCCTCGGCAAATCTAATTAACTGATCAAGACCATATATAAACTCTGGGTGCAATGATTACGAATGGACATCCATGATCTATCCATTCTATGATCAGAGAAAACAAGTATATATTAGGAAACAAGTATATATTAGGAAAAGATTAGGGTATACACTTACATCCTAAGTGTATAATGTGATGTCATTCTTATATATAATAAATGTGTACCACCTATCCCATCCTTGAACACCTAATCTCACTAGTAAGTGTATAATGTGTATTGGGTTTTCGAGAAAATTTCGACAGCATTTCCCCGTTGTTCTCTAAGTACATATGTACTTAGAGAACAAATGGGGAAATGCTACCGAAATTTTCTCGAAAACCCAATACACATTATACACTTACATCCTAAGTGAGATTAGGTGTTCAAGAACAGTCCCAAACCGGGGACTATCCAAGATTTACTCCTAATGAGTCAATCTTGGACGGGTTTCTAGGCCAACAAACACATTTGATGTCATTCTTATATATAATAAATGTGTACCACCTATCCCATCCTTGAACACCTAATCTCACTAGTAAGTGTATAATGTGTATTGGGTTTTTAAGAAAATTTCGGCAGCATTTCCCCGCTGTTCTCTAAGTATATATGTACTTAGAGAACAAACACGGAAATGCTACCGAAATTTTCTCGAAAACCCAATACACATTATACACTTACATCCTAAGTGAGATTAGGTGTTCAAGAATAGTCCCAAATCGGGGACTATCCAAGATTTACTCCTAATGAGTAAATCTTGGACGGGTTTCTAGGCCAACAAATACATGTGTTGTCATTCTTATATATAATAAATGTCTATAAACTACAGGCAAAATGGTTAATCCTAATCAATAGAGCATTATTAAATATTAAATCAAGAAATCAATAGTTTCAAACAAAAGGTCTAGGAATCTTTATTACACATTATATGTATCCCTAATCATCATATTTAACATACTACATTATTATGAACATCCAGATTAGATTAAGATCATACTATGTTATAACCATTGGTTTAATAACCCTATTTCCGCATGTACATGTTTATCAACTTTAAAACCCTATAATTCATGAAATCATTCTAATTCAATTTAATATGTTGGGATCACATAATTATATAATGACATCAGAATATATAGAAGAATCATAATTAACATGATTAACAACATGCTCATCAAACTAGGGTTTTCTTGAATATCATCTAATATTTGTGTACTAGACATTATATGTATCCCTAATCATCATATTTAACATACTACATTATTATGAACATCCAGATTAGATTAACTCTAATCCAATACATTACATGCATTTTTATCACAACAATTTAATCGATGCAAAAAAAAGTAGAGCAGCTAGCAGCGGGAAGACCAACCTTGTCAGAGGAAAGAAGGTAGAGGCTCCGGTGGCTCTGGCTGGAGGAGTAGCTAGCAGCGACGGCGGTGGAGGAGCAGCTAGCAGCGAGGCTGGAGATGATGGTTGCGGCGGCGCGACGGCGGTGGAGGAGCACCAGGGGCGTGGCGGCACCTAATCTCAGGCGTGGCGGTGCCTAATCTCAGGCGCTGGCGCTGGAGCAGCAGGGGCGGCGGAGAAGGGAAGAAGGTGTAGGAGTGGCGGCGGAGAAGGGGGCGCCGGAGAAGAAATTGCCGGAGAAGGGTACGCCGGAGAAGAAATCGCCGGAGAAGAAATCGGCGGCAGCAGAGAAGAAAAGGTAATCGACTTGCAATGAAACAGAAGAAAGGGGAAGGGTCGGGCGATCGCGGGTAATAAAGTTTCCAAATAGCGTCGGTTGTTTCAAACAACCGACGCCAAAACCTCTTTAGCGTCAGTTGTTTGCAACAACCGACGTCCAATTGGACGATATTTTCATGAAATTGTTTGGCAGGAACCACCTTCAGCGTCGGTTATACAAGGATAACTGACGCTGAAAGTGACACTTTTCGCGCAAATTTTCATCGCACATAGGCGTCAGTTTATACCTACATAACCGACGCTGAAAATGACACTATTTTTTTTGATCAAAATTTGGATTTCGTGGGCGACTTTAAGCGTCGGTTTGTTATAAACAACCGACGCTGAATACAAAGCGGTACCAGTGTCTGGCTGGTCTTCGAATATAGACGTCGGTTTTCTTAAACAACCGACGCTGTATATGTTAGGCGTCGGTTTTCCTTAATAAATGACGCCCAGAAAAGTGACACTGAATGCTATTTCTATAGTAGTTTGAAGGAAAAAGCTTCCTAAACAACAAAACTCTTTTTCCCCCTTATCCGCCAAAATCCCAAAATGAGAGAAAAGCCTTATGAGAGTGAATAAAAGCATGAGAGTTGTGCCTAATAAAAAAACACTTGTTCTTCCAAAAGTACCCATCTTTAGGCATGGTAGATCTGGGGCAGTGGTACGTAGGATGTGAAATCACTGCTCTAAAGCCAACTGGCTTGGACTGCAAGGACCACTTGCCCGCTAACAGACCCATACCTGGATGAACCAATGGGAAACAAGAAAAACCCAAAAAGCCTTTAGCCTCCCCAAAAACCCAACTTCTTGCTCCCAGAAGTTGTTCGGTGTGAAAGCTAACTTCGAAACCGTGCACCAAAGTCTCACCGAAGCTGAAGAGAATATTTTGTGTAAATAAGGAAATGAAAAACAATAAAGCTTGTTGCTCGTGAGTAGATGTAATTTTCCCAATGAACGTCTCGAAAAGCACGCTTAAACCCCTTGTCTGAGGATAGTGTCTGGTCACGAAGTAGTATCGCAAATGAAACTTTAAAAATAGGTACAGTTTGATTGAGGACAATCAAAATGCTAAGTTTGGGGGATTTGATAACACTCATTTTATGGCTATTTATAGCATTTATTTCCTTATCAAAACTACCCTCTAAACTATTTTTCCTCTCAATTTTGTCATGTTTTGCACAAAAGTAAACTGTGATACACCCATAACTCTTTTTTCATCTTTTGTACAACCTTTTATACCTAAAAGACCGCTAAAGGCCAGTCCCGGCCCATGAACAATGCTTACCTACATGGACCCTTCTACCAGCCACCCGACACGCCCACCTACCCGTCGTGGCTCCAGCCCGATATAGTAACAATGTGACAAGGGCGTTCGCGCAAGGAGGCTCTGACGAGTAGTACGCCACTTACCCGACAGAGAACTCTGCCCGCAATGACTAATCAGACCGTCATGGTATGTCGTGCGATATGAGCCACTCGTCGGAAGCGTCTGCCTGCCGTGGTCACCTGATACACTTGTAGCACGGCATGTCGCAACGACTTGTTGTGTCGGGCGACTAGCGTGCGTCGATCATCCCCAAAGCCACATGTGTGGGGCCAATCAAGGATATGTGGCGCCCAGAGAACTGCAACCTCCTCCAACAACTACCTATAAATAGCAGCTAGAGGACTCTAATGGGACGGGTCAGAACCTGGTGAAAGATAACTTCGAAAAGCTTTAGGAGCTAGTGTGTCGACAACCAAGGCGTGTCGGGCGACACTAGGTGAGCACACCCCCAACCCGAGAGGAATGGGAGTGGTTCACTTAGAACCCGTCCTGGTAGCCGTAGAAGACCGATACGACCAAGAAGGCCACCCAGTGTGTCGGGTCCCTAGATGGGCTTCAACCCAAGAAGGCTCACCCTTTACACCTGATACAAGGAACCTAAGAACCTAAGTCCCTTCTAACCTGATAGAGCACCGAACTCGATACGTATCATCATCATGGTTTGTCGCCTAATAGGATGGCTACCCGACATGACCGTACCGGGTAGGAAGCCCCGTCCGACACGCCTGCTCGTCATGGTCTGTCGCCCAACAGGGTGGCTGCCTGACATGGGCATATCGGGCAGAGCTTCCGCCCGGTACCGGGTTAGTTGTGCCTTAGGGGTCACTATTGTCTATCGCCCTCCTACATCAAGGAGGTGATACCTATCTTCCCTTTTCAGCATTTACTTTCATTTAATATGCATTGCAAATGAACCCCTTTTACACAATATCTATGCTTATAGAATCTGTGGAGTTTAATAATTGTTGTTCTGTGGTTGGTTCCCTTTTGTGGGATGATTTCTTATTTAGCATATGAGTTCTAGCTTGTATGTTTGGATCATGTTTTGACTAGCTATCGAAATATGTTTCCCATTTCAACTCCTCTGAGAGAAGGATGTTGTAACTCTAGAGCTTGGTCTGACCCGGGAGTACGAGAGTACCCAGGGTTGGGGCTGCTTCGAGTTGCTTTCCCACTCCAACCAATGTCCCCTACCCTTGAGAGAGGGTGTTGGCATTTGGTTGGAGGTACCCACTTTGAGAGAAGGGGTGCAAGGTGTTTTCCGCTGCCGCTTGTTATTCCTAAGTTTTCTTCCTTCATGCCTATCCTTGATAATATTTTTATCTCTTTGTATGTTGTTGCACAACACCCCTAAAAACTACATAAAACCCTAAAACATCATTTTTCTTGTAACTCCAGTTGGAGATAGTTTTTCTTTACATATCTATCCTTTCTTGTTTGTATAACCTTTCCCATATGAAAGTTACCTCTATGCACTTGCATTAACGCTTCACTTGTATGTTTAGCTATTGTCTTGTGATGTTTGATCGTCGGTATCTCAAGAGAGTAATATCACTTCTATCTGTGATGTAGAGAAACATGAATGCACGAGAGGGTTAGATTGTTGGTGATTTAAAACGGGTGTTTTGCCGTAAGGATTTTGAGTTGTCTTCTCGAGAGAGAGACTTGTTTTAAGTCTGGTTCTTTCCTCATCTCAAGAGAGAGTGGAATGAGGCCTTGCATGGTTGCTCATAAATTTTATATGTGCATGCAGGGAAGAGGGATAATATGTTGGTTAAGGGAACAATTTAGTTTATTCTCATTATAGTTTGTTTTCTTTTCTTTTCTCTTCTTTGGCCCTTTTTATTTTTGCCTTCAGTTTGTCGTTCCTTGGGGAACACCCTTTTTAATCCTCTTCTTTTTTTTGTACCAGAGTATAGAAGTGTTGATTCCACATTCTTGGCACTACCAACCTCATCCCTGTGTTCGACCCCGATTGCTACATCGGACCCCGTTATCGTTGTGGGGGCCTGAGAGTCGGGTTATCTCCTTAAAAGTTTGACTACTTTAAATCTACTCTTTTGGACGCGTGATTTAGGCCAGTCAGCAGGCCATCCCAGTTGTCTACCAACGTGCGATGACATGTCGTTGGCCATCATTGTGGATTACTTGCCCACCCTGTCACCTGTGTGATCGCACGTGCTAAAGCACTAAACAGGTGCCCACCAGAGTGACTTGCAGGGGGAATAATGAAGGAACAGGAGGATTGGAGTGGCCATTCAAACTTGACCGGCCATACGAAAGCGGTTGGATGGTTAGAATGGCCAAAGGGGGCCTAAGGTAGAAACACCCAAAAGGGCATGGAAACGGTGCCTCTAGGTGAAAGAGGAAGTGTAAAGGAATAAAAGAGGTGCTAAAGTTTGCATAATGCCAAAGAAAAAGTCTGAAAGAGTAGGTGATGAGGTTTTTATAGAGAAAATGAGGGTTGTCCTGAGTCGAAGGGGAGGGGAAAATGGAGTTTGTAGAGCTCAGCATCATGGTCATTGGCCATGGTGTAAGGAGCTAAGAGACATAATCTTGGCCATTGATTGGTACATTGATCGAAGGCAAGAGAAACTGAGGGTTGAGATCCCTTGCTAGAGTATACATGCATCCTGATTGGTCCACAAAATAAGTTGTGGATCAGTGGATCCAAGGCAAGGAAACAAAGAGGGCGCACCCCCCAAGTGGGTCGTCTGTCCCCTTAATTGGTTTGTGTGCTTGATTGAGTCCAATTAGGGTCTAATTTAGGGAAAAACAACATTAAAACAAGGTTAGAAAACAAAGATTCAAGAGGTGATATGTTAGGCCATAATGGTCGGATTGAGGTGATTTTTGCACTGATGGATTCATATTTGTATATTATACAACATTATATACATTAGGTAGCAAAGACAATTCATTGATTGTGTTCAACTCTGAATATAATATGATGATACTTAATAGGTATGACACTTAGTTCAAAGCTCAAATTAGAGTCACATATAGGTACAAAGTGATATTTAATCAAGGTCAATTCATCAATTGGGTGTCAACTGACTCAAATTCATCAAAGTCGAGGTGAGGGAGGTTGTTGAGTACATTAGAGGATCAAATGAGTCAAGATGTACATTAATTAGATGAGAGGGGAAATCCTGGTTATCACATCATCCCCACCTTAAAAAGAATTGTGTCCCCAAAATTAAATCAAGTCAGCCATTGAGATTGAATTTCCCCCTTCAACATAAATATTGTAGTAGAATTCTCATACGATAGCATCACCACTTACCAAATCTAGAATTATAAAATAGGGAAATCAAGCATCATGGTGAACATATAGTCACATAGATCATCAAATTTTAAGTATTAACACATGAGTAATAAATTTTGGAGAGAGAGTTTCTAGTATATTGCCAAATTTTGAGAGATCAAATTTCAAGTTAATCAGATATAATTCAAGAGTAAGGCATGACTTTCTTTCCCAACATTTTAGGGTTCTATATTCTACATGGGTCTAGGTGGGGTTATACATCCATGATTAAGATTTCATATTTGAACAATTTGAGACAAACATCATATTCCAACATCATGATTTCATGCTCAAAATCGATGGAGGATCCCCACCCTAGTCCTTATGGATTTGTCCCTTAAGTCATAAATCGTGCAAATCGTCATAATCATCGATTCAAAATTTCAAGATTTGGGACCATGAAATTCGTTAGTAATATATTGAGGGTGATCTCAAAATCCAAATAGGGTGATCATAGGATTCAAATCAAGATCATTCATCATGAGTGAAGATTTCATTTTTCAATATCGAGAGTTAAATTTAGACATCAAAATCATATGACCAAACATTTCAAATCTAGGTTTACATTCCTACTTTAGACCTTAGGTGTGATTATTCTTCCCTATACATAAATCGAGCAAGCATCATTTTGAGCATTGTCCAAGTAACATTTTGTGGCATCAATTTTGAGTTTATTTTCATGTTATTCAAGGTTGATGAATGATCTAGACTTAGGTCTTTCTAGGAATTTAACCACAAGCTATAATCAACATTATCATATTTTGAGATCCATCAAATTGAGGTTTCAAGATTGAGTATCAATATTTCCATACATCTGACCTATAAGGGATTTAGGACAAGAAATCAAAATTGGTTGGAAGGGGTTACCTTCTCAAACTATAAATAATCAACAAGATGAAAATTTAGAGGCAGACATAATAGGGATGTGACCTAGGGTAGGACAGTCATAAGTCAACTACTACCCTAATCTAGCACACTAGTCCATATTCATCATGACTCATGGAGCATATATGAATAGGGCGAGTATCAACTATCAAATCACACTTCGAAAGGTTACAAAACTACCATCAAGATCATTAATAGGGAAATCATATTTCATGATTTTGTAAGATAAAGGTCATAATCGTGTTCCCATCCTTTCACGATCAAGGTAAGGGTATATTTTAGAAATTAGGAAGTCAAATTGAGCAAACCAAGAGTTAGATCAAAATTGGGCAAGAGCGAGATACATGCCCATCCCATTATTTAAAGTAGATCTTACCAAGAGGCATATGAATCAATAGGGAAGATGCCCCTTGTATTGCAATCTTTCATCATGATTTTGAGAGTCCAAGAGTACAATTATTACAAGACCTAATCATATTACATATCGAATAGGAGAAATTTTCTTAATCATGTTTGAGGTTTGGTCAAGAATAGGGTACCATTGATTCAATCAAATAGGGGCCTCATCAAAGTGAGGTATCATGCACAAATCCTCCTTATTTCATCATAACAAGATGATTACCATTTTACCTCAAACATTGAAAGCACATGGTCTAGATATTGTAAAGTTGAGTCAACATGGTATGAGAGGTCATACATGAGTACCTAACTCTAAGAGTATTCTTCAATAGACATAATTCAGTTTTTCAAATTAAGATTAGATCATTGCGTCATCATCATTTTACTAAGATTTTACAAATTCATTAAAAATATAGTTTTTCCCCATACATAATTTTCCCAAAATTGAGAAATCATGTGATTGATAGTTATGAGAGACATCACATAAGGAGATGATAAACTAAGTAATAAACATTAAATGGGTGGCTTAGGGTAGTCCTTAGAGAAGATATGAGATGATAGAAGACTCTCTAAGGTATGTGGAATTGGGCTGTTCGGTATGCATAGAGGACATGTGATTGCTCTTATATCATTTGTCACGGAATTGTTTGTTATCTTAAGTCCACACTCCTAATGGCTACACATCTAAAGGCAAGTGGACCAGGGTGTCCGTCCCTATAGTGGATCACATAACATATGCATGAATAAAAGTACAAACAAGAACAAGATAATAGATAACAAGATACTAAACATGGAGATAGAGATATGTACCCATTTCTAGATTCAAGTATATGCATTTGTATTGCACTTTAGAGCTTAGAGTATTGAGTGCATCACATCTTCATTTGGGAACTACAAATTTGATAAACAAAATAGTTTAATTCTAAAGCATTATGGTATAAAAAGACATGTAAGAAGTTTGAGAGTAATGTAAAGGTTTGTTGTCTAGAAAAATCATATAAGAAAGAAGTAGAAATAAGGCGTGAATCACTCAACAACATATAAGGGTTTTATACAAATTGTGTTTTAAGCATATTTCCATTATACTCAACAATTTATTATGGCCATTGACCAGCTTCCCGTTGGAAGGGTTTGTAAGGGTGCTCAAGATTAGCCAACCCTTTTATCGAAATGGCCTTCCTTATCTTGACTTATTAATTAAGGCGCCCATCATTGTGCCCTTACCTCAAGAATAGAGGTAGGTACACAAGGTTTATATAATGGACAAGTTCAATTATGTTTAAGGTTTGGTCAACATATTTCAAGCAAGAAAAACATACTATCATAGGGAACAAGTACCTCTAACAAGTAATTATCTAGCCAAGCATTCATATGAACATACATACAAGCTAGCCAATATAATAGTAGGGCCAAGAGAAAACATACCTTGCGAGTAGAGTACAAGATTAACCATTTCATTTAGAAAACCATATATAGCAAGCATGACAAGGTCTTGGCAACTGAGTCAACATAGAGATCTTGACATTACAAATGAGTATAATTGGATTAATATCTGCAAGATATAATTTGTACCAATTTTACATTTGAACTATAGGAAAACTTGATTAGGGTGTTACCATGGCATTTATTAACTAATCTGGGATGTCGATTCACTATCTTGAAGCCTCCTAACCCCCTTGTAGGTGCTCAATGTGTGGGGCCACAGAGCGATGTGGTGTCCTACAATTGGTCACCTCCTAGCTAGAGCTCGGTATTAGGTCACAGGCCATCCCAGTCGACCACCAACGTGCAATGATGGGTCGCTAGCCATCATTGTCGATTATTTGCCCACCCTAGAACCTGTACGATCCCATGTGCTAAAGCACAACAGAGGTGCTCACCGGAGTTCCTTGTAGGGGGGATAATAGAGGAGCAGGAGGATTGGAGTGGCCATCCGAACTCGACCGACCCATGTGAAGGTCGTTGGAGGATCAGAATGGCCGGAGGTGGCCTGAGGTAGAAACACACAAAATGGCATGGCGGAAAGACTGCTAGGTGAAGGAGGAAGTGTAAAGGAAGAAAAGAGGTGCTAATGTTTGTGGGATGCCAAAGAAAAAGTCTGAATTAGTAGGCGATGAGGTTTTATAGAGAAAAGGAGGGTTGGCCTGAGTCGAAGGGGAGGGAAAAGCAGAGTTGGTAGAGCTCAGCATCATGGTCACTGGCCATGGTGTAAGGATCTAAGAGACATGATCTTGGACATTGATTGGTACATTGATCTGAGGCAAGAGAAACTGAGGTTCGAGATCCCTTGCTAGATTATATAGGCATCCTTATTGGTCCACAAAATAAGTTGTGGATCAATGGATCCAAGGCAAGGAAACAAAGAGGGGCGCACCCCCCAAATGGGTTGTGCATCCCCTTAATTGTACTTTGTGCCTGATTGAGCCCAATTAGGGTCTAAATTAGGGAAAAACAACATTAAAACAAGGTTAGATAGCAAAGATTCAATAGGCAATATCTTGGGCCATAATGGTCCGATTGAGGTGATTTTTGCACCGATGGACTCATATTTGTATATTATACAAGATGACATACATTAGGTAGAAAGAAAATTCATTGATTGGATTCAACTTTGATTACAAGATGATGATGCAGAATAAGTACGATACTTAGTTCAAAGCTCAAATTAGAGTCGCATATTGGTACAAAGTAATATTTAATTAGGGTCAATTCATCAATTGGGCATCAAGTGACTCAAATTCATCAAAGTGGACGTGAGGGAGGTTGTCGAGTACATTAGAGGATCAAATGAGTTAAGATGTACATTAATTAGATGAGAGGGGAAATCTAGGTTGTCACATCGTCCCCACCTTAAAAAGAATTTTGTCCCCAAAATTAAATTAAGTCATCAATCGAGATTGAGTTTTCCCCCTTCAACATAAATATTGTAATAGAATTCTCATACAGTATCATCACCACTTACCAAATCTAGAATTATAAAATCAGGAAATCGAGCATCATGGTGAACATATAGTCACATAGATCATCAAATTTGAAGTATGACAACATGAGTCATAAATTTTAGAGAGAGAGTTTCTAATATATCACAAAATTTTGAGAGATCACATTTCAAGTTAATTAGATATAATTCAGGAGTAAGGCATGACTTTCTTTCCCAACATTTTAGGGTTCTATCTACTACATGGGTCTATGTGGGGTTATATATCCATGATTGAGATTTCATATTTCAACAATTCGACACAAACATCATATTCCAATATTGTGATTTCATGCTCAAAATTGATGGAGGGTCCCACCCTAGTCCTCATGGTGCGGTGCCTTAAGTCATATATTGAGAGAATCATCATAATCATCATTTCACAATTTCAAGATTTGGGAACATGAAATTCATTAGTAATATATCAAGGGTGATCTCAAAATCCTAATAGGGTGATCAGAGGATTCAAATAAAGATCATTCATCATGAGTCAAGATTTCATTTTTCAATATCGAGCGTCAAGTTTGACATAAAAGTCATAGGTCCAAACATTTTAAATCTAGGTTTACATTCCTACTTTAGACGTTAGATGTGATCATTCATCCCTATACATAAATCGAGCAACAATCGAGCATTATTTTGAGAATTGTCCAAGTAACATTTTGTGGCATCAATATCAAGTTCATTTTCATTTTATTCAAGGTTGATGAATGATCTAAACCTAGATCTTTCTAGGAATTTAACCACAAGCTATAATCAAAATTATCATATTTTGAGATCCAAAAAATTGAGGTTTCAAGATTGAGTATCAGTATTTCCATATATCTGACATATTAGGGACTTAGGACAAGAAATCAAAATTCCATGGAAGGGGTTACCTTCTCAAACTCTAAATAATCAACAAGATGGAAATTTTGAGGCAGTCATAATAGGGGTGTGACCTAGGTTAGGATAGTCATAAGTCAACTACTACCCTAATCTAGCACACTAGACCATATTCATCATGAGTCATGGAGCATATCTGAATAGGGTGAGTATCCACTATCAAATCACACTTGACAAGGTTACAAAACTACCATCAAGATCATTAATAGGGAAATCCTATTTCAAGATTTTCTAAGATCAAGGTCATAATCATGTTCCCATCCTTTCATGATAAAGGTAAGGGTATATTTTAGAAATCTAGAAGTTAAATTGAGCAGACCAAGAGTTAGACATAATTGGGCAAGAGCGAGACACATGTCCATCCCATTATTTGAAGTAGAGCTTACCAAGATGCATATGAATAAATCGGGAAGATGCCCCTTGTATTGCAATCTTTCATCATGATTTTGAGAGTTCTAGAGAACAGTCATTCCAAGTCCTAATCATATTAAATATCAAATAGGGGAATTTTTCTTAATCGTGTTTGAGGTTTGGTCAAGAATAGGGTACCATTGATTCAATCAAATAGTCCCTCATCAAAGTGAGGTATCATGCACAAATCCTCCTTATTTAATCATATAATGATCATTATCATTTTACCTCAAACATAGAAAGAACGTGGTCCAGATCTTGTAAACTTCACTCAACATGGTCTGAGAGGTCATACATGAGTACCTATCTCCAAGATTATTTTCCAATAGACATAATCAAGTTTTTCAAATTAAGATTTGATCATGGAATCATCATCATTTTACTAAGATTTTACAAATTCATTCAAAATAAAGTTTTCCCCATACATAATTTTCTCAAAATGGAGAAATCGTGTGATTGCTAGCCATGAGAGATATCACATGAGGAGATGGGAAACTAAGTAATCAACATCAAATGGGTGTCTTAGGGTAGTCCTTAGAGAATATATGAGATGATAGAAGACTCTCCATGGTATGTGGAATTGGGTTGTTCAGTATGCATAGAGGACATGTGATTGCTCTGATACCATTTGTCGCGGAATTGTTTGTTACCCTAAGTCCACACTCCTAATGGCTACACATCCAAAGGCGAGTGGGCCAAGGCATCTAAATAATGGATCACATAACATATACATGAATAAAAGCACAAATAAGAACAAGATAAGAGATAATAAGACACTAAACATGGAGATAGAGATATTTACTCATTTCAAGATTTTGGTGTACCCATTTGTATTGCACTTTAGAGCTTAGAGTCTTGAGTGCAGCGGATCTTCATTTGGGAACTACAAATTTGATAAACAAAACATATTAATTTTGAAGCATTAAGTATGCTATAAAAAGGCATGTAAGAAGTTTAAGAGTAATGTAAAGGTTGTTTATCTAGAAACATCATCTAAGAAAGAAGTATAATAATGCATGAAACACTTAATGACATTCTCTTATACAAAGTGTGTTTTAAGTGTATTTACATTATACTAAACAATATATTATGGCCATTGACCAGCTTCCCATTGGAAGGGTTCGTAAGGGTGCATTAGATTAGCCAACTCTTTAATCAAAATGGTCTGCCTTATCCTGACATATCAATTAAGGTGTCCATCATTGTGGCCTTACCTCAAGAATAGAGGAAGGTACACTAGGTTTATATAATGGACAAGTTCAATTATGTTCAAGGTTTGGTCAACATATTTAAATTAAGACGAACATACTAATTATAGGGAACACGTAGCTCAAACAAATAATTATCTAGCCAAGCATTCATATGAACATACATTCAAGCAAGACAATATAATAGTAGTGCCAAGAGAAAACATACCTTGTGAGTAGAGTACAAGATTAACCATTTCATTTAGAAATCAATATATAGCAAGCTTGATAAGATCTTGGCAATTGAGTCAACATAGAGATCCTGGCATTACAAATGAGTATAATTAGATTAATATCTAAAAGATTAGGTCTCATTAGTCATTATCATGGTAGTTGGATGTGTCACATGTGTCTAGGTAACATTAATTTCATCATGGATTTCAATATATCAAACTAGATCATGCATTATCATTATCAATAAACATAGTACGTCATGAGTTCATCTTAAACCTAGGGCAACACATCACAACTAAGATAGTGATCATAATATTAGGGCTGCATGATCTTAGTAGAGTAAACATGATTTTTGAGCAAGATCAAACAATATAGTATCAACGTTGCCAAATTAGCCATTTGAGTCATTATCATGCAAGGCGGTCACTATTTGAGTACAAGAGAGGTTAAGGTTTATTTTGTGTCAAACATATCAACAAGTTACCAATTTGATATCATTATATAACATGGATGATCAATAGAGAAAGATTTATATAGGGCTAGGAACTAGTTAGCCACATGCATACTAGATCACATATCAAATCAAGATTAGGTTACTTCGTCACATAAATGGACAGGAAAGTTCTATAAGGCATTTAAGGTTGGACATAAAAATCAACATTTGAACAAGGTTGGGGATTCAGCGTCAAAATATCCCAATTAAACATGTTCCATGGTCCAAGGCACAATATTAAGTTTAAATAGGGTACTTTCATGCAAAAAAATCGAATCTTAGCTCAAATTGCATAAAAATGATTGATTAGATGCAACATAAGGGTTTAGGGTACAAATAATCAAATTTGAGCATCAAAGTAAACATCTTTAACCTAGAAGCGCGTATTAAACCATTTATACAAGATTAGATCATTTTAGGGAACAAAGGTCAACTAGATGCACAAAGTTGTCCAAGTGACAGATCTTAGGCTAACATCAAGATTTATGGTATAAAAGAACAAGATCATGCATTCAAATAGGACAACCAACTCAAAAAGAGTTCAGAAGCATGCATTTTAAGATATCATGAGAATAATAAGAAGAACTGGATTCTAAACCTAGTTTCAATGGATAGATCTTGTCGAGTCGTTAAAAATTCATATATAACATGCCATATTTGGCCAAAGGATTTGCAAGACATAGTTTTTACCAATTTTACATTAGGGTATTACCTTGGCATTTGTTGACTGATCAGGGATGTCGATTCACTATCTTGTAGTGGCTCCTACCATCCTCACAGGTGCCCCATGTGTGGGGCCACTCAGTTACCTGGCTTCCTACAATTGGTCACCTCCTAGAAGGAGCTCGGTGTTGGGTCACCGGCCATCCCAGTCGACCACCAGCGCATGATGATGGGTCACTAGCCATCATTGTGGATCACTTGCCCACCCTAGCACTTGAGAAATTCCACACACTGAAGCATGACATAGGTGCTCACTGGAGCATCTTGCAAGGGGGGGAGAACAAAGGAGCATGGGGATTGGAGGCCATCTGAACTCGGCCAACCCACCACACAAAGGTGGCTATAGGGTCAGAATGGTTGGAGGCAACCTGAGGTAGAAATGCTTAAAAGAGCACGACAGCAATGACACTAGGTGAAGGAGGAAGTGTAAGGGAAGAAAAGAGGTGCTCGAGTTGGCAAAATTCCAAGGAAAAAGTCTGAAAGAGTAGGCAATGAGGTTTTATCAAGAAAAAGAGGGTTGTCCTGAGTCAAAGGGGTAGGAAAAGAAGAGTTGGTAGAGATGAGCACCATGGCCTCTGTCCATGGTGTACGAATCTCAAAGACATAATCTTGGCCATCGATTAGTACATTGATTTGAGGCAAAAGAAACTGAGGGTTGAGATCCCTTGCTAGATTATCTGGGCATCCTCATAGGTCCACAAAATAAGTTATGGATCGGTGGAACCAAGGCAAGGAAACAAAGAGGGGTGCACCCCCCAAATGGGTCGTGCGCCCCCTTAATTGGGTCGTGTGCCTGATTGAGACCAATTAGGTCTAAATCAGGGAAAAATAACATTAAAACAAGGTTAGATACCAAAGATTCAGGAGGTCATATATTGGGACATGATGGTCCAATTGAGGTGATTTTTGTGCCAATGGATTAAAATTTGGATATTCTACAACATGAAATACATTAGATAGAAGGGAGAGTTGATTGATTGGGGTCAACTTTGATTACAAGTAGATGATACATAATAAGCATGATACTTAGTTCAAAGCTCAAATTAGAGACACATTTAGGTACAAAGTGATATTAATCAAGGTCAATTTATCAATTGTGAATCAAGTGACTCAAATTTATCAAAGTGGAGGTGAGGGAGGTTGTTGAGTACATTAGAGGATCAAATGAGTCAAGATATACATTAATTATATGAGAGGGAAAATCTAGGCTATCACAACACATCTATTAGGAAACCAATAATATTCAATTCAAATTGGATTCTCAATTCCATCATCACTGATAATAGAGATATCTTTAGGAAAACCTGAGTTTGCTATGAAAAGAATCTATAAGCAAGAAAACTCCAGTGTACTAAAAACTCTCATTGCTAGCCCACCCTCTCAGGAGAAGATCCAACCCAAGGGACCTAAGATAAAAAAAGAAATTATAGTGGGTCTTAGATCAGTAGGGTTTTGATGAGATAATCATATAAATCATGTGGATGTTTACCCTAGACATAGGTCTCAAGTAGTTCATTATCAAGATCCAAGTTTCCAAAAATGCATGCAAATATTCAATGCAATTCAAGGATCAAGATTGTTACCTTATGTCTAGGTAACTATTCCACATTATGAGTGATAACATATAGAATTAAGCTCTTCTTTATATGTAGGTGAAGCATATGATTTAGTTTATCATCAAGGTTTAAACATGTGAGATCATAACTACTCATACTATATCAATTCTTAGCAATAGGGTCACATTTCGAAGTCATATAATCATGAAAGAGTATATGATAGATCACGTGGGAATTTTAGTTCTATAACATAATAAATTCACTGATTTGAAATAGATGGAGAATGAGATACACTAGAAAATATTTCTTACAAGATTAGGGTCTAATATTAACATATACATGTAGATCACACTTGGTATTACACATAGTTAATAGGAAACATGACTGTGTTGCATGGAAATTATAGCATAAGTCCTTAATCAAACATGGCATATAACACTAAGAAGTTTACTAAATTTTAAATTAGGTGATATATGATATCAAGAAAGGATAATGTTTCAATATTGATCAAGTTACATCATCCATACACATAAAGGGGTGATGTTTATGTCAAGATACTCATTTATGGTACAAAAAAGGATCCAATGCGTCAACCATGTAAAAGTTTAGTTTATTGTTTTAGTGATACAAGTATAAATGGGAACACAAGTGTAAGGCCTCTGACCTAGATTAGTGTTTGAGTATACTTGCTTTGTTTAATAAGATTCTTCAACCTTAGTCGAATCTGTTGAGATGCCTTCATATCATGTGACATGTTTGTGGTTTCAGTCTGGTCCTGTTTGGATAATGTTTGAGCTAGTTTTGCTACATGTGTGCTTGCTTTGGACCTAGTTGCAATTTAACCATGTCGATAAGTTATCTTCAAATTTGTCACATGTAGAGTGTCCCTTTGATACCTTGGAATCATAAGATAGAGAGTGGTGCTTTGGGGCACCTTGTTATGCTTTGGTTTAGTGAGGAGAGAAGTGGTGACATGTTGAGAGTGGTTTCTATGGTTTGTCTTGATACCCTAGCTTTATGCTGACCTTGTGTTGACCATATGTGGTTCTTGGCATTCAGATACAATCCTTGTTGATTCTAGATGTTTTCTCTACAGTCGCATGATATCTTGATGATGATTTGAAATTCCAATGATCACAGAGGTTTGGATCTCTCCCTTGGGTCACTTGAAGTGTGGGTTGCTCAGTTTCTCTAGGACCATGAGCCATGTGTCCAAGATTTTCATGCGATCGATGGTCATCCATGACCAAGTGAGGTTGCTTGGTTTTCATGTTTTTCGTGACCTTAGTGATTGCATTGTTTTAGTGGGTACATGTTTGTTCTTTGATGGAAAACTGTAATGAGAAACCCTAATATCATGACACCTACCCCCTTTCACCTCTCTCATACTCCTAAGTATATAACACCTCTCCTACACATGCATGTACCTCTTTTGGCCTTCCTCCTCTCTCTCATCTTGTCTCGGTCTAAGTGTGCTTGCTGGTGAAGAAGAGTTCATCCTTGTTGCTTGGTGTTCGAGGTCTTTTACATGTGATGATCCAAGCTCAGAGAAGCTCTACCTTGGTGATCTTCAGTGGTTCCTTGATCATTGGTAAGTGATCCATATTTTGATCTTATTTTCTTGAAGAACCTTACCCCTTCTCCTCTTTTGTTCGTAGGCTATGGTGTAAACCATGGGGGTTATCTTGAAGATCTTCTCTTCACAAAGATCGAAGACAATGGTTTTCCATGGTGGTATCTAAGTGAATAGAAGAAATCTTCTCTCTTCTTTCTCCTTCTTTTGTTCCTTTCGGCCTTGAGGTTTTGGATGTCCCTTTTCTTACCCTTTAACCTAAGGGTTTTCCTTCTCTTTTGAGGTGGTGACTAACTTGGTCGTGGAGGAGGTCAAAGCTAGGGTTTCTTTCTTGCTTTTGGAGCTTTTCTTGGAGGTGGTACAACTATCATCCACGGAGGGTTATATAACTCTCTACCCTCTCTATCATAGAATTTTAGTCCTATATGCATCTTATTCTAAAATGTGATTAATTGTTGTTGGTGATGATTTCTTGAATATGGTTGTGTTTCTATGTCAATCTTGCATGCACTTGCTACCATGCTTAAACCCTAATTCACCTACCCAAAAATCTTAGTGATTGAGAAGATCATGGTTTGTCATGAAACTTAGCCTTGATTTTTGTGACCTTGGTACATTTTTCAGTTACCTTGCATAAGGTGGAGTTTTGGTTCCATTTTCATGTTCTTGATCTTAAGCTTTCACTCCTCAATTCATGGTTTTCATGTTGGTCACATGTGGTACATGTTTCTTGGGTTTGGATGATGTTTTCCCTAAGTTTTTGCATCCCTCTTGGGTGATCGGTTTCATGTTGTTAATCATCTATTTTTCTCTTGTTTTCTAATGGTTATCTCTCTCTCTCTTAGATGATCTCCATGATGTGTTCTATGTTGTTGAATGCTTAGAGGTGTTTGGTTGAATGAGATGACTTTCCCTTAGTTTTGGTGTCATGGAGTAGTTTCTCCTTCCGTCGCATAAGATTGTGGATCTCTACGACTGCTGGATGTTGGTCTTCCTTCGATTCTTTGAGCTTGGTAGTACCTTAGTCATTGATGTATCCAATGACCTAGGGTTCGTATGACCGTTTGGTTTTAGCTTTGGTCACTGGCTTTGGTCAGCAAACTTGGCGGTGCTCTTCGTTGCTAATGTACCTTTGACCGTGGTGAATCTTCATCGACCATTGGTGTGTCATGGTTGTGCTTTTATCATTGGCCTTGAGGATGGTCTTCAACCATGATTTATACCTCACTTTGAACACCTGGTTTGTAACTTATGCCTTGTTCAGCCAATGTAGGGTGATGACATGGTTTTGATAAGTATGGTTGACTTGAAGTGGGCCATGAAAGACCACAAAGGATGTTCCAAGAAAGTGGGAAGGTTTGGATACCTAAGGTTTGTTGAAAATATTATGATGTAAAACCCTAAATGAAGGTGTTTTAGAAACCCTAACCCCAATCCAATTATATGACGAGTTTATTGAACTTGCTTAAAGTAATTAGCCTTGTGATGATGTTGCCTTTATCCTACTTGTGTCAATCTAACCTTGCAGGTTGCATGAATATCATGTCTATTGAATGATATGGAGATGCATATGTGATGTAGGATGATAAATGTGAGCCTTGATGAGGCATGATGAGATGGTGTTGATATGTAGGGATTGTGTGATGGGTATGATGACTTGCCACATGCTTTAAGCCTAGTATGAGGTGATATCCTTCTATAATGTAATGAAGGATTCATATCCCCTAGTGATGTAATGATGATGTTGATGGCCTTGTAAGGAAGTGGTATCATGTTATGATGTGACAATATCACCCTTTATACATTTGTATCTTCTAAAGTTGTATTGTGCCCTTATCTTTACAAAGTTTGTTTAGGGTTTATATGTTATAACTTGAATGATGCTAAAAGATATCCAATTGGCTTAATTAATCAAGTGAAATCCTAATCATGTAGTTTCATTGTGCCATCGATCCATATTTAGTGTCAGTATTAGCTGGATGGTAAAATGACCAATTCCTACAGGAAACTCAGAGCACATATTGTTGAATATGCGGGGTGCAAGTAGAGGTATCTCCTTGTATCCTTAATAGACTAGGATGGTTGAGGTCATACCTTGGTAGGAGAATGGTCAAGGTCATATCTCAGATGATGTGATTCACTACATGTGATATGTTTACTGGGATGGCTGCAGTCATAACCTGCCAGGAGAATGGTTGTAGTTGTGTATCATTTCACTAGTGTCATGACATATATAACAAGGCAGGCTAGGTTGTTTGTAGTTGGACTTGATATGTCATTGTAGCAGACTCAGACTGACAGAGTGTGTGGAGAGATCATGGATTCCAACTCTTACATTAATCTTGTGTGTAACTAATTTCAACTTAGTAGTGGTCAGTTGGAGAATTACTGGCATACCTCATCTCCTCAAGGCATAACAAAATATGTAATACAGTCGTGTAGTATATTTTCTTAGGGTTAATTGTGTCTCACATTTGATGACCCTTTACCTTATCTTTGTGTTGATTTCTTTAATTATATTGAGGTAAGAGAAATCAATTGTTATACCTATTCTTTATATTCCTTCTTAGAAGATTAATTGTTCTACTACTCAGTGGTAATTGCATTATATACTTATTCTACATTATCAGTTCAATATATATTGTTTAGTTGAATTTTCTCAACCTGATAGTAATGTTGTTTATATACTGTAATCTATTTGAGCTTATAATTGATGTTGGCGGAGAGTTATATATTTCGTTAGGATGTTTGGTCTCACCCTGTGGGTTTCCACATCTTTTAGGTGGCCGTGCATGACGACGTAGAGATTGTGCGGTTGAGACTAAGCAACAAAAGGAGCAGTAGTTGTTGAAAGGTTGGATATGCTTCTAGTGTTTTGTAGTAGAGTCATATGTGTCATCCTTGTACTCTCAGGTCCTTGGGAGTGTTTCATAGATGTTGTATATCATAACGATGTTTTTGGCCATATGCCTTGTTGTATAGATATGGCATGTTTGTGTGAACAGGTTACCTTTTGTGACAGGTTGTATATTTGAAAAAAGTCATGGTCAGTGAGCCAGTGAACAATATCATGTAATAATCATTTGGCAGGAAATATATATATATATATATATATATATACATATATAGACACACACACATCTGGTTTTGTGGACTCAGATATGATACACTTCCACATGATTTGGATATGAGAAATTCGTTTTAGCTTCATATGTTCTCTAGTAACATGTTTGATTAGTATTAGTTCTTTGCTTTGTTTTGAGTAATCTCACTTTTGCATGGCAATGGGCGTCACAATAAGGGGTCAAAATTAAGTACGTAGTAGCATCAAACATCCTAAAAAAAACATAGAGAACGAAATTTAGGAGAAATAGAGGAACCACAAGTAGATATAGGGTTCAAAACCATTTTAAATTGGTATGGGATTGTTTTTTGATCTTCATATGTTATATTCCCTCATTGGTAAAGGAGTCATAAGATACGATTTTTTGGAAAAATACCTCAAAAATAGCCTTTTGGGTTGTTGAATTGCAACCAAGGCCCAAGGAACTTTGGGAAAGGATGTGCCTCTCATACCTAGGCATTTTCGACCTTATAAGGTACCATACCTGGCCCATGGTCTAGCCAAAGCGGGCCCCTCTCAAGCATGTTCCTCAATCATCATTCACCATGTGTTTATTGTTGCTAGCATTTTTCGGCTTCCATCCACCGCTTGTGGATGTTTCTCGCCTCCCATGGACTCTTCTTATTACCCCCAACTATTAAACCCACCAAGTAGGAAATCGAGAGAGAGGGACATGTGGAATGATGTAGGACCTTGAATCTGGGAACACCAAGTTTCGTTGATGATTATGATGGTAGTTGTGCTACTACGTGCAACTCAAGGAGCCCGAGCTGCACGTAGTGGTGTCATGGCAGCGGCCAATAGAGGTCACCAGGGTAAGCTCAAAGTTAGGGAAGGATGGGTGGTCTGTCTGTTTCTCAATGGAGCAGATTTGTCTGAGGCCTCGAATCAGATTCATGAGGCATGTAGGAGAAAAGCCCAAATTGTTCTCACTGGCGGCACCACCAAAAGAGGTGGGAGCAAGAAGAAGCTAATTGGGGCTCTAGGGTTAGGGAAACTAGAATAAAAGAGCATGAAAATGATAGAGAAGAAGTTAAATAGGTGGAGGGATGGATAATTAGTGCCAAAGTATTGGGAAAAGGAGTGGTAGGTGGGAGCAGCTCCATGGCCACTAGCCACTATACAAAGGTTGAAGAAGGAACCATGACTATTAGATCATGGTGCAAACTGTGACTTAGAGATACAAGGGTCAAAATTATTTTACTATAGGAGTGAGACTCTCAATTGGTCGATGGAAGAGGGTGCAGATCATTGAGGGAAAGGAGAGATTAATTTGTCCATGCCCAATTAGGGCCAAAAATCTAGTCAAAAGTCTAATTAATGCTTTGTTTGAAAAACTTTTTCGAAATGTGGTAGAGATCCATAAATGTGGGCAGCTTCGGAAGGGTGTTTCTAGTCCAAAATTTACACTACCTAACACCAACAGAATTGACTTCTCAGAATCTACTATTTCCATGTAACTCACTATGTCAAAATGATGCAGTGGAAAGGGGTACAACAGTCTCTTTGTCAAACAATGCATAAATAAGCCAAAACAAAGATAAACCAAATGATTTTAAAATGAGCATAACTCTCTCTTACAAGATTGTAATTGAGAAAAATTTCTTGTGTTGGAAATGTGAGAGTACTCTATACATGACTAACATGTGTTGAGAGTAAGAAGAAGCCCATAAATGGTTTCAGAAGGGTAGGAAAGAGGATGATTCATAATGTAGGTGCAACCTTGGTTTATATCAAATCGAGTTCCACTAGCCATGAGGACAAAAGATGAACTCAAAAGCATCAAAACAGTTCAAAACATTATATTGAGAGCTATAGTGAGAAAATAGTGTAGATATTAAATGTATAGTACATACATGAGGAGAGAGAAAGATCTAGGTTTTCACATATACCCTCTATCTAGAAAATGGTAAATCTCTCTCGGTTAGGAATATAAAGGATTTTGTTCCTCCCGCCAATTGAAAAGTAAAGTAATACCATGACATACATACTATAGATTATTTTTTTGCAAAATTTTTTCATGTTTTTATCAATGGTCTCTGAGGTGTTGGGACTCACCTCCTTGAGCTAGTAGTTTTTTTATTGGTCTATTAAGATAAACTCCCATTCGTGTTATTGCACTATTTTATATATTCCATGGTATTTTTGTAATAGGCATTCAATTTATTTCTTTTATAGAAGATCTACCTTGCTTTGGTATTATCAAAAGTTAGACTCCCCAAGATAAATATCTCATTTGTTCATCAAGAGAAACATTTACAAAAAACATATTAAGATTCATATTTCAACATGTTTCAATTCCCTATCATTCAACTTCCATTAAGACAATGAAGTTTTACCTCTCAATAAAATCAATGAATTGCAAAACTATACTTACATCTTAATAATTATATCTTGTGAATATTAAAATGATTTATTCGTCAAAATATTTTGAAAATTAAAATTAAACTACATATTGAGGGGAAATAATATTAGTGTTGGATAATAATTGAAAGACACAAAATTTTCATGACATATTCTAGTAT
Source organism: Alisma plantago-aquatica (assembly GCA_963693085.1). Taxonomy (NCBI): domain Eukaryota; kingdom Viridiplantae; phylum Streptophyta; class Magnoliopsida; order Alismatales; family Alismataceae; genus Alisma; species Alisma plantago-aquatica. Next base: position 498,683,421 of record OY856409.1, on the reverse strand, counting down.
TTTTTAGTAGTCAAAGAAAATAAAGCTAGAAAATGTTACAACTCCAGAAAGAAATTAGAAATTAGAAAGAAAGAGAAAGTAAAAAAACTAAAAATAAGATATGAAACTAAAAATAAAGAAAAGGACTAAGAGATATAAATCTTTTTTGGTCAGGATTTGACTCACTCCCCCATTCCAAACTTCTACAGTTGAAATGTCTTCAAGAAAAGATGAAAGAATTAAAACTAGACCTAGAGAAAACCAAATGTTGAGGTTTTGTAATGATGCAACTAAAAAGAATTAGTTGATTGAGTTCCACATAATGGCTAGGGATCCTAAGATGTATGCAATAATCCTCCATCAATGAATGAGGAGGGAGTTATTCATCTAATTTTGTGCATTCATATCAAACATGCCAATCACATCGAATATGAGGAAGAGGGGATTGAATGCCTCTCTGACCTTTTTGATTATTTTATATAATAGACAGAATCATCAAAAGCAAGAAAATATTTATTATCTAATTTATCGGGGGACAAATGCAATGAAGAGTGCAGAGATGTGGGAAATTTCGCTCCTCTCATGAATAAGCTCAGTAAAATACATCTTTGATGCATCTTGAATAATCAAGGTAGGGTTGTTAGATTAAGTACCCTAAATATTTGGAAATGATGGTTGTAATTGTGACTATAGAATAATAGTCAGGGAAAGTAGAGGGTGCCATGTGGGCCTATAATTTGAAAGTGTAAGATAATATACCACGTGTATGCTAAATCAAAACCCATTGAGTTTAAAGTAATTGATTTCATATAGGACCTTTTTGAGGCACTCACACATCTCCTTGAGTTATTTATGGTTAATTGTAATCTACAATTCTTGAGAAAATAGAAAAAAGCATTATGAAAGACAAAAATTGCCTCCTTCTACTCATTTTTTATTTTCTTTACCATTTTTTAATTATTCTTCTCAGTTAAACTAGTGAGGATGTTTTTTCATTTTTTGGAAAAAGGTGAGTATATACAATGCATTTCAATACCTAAACTGAGCAATGAAGAAAAGGATAGAAAAAACAAAACAAAACCATACAAGTATGTGTAATGTCATAATTGAACTATGGTGTGGTAGAGAAAAATTGCCAAGGAGAAGAGATCTTCAAAGAACGTCAGCTCCCAAGCACGTAAGAACCAGAGAGAAAGCAAGGAGTGCAAAGAATATAGAATTAAAAAGAGATCCAAAAACTCAGAATTTAGAAAGGAATAGAGTCTTCAAATCATCAAAACCAGAGCGCAACGGATAGAAGCATCTTATCTGAACCATGCAAGTAGTCTCAGAAACACCAAAAGATATCATTTAGTTGGTAAATACTATCAACCAAGCAACTCAGAGAGAGATAATAACAACAAACTAGGGAGCTCGCAGCCTATCATCCACAAGCTTCCTAGAAACATTCCAAGTATGCCCATACAACATGAGACAAAATGTACCAGAAACCATCAAAGATCATAGCAGAATTCTCCTCTATAGAAAATGGTTGCATCAACAACAATACGTTTCCAAATATTACCCAATGAATTAGACAACTTTTCATAGACTCTCCTATTCCTCTCCATCCAAATGTCAAAAACAACACTAGCAGTATATGACATAATATTGATGTTATTGTTAGAGATGAAGCCTTCCAAGTTTTTATGACAAGAAAGCCTTGGGAACAAAACCTACACATAGATCCAAAGATCAGTAAAAAAGAACAACAAAAAATTACTTGATTTGTACTTTCAAGATTCAATCTACATAAAAAGCTAGTGGAGGCTAACTGAATTCCTCTTCTTTGGGAATAATTCAAGGTGGGAAGTCTGTTGTTACCAGCTTTCCAAAGATTTAGGAGAACATGTTTAGGATCTTTACATTTCCAAATCCAATCAAAGAGAGCTGACATGTTCCCTCTAACTCAAATCTGATTCTAGACATATTTCAATTTAATATGTTTCTTTCAATAAAACAACTAATGATCTTTTTCAACAATAGAAACATCAAGACTAAGAATTTTAGAAGCGAAGGGCTTAGTATTTCTGGAACTAGGAAGAACCCACATACCATTTGGAATAATGCAACTAAGATACAAGTCCCAAGAAAGACCAGATTTAGTGAAGATATCATTGCGAAAGAAATCAGAGAGAAATTTGCATTTAACCAAAGGATCGAGCCATAGCTGGAAAAGAGAGCCATCACTAACCTTGAAATCAACAGAAAGGAGTAGGTCATATCTACACCTAAGAAGGTTAATACAAAGCCATGAAATATTTTTTTAATGGAAGACAAGCTAGAAGGAATCTTTCTTTAAATACTTCTCATTGATCCACTTGACCCATAAGGAGTATTTCCTCCTTGCAATTTCCAAAGCCTTAAGAATAAGGCATGCAAAAGCTATATCTTTACTTGTCCTTAAAAATGAAGACCTCCTTATGCCTTTGGAAAGATGATAATATCCCATTTAACCAAGTGAAAGCTCCTCTTACTCTCAGTCAAACACCAAAGAAAGCATCTACAAAGCTTGTCAATCTCATCCAAGATAGAATAGGAAATGGGGAAATATAAGAGCCAGTAGAGATGCATGTTAGAAATAGTAGATTTGATAAATTCTAGCCTAGAGGCCTTAGAGAGGAGCCTAGATTTCTAGCTTTCTAATATTTTCTTAATTCCACACAATATTAGAATAGTAGCTAAGCTAATTTTCCAGTAAAAAGAGGAACATTGAGATGCTTAGAAGGAAGAGAGGCTTCATTAAAATTCAAGATACCATAAATGAGGTCTTTATTAACACCATTAATAAATAAAATTGAGCTGGGGTTGATGTGAAGACGACATATTACCAAAAGAAGAAAGAACATTCTTGATACTAGAAGCACTATGAGGTCAACTTTGAAGAAAATCATCAAATTGTCAGCAAAGATAAGATGAGAAATATGAATATCCTTAGAAGCATGAATAGGAGTGAAGACATTGTTATCCAAGATGTGATTCATAAGAACATAGAACCCCTCCATAGCCAAAATGAAAAGATAGGGTGCAACTGGGTCACCCTGCCTAATACCATTTGAAGGCTTGAAGGAAATAATTTGCTCAACATAAAAAGGACCTAATAAGAAGAAGACATGAAGATATCCTCAATCCAACCAATAAAAGCAACATGGAAACCCATCTTGAAAAGAATAACATATAAGTATTTCCATCTGACCAAATCATATGTTTTTGATAGATCAACATGTAAGCAAAATTCATTATAACCTTTGTTAAGATCACTGAGGATTTCATTTGTAAGAAGAATGTCATCTGTAATTGATCTTCCTCTAATAAAGGCATATTGATTTAAGTTAAGTAGTGAAGGTAGCACCAATTGGAGACAATTTGGTTTTTGGAAATGATTTTATAGATTTCATTACAAAGAGTTATTGATCTCCAATTTTTTATATCATTAGTTTCAACATTCTTCTGAATAAGAGAGATAAATGTGTGATTAGCCTCCATAAGCATTCTACCATTGACCAAAAAATCCTTAAACACTAACATCAGCACCGATAATATGCCATGTCATCTTGAGAAAAGAACCATTGAAACCATCAGGCCTCGGGGCCTTATCTTCCTTCATATTAGAGATAATATCATCAATCTCAACTTGAGAAACTTAGGATGTAAGAAGGGGTTTCTGCATATCATTTAAAGCATGTCTTTCAAATGGATCACTCCAAGAAGAACCTACATCTTCATTATGGAAAAGAGATGAGTTGAAATCATAGATAAAAGAACGAATTTCTCCAAGATCATGAGATAAGGAATCTCCTATAGTAAGAGACTGTATTTGAATGAGTATCCTTATGGTTTTCATATAAGAATAGGAAAATTTGTGTTACTATCACCCTCTTTCAACCATTGCACCCTTGACTTTTGTTTGAAAAAATATTCTTCATTAAGGTTTGCTTGGTGAGCTAACTTCTTCTTTTCAAAGGAAATCTCCATCAAGGCATCATTCATAGGGTTCAGATCAGAATTAGACTGAGAAATCCTATCCTCATAAGAAGAAACATGAGCATTAGCACAAAGATTGCCAACATAAGACCAATTCCAATTCTTGAGATTAACTTTCAATCTATAAATATTTCTATATACTTTGTACATAGTAGGACCTTGGATCTCAAAGTACTAGGCATCATTTACAATATCAAGAAACTCATCATGCATGTCCCATGCATTAATAAATCTAAAAGGTGAATTAACTTTCCTACTAAACCCAATTTTATGGAAATGATTTTGTGATCACTAATCGTGTTGGAGGTAACATGACTAGATATCTCAAAATTTAAATTAAGAAAGTCAGAGTTATGGATGATTTTATCAATTTTAGTAGTCCTAAAATCTATACCATGTTGATGGATATCCCAAGTGAAAAACACACCTTGCAAATTGAGTTCAAAAAGATTACAATCCTAAAGGCAGTCATTAAACTCATCCATGGACTTTTTAAATGAGGGATGCCTACCAATCTTCTCTTCCTCTTTCCTAAAAATATTGAAGTTACCCATAATGACCTGAGGAGTGTTAATGCAATTATAAACACCCTCAATGGAAGTCCACAGACCAACTCTATCATTATTTGAATTGTGGTCATAGACAACAGTTAAGCTCAAACTTTAAATCACCTTGAAGAACATTAACATGAATAAGTTGATTTGTCTCCTTAATCATGATGTTATCATAGGAATCTTCCTTCCAAATTATAAAAATTCTCCCAAAAGCATGGGAGTCATGATTAGGAATCTAATTGTACCCGTTGAAATATTTAGTCATGAAGTTAGGAGCTTTATCTCTTCTGATCTTGCTCTCAAAAAGAATAACAATATCACATTATAACCTATTGATCCTCTCTTGGATAATAGTAATCTTCTTACTGATACCCCTAATTTTCCAACAGGAGATATGGCGAGGGGGACTCATTTGATAACATAGCCTGTTGAGATGACAACCTCATCTTTCTTTTTGTTGACAGTCTCTAAGCCACCAGGGGTGGCGTTGATGGAAGGAGAAAACAAGAGATGATGAAACATACTTTAATTAATCATCTTATTTTTATCAGGTGGAGCAGAAATAGTGACGTTACCCAGTCCAGAAGATGAAGAAATATCCTTACTTGAATCAATGATAGGAAATAGAGTATATCAAATAGATTTTTCCCCTGAAGTAATGCAACCATGTAAACATTGTGTTTCACTCCTAAAGGGTTCAGAAGAACTTCAAACGAGCATTCACAAGTAGAAGAAACTTGAAAAATATCAGCCTTTATAGCTTTCACCAAAAAAGAACCATGATGGTCAAGATCACCACAGACTTTGCATTCTATTTCTTTATGGCCATAGAAGGAACATTTGGAACATGCATGTGGAATCCATTCATAGAAGATATCAATTCTATGTGAAGTAAATCATCCACCTAGAGGTCAATGAAAATAGGTTAAGACAAAGACGATGACATTAAGACCCAGATCCTAGCATAATCCAATCTTGAACAGAACCTAGTAGCTTCATCAGCAGACATAGCAGTACCCAAAAAGTATTAAATAAATGCATACATCTTCTTTTCCCAGAGACAAATAGGAAGATTATATATATGAATCCAGATAGGAATATCTTTGATCGCAATCCAAGTGATATATTGACCAGGTTTCCATTTAGATAGAATAAGAGGGTGGTTTTGGACATACCATGGTCCAGAATCACTAGCAATATTAAGATTTGTTGCTTTAGAAAAATGTATGATAAAGAGTTTGTCTCCCCTTCTTATCACTTCTAGAGAACCATACAGCTTCCACAACCATTAGAGATATTTTTCAAGTGAAGAAAGATGCAAAATTAAACCAAAGGCATAACCCTCCAAGAAAAACTTCCATTTACTAGAGTTCTCAATGATTTCTGATGTCGAGAATATGAGTTTACCATCCTTCACCACAATAGGAATAGCTTATAGGGAATAGGGAGCATCTACATTGATTTCTTTTGAGATTTCCGAGCAACCCCTATGGACATTTGAAAGAAAGAGAAAATAACTAGATGGATATGGATCATCATCACTCTTCTTGTTCCATATTTGTTGTTGTTGTCATTGATTGTGAGGTTGGGTGTGGTGGCTCCCAGTCGCATGTATGTGCTCTTCCTCTGGCATACCTTTTTGAAATCATGTTTTAGAGAATATGATATCCCGTATTCTTCTAGTGAGTCTTCTATTAAGATTTTCCAACCACTCATCACCTAGTGTTCCTAGCCAACTAGGTAAGAAGGGCTATTTAGTAGGGTGTTTTCACAATCCCTCTCTAAAATGATCACACCTTCTACACTATCAGGATATGATTCAACTATTAGCATCATGCTTTGTGTTGGAAGAATGAACTAGGTTTTTGATAGAATGCTAGCATATCATAAGTGGATTTTTTCTCTTCATCCACGTGATTTAGATTGATAAGCTTCGGATCCATGTCTAGCTGAATGTAGTTCATCTTCCTTATCCCTTCTTGATCTCAAATATGCCATGAGACTTTCTTAATTGGGTGAACCATCCTGGGACGTCATAATGAATGATTATTATGAAGATGATCCAAAAGAGGCATGTTCACCACCATACATAATAGGTTTGGAAGTTGAGATTTTTTTTCTATACATCATTTTTTTGGTACCTATAGAGACCTATAATAAATGCCACAAACTTCCCTTTTATGCAAATTTATGTAGGTTTTGATTTCATAAATAGAAATATGAAATATCATTTAATGTAAGGATATGAACTAGGAAAGAAAAAAAGAAGAACATGTGATAACATAATAAGAACTAAAACATAATCTAACAACATATTTTCTCACTCATATGTGATGTATAAGGGTCCAACATGACCCTTGTTTGATCATCATTGAGTTGAATAATATCAAATACTCCCCTTATAATCTGGAATCTCTTGCATCTGGATATGTCTTAGAAGAGTATCTATTCATTCAAAAAGTGAAAAAAGTTGATCTTAATATTATTTTTTTTTATGAAATTCTAGCAACTGAGATAATTAAAGATAAAACCAACATCTAAAGATTACATTCATTACTCCTATAAGAAGGGTTAAGTTTTTTTAATTTTGTTGGTATGTTTTTTGAAAATTGAGGGGAAATGCATGTTTCCTATATGGGTAGCCTACTAGTTCCAAATTTTTGGTTTTGATTGACAAGTTGATGCCCATTTTTTTTGGTTTGAGTATTACAATATGAAAAGTCTGGATGGATCCAATTTATTCTATTGAAAAAATATAGTTGTTCTAAGGAGTCTTGGTATTTTGTTGTGTAGGTGTAGAGTTAAGGTAAAAAGGAGGCATCCCCACACATATGACGAGCTTTATTGATTCTACATGTAGAGTCATATCTAGTATATTTTTTGTAAGAAATATGATGTCATTCATGATCTAGTAAGGCTTGGCATTTGATATATCAGTACTATTAACCTCATGGAATCCTTCCCTATTGGTAAATGAAACTTTAGGGTCCTACACAAAAATTAGAGACTCGACAATTATAGAGTGATTTGATATGAGATTGCTAGTATCCATATCATTAAAGACACACAAAAAACTTCTTCTAATCACATTTAAGAAATGATCCACACACTACATGATTAAAATAGGTCTCAACTCTTGGTAAAGACCTATGTAGAAATCATTGATAAGAAACTAGACATTGCTAGAAAATTTCACTTGATACCGCTAGAACCTCTCCCATGCCACTTTTAGGTTTCCCATGGGTCCCTGCTTGAAGTAAAATAGTTGGTCTCTATAATGAGCAATCTTACCTCATGTGTATAACTTCTAAGTAAATGCATCAAGAAGTTCTTTCCAAGATCTATTGCTAAGATATAAGTTAAACATGTGCACTTAAACATCATGATGTGTGACTCCATTTGTCTTCATAGTATATTATATGTTTTTCAAAATGCATGGATATGTTACGTGAGGTTTTCTAACATACTACCTATGAATTTCTTTCTCTATGTCACATCTATAATGCCATTGTAGAAATAGTTGTTATTTAACTACAATAAGTGGAAGAGCATTTACCCTAGGTGAATGAAATTCCATAAGAAAGGTATATGTTGGAATATCATTATTTGCAAGGCTCATCTCCTACCAGTGGTTTTCTTCCCAACCTCTCATCACAATTGACGTTAACTATGTCAAACCTTTATTCTTGGGTTGCAATCAATTGTGTAAGGTTCTCTCAATCTCTAAGTCAAGGTTTTCCAATCCTTCTATAATAAAGACCTCCTTAGCGTAAGTTTCCCATAGGTACCTAAATAGATATGAACAATCGATGTAATGGCACACATAAGAAATATTTATCAATTTTTGATAGAAGAATGATATAAAATTATTTGTGAAGTAGAGTAATTAAATTTTTAACCTCCCACATTAATCATGATTCCGAATATCAACACTAAAAACTTTTTTTATGTGTGAGATGACACAGAGAACAAGTTGTATTTGATTCAATACAATCTTATGCTCTTGTCAAAGTTGAGCCACTACCTCTAATTGTTGTTATCTAACCTTGAAATTTAGAAACTAATCACACAATATTAATAATTACAAGTGTACAAGGTCAATTTTAGTGGATTTGGGACAATCATTGGATATCATAAAAAATGTAAAATCATATCAGCTTGGTATTAGGTACTTCGTTTTAAGGATAAATCCAGTGTGAAGTTAAAACTAAGACTAGATCCACACTAAGAAAAGTATTCATAAATAAATTAAATACATTTTAAAAAGCTATGGTAGTTGATGGTAATGTGAAGATGAGAATCTTGATCAAATCCTTATGCTTTCCAATCAATCCTTTTTTTCATCTGCGATAAATGCAAGAATAAAGTTTGGATTCTACTTAATTCATTGTCAAGTTTCCCTTACTCAAATATCAAATGGGTTCTAGTGAAGGAAATGTAGATTTTGTGGACATCACTTCTCTTGTGGAAAATTGTAAATACTTATGTGTTATGCAATGACAACAAAAATATTCAACATAACCCTCCTCTATCGAGGCCAAGATGGATCTTCTCTTAAGCCAGAGTACACTGATAAACTATAGCCATTTCTAGTTGACTAAAGATACACTCCATTAAGAAAAACGTTTTGAAAGAGAAAGTATTTGAAATCTATGTAGAAAAAAAAGTTACAAGAAAATTGAAAGAATGATTGAGAAATAGGGATCACGATCTAGAGATAGAAGCTACTTGTTCTTTACTAAGTCTACTTACATTGTCATATATTTAGTCGAGCTTACATTACTTGTTATAAGTTATTAGGGAAATCCAAATTCTAGGTTTCTAAGGGTGGAGATGATGAAAACATGTATAATGATGGAACATTGTGGGATGACCTCAAGTGTGACCAGTAGGCATCTTCAGTGGGGTGTATGATAATGGAAGAGTGAATTGGTAGTATGGTCAACCATTGACTATAGGTGAGGTGTTTGTGGAAATGACATGCTTTCATTGGAGGAGAGTGGTTGAAGAACACATGGAAGAGAAGAAATTGATGTCGAGATTCAAACCCCAAAAATGTTGGTGCAGGGTTCTATTTATAAGCGTGGATAATGGGAAAAGGATATAAGAGTTCGCTCTCTAATACTCGAGTACAATTCAGATGGGAGTATGTTGAATTCAGACGTTTGAGTGCTTTTTTGCATCTAGGGTTTATTCTATAACCAATGATTTCTATATCTATGTGCTTGGGGAGCCTTGGGTTGAGTCCAAGTGTAGTGATTTCTGGACTAAAGCATTTGGAAGGCTCCTTGATTGAATGGTTGATGGAGTTGACATGCTATGTGGTAGAATGAACATGGAGTAGTAAAATTGGAATTTGAGACCTTGAAGCATGTGTTTTTTTCTAAGTTACCTACAATTTTCTTGTATTAATGTAGTCAAGTACACACTTTGACAATCTCACCATAGAAGAACTCACTTAGTCAATAGCATTAATGGGTGGCATCAATCCCTTCGATAGTGGTGGAGCCTTCTATATTGGTGCTATGAGATTTTAACGTGTTGAAGAAAGCTTAAGAAGTAACTTTAACTTTGTAGTCAAGGGAGACCTCTTTTGAGGTTGAATTTAGGAGAAAAAACTGTCTCACACGATCAATTTGCAAGAAAAAAAAGTATCATTGTTGAGGCATATATCATGGTTATTTCTTTTGACTTTAGGTCAGAATAGTACTATTGAATGCCATGAGAACAATTAAAATGGGAGTGATCAAATCTCATCATTAATGTTAATAGTAGGCATACTACATAGAGATATTACCTTCTTGTGAAAGACATGTGTATCACACCCAGGTCAACTAAAACTAATACAAAATATGAATTACTTAAGTAAAAAAGAAATCCAAAATGTTTTGACACTTGGGGAGATGACTCCATGAGGATGATCCATGACATAGACTTGAGTAGTTTCATATTCACAGATATGACCTTGATTCCTAGTGGATGATCCTAACAACCCTTCTTGCAAAGAATGTCCTTGCCCCTCCCAGATCCACTAACATGATGCATCTCTAAAACTTAGCTCTTGTTGTAGCTAGGAAAAAATGTCCTTACCTATCCAAATTGGTAGCATTTTCAAATTTCAAAATGTTAGGTGCCATTTTTATTGTTATTGCAAACTCTATTAAATATTCCATGAAACAACCTAGACACCCTATCACTAACTTAGAACCCACACTCATACATCTAATCAAGGCTAAGTCTCTATCTAGACTGGATGACCATTGTGACTATGTGTTATTCCTTGGCTCTAACACGTTTTGGCAACGAATACCACAACCTCTTGTGATCTCCAAATTGCATATTGTGATGTGGACCAAAATTCTTTGACTAAAAATTATGATGAAATATTGTAGTCCTCTCTATCCTCCTTACTATTTCCATGATGAATGAAAACTTCTCATGCATACAAAGTCCAACTACACTCCATCCATGTGCAAGCCTTAATCGAATCCAGAAAACCTCTCATCATTTTTGACACTCAAATAAGGACAATACCTTTACAAATCCACAACCATATCCACATCACCATAAATTTTGATCAGAAAAGGAGAACTTAAAAACAAAAATAATATATTATGTTCCTATAACTCTTGATATCCTAGGCTTTGATACAACCAATTGTAGCATCTCAAACACAAAGAATCACATAAAGGTGGGAAAACTTAAAAATAAAATGTCAAATGACCCCACTTACATTATAAACCATGTGGGCGTAAAGAAATTAAATTTAAAATTTCAACAATGTTTGCATGTAGGTTACATTTAAAGGCCTATAATTTCTTTCATATGCAAGTAAATGTACAACACCCTACATAGGTGACTAAGGTGAAACCTTTTTTATAGAAATGGTCTACCTATTTATATTTATAACATTAGCAACATTTATATGACATACAAGCCAAAAATTATTCTAGATACGACATGATATAAAAAAACCCTTCCTAGGCTCATGTGCTAGAATGACTCCAGACACAAAAAAAGTCTAGACTCCTAGCAACAGCTATTGTTGTCCTAGAGAAAGGGCCTCCTCTCTCATGAAAAACTGAGATAGGTTCGACAAACCTAATAAAGGGTGGCCACCACAAGATTGAGAACCATACCTCAATGAGTGTTAAACCATTTGAATAACGTTCTAAGTTTTCAATGTCTACATATACTAAATCAAGCAGTTATAATTATAAACATGAATTTCTATAGAGAAAAATTAAGTAGTAAAGAAATATAAGACATGGATAAAACATATGTAAAAGGATGTCGTATAGAAATAAAAGCATTATAATGTGAATCTGCAAGGTATCTAAAAAAATAAGGCAACATGATTGGTTTACTTATCTTGTTATCAAGCTCTATGTAGTTGGAATATATTATACATACCTTGGTTGGAGTAGGAGTAAAAGAACAAGATCATTTAGAAAGCAACAACATCAGACCCTCTTGGGTACTTAGGCCATGACACCTATTATATCTCATGGACAAGATTTCCAAAATTATCATCATTTCACATTTCCTTTCTAAATCACACTGGAAAGACTACCATAATCATTGCAAATACAACCACGACAAAACTCATGAAAATATTTGACTGTAGGGTTTCAAGGGATGATATATCACATGAATTCTTGGTAACCCACAAATACTCAACATTATATGACTATGGAGTACCTTCTGACAACCAATGAGATCCACCCATGAGATTCTACAAGCATACTCATTTCTCTAACCCCACTTCCAACCAAAAGGGTAGTTTTTATGGTCATATGGTATATCACTTTATTAGCAATCTATTTGCTCATATTTATGAAGAAGAAAGGACAAAAATCATAAACACAACACACATATATATAAAACCATTCAACAATCAAAATCATGAGAACCCTAGTTCATGTTTAAAATGGTACATTCTCAACCCAAACAACATTTTTTGCCTATGTCAAGGTCATGCCATCAGAAGGGACCAAACCATATTAAAGGTTAGGATATATTCTTATATTATCCATCATACAAAGTTTCATGCATAAATTCCATGGTATAACAAAGATAATAGCAAAAGTAGTGAAAATGCTTTGAAAGGCCATTATGGGGTAAGAAGCATATATAGTTCATAATTTGCAACAACATTGCAATAAGAGTGGCAATCATTTTTTATTTTTTTATAAAATACAACAAAAAAAGAGTACCAATTTTGAAGTTCCCTGTATTATAGCTTAAATCCCATTAAGGCCATGGTTTAGCTTAAAGCTCATTAAAATCACATCTTTAGTTTTTACTTCATATATTTAGTGAGATTAAATTATTGCATGTAAGTATTACACACAAATAACACTAAACAAAGGCTAAATGACTCATGTTTTATGAATAATATGAACTAAGTTAAAAAAAGCATGAACCCCTACTTCCAAGCTTCACCAAACTTCCCACAAATGTCCTCCCTTATTGCCTCTAGCCCCAACTAGGCCAATGAAGGAAAAATGAAGAGATCTTTAGATACACACATGTAGAGAAAGAGAGAATTGCACCATAGAGAGACAAGAACCATGTCCAACAAGGGTAGAAGAAAGAAGAAAAACAAGGAAAATGAAAAGAGATGGAGGAACACATTGTAGTTCATTCTAAAAAAGATTGGAAAAAATATTAAAGCTATAGATCTTCCAAAAGCAACAAAAATCACCAATAGGCACCATTCTGAACATCTTTACAGTTCGGATTTCCCTCATGTTCCAATAGTGTCTGAATAATTCAAACAATCTGACTGAGTTATATGTATGTAGGAATCACATATATATATAGGTTCATGATGCACAAAATTACATGCACCCCATGAACAGACTCCAACTGATTCCCCCATAATCTATAAATGCTAAAATGCAATCCAATCTACAAGCATTCAACATACAATATGGCCATTAGGCATGCCCAAAACATGTATCCTGAAACCAAGGTCACAACTTATGTGCGTGAATCAAGATTCCCTAGAAATGCATTGGATGACCAGGACACCCGCGATTCCCGCATAGGGAGGCCCTATGGCACACATCATGCTCCAAGTCCCTAGTCGATGGGCTCAAACAAACCATCTCCGAGCCACCTTGCCTAACATTTTCCTAATGCTTGATCCCCTAGCATTGATCAAGTCATCGATCGATGCAATCAAAATTAATATTTTAATTTATCTATTTTCTTGTCATATAGAACATGTGGGCACAATATTGCCCCTCGACGTCTGATGACTGTTGATGTTGATCTACTCTTAACCTCCTCTAATCTAACTATTTTCTTGCCTTTGTTGTGCTTTATAGATTATCCAAAACAAACTTATATTGTTTTTAATATCTTTTGTTATGCTCAAATGTCAGATTGGGGATCTTATCTTCGAGACTCCACATATGTTTCCCCCATCCCTTAACAATGATGGCTGATTGAAGCTTTGCTAGGTTCTTACTGGCTTTTCTTATTTGTTTTGGTTTATTTTTCCTTTCTATTCTTGTAGAGGTTGGCATTCTCTAACCCTTGGCTCTAGTTTGTTGGTAGTTGGTTAAATATTGGTGACCTATAGTTCTTTCCATTTATGTACACTAGTAAACATACATGTGCCACACACGTGCATAAATGAACTAGTTCAACTTCATTTATTGGTCAGCATTTTTCTCCCTCCTTCAACATGATTAACTTTTAATAAATATTAAAAGTAGTGTTTGAATACATTTTATTTAAAAATAGTATCTCATATAAATGATGAGTAAGTCATAGTTTTTTAGTATCTTTTGTTTGGTACTACTTTTACAGAAACCCTAAATGTATTAGAATTACATAAATTACCATGCTTTTTGTTAGATAATTATACATAATCTAAGGTAGTATTTTGAATTATAATAGGAAAATTACGGGCAATATAAGAAGGATGACATGTATATTTCTTAATGATGATGAAAATGATATGAGATTTATAAAGTAATACATTTGCAAAACAATAATAAAAATATACATGACCATATTAGAAATTTCCAAATTCAATAAATTATCAATTGAATTATTGAAACTTATAAGCATGAAATTAGGGAAAAGGTAACTTCAAATTGTCAAAAGCTAATGGAAAAATAGCACTTACTCTTATGATAAAAGTTTGAATATAAAGATATACATTCTAAAAGAATATTTTCATTAGTAGAAAATTTGTATATGGTATATTCTCATATACTAAAAGCTAGTTGATTAATTGATTTTTTGAGTACGCATAAGATTGGATTGAGTATTCATCTGATTGGCTTAAACTTATTTGATTGTAACTATATTACAAATGAAGATAATTATTAAGTAAGAGTAGATATCCTACTTTTTAACCCTTTTAGAAAATATAACATGAGATACCGATCAGATCTAAACTTTCCCATATGTTTAGTATTGTCAATATCTTTCACAACAAGTTTGACTATGTCCCTTTTAATTTGGTAAAACAAATTATGAGATATTGTGGAAATGAATTACTTTATAATTAATTTATCCATTATTGGTCATTGCAGATTCTCCTACATAAGGAAAAAGGATTTTATGGCCCTTGTTTTTCATAAGTCAGTAATTTAAACCTTACAAAATTATTTCCCACTTAGATGAATATATGCCATAGATTTACAAAAAAATAGTACAAGAATCTTATTTAGGACACAACATCACCAAAATTAATAGTATGCCTACATATAAAGTAAATAATATATACTTAAACATATATGAAAAAATATTCTTTATTGTACAAATGAAATTTAAACATATACTTGCTTAACAAGAAAATTGTATATGCATTTTTAGTATGTATGTTTCTCGTATAACTTAAATGAGTTTTTAAAACCCATATTTCAACAAATTGTCACAAAAATTAACCAAATATTGATGGGTAACTATGAATAGACTAATGTTGGTAGGATTTTGACTCGGGTGATGCTTTGCCCTTTGTTTATAATGCATGATGGTAATCTAAACATTCAGTTACATCTACTTCATAATTTCAATCTCCCTTGGTTTTTTTTTAAAGTGGGGAACCCTATTTAAAGTACTAGGAGAGAGAACACCATCAGCTACACCGAGAGATATAATCCCTTCCTGTAGTGCCCCAACGAGTTCACTGAGATTCGAACCCACAACCTACGCTTCACAAGTTGCAGGCTTGACCAAATGAGCTAGTTGGCAAGTGCATCCAGTTACATCTACTATGATGCATTATTTATGCTTTAGATCATATCAGATCATGGAAATGCAAAAAGTAAAATAGAAGATACTGGACAATGAGCATTTGGTATCATGTACCTAGTACACACACAGTGCCATGTACATAAAAATCTATTTAGACATTTTTATTGTAATAATACTTTATACTATAACAATGTTTATTTGTAATGTAAATTATCTTTTTTTAATAAAAATTTTGTAGTTTGTGTAATGAAAGGTTTTTAATGTAGTATTAATTAATTCAAAAATGAGTGTAAGAGCTTGAGTGGAGATATACGAGGAAATTCTTTTAGTATGGTATGTGCGGGGTCTTTGGCACCGTGATAATAGAATGTGTATTGGGTGTGGGATGGAAGTTGTTGTATGTGGTTTTTATGTATGGAGTAGAGTGAGAAAATGATAACAACAAAAGAAAGATAAATATTAGAATAAATCTGGAATATTCTTTATATCAGAGTCAAAACATTTGAGAGAAATGTGGTAACCGTTCCAAAATAACTTATGTAATGTTAAAAAGAATTTCTTTGGAAGGTGAATTTCTTTTGAAGGTGCACCCTGGACTGGTCGAGAATGTGGATGCACAATGCGGCTCTACATCCCAACATTTAATATTGTCTACATATAAAAGTGATTTATATATCAACATGTAAGAAAGACTATTCATAGTGATAAGTAGCGGTGTCTTTTGGAATAAAAAATTTATATTACTGTACAAAATAAGGGCATACAAACTACTACAAAATAATTTTTTTAATAAGAAACAACCATATTTTATTTAAGGTTAAAAAACAAATAAATAATATTTGTATTGTATAATGATATTCAAGAAGAACGAATGTAAGATTGAATTTGAGAAATCTCACTTGATGATTCACGTATTCACTGGTTGTATTTATACAAGAGGTAGTGTATATACATGCTCTAGGCAGACTAGAGAACATGAGAGAGAAACAACCACAAACCGCAACATGATGTTGAAGATTGGACCATGACCTGATGAAGACTGGGACCACAATATGATGTATTGGTCATCATCAGGATGACTAAGATCCCACGTTCAAGTGTTACTTATCATGCCCCCTCTAGCTTGGCATGGGATTTGTAGAATGCCAATTTTGGAGATAATACGATGAAGCTAAGGCTGGGTAAGGGGTTTAGTGAACATATCAGTGAGTTGAAGGATGGTAGGAACATGTCGAGTGATGAGTGTGCCTTGGGCAACTTTTTCCCTATCAAAGTGGTAGTCTATTCTGACATGTTTGGTTCTGGATTGAAAACGAGGGTTGATGGTCATGTGCAGGGAACTGAGGTTGTCTTAGAGAAGGAGAGGTGGCTTGTTGAGGTGGATTCAAAGGTCACAAAGAAGAGAACTCAACAACATTTTAGCAGTAGCCACAGCCATGGACTGGTACTCAACCTTTCTGCTAGATCAAGCAATTTTTTGTTGCTTTTTAGATGATCAAGTAATGCAATTGGATCCAAGGAAGGTACAATAGCCACTTGTGGAGTGTCAGGTTTGAGGACAGCCTCCCCACTTAGTATTAGAGAAGGCAAGCAGCTGGAGAGATGAATGGCAGTGGATGTAAGACCCGTAGCAGGAGGTGCCAGCCACATAGCAAAGGATTCTTTTGAGTAGTGTAAAATGAGCCTGAGTGGGGGAATGCATGAATTGGCACACATAGTTGATGACATATGTGATGTCTGACCATGTGATGGTGAGGTATCGCAGTGCAACGACTAAACTGAAAAATAGGGTAGGGTTGGGAAAAGGATTGTTGGTAGTGGGAGGAGGTTGTTTGCTGCTCATAGGTGTGGCAGTCGGTTTGACATTGAGGAGGTTGGCTCATTGAAGGAGGTCAGTGGCATGTTTGGTTTGGGAGAGGAACACGCTGGTGGGTCTGCGGTGGACTTTGATGCCTAGAAATAAATGAAGGTCACCAAGGTCTCTCAAGGCAGCTTCATTGACAAGGTGCTGAGTGAAGGTGGATAAATGATGTGGAGATTTGCTAGTTAGTAGGATGTCATCTACATAAAGGATTAAGTAGATACATTGTGCATTGGTGCGCATTATGAAGAGAGACAGATCCACGAAGCTGCATGTAAATCTAAATGACAATAAGAATGAACTCATGCAGTTGAGCCAAACACTTAGTTGATGAGGTCAGTGGCATGTTTGGTTTGGGAGAGGAACATGCTAGTGGGTGTGCGGTGGACTTTGATTCCTAGGAATAAATGAAGGTCACCAAGGTCTTTCAAGGCAAACTCATTGGCAAGGTGTTGAGTGAAGGTGGATAAATGATGTAGGGAATTTCTAGTTAGTAGGATGTCATCTACATAAAGGAGGAGGTAGTTACATTGCACATTGGTGAGCCATATGAAGAAAGACATATCTGCAAAGATGCATGTAAATCGGAATGACAATAAGAATGAACTCATGTGGTTGAACCAAACAATTGGTTGATGAGGTCAGTGGCATGTTTGGTTTGGGAGAGGAACATGCTAGTGGGTGTGCGGTGGACTTTGATGCCTAAGAATAAATGAAGGTCGTCAAGCTCTTTCAGGACAAATTCATTGGTAGGGTGCCAAGTGAAGGTGGATATATAAATGATGTGGGGAGTTGCTAGCTAGTAGGATGTCATCTACATAAAGGAGGAGGTAGATACATTGAGCATGTGCACCATATGAAGAGAGATGGATCCACGAAGCTGCATGTAAATCTGAACAACAATAAGAATGAACTCATTTGGTTGAACCAAACACTTGGTTGATGATGTCTGTGGCATATTTGGTTTGGGAGAGGAACATGCTAGTGGGTGTGCGGTGGACTTTGATGCCTAGGAATAAATGTAGGTCACCAAGGTCTTTCAAAGAAAATTCATTCGCAAGGTGTTGAGTGAAGGTGGATAAATGATGTGGGAAGTTTCTAGTTAGTATGATGTCATCTACATAAAGGAGGAGGTAGATATATTGTGCATAGGTGTGCCATATGAAGAGAGACGGATCTGTGAAGTGGCATGTAAATTTGAATGACAATAAGAATGAGCTCATGCGGTTGAACCAAACAATTGGTTGATGAGGTTAGTGGCATGTTTGGTTTGGGAGAGGAACATGCTAGTGGGTGTGCAGTGGACTTTGATGCCTAGGAAGAAATGAAGGTCACCAAGGTATTTCAATGCAAATTCATTGGCAAGGTTCTGAGTGGAGGTGGATAAATGATGTGGGGAGTTGCTAGTTAGTAGGATGTCATCTACATAAAGGAGGAGGTAGATGCATTGTGCATTGGTGTTCCATATGAAGAGAGACGAATCTGCAAAGTTGCATGTAAATCTGAATGACAATAAGAATGAACTCATGCGGTTGAACCAAACACTTGGTTGATGAGGTCAATGGCATGTTTGGTTTGGGAGAGGAACATGCTAGTGGGTGTGCGGTGGACTTTGATGCCTAGGAATAAAAGAAGGTCACCAAAGTCTTTCAAGGCAAATTCATTGGCAAGGTGTTGAGTGAAGGTGGATAAATGATGTGGGGAATTGCTAGGTAGTAGGATGTCATCTACATAAAGGAGGAGGTAGATACATTGTGCATTGGTGCGCCATATGAAGAGAGACAGATCCACGAAGCTGCATGTAAATCTAAATGACAATGAGAATGAACTCATGTGGTTGAACCAAACACTTAGTTGACGAGGTCAATGGCATGTTTGGTTTAAGAGAGTAATATGCTAGTGGGTATGCGGTGAACTTTGATGCCTAGGAAGAAATGAAGGTCACCAAGTTCTTTCAAGGAAAATTCATTGGCAAGGTGCTGAGTGAAGGTGGATAAATGATGTGGGGAATTGCTAGTTAGTAGGATGTCATCTACATAAAGGAGGAGGTAGATACATTGTGCATTGGTGTGCCATATGAAGAGAGATGGATCCGTGAAGCTACATGTAAATTTGAACGACAATAAGAATGAAGTCATGCAGTTGAACCAAACACTTGGTTGATGAGGTGAGTGGCATGTTTGGTTTGGGGGAGGAACATGCTAGTCGGTGTGCGGTGGACTTTGATGCTTAGGAATAAATGAAGGTCACCAATGTCTTTCAAGGCAAATTCATTTGCATGGTGCTAAGTGAAGGTGGATAAATGATGTGGGGAGTTGCTAGTTAGTAGGATGTCATCTACATAAAGAAGGAGGTAGATACATTGTGCATTAGTGTGCCATATGAAGACAGACAGATCTGTGAAGCTTCATGTAAATTTAAATGACAATAAGAATGAACTCATGTGGTTGAACCAAACACTTGGTTGATGAGGTCAGTGGCATGTTTGGTTTGAGAGAGGAACATGCTAGTGGTGCATGATGGACTTTCATACCTAGGAAGAAATGAAGGTCACCAAGGTCTTTCAAGGAAAATTCATTGGGAAGGTGTAGAGTGAAGGTGGATAAATGATGTGGGGAGTTGCAAATTAGTAGGATGCCATCTACATAAATGAGGAAGATACATTGTGCATTGGTGTTCCATATGAAGAGAGATGGATCTGCAAAGCTGCATGTAAATCTGAACGACAATAAGAATGAACACATTTGATTGAACCAAACACTTGGTTGATGAGGTCGGTGGCATTTTTTGTTTGGGAGAGGAACATTCTAGTGGGTGTGTGGTGGACTTTGATGCCTAGGAAGAAATGAAGGTCACCAAGGCCTTTCAAGGAAAATTCATTGACAAGGTGCTGAGTAAAGGTGGATAAATGATGTGGGGAGTCTCTAGTTAGTAGGATGGCATCTACATGATGGAGGAGGTAGATACATTGTGCATTGGTGTGCAATATGAAGAGAGACGGATCCACGAAGCTGCATGTAAATCTGAATGAAAATAAGAATGAACTCATGTGGTTGAACCAAATAATGTGTTGATGAGGTTAGTGGCATGTTTTGTTTGGGAGAGGAACATGCTAGTGGGTGTGTGGAGGATTTTGATGCCTAGGAAGAAATGAAGGTCACCAAGGTCTTTCAAGGAAAATTCATTGGCAAGGTGTTGAGTGAAGGTGGATGAATGATGTGGGGAGTTGCTAGTTAGTAGTATGTCATCTGTATAAAGGGGGAGGTAGATACATTGTGCATTGGAGAGCCATATAAAGAGAGATGGATCCACAAAGTTGCATGTAAATTTGAACGATTGAACTCATGCGGTTGAACGAAACACTTGGTTGATGAGGTCAGTGGCATGTTTTGTTTGGGAAAGGAACATGCTAGTGGGTGTGTGGTGGACTTTGATGCCTAGGAATAAATGAATGTCACCAAGGTCTTTCAAGGCAAATTCATTGGCAAGGTGTTGAATGAAGGTGGATAAATGATGTGAGGAGTTTCTAGTTACTAGGATGTCATCTACATAAAGGAGGAGGTAGATACATTATGCATTGGTGCACCATATGAATAGAGACAGATTCGTGAAGCTGCATGTAAATCTAAATGACAATAAGAATGAACTCATGTGGTTGAACCAAACACTTGATTGATGAGGTCAGTGGCATATTTGATTTTGTAGAGGAACATGTTAGTGGGTGTTCGGTGGACATTGATGTCTAGGAAGAAATGAAGGTCTGCAAGGTCTTTTAAGGCAAATTCATTGGCAAGGTGTTGAGTGAAGGTGGATAAATTTTGTGGGGATAGGCTAGTTAGTATGATGTCATCTACATAAAGGAGGAGGTAGATACAGTCTCCATTGGTGTGTCATATGAAGAGAGATGGATCCGCAAAGCTACGTGTAAATCTGAACAATAATAAGAATGAACTCATGCGGTTGTCAAGTAGGATCTTGTAACGCTTGTCCTAAGTTAGTGGGTTCATAAGGTTGCATGCTAGCAGCTAATGCATAGTGTGGGTTTGGTTTTGAGATGTCGGCATGTTGTGGGTTGATCATCGGGCTAGGTGAAGTGGATAGGGACAGGCCATGAGGAGGTGTTGTGAGTTGTTGAATTCCCCCCCCCCATCGTGACATTGAAAGGTACACACTTGACCATTGAATTGTCATTGTGTAACATATATTTTAAACAAGAAATATTGCGAGAAGAATTCATACTTGCATTTCAAAGGGATGATCCAAACAAAATAGCTAAAGGCATCTACAATGCTAGCATAGTACTTGAAATGATGAACAGAAGTGACAGGAGAAGGGCCCCAAAGGTCACAATGCTATTTAGCAAAAGGAGCAATGGCTTGATGAGCCAGCGATGAAAAGGGAAGGCGGTGAGGTTTGGTAACTTGACATGTTTCACAGATGGAGGGAGAAGACCACTTGTTGATGATGATTAGCTGATGTTGGTGGAGGATACGCAAATACAATGGTTTTGGATGTCCGAGGCGGTGGTTCCATAAAGTTTTTGAGGTTGCAGCGAGAACCATCACCCACAACGACAGAGTCACAGCCCTGGTACTTAGATGAGGAGGTGAGCAAACATGTTGGCAGTGTCATGTGAGCTCCAACACCGAAGTCAGTGAGCCAGTCAGACGGCGGAGCAGAATCATCATCAAGGTGCAGCATGTGAAGGGCCGACGGTACATCATCAGCTTGGTAGGCATGGTTGTAGCGGTTGGGGTAGGTGATAGCTTGGTGCTGGCGGATGCCACAGATTTGGCAAGTAGCCGGGGAGGTGAGACGAAGAAGGGGCGGAGCGGGGGCTGTGGGATGAGAGGAGTGGTTCTGTTGTGGAAAGCCACATACTCATGAGGAGAATTGGGTTTGTGGTGGATGAGCTGGGGAGTATTGCTGGTTACGTGGTGGGTAGGAGGGGTTGCGGTGCCCACCTCGATGACCCCGACGACCACCACCACGGTGAATGTGAAAGTTAGGCATCACAACATCTGGGATGAGAGTCGAGTTGCGGGTTTAATAGCTTAATAGTTGGGGAATGAAGGAGTTAAAGGTAGGAATAGGTCGCTTGAGCATTGAGGTGGTGAATGTGTTAGATATATGTCTCTAGCAGCATGTATATAGCATGAGTTAAGCCCAATGTAGTGCAACTAGTACATGTGAGAAAAGTAGTTTTGTCTCAAGTGCAAATGGCAAAGAGGTTTTATCTCATATTGCTCACTTATAGAACTTTTGTGGTCCTTATATGTAGGATTACATGGAGAACTAGTGTCCAAGGGGTCCTAGGAGGAGGGTATGCTCACCTCCTTGGTGGGGTTGGTGACCACAACACACATGCACATGCACATGCGTGCCACGCCACACCTCACCTCGCCTCGTCGGGCATAGGCACAGACTCGGGCTTTTGGATTGTGGAGAATGTCTTCCGTCTTCTTTTTTGCACTAGGATACAACTATGTAATTAATTACTCATTTAATTAATTGATTTTTTTCTATTCAGATTTATTAATCCTAACTGGAAAGTGTCTCTTTTGTGGAATTTTTACAATGTGTATAAGAGCAACCGAGTGGTCGCGTCTTAACATGAACAGGATTAGTGGGGCATTTAAGGCTATAAATAGGCCTCTGGTAATTAGGGCTAAATACATCTTTCGAACACACAGTCATCAGTCGTTCGAGTGTGTTTGCAAACCCTAATGTCGGAGTCTCTCTCTACCACCCTTGCCTCTATGGTGCTTTGTGGAGACCCTCTCTTGGACGAAGCCAATTCATTTCCTTTCCTTCCAAGGTGCAACCTATCAGGCGGTGGTTCTTGTGGTTTCTAAGTTGCACTGGTGGTGTGCTACTTTGTCTACAACATTCTGGGTCGATTGGGAGAATGACGCCTATCCAGAAGGGTTGCAAGACATTGATTTTTTAAGTATATCACGTTCGTTTCTCAACGAATGACCTAGTTTGATCCTAACTTTATTTACTTTTTTTCTCCTACATTGGTTTATTCTATGTTTTCTTATCTGGATCAGCCTAAACTGTTAACTTAATTACACATGTCATAGTTGCATGTAATGACTTAATTCAAAATTAACAACAGTCTTAAAGAAATCAGTATATGTCATTAGTTAACTATGTCTAGTTCTGGTATGAAAATTGAGACGTCTAGTATGCCTAAAAAAATTCCTGGAACTTATTTTTCTCATTGGCAAAGTAGGATGCAAAACTGGCTTAACATGGTAGGTTTGATCAGTATTTAGTAGAAGACGAACCTAAAGTAGATGAAATTATTCCTGATAATGCTAATATAATTTCAACCTGGAAGAAGGATGACAAAATGTGCCAGGGGTTGATTATGTTTGTATTAAACAACAAATTGTATGACTCATACTCTAAGCTGCCTGTTACTACGTCTAAGATTCTATAGAAAGTATTAGAAAAGAAATACAATACTGAGAATCAGGGAACTAAAAAATATTGTGTTGCAAAATTTCTTAAGTTTCATATGTCTGAGGGTAAATCTGTTTCTGATCAAAAACATGATTTTCAACTCTTGGTGCAAGATCTTGTTGATGCAGGCATAGTACTTCCTGAAAAATTTGTTGCTATGTCAATCATTGAGAAGTTCTCAAAATCTTGGGAGTTGTTTGGCATGACTCTTAAGCACCACAAATGTTACATATCAATGAACGATCTCATGATGGATATCAACATTTAGGAATAGTATCTAAAAGAGAAGACTATCAAAGTACCAACTAATGTTAATGCGACTGTTAATTTTACTACCGCTAAGAACAAGGATAAGAAATCTAACAATTCACTTAAACCTAAGGCCAAGTTCCAGAAGAAATTGAAGAACAAACCTTGTTGGACTTGTGGACTGGTTGGTCACTGGAACAAGGATTGTCCTTTAAAGAAGGCAAAGAAATATGTCGCATCTACAACTGAGGAGGTTGTGGTCAACATGATGATTGCATCCTTGAACCTCAATGATGGGTATGTTTCTATAAACCTGAAATTATTTCTATTTTTTAACCACTATATTGGATTGTAGACACTGGGCTATTGTGCATGTGTGTACTAACAAGTCCATGTTTGTGTCTTATCAAGCCTCTAAAGGTCGATCCGTGACTTCGGGAGAGTCCATCTCTATAGAAGTCAAAGGCAAAGAATGGGTGATCTTGAAGTTTCCTTTTAGAAATGTTCTAACATATTATAGTGTGAGACATGTTCCATTAATACGATGCAATATTCTTAGTGTCGCAATTTTAGTTAGAAATCGTTTTGTAATAGAGTGTAAATGTAATAAAGCTATTATTACTCACCTTTGAGATTATTTATTTTTGGCAAGGGGTATCTTTATGATATGGAGAACTTGTTTAAGATTCTTGTAGAACATGTTTCAAATTCCTTTTTAAATTTGAATGATAATAGTTCCTTATGCTTGAATCTTATATCATCTAATGTTTGGCATGTGTGTTTGGGACATGTGAATGTTGGCTCAATGGAACGCATGATGAATCTGAATTTAATCCCTAAATCTAAAATTAGCAATAATAAATTTGAAATATGTATGTTACACCCCGATCTCACAATTACCATTAATCATGAGATTAGGGCATAAATTGAGGATTTAACATAATACAAAGATCACCCTTAACTTTTTCTTCTATTTCAAACTCTTTGTTTTCTCGCATTGAACTACATAATCTAACTTTACAAGGGAATCTAAACATTGATTTCTTTAATATGATCTCAACATAAATGATACACATCCATACATTCATTCTCAGGTACATACGACATGATAATCAGATACATTCTCTCTTATTAAGAAAACAACGATACAAAACATTACTTACAACACTCTCACATCTATACTAGGACCTAGAGTGATAGGGACCGACTGAACTTAACTAATCTCATACTTAACTCATGTGGTAGATCTACTCTGATGCTTTGACCTTCATCAAGTCCATGTGGTTTCCCTAAATATTGTGAGTAGAGGGGTGAGCCTACTCTCTCAATGAATGAGTACTTCAAAGAAACAGTCTAAAGCATTGATATAATTATAGATATACTTTTGAGCAACTGATATCAATTATAACAGCAGTAAGCTTTAAAGAGATTGATCATTGACAATAATAAATATGGTAGGATACTCTAGATATCAACAAGAGAAAATCAATATATAAGCATGCTTGATTAATTTCAATGAGAACTAATAATTTAGAAACATACAAAGAATAATTATTGGGAAACTGTACTCGAATCTTTCTTAGCCTTTCTTACTTATAAGAAACTCTTTAAACCTATATGAATATATTTTAGCTTATGCCCTGATCATATGTAATGTACTCTACATATGAAGACTCGTAGCAAACTACGATCTCACCGTACAAGACTTAGCTTAAAACTCAGGAAGCTAAGCCTAGAACTGAATTTGGGTCTTCTTGACTCAAACCATCATGTCTGACTAAGGCAGCTAAACAGTTGGCCTTTAACTGGACCTCTCCTTCTAGGCTGAGTACACAGGCGGAGGGTCTGAGACGCTCTGTGAGCCTCATTTTAGTACACTCTGTGGGTACCTCTGGGTTACCACCGAGATCTCCGGTTCATGTTGGGTAACCTATCTTCTCTTAGGAGACTTCCACAAAGGCTTCGTCTCCCTGCATTCTCTATGGGTGCGATTCGATCCTCGTATACTGGTCTCTACCAGGGTGGATCATTTCCTCCCTATAGTGTAGACATCCATAGGGAATCTACGGTGTTCAGGGCACCTATGTCTATTATTTTATTATTCTTGGAAAACTCTTTCTACATTTTATCTTTTCCCTTACTTCTACTTGACTCTGGTATCTATATGGTATCGTGTATATTTATTTGAAGCTTATAACACAACATGTATATCATCCTTAACTTGGTAGAGCAGTATATTCAAATATTGTAATATACTGAGAAATCAACATACTATACATCCAGGCAGACTGAAATACTTAAATAAACATAATGCATGTCCATTTGGCACTTATACACTAGAATCATGCAATTAAACATCTTAATATACTGATGAGAGCTAATTACTTGGCATATGCGTAATCGTCATTTGCACCCATAAATTATTTGCACTTTCTTGGAAAACATGCACATCGACCCAAATCCTGGGTTGTACATCTCATACTTGGAACATGGTAATCAAAATGCTTAATTCATTGAACACCCTATCCTTAGGGTTTCATTTACCTCATTCACTTATCACATGGCTCTCATAAGGATATCATGCGACATAAACATTCACTGAATAAATACTACTATCAATAAAATATATAAAATCAATATATGTTTGAAACCTTAGAAGTGAGCTGAATTTGGATTTCAATTCCATTCACTGAGATAACATGCATCAATAATAAAATTGAATAAATAAAGTCTAGCATGTCAAGAAAATCCGTTCAAATGGATTTCACGATATCTATTTGCAAATATCCAACTTTCCTCCCATCTAGGGCTTCACCCTCTTTACTGAGATACCAAGCAAATACTATTCACCTTAAATGAAATACAAGATAGTATATGACATATATGTACTATGAATTCGGATAAATAATCATTCATAACTAAGGGAATCCAGATAAAAAAATTTCTCTATTTAACTATACAGCAATTTCAGTCATAGACAAATTCCCTATATTTCAGTTTACTCTTATAACCTCTGTCAATACTTAGGGAATTCTCATTATGATGTACTGTATACATTTCTAATATGATTTTATCATATAAAATTCATCCAAACAGAGGAAGAATCTATTTCATATCATTTTGCAACAACTTAGATCAAACACACAATTCGCGATTTGTAGTCGCATACTAAGCAATTAAAGATTATGGATGATTTAACCAATTTTTGTGCAATATATTGCTTAAAGGAAGTTCACCATAAGGTGTGAAAACACCTTAAAAACACAGTTCATCCCTAAAAATCTCGATCTCATATCAAATCCCTAGCATTTCACCCAATTCTTCTTCCTTTCAACTCAGAAACCCTAGAAATGAGGGATTATGAAGAAAGAGTGAGAAAAGGGATAGTTTTGACACCATTTTGGATCAAATCAGAGGAGAGATGGAATCTTGACATGTGAGAGAAGATTCACCATGAAAGTCTATGAAAAGAAGCTAAACTTACATGATTTCATCATTCCTCAGACCGCAAAACCCTAGGTCAGCATCACCATCACTTTCCCCTCTCAAACCCCAACTCTCCCTCTCTCTCTAGGATTTCATTTCTGTAGATTGAATCACGAATTATGAGAGCTCCTTGTGTGTTAGGTTGGCCATATAGAGAAATTGAGTTGCTTGGGTCAATTGCACATTGACCCCTCACTATACTTTTTCTTATTTTAGCTGAATTTTCTATCATAATAATATTACTATAATTCATCTACTGATAAGGTCTAACTGCATCCAAAAATTATGAAAATTTTACATGTTGTTTATGATTGAGTTTCAGATCTCCAGTTATAGTTTCAAATCGTTTGCATTTACTAATTAATAACTAAAAATAAAAAACTACACTACTGAAAAGCACTCTGTCAGCATTTTGGTCAAAGTATAGTTCAATCGAGAACCACATTAAAAGAACACTCAAATATTCTGAAATTTTCTCCAATATGCAAGATTGAGTTATCCATATCATATCCAAAATTCAATTAAATACAAAATTTGTACAAAATATGAAAAATCATTTACCACACTGCTATCCTGATCAAATTCCATATTCATGTTACATTTCTCAAACCCTAATTCTTCAAACTAAAATCATAGTTAGAGTTTCTTCTTAGGTTTGAAACATCACAATTGATCTACTATCATTAATTAAGTCCAAACGATGTTCAATCTAATCAAACATGTAATCATTTAGGTAGACCCTAGTTTACCAATTAAGCACAAATGTGGTCATTACACTATATGCAAGCTAAATTACCTAGGAAACCTTTTCATTATGTGAATAGGAAATCAGAAATATTGGATTTAGTACATCCAGATATCTGTGAATGTAATGGTATTGCTACAAGGGATCAAAAATGTTATTTATAACTTTTATTGACGATGCTAGTAGATATTGTTATGTCCTTTTACTTAGAAGTAAATATGAGGCATTGGATAAATTTAAAATTTATAAGAAAGAAGCTAAAACTCAAACTGGCAAAGTACTTAAACGATTAAGGTCTGATAAGGGAGGAGAGTATACCTCGAATTTGTTTTTATAATTTTTCCAATTACATAGTATAGTTCATGAGGTTACTGCTCCATATTCACCACAATCTAATGGGATAGTTGAACGTAAAAATTGAACCCTTATAGATATGGTAAATTCTTTACTCCAAACCTCATGTCTACCCAACTTCATGTGGGCAGAAGCTTTAAATACAGCTTGCCATATTCTGAAAAGAGTTCCCCAAAAACATGTAGAGAGTAGTCCATTTGGGTTTTGGAGAGGAAGAAAATTGAGTCTCAAATACCTTCAAGTGTGGGGGTGCCTTGCTAAGGTGCTATTCCATGAACACAAAAGGAAGAAATTGGGATCGAAAATGGTTGATGCCATATTCTTGGGGTATGTAGAGACAAGTTATGCCAACAGATTCTTGATTGTAAAATCTGATATCTCAGGCATTGTGGTCGATACAATTGTGGAATTGCGTGATGTTGGATTCTTTGAGGATGTGTTTCCCATGAAATATGGTGTGCCTAATGAAGTATCTCAAGAGGATCCATTCACCACAAGTTCTATTCCCGAGAACATGGAAAGGATGACAAATGTGGGGGGCAACTTCGAACAAGCTATTTCTGAATCTGATGATTCTGAAGAAATAGTTCAACCAAGGAGAAGTAAATGGTCTAGGACATCCAAGGACTTTGGAAGTGAGTTTCTCACTTACAATGTTGAGGATGATCATGTAACTTTCAAACAAGCTATGGAATCTCCAGAAGCTAAGTTTTGGAAAGAAGCCATTGATGATGAAATCCAATCAATTATTTTGAATGGAAGTTGGGAATTGGTGGATTTGCCTCATGGTTGTTTTGTAGTTGGTTGCAAATGAATCTTTAAGAAGAAATTGAATGCATACGAGACAATCAATAAGTATAAGGCTAGGTTAGTTGCTAAGGGCTACACATAGAGGGAATGAATAGATTATTTTGATACATATTCCCCTATTTCCCGTATGACCACAATCCGAGTGCTTATAGCATTGGCTTCCATTTATAATATTTGTATCCATCAGATGGATGTGAATACCGTGTTCTTACACGGTGATCTTTAGGAAGAGATATATATGGAACAACCTGAGAAATTTTGTGGGTCGTGGGAATGAGTCCAAAGTGTGTAAACTTGTTAAGTCATTATATGGCTTGAAACAAGCCCCTAAGCAATGGTATGAGAAGTTTGATTCTATGATATCATTGTTTGTCTTTGTTTCTAATGAATTTGATAAGTGTTTCTATTGTAAAATCGTCAATGATAGATTCAATTTATTATACTTATATGTCGATGATATCCTGCTTTTTGGTTCCGATATGAAAGTAGTAAATAAGACAAAGACATTCTTGGGTAGCAAGTTTGAGATGAAAGATATGGGTGTCACTTATGTGACTTTAGGGCTTAAAATCATAAGGTTTACTGATGGTATAACTCTCTCTCAGTCTCACTATGTTGAGAAGATACTGGAGAAGTTTGAGTACACATCACATAAACCTATTAAGACTCCATATGATTCATCCAAGGCCTTGTTCAAGAATGAGATTGGGGTTCCAGTGTCTCAATTATGATACTCTCATATTATTGAAAGTTTGATGTATCTTATGAACTGCACATGTCCAGACATTGTGTTTGTTGTGAGTAAGTTAAGTAGAAACATCAGTTGTCCCGAAAAGACCCATTGGATAGCTCTTGACAGAGTTTTGAGGTATATCAAGGGAACGTGTTCCCTTGGGCTACATTATGGAAAATATCCTTCTGTAGTTGAAGGATATAGTGATGTAAGCTGGATTGCCATAAACTCTGGGAGTAATGGTGTATCAGGATATGTATTCTTGTTGGGAGGAGGAGTTGTTTCATGGAGGTCTAAGAAACAGACCATATTGTCTCAGTCTACTTTTGAGGTAGAGTTGTGTACCTTAGATGAAACTGGATTGGAAGCTGAATGGCTACATGGACTTATGTCCAGTTTACCTATGGTAAAGAAGTTGCTTCCTGCAATTTTAGTTCGCTGTGACAGTACTACAACTATTGCCAAGATAAAGAGTCACAAGTACAATCAAAAACAGCATAGACACATCCAAGCCAGACTCAAGTCATTAAGGGAGTTAGTGTCAAATGGGGTCGTGGATGTGGGCTACGTCGATACCAAAGAAATTACAGTTGATCCTTTCACTAAAGGTCTTACCCTAGCTTTAGTGGGAAAATATAGGTTGGGGATGGGGCCAAAACCCCTCATTATTCATAGGAAGTAGTAAACCAACCCAATAGAGTGGAGATCCCACAAATTGGGTTCAATGTGGTAATAACAAGCTATCGGGTGAATTGGATGACACTATGTATTTACTATGATGCTTCATGCATCTATGTGTCTATCCCCTGGGAAACCTGTTAGTGTCATGACTGCAAGTTAGTAAGAGATTGGTCTCTGAATGGTGTCAAGGATCTTAGGACAGGATGTTAGTAGTACATCCTTGGAGACTCCAACTAAATGATTGATGTTGTGTAGGCCGCAACAAGAGAATTGGGTTGTTCTCTGTTATCAATCATGACATAAAATTTTGTATGCATGGCCTTAATGTACCATGTCTTTATTGTGTTGTTACTAACCTATACTCTTGTACCCAAGGTTCAAGTTTAAGATTATTTTTCACCTAGTTCCACCAAGGGTCACAGTTAGATAACTCAAGTAGATTAAAACCAAAAGGTATCTGCTGAAAGCACAGTATGGAGGACTGAATGGTAGAGCACACTACACATTGGACTTTGTGGGGGATTGTTAGATATATGACTATAGCATCCATGTATATAGCCCAGTTTAAGCCCAATGTAGTGCAGCTAGTACATGTGAGAAAAGTAGTTTTGTCTCTAGTTCAAATGGCAAAAAGCATTTATCCCATATTGCTCACTCCTAGAACTTTTGTGTTCCTTATATGTATGATTACATGGGGCACTAGTATCCAAGGGGTCCTAGGAGGATGGTATACTTACCTCCTTGGTGGGGATGGTGAGTACAACACATACGCATGTACAAACGCGCACACGTACGCCACGCCTCACCTCACCTATCCTGGTCGGGCTAGGAACGTGCTCGGGCTTGTGGCTTGTGGATTATGGATAATGTCTTCCATCTTCTTTTTACACTAGGATACAACTACGTAATTAATTACTTGTTTAATTAATAATTATTTTCTATTCGGATTTATTATTCCTAACTAGAAAGTGTCTCTTTTGTGAAGTTTTTTGCAATGTGTATAAGAGCAACCGAGTGGCTGCGTCTTAACAGGAATAGGATTTGTCGAGCGTGTAAGGCTTTAAATAGGCATCCAGTCATTAGGGTTAAATACATCTTTCTAACACACAACCGTCAGCCGTTCGAGTGTGTTTGTGAACCTTAACATGGGTGTAACAACCTCGCCTCCCAGTAACCCCCAATTATGGGAGACCAAGAGGTCAGAGCCGTTACCCCAATTTTCATATCAAAGGTTCGAAAAATAATCAATAACAATTATCAAATTCTACTAACTAAACTGAAAAGTTGTAATAAAATTTAACTTTGCATACCTTTTTCAAAATTTTGGATTTCTACTTCTATCCACATGGAGTCTATTCTAACTAATCCTCTTTTGAACTTTAATTCATATTTAATTCCACATATGCCACTTTACTGTTTGTTCTTTTCACTTGTACCTAAAATGTTAACAAATAAAACGTTAGTCAGCATAAAGCCGGTATGTGGGGGAAACAATAATCGTGCAATTAATAACAACATATTGCAGTCAATTACAGTTTAACACCCAACTTTACGGTTTAAATATAACTGTGTGATCCACACATATCCTATCCTCTGCATTGTCCCTACAGTGGACCTGGATGCTACCTTCCTTATGGTAGATCCCCATTAAACCCCTCATGATCCTTCCTAATAGGTGAATCCGTTTCTAGGGTTGAGTCACATGGCACTACCCGTAGGAAGCCCACTCCTTAACTCATGGCGTGCTATAGAGTCTCACGGCACTACACGTGGGTAGCCCAATTGCTAACTCATGATAGCCTAGACCTAACTATAGGTTACCCATTTTAGCATTTGCAAAGCCATAGAGGAGGACTAGGATCTGATCCAGTCATGTATGCACATTTATGGTGATAATAATAGTCACTCTATAGCTACATGAAATAAAAGGCATCCAACAGTTATTTTTAGACAACCGATAAAAACGTTCGGGAATCACCATGAAACTAAGGAGATATTCATAAGCGTAACCACATTCCCGATCCGATGATTTGAGATAGAAATATTCCATGAAAGTAAGAAATCCAAGCAAGCAAGCACACATAACCACATCTTGAAAAAATCACACAATTGTCCTTTTATTACTCATGTCATCAAGATCTATTAAACCTAGCTCGCTTCCTAGGGTTTCTAGTCCACTTTTAGGGTTTCCATTGTAATTAGGGTTTCACTTCATCTTTTACTATTTTAAACCCTAATTGTATACGATTTCTCATAAACCATAATTATCCCATCTATTCTTCATGAAAGATACTAACGTTATCTTTTAACCACATATAACCTTGATATCAGAAAAAAGCATAATTAACCATCAATTAAGTCCATTAAGCCTCTTTTTTTTTGGAGAAGTCAGGTGGCAATTTTATTCATCTTGCCCACCTTGTGCAAGCAAATTCAAACTAGTGTTACATATTTTGGTAAATTGCATGAAACTAAACATGGTCGTACTACGACCATTACATAGGACACTCTCTCTACTACTAGGAGTACTGTCCGGGAACCTGGCATACTCCCAGTTTCCAGTTTTATTTTTAAGGTGAAACTTAGCTAGATAATTTCCTTCTCTCCTGCCGAATCTTAGAACAACTATCTTGCATTTGTTCTCCTGTATCGCCTTAATCTGATTTGCATACTTGGGGTTTCTTCGGTAATCCTCTTTAACCATTGTAACAGCCTATTTACAGTCAGTAACGATAATAGTGTTGTTAAGATTACACATCGTGCAGATTTTGTAGGCCAACTCCAGCGCGTGCATCTCTACTTCAAGAGGGGACCTTGTTTTGATCACCTGTCCTATACCTCCCATCCATTCTCCTTTGTTATTTCTAATTACTGCAGCAATAGCACCTTTACGCCCCTTGAAAGAAGCATCAATATTAATCTGCAAGGTGCCTGGAGTAAGATTTGTCCAACCTGCTTGGGTTCTGCCATTGTCTATTCTGCTCACAACCTCCCACGCTTTTCTACTGAGTTTGACCTCAGCTGTGATCGAGTGGATTTGATTATGCACGGTGTTCTCCTTCTTCTCGAAAACCCACAGATTTTGTTGATTCCAAATGTACCAGCACGAAATCATAAACTTGTCTTTATGATCATCAGAGTGTTTCAGATTAAGGGTAAACCATCTCTCCAAATTATCCTCTGTCTAGAAATTAGGAGGCGTGTGCAAATGTAGCACTTTTGTCCATATAGGTTGAACTTTCCTACAGTCCCTCAAGGCGTGCAATATATCTTCATCGCTTGAGCTGCATCTTGTGCATGTGGCATTAGTAGTCATCTTCCTTCTCCTTCTATTCTTATTAGTGAGGAGGGCGTTGTTTCCGACAATCCAAATAAACATCCGCACTCTAGAAGCCAGCCACTTTGCTCTTCCAAATGATACTCCACTGGCCATTTCGTCTGACCTCCTTGCTTGTTCTCATGGTGTTGTAGACCGAAGCAATTGAAAACCGTCCTCTCAGGTCTTGGCGCCACACCCTAGTATCCTCGCCTCCCTGGTCATTTGGTGTAGGTATTTCCAAGACTTCCCGCACGATCTCCATAGAAAACCAGTTATCCAGGAATCCCCGGTCCTAATCTCCATTCAAGTTCACTAAGCTGCTCACCTGCAGGTCCTCTAAATCAGCAGGCATATGTTGTGTTACATAGTCCTTCAGGTGTTTCCCACTGGGCAGCCATATATCTCTCCAGAAGTTAATAGAGCTACTGTTGATAGGGACAATGTAAGAGTTAGACTCTATGAACTCCTTGTTGAGGATGACTGATCTAGCTAAACCAGAGAGATGTGCATTGGTAGTATCAGGATTTCCTGCCAGTCTGACTGCCATGGCTTTACTCCAAACTGACCATTTGTTGCTCATCACATCCCAGGTATATTCCATAATTAACGCATTGTTCCAGTCCCTCATAGTCTTTATACCCAACCCATCATTGGACTTGCTTCTCACCATTCTATCCCAAGATATGAGATGCACTCCATTCTTGTTACGACCTCCACTCCAGATGAATTTTTGAATGGCTCTGTCAATTCTATCACACAGGTGGAGAGGGAGTTTGGCCGTTTGCATGACATAAGTAGGAATGGTTGTGAGAGTGCTCTTGGCCAAGCACACCCTCCCGGCCATAGATAAGTTGCGCGCCACCCATGAGTTCATTCTTCCAATCACCTTCTCTAAAATCTCACTGTAAGTGTCTTTGTTCACTTTGTTGTGCAAGATCGGAACTCCGAGGTATTTACCCAAATCCAGCGTTCTCATTAATCCGCTTATCTCGCAAATGGCATCCGCTTCCTCTTTGGTAACTCTCTTAGAGAAATAAATTCTAGTTTTATCTATGGATATAGCTTGACCCGACACCTTCTTGAACTTACTAAAACATTTCATGATAGCTTTGATGTTTGAAGGGTTCGCCTTGGAAAACAGAAGGATGTCATCTGCAAAGCACATATGTGCTATATGTGGACCTTTCTGCCCCAACTTTAGAGGATTCCAATCCTTTTCCCTGACCGCATCTTCTATCATCTGGCTTAACCTTTCAATACATAGCACGAAAATGTAAGGACTTAGGGGATCACCTTGCCTCAGTCCCTTAGTAGCTTTGAACACCTCTGAATTTTCTCCATTCCAAGCAATAGAAGTGCTTCCTTGCTTAATAGAATTCATCATGTATTGGCAGATATTGTGGGGTATGTCTATTTTCTTGAGCGTGTCTTCAATGAAGCTCCAGTCCATCATATCATAGGCTTTAGTAAGGTCAATCTTGATAGCCATAGCTTTGGTAGATGTCCTCTTCCTCATCGAATATATGAGCTCCTGAGCTATGACAATATTATCAGAAATTTTCCATCCTGGAACAAATGTGCTTTGCGCAGGGCTGATCCACTTCGGAAGCCACAGTTTTAATCTTTCCACCACTACCTTCGAACAAATCTTCATGATGGTGTTATTTATGGAAATAGGGCGGAATTGGTTGCTCGACACCGGCTTGGGTACCTTAGGTATGAGTATGATAGTCGAGTCACACATACCATCCTCCATGATAGAACAATGAACAACATCATTGACAGTTTTTAGAACAGACTTATCCATAACATTCCAGTTAGATCGGATAAAGTGAGTAGTTGTGCCATCTGGCCCTCCTGCCTTGTGCGGGTTCATCTTTTTAAGAACTTCCTCAATTTCAGAAATCTGGACTTCTTTAGCCAACAGAGCCTGTTCCTCCTGGGGAATAGCCATAAAACGTGTCGGTATTCTGTCAAACAGATTCTTATGAATCCTACTCGGGGATGTGAAAATGTCGATGAAATATTTAGAGACAATTTTGAAGATATATTTAGCTTCAGTTGCCCATCCTCCTTGCGTATTTTTAATGGCGCTCATACGGTTTGCCTATTTCCTTTGATTGACAAAGGCCTGATAAAATCGAGTATTACTGTCACCTCCTTTTAGCCAAGTTATATGGCTGCGTTCTTTCCAGTCTTCCTCCTTCTTCTTGAGAAGTTGATTCAACTCGTCCTGCATATCGATAATGAACTTTTCAGTGATACTATCATATCTTTCCACCAGGTTCTGTTGAAGAAGGTCAATGTTACGGTGAAGCCGCATCTTATGAGCAGATCTAGTTTTGTTACACTCCGCCTCCCATTTTCTTAATCGGGTCTTTGCATTTCTGAGAGCACTCGTGAAGCTTTGATCGCTATGCCAGCACTCCTTTAACATGGGTGAGAACGATGATTCCAGATTCCAAGATGTTTTAGTATAGAATCTCCCCACCTGTTTAACCTTATGTATGGTTCTAACTAACAGCGGGAAATGGTCCGATTCAATTTTAGGTAGGTGAGTAACTGTCACTCCTGCGAACTTCAAAAGATAAGCATCATTAGCAAGAACCCGGTCCAAACGGCTTTGCTTAAGCCCATGTCTGTAAGTGTATTTCTGGCCCGAGAACCCCAAATCAGCAAGACTAGCTTCAAGAATAGTTTCAGAGAAAGTGATGGCTTCCTGGTTGTTAAAAGATTGATAACCCATAGTTTCCGCTAGAGATATGACAGTGTTGAAATTGCCTGCCACTATCCATGGCTCAGTAAAACAATTTCCCAAAGGAATAAGATGTTTCCAGATCAAACTCCTTGCTTGGATGTGCGGATTAGCATAGATGAAAGTAGCATAGAAGGAATTGTTAACCTTGTAGGTTACGAACTGTTGGTGAGTATTAACAATCTCCACCTTGATCTGATTTTCATTCCAACAGACCCATATTCCTCCAGAAAAACCTCGCGCTTCAGATCTGTGAGAGTTTGAGAAACCAAGATGTTTGATGGTTTCCTTGGCTCGATCAGCACTTATTCTCGGTTCTAGAATAACAGTGATACATGGTTTATACAAAGAGATATACTCCTTTAGTACTCTGCGCGTCTCCTTATTAGCAATCCCACACACGTTCCAGCAGATAAAACTCACCATGGACTTTTGTAAATTGGGCTTGGTGATCTGTAGTAAGTTAAACACCTTCAGGGGTTTTGTTCTCCTTATTAGCAACTTCATTCAACGCCTCTATAATGGCATCTCTGGTGTGTGCAACTCTCAATCTGGGGCTTTTCCTCCTCCCTTATGCCAAAAACAAATTCTTGGAATTCCCATGCCTTTTCATTCTAGTTCTGCTTCCCTTTATTATCTTGCTTGCAGTGACTACTCTAGGAGTAGAGGTGTTTCCATCTGTAGCCAACCGTGGCAGTTCTTCAACCAAATCTATAGATACAGGGTTTATTATGTGTGTGTCCTCATGCTCTTCTGCGTCTACAATCAGTTCAATGACTTCGTCGACTTCCAGGTTTAAGGCTGTGTGTCCGTCTTTGTCATTTTTGGATGCGCCTTTTCCTTTGTAAGAAGATCTGCTCTGCATTGTTTTTGTTATGTCTCTTATGCCCTCCTCTTTCCGTGATTCTTTTTCCGGATTATTGTTCACCTTCTTCTTCCTCCAGACTTTCGGTGTCGCATAAGTAGCTGAATTTTCTTGTGTGGTCTGATGTCTAGGCTCCCCTCCTATTCTCTCTGATACCTCTCCACCCTCGTCCTCCAACTCCTAGAAAGGATTTTTAGATGTTGTGTAGGTGTCTGGAGGTTTGGCCTGTTTATAACCCCTTCTCGTGTTAGGATTTCTTCTTCTCCTCTGTACCTGCCAAGTTTCAGTGACTCCCACTTGTCCGTTGTCTTGCCTTGTCATCTGGTTGTTATCTTGAATTTCAGTAGCTAATTCAGTCTCCTTCCTACAACCTTTGGATGTGTGGCCTGCTTCTCCGCATACGACACACGCAAAAGGAAAACCTTCATACTCTACTTCATATTCCATGCCATTTATGAAGATCGCAGGTATCAAATTTTTGTCCGTGTTGATTTCTATTGCAAGTCTAGCGAACTTGCTTCTTTTTCTCTTGGTTGTGTGTTCGTCCACCTTCACCAGCTTTCCAAGCAAAGCTCCTATGCTATTGAACATAGTCTGAACGTAGAGATGCAGTGGCATGTTATGAATTTTCACCCAGCAAACTATATGTCATGGCATGTCATTAGATGGGATGAACGTTGAGTACCAATCCCATACTACTAAGTGACAGCCAAAAATCTTCCACGGACCTCCCACCATTGCCATATCGTAATCCCTTCTGCAAGACAGTTGAACCACGAAGTGATTTAGGTCTAATTCATAGATGTTGAATCTCCCCACCAAGCTCCACATTGCACGCAGTCTGTCTCTGAGTGTCATGTAACCTAACTCTGTACCCAAGGCCTTGACAATGACAGAGTATTTCCATGGCCGTATCAGATGTTCCTCCTCCATAGGATCAATAATAATGGAAGGTTTGCCTTCGAGTTCTCCCATGCTTAAAGCTTCCGGTTCCAGGTGTTCCTCAAAGAGTTTGCCCAGAAACATATCAGGCTCCGCTCTCCTTGTGCCACCTTGTTCAGATCTGTCATTGCCTGAACCCCAGCATCTGTGATTTTTGGATATTTCCTTCTCATGTACAATCACAGCCTGCGCGCTCAGCGGCGGAAACAAGCTGCCGCTATTGCCCAGTTCTCCCTCGGTTGTAGGTCCCAATTCTGGGGTATTTGTTTGTGACGGCGGAGTCTTCTCTGTGGATCCCCTCATACCGGCATACTCCAAGTTCAAACCTACCTGTTCTAATGTCAAGTTTATGGTTCCTTGATGCTTGCCCTATAAATTCGTAGCCTCGACCATTCCGTTGTTGTTTCAATGAGAACATGGGCTCCTGAACCTTCGTCTTCCACAACCTTCCTTATCAGTTGCTCGATCATCTTCCGGATCTTAACTACTGCACGCCGTCATATTGCTCTCCCCCCGATCGCCTTCCGCCCCTCTCCGCGCCGCCACTACAATCCCCGATTTTTCCTACAATCCCCGATTTTTACATTAAAGCTACCATTTTTATCCTTTTGATCCATGACATGATCATTATGCTCATTTGTCATCAATTCATAGTTCATTATGGTCTAATTCACATATGAACTCTATTCGTCATTAATTCTACCTTTATCCATTAGAAAACCCTAATTACTACATTAAAGGTATTTATCCACAATTAGAAACTTTTATACTCGAAATAGCTTAGAATTATCATATTTCAACTTTAATTATGATTTTAAACAATTAAAGCTATTAAAAGTCGCAATTACCATAATTAGGGTTTCAAGGCCCATTAAAGCACATTTATGCACATGAAACTCTAAATTAAACTAATTACATGCAAAGTTCATTATTTTTGTTATCAATATACCTTTTTACAATTAACAAGTTAATATCAACTTTAATTATTCATTAAACTCTACTAATTATATTAATCATCACAAATAGGGTTTCTTAATCATTAAAGCATTAAAGTTGATAACTTCCATTAATTTTCGAATTTTAAGAGGAATTAGCTTCTAAATTTAATTTTATTGGATTCCCCTCATTTTCCTGAGCAATTTTTATATTTTACGCGTGTCCATCCGAGCTACCATTTAAGAGATATGATTTTTGCAAAACTAACCTTTTTGGATAAATTAGAAGCTGACATGTAGTCTATTTCCATGCAATGTAGTTGATTTGGGAAACATAACATAGTTACAATTATACCCCCTACATAAGTTGTTGCTTCTTCACACCCTGGAGGGGTAAAAACATCCAATGTCACCCTGTCATCTTCTTCCTTGGAACCCTATGCGGCCATCGACTGCAGTTTGTTTCTGGGGTTATATCCTACCTCTCCAAGGCATGAAACTCACTGAAACTCCTTGCCCTGTCTCCTCCGTGTCCTTGCACACATGGGGCACCTCTAGTCCACATCCATGGTGACCGTTTCAAGCGCGCCCAGCCTGCGCCATTTGGCTAGTCGTGCAGCCATTTGTAGGTGTTTTGCGTGACATCGATGCTAGGGTACGATAGCCGATTAGTCTTGAGTGGTTGTGGAGGCTTCCCACCTCAAGCATAGGGCTATACCCTAATGGTTAGGGTTGATGGACATAAACAGGAAGAAGGAGGGAGAAGAGTGTTCGGGATTCTCCTAGACTTGGCCTAGGGCCCTACCTTTATATAGGGGAGGGTTATCGAAGCTCTAGGACGTCTATCCACGGAATAACAAGTCACTTTCTCAAAAGGAAAACAAGTTCCTTAGTTAGGAAGCATTCTCTCTCCTTTTAATAATTCCTTGGTAACCCATATGCTTTGGTTATTAGGAAATTCAAGAATTATCTCTTTTTGTCCTCCTTGTACTTGGCTTTAAACCCTTTGTCACGAAATTATATTTTTCTTAAAGCAAATAACATCACTTTTTGATATTATCAAAAAGTCATTAATGATGTATCACATTATCCTCTTATTTGGTTTTATTTACCTTTTCACTTTCTTTTTCTTCATTGGGACTCCTTGAATCCCAAGGAACTCTAATATTTCTAAATACCTTTATAAGGATACTTATTATCCTTCTAGATCCATCTATTTCTATTATTTTCTCATTATCTTTTTATTTCTTATTAAAATATCTCTCTTTGAGGATTTCTCTTTATCTTTCTTTTTCTTTTCCTCATTGGCATTCCTTTTAACATTAGGCATTCTCTGGATACAAAAATCCATCAAGGATAACTCAATTATACCGCTTTTCACTTGTTTTCCACATTTTATCATTGTTTTCAATTTCTTTCTTAATAAAGAAATATTTAATTGATCTTTTGTTTTCTTATTACTTTCTTTTTGCAACTTTGGACTCCTTGGAACCCAAGGAACCCAAGAGGCACGAAATCCACCTTTGGATTATATACTTATGCCTTCTAGAGGTTTCTACATCTTTCTTTTTTCCATTTCTTATTAATAATGGAGTTCCTTTTGGTTTTTCCTTGTTATTGGGTCCAATAGCCAATAAAGCCCACAACACAATCATCAAGGCTATTGTAAACAAAATCCATTTATTCAAAACAAATTATATCATTATTTGTTCAAATATCTTTAATATGAGAAATTACATTTCTCACCAAATGAACCCAAAAGTTGGGGTTGTAACATCCTTCCCCTCTTATAGAAATGTTGCCCTAAAAATTCCATCAAGCAAACAAACAATTTAGGATAAGACTTTTCCATGTCCATCATTGGCCCCTATGTGGCTTTGCCCTATCCATGGCGCTTCCAAAGAACCTTTATCATCACATATTCTTTTCTCTGAGTTCTTTCACCTTGGCATCTATAAACCTCACAGGTGACTCAGGTCATTTCAACTTCCCTTGAGGATCACTAGGTTCTTTGCTCCGCACATGGTCTGGGTACTTCACATAGTGCTCTAAATTTGACACATGGAACTCATCACACATCACATTATCCTAATGGGTAAGGGAAAAACTTAACCTTCTCCACCAAACCATGTCAAAAGAACCCATGTGTCGGGGTCGCATCTCTCTTAGCTATAACTTAGAGGGGTCAGATTTCATGTCACATATTCCCCCACAGTGAACTGCATGCCAGTCTACTTTGCATCTGCTTACGAATCATGTCGTCCCTCATCTCCTTTCAGCCATTGTAAGATCAAAGCGACTTTGTCTGTACACACTATGGTCATTTATTAACCTTCATGAGGTCCCTTCACCAACATCATCTTAATGAAGTGGTGATTGACACAACCTCCTTTGCAGAGCTTCTTTACATCCCAATACTGGCTATGGTGGTTGTCATCACATCTTACAGAAGAAAAGAATTTTCTCCATGTTTCACCCTGAATGAGCACACATGCTCTCATCAGACCCTCTAGTCTAGATCGTACTAACCATTAGTTAGGGGTGATAAACTGTACTAACATCGAGTTCTTCATGTATCTACTTCCACCTTATGGAAGTGCATCTTTAGGTTATACTCAAGAACTTTTGAACTCGCATGGTGTAGTTGAACCATCTCTCTCATATGTAGTTCAACTGGATTTGTCCCTTGACAGCACTCTTTCTTTCTCATGTCATATAAGTAAGGCGATCTACCATAACCCATATTGCATCTTGGCCCTCCTTGGTCTAGGGAAGACTTACCACAACATCATAGTGATGAACTCCCATTCCCTCTTTGGGACTCTTTTATCCTCTATATCATTACACTGGCTTACTGGTGTTCGTCCTTCACCTCCTGGCTTGCATGGCAACATACCACATACAACTTCATCTTAGGCATCCAAAGTACTACTGTCACTTATTATTTTGGTAGTACCACGGTATATGGTGATCTTGAATCATGATCTCCCGTATGTCATGATTCCTCAAGATCGATTCCTTAGAAACCCTAAACCACTCTCATCAGGGTTTTATCACCGTCTTTTCCAAAGAAGTGCAACTGAGGTTCTACAACCATCCTTTCATTGTATCAAGGCCTAGGTTGGCTAACCAAACAACCATTAACTTGTTAAACAGATCTTGTTACCTCTGAGTGTTAGCCAAACTTATCCCTTTTTCCAACTTAGGGTTAACCTAACAACCTATTCTAGCCTCTAGCTAAACTAGGCAACTGCATCTCATCCAGAGTATCCATTACCACTTCACATCCTTAGGTGTAAGGTAATGTTAAAGACATACACCTCCAGGTATTCCACTTATTATCTCGTCTTAACTCCAAGTCTATCTTCATCAAGAAGACTCTGAGCTCATTTCATTAGGTTTGTACTCAACCTTGTATGACTCATAACTCATGATAAAAACATCCTCATAAGATGTCTACCTTGTAAACCATCCATGTATCATTCACTCCACTAGGATATGTTATCATCTTTGTCCTCATACCTCATGGAAACGTTCCAACTCACATCACCTTTTATCCTTGGTGTATGGCATGTGTATTGTTGTATCTCTCACTCCCATAACAAGAGGAAATAAG
Source organism: Alisma plantago-aquatica (assembly GCA_963693085.1). Classification (NCBI taxonomy): domain Eukaryota; kingdom Viridiplantae; phylum Streptophyta; class Magnoliopsida; order Alismatales; family Alismataceae; genus Alisma; species Alisma plantago-aquatica. Next base: position 498,639,823 of record OY856409.1, on the reverse strand, counting down.
CATTTGGCTGTAGTCCAAATATAGAGTTCTTCCTATTCTAAGAGTAGAGATGGTACATCCCACCTTGCTAGTACACCTTTAAATCTAAGTTGAAACATGCCAGAAATGTATCTACAACACAAACATCTCAATATCAAAGTTACTTCCATGGAAAACTGGTCTCGAACCTACTTGAGTCCACACACAATCCTTTGTCATCTCCTCTAGGTCTATAGGGTGCCGACACTTTTGGGGTCATCCCTCATCCCTCATGCATCCAGAGAGTGCCCTACTCATCTGCCCTTTGGGTCCCATGAGTTCATGAAGGTGATCAATCTCCTAACCCATGGCCCTCATACAATGATAGTTGTTACCTCCCGACCCTATGGTCATGTGTAACTAGGTAATTAGGCAACTCCTACTTCCATCGGTCTTATCCCTACCTGACCCTAGGATAGACTTAGGATTCTAACATAGTACATGTTCAACTTAGAACCTTACCCATGCCTTCATCATCTCTCTCTGCATTCATGGGTTGACTTTCATTCTTTCATAGGGGTCATGGCAACCTGTCTACCTTGGTCAGGCCCCATACCAGTTACCTCCATGGTATCACATCCATATGCACTTTAGAGATGGTTATCTATGGATCTACATGTTCATTCTCATACCATGTACTTTTCACTTAACATCTCAAGATCCTATGAGACCTCTTTAGGTTTCCTCAAAACCCACAAAACTGGTATGCATCCTACCAAAGGGTCCCTCTCCCAGGATGGGAGGAAACTACAACTCTTGACAACAAGGTCATAAACATCCTTAGGGTTTATATTCACATAAGCATGCTTAACCCATCAGCTACTAAAGCACAAGCAGACCACCTACTAAACCATTCTAGGTCATACTTATTCTCATCCTCAACATTGGAACAAGATCCTACCTTCCCATGTCATCCACTTAGTTCTGAGGGGTTCATCAAACATAACTTAAACTTAAGGGGGTTACCCTTTCCTCTACCCATGAGAAGTACCATGCTCGCATTTATAGAAACTCAAATCTCATCATGAGCATTAGGTACATCACTTCCCCTCTTAGGCCTAGGAACCCTAGGTTCACTTTTCAGATGTCCAACTCTCTGCTCAACTTTTAAGCCATGAACTAAGCCTGTCCAAGGTATGTAATGTACTTCCCATGATCCTTCTGCTTGAACAACACATCAGAGTGGAGTCCTCCTCAAGGAATACTGACAACACATAAGGCCTCACAACCTGTTACTCAACCTCTTCATGGTTTAAGGAACTCTTCTTCTCATCTATACCGTAGGTACAGAGGTACCAGCAGACTCATCCTTTCTCTAGGGTTTGGCAACAGAGACATCATTAGGGATCAAGCATGAGGAAACCACAAACATCCACTTAGGTCACATCATCCTCAACTCCCCACTTTTCCTCATATCTTGTAGTCTAGGCTTCGAACCTTCTTGCTTGGTTCCTTCTCTCTCTCTCTAGAGCTAACCCTACAAACAACCTCACTACTAGAGGTCCTCTCTCCATGAAGGTGGATCAAGCTCACAAACATACCCCTACATGGGTGATACTTATGTTCAAACTTATGTTTTCTCAAGGTTATCCCTAGCCCTTTATGCTTATCTCATCATCTTTCCAGCATACTCCCTTGGCCATGGTTTCGACCTACTACTTGCACTACTGACATATTATGGGTGCCTACTATGCTATGCTCATATAAGTTCATGGGATTTCCATAGGTTCTTCTCTAACCTCATCAATGAAGGAGCAATCCTTCTCTCTAACATGCACGACCCTTTCTAGGATTGTGTTGCCAAAGGTGCTAGGTCATCCAACCTCTTATGGCTCATATGACAACCAAGGCATGTCCATCCAAACACCTGGTCTACCATGACATCTAACTCATCATGTCACCTCTCTATCTAACCTTCACTTAGGGTTAGGGTTAACATCATCCTCAGAGGATGTGTCAGGTCTCTACTTGTAATGGAGATCTCTACCTCCAAGACTAACACTCTTTACTTATCCTCCTGACAAGAAGGTCTAGCCTCAGGTCTCTCCTGAGGGCATGACAACTTATGTCATACGACCTAAGCATGTATCTATTCTTTCATGCTTAATCTATTAAGCTTATGTCCATGACATCTTATTTACATGCTTTTTATTAATTGGGTGGAGGATTCCTTAAATCTTATCAACCTTACCCATACCTCAAGAGGGTGAGGAAAAGAGAGAAAACCCTAATCCTTATAATCCTTTATAGCATTTGAGTTGAGAAGGGATGAACAAGATGAGAGAGTCCTAAAGGTATCTTATTTCAAGTAAAATCCGAAGACATTGGCCAGGCAGTTACACTAATTCGGGAGTCCTCTTATTCTGACTAGCGGTGCGGAAGAAAATCTTGCCAGCCCCCAGATGTGATCCTTTACTAGACACCTCTGTCTTTCAAAAATTCCTCTAATAACTCCCTTGGGTTCTATAGAGTTTGTAAATTTTAATATTTTTTAAAGATTAAATGAGGAACTTATGCTCTGATACCAAATGTAATGACCCCGCCTCCCAGTAACCACCAATTATGGGAGACCAAGAGGTCAGAGCCATTATCCCAATTTCCAGATCAAAGGTTCGACAAATAATTAATAACAATTATCAAATTCTACTAACTAAACTGAAAAGGTGTAATAAAATTTAACTTTGCATACCTTTTTCAAAAACTTGGATTTCTACTTCTATCCACATGGAGTCTATTCTAACTAATCCTCCTTTGAACTTTAATTCATATTTAATTCCACATATGCCACTTTACTATTTGTTCTTTTCACTTGTACCTAAAATGCCGACAAACAAAATGTCGGTCAGCATAAAGCTGGTATGTGGGGGAAACAATAATCGTACAATTAATAACAACATATTACATTCAATTATAGTTTAACAACCAACTTTACGGTTTAAATATAACTACGTGATTCACACATATCTTATCCTCTGTGTTGTCCCTGCAGTGGACCTAGATGCTTCCTTCCTTATGGTAGATCCCCATTAAACCCCTCATGATCCTTCCTAACAGGTGAATCAGTTTCTAGGGTTGAGTCACATGGCACTACTCATAGGTAGCCCACTCCTTAACTCATGGTGTGCTATAGAGTCTCATGGCACTACACATGGGTAGCCCAATTTCTAACTCATGATAGCCTAGACCTTACTCTAGGTTACCCTTTTTAGCATTTGTAAAGCCACATAGGAGGACCAGGATCTGAGTCAGTCATGTATGCACATTTATGGTGATAACCATAGTCACTCTATAGTTGCATGAAATAAAAGGCATCCAACAATTATTTTCAGACAACCGATAAAAACGTTCGGGAATTGTCATGAAACTAAAGTGAATAAGTGTAAACACATACCTGATCTGATGATTTGAGATAGAAATATTCCATGCAAGTAAGAAATCCAAGCAAGCAAGCACACATAACAATATCCTAAAACAATCATACAATTGTCCTTTTATTACTCATGTCATCAAGATCTATTAAACATAGCTCGCTTCCTAGGGTTTCTAGTCCACTTTTAGGGTTTCCATTGTAATTAGGGTTTCCCTTCATCTTTTACTATTTTAAACCCTAATTGTATATGATTGCTCATAAACCCTAATTATCTCATCTATTCTTCATGAAAGATATTAATGTTATCTTTTAACCACATATAACCCTGATATCAGAAAAAAGCATAATTAACCATTAATTATGTCCATTAAGCCTATTTACATTAAATCTACCATTTTTATCCTTTTAATCCATGACCAGATCATTATGCTTATTTATCATCAATTCATAGTTCATTATGGTCTAATTCACATATGAACTCTATTCGTCATTAATTCTACCTTTATCCATTAAAAACCCTAATTACTACGTTAAGGGTATTTATCCACAATTAGAAACTTTTATACTCGAAATAGCTTAGAATTATCATATTTCAACTTTAATCATGATTTTAAACAATTAAAGCTATTAAAAGTCACAATTACCATCATTAGGGTTTCAAGGCCCATTAAAGTATATTTATGCACATGAAACTCTAAATTAAACTAATTACATGCAAAGTTCATCCTTTTTTTCTCAATATACCTTTTTATAATTAATATGTTAATATCAACTTTAATCATCCATTAAACTCTACTAATTACATTAATCATCACAAAATAGGGTTTCTTAATCATTAAAGCATTAAAGTTTATAACTTCCATTACTTTTCAAATTTTAAGATGAATTAGCTTTTAAATATATTTTTATTGGATTCCCCTCATTTTTTTGAGCAATTTTCATATTTTATGTGTGTCCATCCAAGCTACCATTTAAGAGATATGATTTTTGCAAAAGTTACCTTTGTCGACCAATCAGAAGCTGACATGTAGTCTCTTTCCATGCAACGTAGTTGATTTGGGAAACATAACACAGTTACAATTATACCCCCGTGTAAGTTGTTGCTTCTTCACACCCCAGAGGGGTAAAAACGTCCAATGTCACCCTGTCATCTTCTTCCTTGGAACCCTATGCGGCCGTCGACTGCAGTTCGTTTGCGAGGTGATATCCTACCTCTCCAAGGCACGAAGCTCGCTGGAACTCCTTGCCCTGTCTCTTCCATGTCCTCGTGCACGTGGGGCGCCTCTAGTCCATGGCTAAGGCGGTCGTTTCAACTGCGCCCAACCTGTGCCGTTTGGCTGGTCGTGCAACCAGTTGTAGGTGTTTTGCGCGAGATCGACGCTAGGGTACGATAGCCGATTATTCTTGAGTGGTCGTGGAGGCTTCCCACCTCAAGCAAGACCATAAACAACCCCTCATCACTCGGGGATAGGGCTATACCCTCATGGTTAGGGCTTATGGATATAAACAAGAAGAAGGAGGGAGAAGAGTGCTCGGGATTCTCCTGGACTTGGCCTAGGGCCCTACCTTTATATAGGGGAGGGTTATCGAAGCTCTAGGACGTCTATCCACAGAATAACAAGTCACTTTCTCAAAAGGAAAACAAGTTCCTTAGTTAGGAAGCATTCTCTCTCCTTTTAATAATTCCTTGGTAACCCATATGCGTTGGTTATTAGGAAATTCGAGAATTATCTCTTTTTATCCTCCTTGTGCTTGGCTTTAAACCCTTTGTTACGAAATTATATTTTTCTTAAAGAAAATAATATCACTTTTTGATATTATCAAAAAGTCATTAATGATGTATCACATTATCCTCTTATTTTGTTTTATTTGTCTTTTCTCTTTCTTTTTCTTCATTGGGACTCTTTGAATCTCAAGGAACTCTAATATTTCGAAATTCCTTTATAAGGATACTTATTATCCTTCTAGATGCATCTATTTCTATTATTTTCTCATTATCTTGTTTATTTCTTATTAAAATATCTCTCTTTGAGGATTTCTCTTTATCTTTCTTTTTATTTTCGTCATTGGGATTCCTTTTAACAGTAGAAATTATTTGGATAAAAAAATCCATCAAGGATAACTCAATTATACCTCTTTTCACTTGTTTTCTACATTTTATCATTGTTTTCAATTTCTTTCTTAATAAAGAAATATTTAATTGATGTTTTCTTTTCTTATTACTTTTTTTACAACTTTGGACTCCTTGGAATCCAAGGAACACAAGAGGCACGAAATCCACCTTTGGATTATATACTTTTGCCTTCTAGAGGTTTCTACATCTTTCTTTTCTCCATTTCTTTTTAATAATGGAGTTCCTTTTGGTTTTTCCTTGTTATTTGGCTCAATAGCCAATAAAGCCCACAACACAATCATCAAGGCTATTGTAAACGAAATTTATTTATTCAAAACAAATTATATCATTATTTGTTCAAATATCTTTAATATGAGAAATTACATTTCTCACCAAATAAACCAAAAAGTTGGGGTTGTAACAGCGGGAGTCTCTCTCTTCCCCTATCGCCTCCGTGGTGCTTCGTGGAGACCCTCTCCTGGACGAAGCTAGTTCATTTCTTTTCCTTCTAAAATGCAACCTGTCAGGCGGTGGTTCATGTAGTTGTTGAGTTGTACTAGTGTGCGCTGCTTCGCCTGTAACGCTCGTCGGCAACACAAACGTGACGTTCTTTTTCAGGTTTGTACCGAGTCGACTGGGAGAACGACGCATATCAGAAGGTTTGCAAGGTGATGATTTCTTTAAGTGTATCACGTTCGTTTCTCAACAAACGACACCACCTGATTTGATCATAACTTTATTTACTTTTGTTCTCCTGCATTGATTTTTTTTACATTTTCTTATCTGGATCGGCCTAAACTATTAACTTAATTACACATGTGGTTGTTGCATGTAAATGACTTAATTCAAAATTAACAACAGAAGGACATATAAGATTTTCCCAAACTATTCCTTTTGTGGTCTTCTACACGTTTGTCCATCAAGGCTATTGATGCACAAATGGTCTATGAATTTATTGAAGTGGGTGTGCAGATCCACAGTAGGAGATTTTTGAAGTTGCTGTAATTGTTGAAGAAGTAAGAAGCAGCATTCCGTCAGGGTTGAGCATGTGCGACATGGGGCACGTTTGGTTTGCCGGAGTCAGTCGGATTGGATTGGAGTTTTGACTCCAACAAGGCAAAACTTATGTTTGGTTTGCGGGAGTGGTAAAAGTAGTTGAATCCAGGACTTTTAGGGATATAAGAGAGTGCGGGATTAGGGCTTACATCTCAAAACTGCCGGACGCTGCAAATCCAGAGCCGCCCCCGACTCCCCGACTCTCACCCCCGACTCCCCCCCCCGCGCGACTCTCTCTCTCTCTCCACTTCTTCCTTCGTCCTCCGGCTCTCCTCCCCGCACAAATCCAGAGCTGCTCACCGGTGCAATAGATCTACATCAATGTAGCGATCAGCAACACCCCCAATCGCTCTCCAACCCTAGAACCAGCGCAACCATAGGAAAGGACCGAGGGTTCCTTTCGACTGCTACGCGTCGTCGTCCCCGACCGTCGTCGTCCCCGGCCCCCGCGGCGGCCTTCGACTGCTCCGATTCATTCTGCTTCGTCCCGCTCCAGCCCATCCCTCGACCAGGTTCCTCCTCACTCTCGGCGCCCATCCAGCTCTCCACACCGTAGGATCGAGGGTTCCTTTCCGACTGCTACGCGTCGTCGTCCCAGGCCTCCGCGGCGGCCTTCGACTGCTATGATTCGTTCTGCTCTGTCCTGCTCCAGCCCGTCCCTCGACCAGGTTCCTCCTCACTCTCGGCGCCCATCCAGCTCTCCACACCGCAGGACCGAGGGTTCCTTGCAGTAAAACCATCTCTCATTGAGACGAGAAAAAGGGGTCGTCCTCAACCTATCCTATTACCAAAAGGTTAGCTCGAATATTGTTCCCATAACTACTCCGTTTGATATCTTATCCACAACTGGTCTTAATTTGCCCATGCTACATGTATCTCTCTCTCCATTTCCCCTGTTGATATCTCTTCTTTCGATGGTGTGCGGCCACAACGCTCATTCTCCATTTGTTGGTGTTCATTTTTATATGTCTTGTGGGATGTGTTGGGTAATCAGCTCTCTGGGTAATCTTCATGGTATTCTCTGTTGGAAGTCATTGTCGACTATCTTCAGAAATGTGGTCACGAGATGCTCATGTGTGAGCAGGAAGCTGAAAGCATGCAACACCTATTTTTTAACTGTCAGTTTGCTCAGATATTTGGAGTAAGATTGTGGATGTTGAAGCCATTCCTAAAATCCCCCTATGCCTTGATGGCTCTGTTGGTTTCAGTCTGCAGGAGCAGCACCTTAGCTCTCTATCAAGTGTGTTTAGCCAGAGTGCGGAGTTAAAGTCTAGAAAATTGGTTGGCAGGCGGAGCGGCCGGTGTCGATTAGCAGCCAGTGTTGAATGCAAAGGTTGTAGGGCAGAGTTGCATTCAGGTGGGCACAAAAGCAGTAGGACGGGGAGGCGGAGAAGAGGGTTTCCAGGAGGAAGGAGTCGAAGGCGTAGCAGTAATCATTCCCCGCTGAAATTTTGTGCCTAATATGTCTCACATTTATTAGGTTTAGGTCATGATATTAGCTATTGTCCATTAGATCATATGAAAGGCTTATACTCCGTAGGATTCTCTTTATTAAAACAGTTTATATGTGCTATAAATTTGCATATTAGTTTGTATATGGACACTGATTCCCTTTATTAAAACAGTTTATATGTGCTATAAATTTGCATATTTTAAATTCCATCCAAATTTTAATGAATGAATCCCTTTATTTTGCGCTCAAAAGACCAATAAATTATTTATAAACAATCTTTTTTATAAATTATTGTAGGTTTATGCTGAGACCTTCTCTCACAGTGTGGTGTACTGTGGCTGAAATTTTGTTCTCAATATTAATTGTGTTATGTGCTAACTGTGATAGTAATAGTATACCTTTTGGGTCAGCTGCTAGCAAGTTGTATAGGCTAGATAGGAATATGGGTGATGAGCAGCAGGTAGTGTTGTGTGTTCTAGAGGGATTAGAGGGTGAGCAAAACTTGATATCAATACTGATACACCTGCTGTATATATGTCTAACAGCAATTTTCTGGCCATAGTAACTGACGGCTCCGCCTTTTTCAAGAGAACTTCTTTCAATTTACCTTCCAGACCGATGGGCTTCAGCTGGGATATATATATGTCTAACAGCAATTTTCTGGCCGTAGTAACTGACGGCTCCGCCTTTTTCCAGAGAGTGCAGTTAATTTATTATTGTAGCCGCATGGCAGGAGGCCTTTTATCTGTTCATGTTTCTTCCTTAATTCTGCCAAGTGGTTTTCGTGCTCTGCATCTAGTTATGCATATGCCATATGGTCTACTGATTTGCTTGTTATTAATTCTTTTTCTAAAATCTTCTAATACATTTTATTTTCTGCCTTAGGATATAGCTCTACCGAGGCTTCATCTATAGCTCCTTCCAAAGGCGCTACAACTACAGCTAGTGTGCAGCAAGTGAAAAAGGGTATGCGGACTAGTGTGAAGGCTTCATCTATAATGGCTGATGGATGTTGAATTTTGATTGATGTCCTTTGTGTGGGTTGATGTCCTTGAAACATGGCTTTGAATATCTTTTGATGTCTTTTGTGTGGGTTGATGTCCTTGAAACATGGCTTTGAATTTCTTTTGATGCCCTTTGTGTGGGTTGATGTCCTTGAAACGTGGTTGTTAAATTTTCTTTGTGGGTTGATGTCCTTGAAACATGGCTGTTGAATTTTCTTAAGCAAATGTATTGCACTTCTATTTTCAAATTTTGGTGGTTGAATTTATTTGCTGGTTGATGTCCTTTAAACATGGTCGTTGAATTTTCTTAAGCAAATGTTAATGCACTTCTATTTTCAAATTTGGTGGTTGGCTTTATTTGTAAAGAATTTAATTGAATGGAGTTGATATTTAGTTGTCGTGAAGAAGAGGCAATATAATTTTGTTGTCGTTGTTGTGATTGCAAAAAGTTTGGATATGAAGTTGTCATAAATTTTGTCTTTGGTATGCTAAAGGTATATATAGTTTGTAGGTTCCATTCAAATTTTAAAAAATAAGTTTTGAATTTTGTTGTTGATGAAATTGCAGTTTTTTAATAATATCTAGGTTTATTTTCAGATGAAGCCAAATTTGAGTTTTGGGTTTTTGTTAAAATTATATTTAAGGTTTGTATATGAAATTTCCTTTAGAATAAAATTCTTAAGTATTAGTCCTCATTTGTACTTGCATTTCAAAAAAGGTTGACTTTTGGATTTTTCTGTTGATGAAATCGTAAATTTTTAGCAAAATCTGGACTTTAGGTTGAAAAAACCAAATTCGAAATTTTAGGTTTTTCGTTAAATCAATTGTATGTTTTGTATATGGAAGTTTCTTTAAATTTTAACAATTCAAAACTAAATCCTCTAATCAAATCCGACAAACCAAACATAAATATTAGTAATACATGCTTTAACAAATCCAACAAACCAAACATATAACATTGATCAGCCGGATTCCTAAAATCCCAGATTGTGTTGATCCTGTACTTTAATAATCCTGGATTATCAAAAATGCAGTTAAATCCGGCAAACCAAACGTGCCCATGGAGGGAGGACCACACATCAGCAGCAGTGTCATCACCGACAACCTCGGTGAGGCATTCTGCTGAGATTTGTCACAGTAGCCATCCTCGGACTAGGTGATCAGTGCGCCTCCATTAGGCATACAGTGGTAGCTCTGTTGACGGTGCCAGGGTGGTTCCGTCGAGGAAGCCAATCTGATCATGGCTTTCGGTGAGACAAAGGATATGTGTACGCCACAACAAGTAGTTGACGCGAGATAGCTCTAGTGAGACAAAGTTGGCTATGTTTAAGGTGGTTGGGTAGGGGTAGCCAGTTTCCGTGGAGGTGGTTGAGTGGCCGGAGTTTTCGCCGGATGCTGCGTCTGCGGAGGACATGTTGCAGTTGTTGGTTGGGAATGGACCGATTGTGCTCTGATACCATCAAGAGGAACGAATGCAAGATTGAACGTGAGAAATCTCACTTGATGATTCACGTATTCACTAATTGTATTTATTCAGGAGGTAGTGTATATACATTCTCTGGGCAGAGTGGACAACGTGAGCGAGAAACTACCACAAACTGCAGCACGATACTGAAGACTGAACCACGACCTGCTGAAGACTGGGACCACAAACTATTGTATATTTTTAACAGTACTGATGCTCTGCAGTATAACCCTCTAGGATTCTTGGCAAAAGTTAAAACTATATATCAGGATGAGCGGTGTAATATAGATATTGTTGTAAGTGTTCCAGCAGCTCTATATTTTCCACCCTAAGAACTAGATTACAGAAAAATTCATTGTCGTGTATGTTTCATCCTATAATCAGACTAGAATACAGAAAAGGCATGGAAAAATTTTAGAATAAATATAAAGATAAAAGCAACAAAAGAAGTATGTTGTAGTATATAAAAGGAGACGAGATGATCTAAATTTAAGAACGAAACATAGATATATCTTACTATGTGATCTCAACATTGCATATGTGACGAAACATGTTACTGATCTGTAATCTGTTAATCGCCGTCTCTTGATTCTGCCACCGACATCACGGTTCCCCTCTGTCTATGGCTTATGGGAGGCTTACTCAAATGATATAATGAATTCAGAAAACATACGAACATATGAATTGGGGGAGTGGAAACGTCAACTGCTGCAGTACGTGCGTTATGTTGTTAAAGTGTGATATGTATAGAAACGGTAGTGTGATGGGTTAGAGGAGTGAGAGGGTTTGGGGTGATATGAAGATCCTACGGCAATAGATTAGAGGAGTGAGAGAGTTTAGAGGAGTGAGAGGGTATAATTGACTAGGTAGGAGTGCATATGATAAATTTGAGAGACTCATTTACAGTCTGTAATTAAGGTATATCAAGTACAATAAAAGCGGATAACGAGATGCTGTTTGGGCTGGCGGAAAGTTTCGGCATATTAATGCTAAGTAGCATGACGAGTGGTTTTCCAGAAACATCAATAATATTTTGAAAAAAGACGAAAGTTTTGGGGGGCCGGGGCCCCCGCTTGCCCCCCTCCCTCCCTGTATTGGTCATCATCCGGATGACTGAGAGCCCACGTTCTGACGTTCAGGTGACCAAATTTATTAAGATATTATAGAGTCTCCAACTTTTATGGAGGAGCAAATGAGAACTTGGATCCAAAAATCGATTGGTGTACACACACTTTTACAATGTTCGTAATTTATAACAGAAGACACCGGGTAGTAACACTAAGGGTTTGATTGGTTTGAAGTAACTTCCTCGGAAAACAAGGGAAATGCACTTCCGGAATGTTTATGTTTTATTGGTGCCAGGAAAGTGTGGAACTTAATTCCGCAGTTTTCCCCTGACTTCCGAGATTATATATAGATCCCGCTTCTTGACTTCTGTAAGAAATCAGAAGGAAAATGACTTCCAGAGTCCACCGGTGCCAGGTGTCGCTGGACAATAGGTTGCCAACCAACCTGCCGCTGCATAGCCGTGGAAGCAAGAGAGCTTCGGTCAAGGCCTCCGGACTCGAGAAGAAACTGCTTCATGCACACCGCACAGACACAGCAGCGCTTGCCGTCCAGGATAGCTTCTGTCACGGCCATAGTAGGTATAGTCTCGTCTTGCCCTATTCCGTCAAGCGGTGCCTCACAAAGCAAGCCGCTGGAAAAGACAAAAGATAAGAAGGAGATCAATTTTTCTGTATAGATTTTGACGGAGATCAAGAGATGAGGTGGTAATTGATTTTGCTGTTGTATTTTTCTATTCAGATTTGTCAACGGTCTTCGTTTAAATTGACAGAGGTGTAAACTTTAGGGGAGTTTAGAACTGAAATTGCCTCAAATAGAAAGATGGCAACGATTAATTTACTCAGGTGTGAAAGCTTTTTTCCAACAGAATTCTAATTCAAGCCAATCACCAAGAACTTATTTTCCTGCAACTCAATTTTAATTCTGGGAATAGAGTTCCAGGAAAATTACACTTACAACGAACTAGTCTATGAGATATAAGATGCCAATTTTGTGTCTTTCTCTCCGGAGATCATCTTCTTTGTAGTCGCTGACATCATTATTTTATTGTGACAACAACATCTACATTGGTCTGGAGTGATTCTTCAAGGAAGCGTCTTGTGGTTTATGATTCAAGAAAACAAACCATCATGGTACAAGTTGCATGATCTGTTCGTGGCAAGACAAATTTTAGCTTAACTAAAACACTCATCTTTAAGCATTGTAGAAGATAAAATATTAAATGGCAGGTGAAGAAAGGTTGTCCCGTGCCACCAGAAAGAAGTAATATGAACCAAAAGGCAGTCAATTAGCATTAGCATTAACGGAGTTGGTCTTGTAGCTTTTATTGCTAAAATCCTACTAAACGATCAGGAGATGAGCCAGGGCCACAACATGTTTGTTGAAGAATGTGATTGACGTGTTGCAATTGGCTGATATCTAGTGTATTCCTGTCATTGGTGGTGTGAAGACCGCTATGACTGAGTGAGAAATCATGTTGTTTCCCTGATTTTTATTCCAAGTTCACGTAGCCACACGATCTTTCCCATGTTCTCTCCAACCGATTAGGGTGGGGACATGAGTCAGTGACTATTTTCAATATAATTTCCTATGAAACGTGGGGAGTGGATTGTGTAGAGGTTGAGGTAAGACTAGTATATTGGTATTTCGTAAATGTCTTTTTTTATTTTCTTTCCAATTAAGAAAAGGACAAAGTAAAAGTCAATTTCCCTGATTTTTATTCCAAGTTCACGTAGCTACGCGACCTTTTCCATGATCTCTCCAACCGATTAGGGTGGGGACATGAGTCAGTGACAATTTTCAATATAATTTCCTAAGAAACGTGGGGAGTGGATCGTGTAGACGTTGAGGTAAGACTAGTATATTGGTATTTCATAAATGTCTTTTTTTATTTGCTTTCAAATTAAGAAAAACAAAAAGTAAAAGTCAGTTAAATTATGGAAAGATAAAGGGTAAATAAGGAGGGAGAAATTGTTTGTTGGGAGTGACTTGAACGAGTAAAGAGAAAAACGTGTGACAATCTAGAGAGAGACATAACATTGGATCCGAGAGAATAGGTAAAGAAGGGGTGTGGAATGAGTCTTGTGTTAAGTGGTCCAAGAGTTCTGGGAGAGATAACCGCAAGTCTAAGTTGGAAGAAAATAGAAAAAAAAATTGATTCTTTTGAAAAAAGGAGAATTAAAGAGGTTCACATTTTGAAAATATTGTGATACGTGTTTAAGGGAGATTAGTCCATCGGAGACGTGCTTTTCAATTTGATAGGGAGTGTGGTGTTAGAATGGTATAAGAACCAACGCCCATTTTATAGAACACGTCCTATAGAAACTTGGTAGGATCTAATAGAATTTTATTATATTGTATAGGTGGTGTTTCTCTCTCCGTAATTTTTTAGGGGTTGGATTTTGAAAAGGAGTGAGAAGGAGATATTATTTTGATTGGTCATCGTATAGAATAAGTATAGGACACGTCCTATAGTACCGACTGCCTATAGGACAATCGGTAGTATAGGACACATAAGGAGATATTATTTTGATTGGTCATCGTATAGAATAAGTATAGGACACGTCCTATAGTACCGACTGCCTATAGGAACCAACACCCATTTTGTAGGACGCATCATATAGAAACTTGGTAGGATCAATAGAATTTCATTATACTATACAAGTGGCGTTTCTCTCTCCATAATTTTTTAGGGGTTGGGTTTGAAAAAGGAATAAGAAGATATTGTATATTGGTTGTCCTATAGAATAAGTAGAGGATGTGTCCTATACTACCGATTGCCTATAGCAACTGACGCCCATTTTATAGGACGCATCGTATAGAAATTTGATAGGATCCAATAGAATTTCATTATAGTGTACAAGTGGTGTTTCTCTCTCCATAATTTTTTTACGGGTTGGGTTTTGAAAAGGAACGAAAAGGGGATATTATATTTTGCTTGGTTGTCTTATAGCATAAGTATAGGATGCATCTTATACTAGCCGGTGCCCCACCGGAATCGACACCCATGTTAGGGCTCGTCTGGTTGGGTGTAGAATCAACACACAACAAGCATTTGAAAACAGAAAATTAGAAACGTTAAGTTAGAACAACAACTAATTCGTTTGGTTGAAGGTAAAATCAATTGGTCCATTTGATTTGATTTCGTTTGGTTCTAAGCGGCTATGAATGCGTATCATTTATTTGTATGCATGGACGTCGCCGGTGCTACGTACAGTATGACGCCGTGGTGCGCTGACTACCACACTCAGCAGTGCTTTCTGTTAACCGGGCTGCTATTCGTCTGTGATGTCTTGCCGTCCTTCCGCCCCCTTTGTCTGCACCTCCACTGTGGCTACCCAATCATTTGTCTACACCTCTGCCGTGGTTGCCAACTCCGCCGTCTGCACATTTGCCGTGGTTGCCCACTGCACTGTCAGCATCTCCACTGTTGGTTGCCCACCCTGCTTCTGCACCTTCGTCACCCGTTGTCCACTTCACACCTCTACATCGCACTATAGTTTGCTGCTCATGCCTCCTGGTGATGATCGGAGATTTCAAAACATGCAGGTGCCACAACGTTGGAAGCCACCTCAAGCAGCTGATGCAATGGCTCCGAGAGTGTTTCATTCTCTAATTTCCGGTGCCCTATTGCACTGACGTCGGAGAACGTGACAACGGCATGCATGTTGTGTCTTCACCGGCAAAGCGATGTCGTGGAAAAGGAGCTGCGCCCGAATCGGTCGCGGTTCATTTTCGCGATTTTCTACAGGCTGGCGGATCATCGTGTAGTTGATTTTCCCGGTCTACGTTGGAATTGCTTTAAAACCAAACGGATGTAGATGAAATTCTAGTGCAGTTAGAAAACGTGTTTCGTAGTGCAGCCCAACCAAACGGCCCTTATAGGACGTGTCCTTTAGAAGCTTGATAGGATTTAATAGAATTTCATTATAGTGTACAGATGACATTTCTCTCTCCGTAAATTTTTTAGAGTTGGGTTTTGAAAAGGAGTGAAAAGGAGATATTATATTTTGATTGGCTATCCTATAGAATAAGAATAGGATGTGTCATATACTATCAGCTGCCTATGAGAACCGACTCCCATTTTATAGGACGCATCTTATAGAAACTTGGTAGGATCTAATAGAATTTCATTATAGTGTACATATGGCATTTCTTTCTCTGTAATTTTTTTAGGGGTTAGGTTTTGAGAAAGAGTAGTGATAAGGAGATATTGTATTTTGATTGACTATCCTATAGAATAAGTATAGGACGCTTCTTATAGTACCAATTGCCTATAGCAACCGGCACCCATTTTATAGGACACATCTTATAGAAACTTGGTAGGATCTAATAGAATTTTATTATACATGTGATGTTTCTCTCTCCATAATTTTTTTAGGCTTGGGTTTTGAAAAGGAGTGAGAAGGAGATATTATATTTTGATCGATTGTCCTATAGAATAAGTATAGGACGTGTCCTGTACTATTGGCAGCCTATTGGAACCGACAACCATTTTATAGGACGAGTTCTATATAAACTTGGTAGGATCTAATAGAATTTAATTATAATGTACATGTGGCATTTCTCTCTCAGTATTTTTTTTAGGGGTTGGGTTTTGAAAAGGAGTGAGAAGGAGATATTGTATTTTGATTGGCTGTCCTATAGAATAAGTATAGGAGGCATCCTATACTACCGAATGACTATAGGAACCGACGCCCATTTTATAGGACGCGTCCTATAGAAACTTGGTAGTATCTAATAGAATTTCATTATAGTGTACACGTGGTGTTTTTCTCTCATTAAATTTTTAGGGGTTGGGTTTTGAAAAGGAGTGAGAAGGAGATATTGTATTTTGAGTGGTTTCCCTATAGAATAAGTATCAAAGGCTTCCTATACTACCAGCTGCCTATAGGAACTACCACTCATATTTTATAGGATGAGTCCTACAGAAAGTTTGTAGGATCTAATAAATTTCATTATAGTGTATCAGTGATGTTTCTCTCAGTAATTTTTTAGAGGTAGGGTTTTGAAAAGGAATGAGAACAAGATATTGTATTTTGATTGGATGTCCTACATAATAAGCACAAGACACACCCTATACTACCATTTGCCTATAGGAACTGACCGACCTAAATCGCACGTCTAAAAGGATTGGATTCAGAGTAGTCAGACTTTTAATGAGATAACCCGACTCTCAGGCCCCCGCAACGATAAATGGGGTCCGATGTAGCGATCGAGGTCGAACACAGGGACAAGTTTGGTCGTGTTAAGAATGTGAAATCAAACATTCTTATACTCCAGTCGGAGAGGGTGTATAAAAGGTGTTCCCTAAAGAACGGTAGTACATAAACAAGGACAGTAAAACAAAAAGAAGCAAAAGAAACAAATTGTAAACAAGTATATGGGGAAAAACCTAGGTTGGGGTTCACCGACTAAAGCACCTCCCCTACATGTAACACTATCTCTGTGATGTACGACTCACGAAAACAAGATTAACTAATGTGGAAGCGTATTATTAGCAGCAGAATTACTGAAAATTATTGAAAATTAAAACTTTTTACAAAGAGATCCACGAACTGTAAAACTCTTTCATAAAGAACCAAAGTAAGTTAATTACATTCCAGTTCATCAGTACATCTCTGTATCATCTCATCTCGAGG
Organism: Alisma plantago-aquatica; assembly: GCA_963693085.1. Classification (NCBI taxonomy): domain Eukaryota; kingdom Viridiplantae; phylum Streptophyta; class Magnoliopsida; order Alismatales; family Alismataceae; genus Alisma; species Alisma plantago-aquatica. Next base: position 498,622,637 of record OY856409.1, on the reverse strand, counting down.
TTTACAAGCATTATCTGCCATGTTAAACTGTACATAAGAAGTATAAAAAAATCTCGAGGCATCAAGCCAAAAATCTCAGATCTATATCAAACTATCTACTGACTCCTAGGACCTGAGAGTACAGAGATGACACATAGGACTCTCTATATACAGGACTTGACAGTCAGTGTCTCCACCTGAGGATCACTACTGTCCTTGTTGTTGATGCTGCTGCTGCTCTTCACCCACAGTAGGGTTTCTACCTTTTCCTCGACGTCTACCTAAAAATTTAATCCCACGGGGGTGAGACAATTGAAAATTGCCCCAGCGAGAGATATAACTCTCTGCTAGAAACATTGTTATCGCAGATAATAGAATAACACTGAGCATTAGAAGTATAAATATTCAACAGCAGGTAAATCATTGATTAAACTATGTAGAGCAGCATTCTCTATACAGTTCATTCCAGTTATACTTAATTAAGCAGCAAGTTATTTACTTAATAAGGAATATGAAGAACATGTATAGCATTTATCTAACTAGAACACAATAGGCAAAATATCATCAACCATTGGTTCTCGTAATTCAACCCTATGCAAATATGCTACACGGCTGATAACATTTTACAAACATACCTATGCCCTGAGGAGATGAGGTATACCGCTCATACTCTAACTGACCATTGCGAAATAGAAATCGGTACCATACATAGGTCAATAGAAGAGCCGGATTTCTATGACCTCATCCTCCTCAGTCAGTGTGAGGAACAACTTGCAGGACATCTCATGTCTCTTCCAAATACCTTTCCAAGGTATACTGGCAACTTCTCTATTACAGTTACAGTGGCATGTTGTACTCTCTTCGCAATCGAGAGATTTCATATTTATCTCACATCGAATCGGCATTAACATCATCATCGGGAGATTAGTGATACATCCATCCCGGCATATACATATTGTAACATCCCTAACCTGGGTTATGTTTTAACACTAGGTGTTTTGCTTAACAAAGTTGATTAGATGCTTGCTCTTATCTTTTGAAAAGTAATTAAGGCTCTTGAGGAACTTATATTTCATTTTCCGTCCTTTTTAATAATGTTGAAACATTGTTTTGTTAATCTTGGACTAAAGTGCAAATTGCCCAAGTTGAGGGGTTAACTTGCAAAGTGTAATTGATAAAATGTTCCTCTGATATTGAGACATCATAAGAATGAATATGATGTAGTGGTATGGTTTTCATAAGCTTGGGCACCAAGATAAAGCTTGTAGAGCAATCCTTATGCATTAAAACCTAGTTTTGGTGTAATGTGCAATTTACCCAAAATCTAGGGTTCTATATGCAAAATATCACCTCCAGAGGGTCCCTCATGTTTCTTGGCATCAATTAGAGAAAAGACAATGATAGGGGTGCCTCATTTAAATTATCTTTGAGGAGAGAGAATCTTGATATTAAAATAATCAAGATTTAAGCATAAATGGAACTTTAATTTAATTTAATGCAAAAAGAAATAAATTAATTGAGGAGACCTTCAACCAAAAGTTGAGGGATGAAATAGCAAAGTGTTGTACTAGCTTGTGCCCTGCTATGGCACAAAAAGATCTTGGTTGAGTGGAAGCCCACTCACATTATCATAATAAAAAGTATTATACACTAAAAGTTGGATATTAGTATAAAATTCACTAAGGTGATTAATTTCTTTTCCATTAATTCTTGGATAATGAAAAGGTTTTTCAAGATAATGAAGGTTGCTTCGTGGCCAAGGAATTAAGGGGGAATTGGTGGAAATTATTTCGAAAATTAAAGAAAATAATTCCTTTTTCTCTTTCCTTGGAAATCCTTATACATATCTTTTTTCCTATCCAATTAAGGACCTTTCTAGGAAATTCCTTTTCTAATTTTTCTTTGGTCGACCACGGGAGAGCTTAGGAGTAGGATAAGGACGAATCTAACCTATTGGTAAGCTTTTGATCATCTTCCACCTCGGATTCATGGTGAAAACTCCAAATCAATGCTTGATTCTTGGTTTTCTTCACTCGATTTCCAATCCTAGCCAACTTGTTCATCCAAAAGCTCAAGAACGGACCTTGGGCAGTTGTTAGAACTTCATCCACCATTAGATCCATGGAGCTTGGAGCTTGGAATCAGATTTTAGGCCGGTTTTATAACTTTAACCCTTAAACATTGATATTGCATCAAATTCTCTTTGATGTGTTGATTATTTTCTTCTATTTGGAACTCTTTTGATGCATTGCTACAATTTCCATGAAAAATGGCAGTAGTTCTTGGATGCACGACGGAAGATGATGGACACATTTCCCAAGAAATTATTAGGCTAAATGGTTTCCACAAAGTTGCTCAAACGGTTTCCCAAACCATTTGGGAGCAAACGGTTTCAAACCATTTAAGGGCAAACGGTTTCAAACCATTTGGCGGTGTTGACCAGGGTTTACCATTTGGAGAATTGTTCATAATTTTGATGGTTAATGATCCACTAATTATAATTGATTAGTTTCAATTGGTCCATGAGTTGAAGGACAATCAATCACCAAACCCTAATCTGGTTAAGTGCTGATTTCTAATTTGATTGAGTTAGAACTTTGGGTTGATTGACCCAAACGGTTTCAAAACCATTTGGGGATCACCCAAACGGTCTCAAGACCGTTTGAGGGTCAACCAAGACCGTTTGGAGGTCTAGGGTTGAGTATGGTTGGGTATTTAAAGATCCAAAGATACCAAGTTGAATTGCAATTAAATGCTGATTTGATGATCAATCCTAGGATCAAAACCCTAATTGGATGTCATAGTTCTTGATGATAAGATGAGAAAACGGTCTCAAGACCATTTGGAGGTCATCCAAATGACCTCAAGACCGTTTGAGGTCAGGTCATGTTTAATCTGGATGGTGGTCCAATGGTTTCAAAGTAACTAGTTTCACAATGATTAACATTGAATGTTGGGCATGTGCCAAGTGCGGAAAGGAAGGCCACATTTCAAAGAATTGCAGGGAGGTTTATGTTGGGGAGGGCAATCAATCCACTACAGTGGAAGGTTCCAACCAGGCTCACTGTCAGACAACCGAGGAGACAAACACTAGGGGGTGACAAACTCAGAAGCACAGAGGGGGATATAGAAGGAATCGACCTGTGCACACAGACAGTGGGGCTACTACAACTAACAAGTTTGTCAGACTGCTTGAGGAGAAGGAAGGGGAACTACAGACCAATGGAAATGAAATGGAGAAATTGGTAGAAGGACAAGCTTGACAGGAAAGACCAGCAAAGGTGTGGAGGAAGAAGAAGACCAACCCCCAGAACAAGGAAGGCACGAAAAGCAGAGTGAAGTTGGGAGACATCACTAACACTATGGCAAAAGGAAATGAGGGAGTTAAAGATAATAGGACTAAGGTGAAGGAGATGAAGGAAAAACACTCGGCGGTTAATCCAGCAATCGATGAAGTAATCACGATTGAAGATGGGGAGGGACAGACAGGAGTGGAGATAGACATGGGAAGTAGCGAGGAGGTTGAAGAAGACACTGGTGAGAAGCTGTCTATAGCCACGAGATTAAAGAAAGACAAAAGTGGAAGATCCACACATACCAAAGAAAAATACCTGCTCCAGCACAAATGTGGACCTAACAATACAGTTACAAAGAAGAGGAAAGGCAGGAGTAAACCTCCAGACCTTACAAGGACACACCGCAGTAGTGCAAGACTTTCCTTTCTATAGGATGTTGTTGAAGAACAGCTTATCCAGTCAGCGTCAGAAGAGAACACAAGGAAGAAGGGAAGTCCTCTTTTGGCGAGGGGAGAGCAGGTGGCAGAGGTAGTTGCAGCTAACGCAGACGGGTGCTGAGCACCGGCAGGCTGTTTTAAAGTCAGACCTTATCTTCTTCGTTCTTAGTGAAACTGTTGTGCTGGAATACCAGAGGAATGGGAAATAAGGATAGGTGCGCGGTGCTCTCTAATTACATTAGAGAACATAAACCTGTACTGGTAGATATCTTAGAGTCGAGAATCAGTGGCAAGCATGCGACAAGGACTATCAGGAATCTGGGCTTCACTCACTCGCATAGGGTTGAGGCGAGGGGTTTTGCTGGGGGCATCTGGCTCTGTTGGAAGGGGGAGGAACAGAAGGTCAACATAATCAATAGTCATCGTCAATTTATCACCTATAAGATCAATGATATTCTGGTGGTGACAGTCATTTACGTCAATCCTCACATATCTGTCAGAAATCTTTTATGGAAGCACTTAGTCGACATTGGAGAAAATATGAATGAACCTTGGTGGTTCTAGGGGACTTCAACACCACCTTGGTACCGGAAGATAAATTTGGAAGCAACAGATATAATTACACTGAGGCTAGAGTTTTCAAAGAAACCATCATGGAAGCCGGACTTACGGATTTGGGCTTCTCAGGTAATCGATTCACTTACAAACACGACAAACTGCAAGAAAGGCTAGATCGTGTGTTGGCCAATGAGATTTTCATCAAGAATTTTCCAGATCTGATTGTAGAACACCTACCCCGGCTGTCATCCGATCATTGCCCACTTTTACTAAAGCCGAAGCGGAAGGTCCAGAATGACAACAGGTTTTTTGCAAAGGCGTATTGGAATAGAAACCAGGCCTTTCAACAAGTGGTGAAGGAGGCATGGGCAACGTCTACAGAGTTTTATGAGGCTCTTCCTGAGGCTAAGATTAAGCTGACCAGGTGGGATAAAAATGAACAGCAGTTGAAGCATCGAGAAAAGAAGAGGCTCACATACAATATTACAAATCTACAGAAGCAGCTAGCTGAAAATATGATGAAATTATAAACAAATTTTGCATGGATATGCAGAGGGAACTCCAGAGCATTATAAACAAAGAGGAGGATGATTGGCGTCAAAAGACACATATAAATTGGATACAGAACGGAGATAACAATACTAGATTTTACCAAGCGTGGGTGAATCAAAGACGGAGACATAACTCTATCTCTTCCCTGAGGAACTCAGCAGGGGTGTGGGTCACGGATGAGCGTGAGTTACTAAATATGGTGGTATCACACTTTGAGAAGGCCCTAACAACACCGGTCGGCAGGGTGCCTACCAACATACAATAGATTCCGGGCAGGTTCAATAAGCTCAGACAGGAAGAGTTACAGGCCCTGGCATCAGTGCCTACAATGCAGGAGGTTTTTGATGTTTTGAAAAGCATGAAGGAGTTCAAAGCAGTAGGTCCAGATGGTATCACAGTAGAATTTTTGAAACATTCTTGGCAAGCAGTGGGTCAGTCAGTCACTACCACAGTCCAGAGAATTTTAGCAGGGGAGCCAATTGATGAAGTTGCATGCAATTCTACTATTATACGCATCCCGAAGGTGTCTCATCCTGAAAAGTGTGAACAATTGAGACCGATATCTTTGAAAAATATTATTTTGAAGCTGGCTTCTAAAATTATTGTGGAGAGACTTAAAAACTTCATTTCTACGTGGATCTCTCAGGAACAAAGTAGTTTTATACCTGGTAGGAGAATAACTGATAATATCACTCTAGTGCATGAAGTGATTCATGGCATGAAGGGGGAGAATTCAGCTAAAACAATGGCCCTGAAGATAGATCTGACGAAAACATACGACTGTATGTCTTGGGAGTTTATTGAAGACACATTACAAAAAGTGGGCATCCCAGAGAACATTAGAAAATTTATCATGCATTCGATCACTGGGGGGAATGTTTCAATCGTATGGAATGGCAAAAATTCCCGCCCATTCAAAGCTTCTTGAGGCCTAAGGCAAGGGGACCCTTTTTCGCCTTACATTTTTATGTTGTGCTTGGAACGATTAACACAAATGATATAAGCTATGGAGCAGGATGGAGAGCGGAAGCCTGTCAAGATGGGTAGGATAGGAATTAGTGTGGCACACGTGTGCTTCGCTGATGACCTGATTTTATTCTCTCAAGCTAGCCGGTCACAGATGCAGATGATTATGAAGTGCTTCAGTGTTTTTGAGCAGGCTTCGGGTCAAGCCATTTCCAGTATGAAGTCAAGAATCTTTTTCTCTAGAATTGTCCCTAACTCAGTCAAATGACAGATATAGAGAATCAGCAGGTTTCAAATCACTGAGGATCTGGGAAGGTATTTGGGAGTTCCAACTATTCATTCTAAGATAATGAAAGAAACTTATTCTAACATTGCAGACAGAGTTGAAGGGAGAATCAGTGCATGGGCGGCAAAAAGTTTGTCAAGGGCAGGTCGGATATGTCTTGCCCAGTCCACCCTCTCGACTATCCCATCCTATGTGATGCAGACGGCGATAATTCCTGCTAGTCTATGTGACCGGATTGATGGTCTAGTAATAAGGTTTATATGAGGAGGCATCTATAAAGAAAGGCCTATTTCTCTTGTAGCATGGGACAAAGTGACAAGCTCGAAGAACCATGGAGGTCTGGGCATTAAGGCAATGAGAGATTGGAACAAAGCTCTTATACTCAGAAACTCATGGGAGTTGGTGATAGGAAGAAACTCCATTTGGTGTAAAGCTTTGAAGGACCGTTTTATTAAGAAAGTTCCCGGGAAGGTGATTGCAGAAGGAAAGATTTGAAGGACCGTTTTATCAAGACTAGCCCAAGCCGTTGCGGAAGGAAAGGAATTCATCTTCAGGAACTCTATGTTGATACCAGTGAATGGAGGGTCTGTTAATTTTTGGACTGACCCCTGGGTAGAACTGAGACTTATTTTGTAGGCACATGTACAAAGGCCAGTGCCAATCGAGATAGAAGATCTGTGAGTAAAGAGTGTAGCCATGGATAACGATGCTTGGGATGTGGAGTTCTTACGAGAATACTTTGAAGAATCTGTAGTAAGATGAATTCTGAGAAAAGAAATACCCTTAGGGGATATCTATGAAGATCATAGGGTGTGGATCCACACTTATGCAGGCTTATATACAACATCATCTTCTTATAAAGTACTTAGAGCACAGAAGGAAGTAGTCTGTCAGGGGGAGTGGAAGCACCTATGGAAGCTCAAAGTGGCTGGCAAGGTCAGATTTTTTTCCTGGTTAACACGGCATGAGGCGATTCTCACTAATGAAAGGAGATGGAGATGACACATGAATAATGTGGGAACTTGTCAAAGATGTGGGAAGGAAGACGAAACCGCCCTCATGCCCTTCGGGACTGTGAGGCAGTAAAGAAGGTCTGGCAAAGGCTGATTAACCCGACTGCTTTAAACAATTTCTTTGGCCCTAGTACCATGTCGAGCTGGCTCAAGACAATGAGAATGAATGGAAGTTTGCCGGAAAGTAGCTTCTGGGTCGCATGTCATTGCTTGTGGAATTTTAGAAACCTACAGGTGCTTGAAGGCGAGCTTAAACCGTCGGGGCATCAGGAAGCTAGCATATGCAAGGAGATTCGTCAGAACTCTGAAGCCTATAGTACGACCCCTGGGATCGCAGAGGAAGGTGTTACAAAATGGTGGTCTGTTCCAGCCAGGGACACGATCAAATTTAACGTGGACGCAGTAGGAAAGAAGGGAGCAATGGCTACGGCGGCGGTTGCGAGGAACGTGCACGGATGCTGGATGGGTGGCTGTGGGATAAAGGTGAAGGTCATAAATGTGCTGGAAGCAGAATTAGAAGGCATTATGTTAGCAGTGAAGAAAATCCTCAGTCAGAACTGGTCGAGGGCCATCATTGAGACTGATAGTCTGCTGGTGACGAAGGTGTTGACATATCAATCAGGAGCTTACCCTAGATATGCCTTCTGGTCAAACAGGTGGAAAAAGGAGACGGGGAACCGGATAACTGTACAATACAGGAACCGCCAGTGCAACATAGTTGCAGATGGCCTTGCAAAATTACACTTGAAGTGTAATGAAGACAATATGTTCTATGAAAGTCCTCCATGTAGTTTACAACAAATTTATCGCAAAGATATTACAGTAAACCTAGAGTCCTTAGACCCAGGAGAGTTAAACCCAGAGCTAAAGTGCAGTTCGCACTGCTTAAGATGTACCAAGTGATATGAATAAAGGGATTTGATTTATTTAAAAAAAACATTGAAGGTTCATTGATTCCAAACCCTAATCCAATTCATTCAAAACCCTAATTGGTGATCAAATGAGGGTTAAATCAGTTGAAGGATGACCTATTAAGCTCACTTTAAATATGGTGTTGGGTTCAATTGATGAGTGGTTACATGAATTCAATCGATTAGGAGATCAACATTGGAAACCCTAAAACAACATGATTGGTGGAGACCATATTTGGTCCATTCGGTTTTGAGGAGGTTTGGACCAAACGGTCTTAAGACCGTTTGAGTCCAAACAGTCTCAAGACCATTTGGGACCAAACGGTCTCAAGACCGTTTGGGACCAAACGATCCCAAACCGGTTGAACCTTAAATGGTTTCTAATTCCTACTTTAGTAATCGGTTTCAAGGACCACTTTGTCAAACGGTTGTAAAGACTAACTTTACCAAACAGTTTCAGTGGTATGTTCAAGACCGTTTGAATGTCTAAACCGTTTAGAAGTATTATAAGCAAGACCGTTTGAGGTCTGATTGGTCAAGATCATTTGGGGTCTAAGTGACCAAGATCATTTGGAAGATAATTAATCAAATCGTATGAACACATAAAGTGGTTAAAGGTCAATTTTTTAATTGAACAATTATATGATGTAGACCAAGGGTGATTATAATAATGGTACCCTTAATGAGATAAGGTGATTAGTACCCTTTGAATAATTAAGCTTTATTGATCATGGTGGTAATGACATAACTAATGGTGTCAATTCTTCTTTCAAGTTGAGTTGACTAAGCCTAATCAAGGCTGAAGTAAACATCATCTTATAGAAGATGAGAGAAGACTTCCTACATGAATGCTAACCATATAATGGCTATGTCTTAACACTTTCAATATGAATGAATGTGTAATTAGGGTATGATCCTTGATACGGAGATCATGAAACCCTAATAATGAAGGTTAATGAATCATAACCCTAATTGAGGGCATTGATAGGTGAAATCCTAATACATAAGGATGGTATGATCCTAATTCATGGTAATGACATGAGAAACCCTAATTCAGGGTACTTTGATGATCATTCCTACTTGGGGTGAATAGTAAACCCTAATTGTTGGTTGTTGAATATAAACCCTAATCTAGGGTGATGTGATGTGAATAGTAAACCCTAATTTCCAAATAAGGTAAAGGTATATGTGAAACCCTAAGTCTGGGTTATACTATATAGCATGAAGCTCTAAGGTTGGATAATGAAATGATGAGTAATTAATCCAAATTGAGCTAAGGGGATGATTAACCCTAGTTGAAACAAAAAGGGAAACCCTAACCCTAGCAAGGGCATAGTGGTGTAACCCCATGAATAGTGATGTTATAGTTGTTTTGCATTGATGTATCTGTTGTCATTTGTACTAATCATGCAGATGTTATGAAATATTAAACATAGCCAGGTATGAGCTATGATACTTTGTTTATTTAAAGTACTTTATGAGCTTTGTAAGCAATGATATGCTATGTTGCCTAGTGAGAGGTAACAAAAGAGATTATTAGGCTATAAGAGCCATGTGAAATATCTGCTCTACAATTATCATGTTTACACTATCATATGACTTGATGGCATTAAGTTACCTGTTAAAGTGGTAACAAGTATTTTTATGATCTCAGGGTTTGAACACCCATATTCTTGAATCATAATGATGAGATGATGAGGGATTGAGATCCCAATGTTAATAAATCTATGAAATGAACTTGATAGAAATAGTACTCATTCTTTATAGCAATTGTTATAATGGTTTATGTTTGAAAACATGCCTGATGCTAAATGAATAATGTAATGTACTTAGATAATCAAGTGAAATGATATCATGTAGAGCCCTAACCATAGATCCATCATCGTCAGTAGTTTGGTGATGGTGAAACATATTTTCCTAAGGGAACTCCTGGATGGCATACTTTTGAGTATGTGGGGGTTATGGGCATGAATATCCTTACGCTCTAATGGAGGAATTGATGTGAAATAAACATTAAATCTCTCAATCCTTCATTATATGTATATGCCGGGATGGATGTATCACTAATCTCCCGATGAATATGTTAATGCCGAATCGATGTGAGATAGACATGAAATCTCTCGATTGCAAAGAGAGTACAGCATGCCACAGTAACTCTAATAACGAAGGTACAAGTATACCCTAGAAAGTTATTTGGTAGAGACACGAGATGTCCTGCAAGTTATTCCTCACACTGACTGAGGAGGATGAGGTCATAGAAATGCGGCTCTTCTATTGACCTATGTATGGTACCGATTTTGATTTCACAATGGTCGGTTGGAGTATGAGCGGTATACCTCATCTCCTCAGGGCATAAGTATGTTTTTAAAATGTAATCAGCCGTGTAGCATATTTGCTTAGGGTTGAATCATGACAATCAATGGTTGATGATATATTTCCTATTGTGTCCTAGTTAGATAAATGCTATACATGTTCTTCATATTCCTTATTGAGTAAATAACTTTCTACTTAATATGTATAACTGGAATGAACTGTATAGAGAATATTGCTCTACATAGTTTAATCAATGATTTACCTGCTATTGAATATTTATACTTCTACTGGTCAGTGTTATTCTTTTATCTGCGATAACAATGTTTCTGGCAGAGAGTTATATCTCTCGCTGGGGCAATTTTCAATTGTCTCACCCCCGTGGGATTAAATTTTTAGGTAGACGTCGAGGAAAAGTTAGAAACCCCATTGTGGGTGAAGAGCAGCAGCAACAACAACAGCAAGGACAGTAGTGATCCTCAGGTGGAGACACTGACAGTCAAGTCCTATATATAGAGAGTCCTATGTGTCGTCTCTGTACTCTCAGGTCCTAGGAGTCAGTAGACAGTTTGATATAGATTTGAGATTTTTGGCTTGATGCCTTGAGATTTTTGTATACTGCTTATGTACAGTTTAACAGGAAGATAATGCTTGTGAACCTCGAGATAAGATGATACAGAGATGTACTAATTAACTGGAATGTAATTAACTTACTTTGGTTCTTTATGAAAGAGTTTTACAGTTTGTGGATCTCTTTGTAAAAAGTTTTAATTTTAAGTAATTTTCAGTAATTCTGTTGCTAATAATACGCTTCTGTATTAATTAATCTTGTTTTCGTGAGTCGTATGTCACAATTTAGTGGTATCAGAGCTCTAGGTTCACTGAGACTACAGAGACATAGGACTAAGGCTGTTGAGTCTGTTCTAGTGTCTTCTAGTCTATCTGGTAGTGTCTTCTACTCATATAGGAGAAGAAGAGAAAACTAGAGATGTCTGGATCACATGATGAACATGTTGCTGAAAGTAGTGTTGCTGCACCCGGAGGAGGTGCAGGAGACCAAGGAAGGGAGGAGCCTGTACCTAGACCACCCCAATTCAATCAAGCTAACATGGGAAACCCAGCCTTCCAAGCCATGTTCGGGCAGTTTATAGCTGCCATGATGCATATGACCGATAGGATGCCAATACATGCACCCAAGGCACCTGCCCATGATGAAAGATAGGGAGCCGGTAAGAAGTTTGAATGACTTCGCCAGGTTGGAGCCACACAATATGCTGGGACAGCTGACCCAACAGATGCTGACATGTGGCTGACTGAACTAGAGAAGGCCTTTAGAATTCTTAACATCCCAGAAGCTGAGAAGGTTAGACACGTAGTGTACCTTCTTAAAGGGAGTGTCGGTCACTGGTGGACCATAGAGGAAGGGAAAAGGCCAGGTGTGGAGATTGAATGGGAAGTATTTTGACGAGAATTCGTCAATAGATATTTCCCTAAGACATTCCTAGATGAGAAAATCTCTCAGTTTGAGAGGTTAAGATGAGGACCAATGAACATTAGCGAGTACGAGGCTAAGTTCATGGAGCTTTTGTGGTTCTGTCCGCATATGGCAACCAAAAATGAAGTAAGGATTCGACATTTTGAGAAGGGATTAAACGCTAAGTTGACCACCCCTATGTCTGCTCTGATAACAGGGAAAGATTTGCTAATTTTGTGGAGTCTGTCAGAAGTATAGAGAGGTCTATGACTGAGAAGCAACATACCAAGAACAAGAAGGTGTACCCCCAGTTCCAAGGATCCTCATCCAAAAGGTTCAAGAAATTGAGGTTTTCTGCACCAATGGAACCACCTAGGTTTAATACCCATATGTAGTGGACATTGAATAGGGGTAGAGGATGAAGTTTACTACCAGAAGGAGCCGACAGCTCAGCATCTATGTCAGTTACAGGACCATCCAGACCATATCCAGGGATCAGAAGTTGTTTCATATGTGGAAAGATGGGGCATCTGATGAAGGATTGTAGAGCCAGAGAGGCAAGTGTGACTCAACCTCAGAGACAGGGTCAGCAAGGTTATCATAGGAGACAATTTCTAGGTGGCACAAGAGGATGTAGACAAGCGTCCCAAGCTGGATCATCAGCACCCAGTCATCGAGCACCGAATCAACCACAGGCAACGGCGAGATTCTATGCGATGAATCCACCTGATGTAGTGATCAACCCTTGGGTTGTGACAGGTCAGATGGAACTATTTTATTCTGATATGTCTTTATCCTGCATTGTATCTGTTTTAATTGATCCAGGTGCTATGCATTCCTTTATCACTCGAAGAGTGATTCTTGACTGCAACATGACTATCAGTCATTGAGCAGATAGTTTGTTGTTAGAAACTTCGTTGATGGGATCTGTTGTGTTCCGGAAGTGTGTTCTCCCTACATTCTCTCCTTTTCTGAACATCGCATTCAAGTGGATCTTATACCACTTGAGATGCACGGGTTCGATATAATCCTTGGGATGGATACCTTAGAAAGGTATAATGTTGTCTTGGATTGTGGGTCCAAGCAAGTTGTGTTCACAGATGAAAGTGGCATATGGATCTTTCAAGGAGATAGAAAGATTCTTACAACCTGTCTTGTGTTAGCTATGGTAGCTGAGAAGCTGATGAGGAAGGGATGTTTTGCATTCTTGGCCCATGTGGTAGATACCACCATGGAGAGTTCTAATCCTACTGAAGTTCTGATAGTTAGGGAATTTGAAGATGTATTTCCTGAAAAACTTCCAGGTGTACCTCCACCCTGAGAGATTTATTTTGAGATTAATCTAATCTCAGGCACGGAGCCAATAGCACAAACACCGTATAGGATGGCGCCTACTGAGATGGCAGAACTCAAGAAACAACTTCAGGAGTTGCTTGAGAAAGGTTTTATTCGATCAAGCACTTCACCCTGGGGTTCTCCGGTCCTTTTTGTTAAAAAGAAGGATGCATTGATGTGGTTGTGCATTGATTACAGACAATTAAATAAAGTAACTATAAAGAATAAGTATCCTTTGCTAAGGATTGATGATCTTTTTGATCAGTTGCGTGGTGCAATTGTCTTCTCAAAGATACATTTGAGGTCAGGATATCATCCGCTGCGTATTAAGGAGGGTGACATACCTAAGTCTACCTTTAGGACAAGGTATGGTCACTATGAGTTCACAATTATGCCGTTTGGACTAACTAATGCACCAGCTACATTTATGGAACTCATGAATAGAATCTTTCAACCTTTTCTTGATCAGTGTGTAGTTGTCTTCATGGATGACATCCTGATCTATAGTAGAGATGCTCAATAGCATGAACAACACCTTCGTCAGGCTCTAACTTTGCTAAGAGAGCATAAGTGGTATGCTAAGTTTAGCAAGTGTGAGTTCTGGTTACCAGAAGTTTCTTTTCTTGGACACGTGATATCTGCTTCAGGTATTCGTGGTGACCCTAAAAAGGTAGAATATGTCTTGCAATGGGAACAGCCGAAGACACCAACGGAAATTCGCAGTTTCCTAGGGTTGTTAGGCTATTATAGGAGGTTTATTAAGAACTTCAGTTCTATAGCCTTACCCTTAACCAAGTTGACTAGAAAGGACGTTCCTTTTGTCTGGAATGACAAGTGTCAACAATAATTTCAGTTGCTGAAGCAAAGGTTGACAAGTGCACCGGTGCTAGTGCTACCTGAGCAAGGAAAAGGGTATATAGTTTTCTGTGATGCCTCTATGAATGGACTAGGATGTGTGTTAATGCAGGATAAGAAAGTGTTTTCTTTTGCTTCTCGACATCTTAAGAAACATGAGGAGAATTATCTAACACACGATCTAGAACTAGCTGTTGTAGTCCATGCTTTGAAGATCTGGAGACATTATCTCTATGGAGAGACATTCTAGATTTTCACAGACCATAAGAACCTAAAATACATCTTCTCTCAGCATGAGCTAAACATGAGGCAACACCGCTAGATGGAGTTAATCAAGGATTATGATTGTACAATTGATTATCATCCAGGGAAGGCCAATGTGGTTGTTGATGCGTGGAGTAGGAAATCAGAAACACCAGCCTTAGATAGAGCACAGTTGAATTCTTTGATGTGCTCTAGGAGGGATATGCTTATCTCTTTAAGAAAAAACAATGTACAATTAAAAGTATCATTGTTATCTGGGTTGTTAGTGGAGATGAACATAAAACCTACTTTGAGACAGTAGATTAAAGAAGCACAACAAGTTGATGATGTAGTTCAACAGATTAGGTCAGGGTATGGTAGTGAGAAACGGGACAGTTTCCATGATTCAGATGATCAGGTAGCCTGTTATCATGGTACAATGATGGTACCTGATGTTGATAACTTAAGGAAGTTAGTCCTAGAAGAAGCTCATTCTTCAATGTATGTTATGCATCCAGGAAGCACCAAGATGTATCATAACTTGAAAGATATGTATTGCTGGCCTGGTTTGAAGAAGGATGTTGTTGAGTTCGTTATGCGGTGTCTGGTGTGTCAGAAAGTTAAAGATGAACACCATAAGCCCGTAGGAACACTGCAACCTTTACCTATACCATAGTGGAAGTGGGATCATGTAACCATGGATTTTGTGGTTGGTTTACCTAGAACAGCCAAAGGTCATGATTCCATTTGGGTAATAGTTGATAGGTTGACAAAGTCAGCACATTTCTTACCTGTCAAAACAACCTATTATGCAGAGAAACTAGTACAGTTATATGTGGATGAGATAGTGCGACTGCATGGGGTCCCAGTTACCATTGTTTCTGACAGAGGTCCCCAGTTTACGAGTCATTTTTGGGAGCGACTTCATAAATCCTTAGGCACACAATTAAGGTTTAGTACATCCTTTCATCCTCAGACTGATGGACAATCAAAAAGGACTATACAAACCTTGGAGGACTTGCTTAGGGCATGTGTCCTCCAATTTACAGGAAGTTGGGATCTACATCTAAGCTTGATAGAGGTTGCTTACAACAATAGCTATCAACACAGTATTGACATGGCAACTTATGAAGCTTTTTATGGTAGATGTCGTAGATCTCCACTATGTTGGTATGAAACTAGTGAATATCAACTTTTGGGTCCTGATCTTGTGCAGCAGACCACCGAGAAGATTAAAATAATACAACAACAGTTAAAAACTACACAGGATAGGAAGATATCTTACGCTGATAAGCGTCATAGACCTTTAGAATTCAAGTTTGGAGACAGAGTGTACCTTAAGGTCCCACCTTGGAAGGGAGTTCTTAGGTTTGGAAGAAAAGTAAAGTTAGCTCCAAGATTTATGGGGCCTTATCCAATCATTGAACAGATTGGGAGGATAGCTTATAAGCTGGAGTTACCACCTGAGTTGTAGAAGTTGCACCCAGTGTTCCACATTTCCATGTTAAGGAAATGTCATCCTGACATAGAAACAGTTCTGCAGCCAATGTAAGTAGAATTAAACGATGATATATCTTATGTTGAAGGACCTATGTTGATTCTTGACGGAAGGATCAAGAAGCTGAAAAAGAAAGACATTAGTCTTGTAAAAGTCATCTGGAATCATCATGTCGTTGAAGAATCTACATGGTAACTAGAGGAAGAAATGAGAAGGAAATACCCTACTCTTTTCTCTTAGATATCTTGTTAATTATTTTGAGGACGAAATCCTTACAAGGGGTGGATAATTTGTAACATCCCTGACCTAGGTTATGTTTTAACCCTAGGTGTTTTGCTTAATAAAGTTGATTAGATGTTTTCTCTTATCTTTTGAAAAGTAATTAAGGCTCTTGAGGAACTTATATTTCATTTTCAGTCCTTTTTGAATAATATTGAAATATTGTTTTGTTAATCTTGGACTAAAGTACAAATTACCCAAGTTGAGGGGTTAACTTGCAAAGTGCACTTGATAAAATGTTCCTATGATATTGAGACATCATAAGAATGAATATGATGTAGTGGTATGGATTCCACAATCTTGGGCACCAAGATAAAGCTTGTAGAGCAATCCTTCTGCATTAAAACCTAGTTTTGGTGTAATGTGCAATTTACCCAAAATCTAGGGTTCTATATGCAAAATATCACCTCTAGAGGGTCCCTCATGTTTCTTGGCATCAATTAGAGAAAAAAAATGAGAGGGGCTCCTCATTTGGATTATCTTGGAGGAGAGAGAATCTTGATATTAAAATAATCAAGATTTAAGCATAAATGGAACTTTAATTTAATTTAATGCAAAAAAAATATTAATTGAGGAGCCCTTCAACCAAAAGTTGAGGGATGCAATAGCAAAGTGTTGGACGAGCTTGTTCCTTGCTATGGCACAAAAATATCTTGGTTGAGTGGAAGCCCACTCACATTATCATAATACAAAATATTATCCACTAAAAGTTGGATATTAGTATAAAATTCACAAAGGTGCTTAATTTCTTTTCCATTAATTCTTGAATAATGAAGAGGTTTTTCAAGATAAATAAGGTGTCTTTGTGGACAAGGAATTAAGGGGGAATTGGTGGAAATTATTTCGGAAATTATTGAAAATAATTCCTTTTTCTCTTTCCTTGAAAAACCTTATACATATCCTTTTTCCTATCAAATTAAGGACCTTTCTTGGAAATTCCATTTCTCATTTTGTTTTGGCCGAACACGGGAGAGCTCAGGAGCAGGAGAAGGACGAATCTAACATGTTGGTAAGCTTTTGATCATCTTCCACCTCAGATTCATGGTGAAAACTCAAAATCAATGCTTGATTCTTGGTTTCCTTCACTCGATTTCCAATCCTAGCCAACTTGTTCATCCAAAAGCTCAAGAACAGACCTTGGTTAGTTGCTAGAAATTCATCCACCATTATATCCATGGAGCTTGGAGCTTGGAATCATATTTTTAGGTGGGTTTTATAACTTTAACCCTTAAATATTGATATTGCATCAAATTCTCTTTGATTTGTTGATTATTTTCTTCTATTTGGAACTCTTTTGATGCATTGCTGCAATTTCCATGAAAAACAGCAGTAGTTCTTGGATGCACGAAGGAAGATGATGATGACATCATCTTGGACACATTTCCCAAGAAATTATTAGGACAAACGGTTTCCAAAAAGTTGTTCAAACGGTTTCCCAAACCGTTTGGGAGCAAACAGTTTCACCAAACCGAATGAGAGCAAACGGTTTCAAACCATTTGGAGGTGTTGACCAGGGTTGACCATTTGGAGAATTGTTGATAATATTTATGGTTAATGGTCCACTAATTATAATTGATTAGTTTCAATTGGTGCATGAGTTGAAGGACAATCAATCACCAAACCCTAATCGGGTTAAGTGCTGATTTCTAATTTGATTGAGTTAGAACTTTGGGTTGATTGACCGAAACGGTTTCAAAACTGTTTGGGGATCACCCAAACAGTCTCAAGACCGTTTTAGGGTCAACAAGATTGTTTGGAGGTCTACGGTTGAGTATGGTTGGGTATTTGAAGATCCAAAGATACCAAGTTGAATTGCAATCAAATGCTGATTTGATGATCAATCCTAGGATCCAAACCCTAATTGGATGTCATAGTTCTTGATGATAAGATGGGAAAACGGCCTCAAGACCATTTGGAGGTCATCCAAATGACCTCAAGACCGTTTGAGGTCAGGTCATGTTCAATCTGGATGGTGGTCCAATGGTTTCAAAGTAACTAGTTTCACAATGATTAACATTGAAGGTTCATTGATTCCAAACCCTAATCCAATTGATTCAAAACCCTAATTGGTGATCAAATGAGGATTAAATCAGTTGAAGGATGACCTATTAAGCTCACTTTAAGTATGGTGTTGGGTTCAATTGATAAGTGGTTACATGAATTCAATAGATCAGGAGATCAACATTGGAAACCCTAAATCAACATGATTGGTGGAGACCATATTTGGTCCATTCGATTTTGAGGAGGTTTGGCCCAAACGGTCTCAAGACCGTTTGGGACCAAATGGTCTCAGGACTATTTGGGACCAAATGATCCCAAACCGGTTGAATCTTTAACGGTTTCCAATTCCAACTTTAGTAATTGGTTTCAAGGACCACTTTGTCAAACGGTTTCAAAGACTAACTTTACCAAACAGTTTCAGTGGTATGTTCAAGACCATTTGATGGTCTAAATAGTTTTAAACCGTTTGGAAGTATTATAAGCAATATCATTTGAGGTCGGATTGGTCAAGAATGTTTGGGGTCTAAGTGACCAGGATCATTTGGAAGACAATTAATCAAATTGCATGAACACTTAAAGTTGTTAAAGGTCAATTGTTTAATTGAACAATTATATGATGTAGACCAAGGGTGATTATAATAATGGTACCCTTAATGAGATAAGTTGATTAGTACCCTTTGAATAATTAAGCTTTAATGATCATGGTGGTAATGAAATAACTCATGGTGTCAATTCTTCTTTCAAGTTGAGTTGACTTAGCCTAATCAAGGCTGAAGTAAACATCATCTTATAGAAGATGAAAGAGAAGACTTCCTACATGAATGATAACCATATAATGGCTATGTCTTAACACTTTCAATATGAATGAATGTGTAATTAGGGTATGATCCTTGATAGGGAGATCATGAAACCCTAGTTCAGGGTATTTTGATGATCATTCCTACTTGGGGTGAATAGTAAACCCTAATTGTGGGTTGTTGAATATAAACCCTAATCTAGGGTGATGTGATGTGAATACTAAACCCTAATTTCCAAATAAGGTAAAGGTATATGTGAAACACTAAGTCTGGGTTATACTATATAGCATGAAGATCTAAGGTTGGATAATGAAATGATGAGTAATTAATCCTAATTGAGCTAAGGGAATGATTAACCCTAGTTGAAACAAAAAGGGAAACCCTAACCCTAGCAAGGGTATAGTGGTGTAACCCGATGAATAGTGATGTTATAATTGTTTTGCATTGATGTATCTATCATCATCTGTACTAATCATGCAGATGTTATGAAATAATGAACATAGCCAGGTATGAGCTATGATGCTTTGTTTATTGAAAGTAGTTTATGAGCTTTGTAAGAAATGATATGCTATGTTGCCTAGTGAGAGGTAAAAAAGAGATTATTAGGCTGTAAGAGCCATGTGAAATATCTGCTCTGCAATTATCATGTTTACACTGTCAGATGACTTGATGGCATTAAGTTACCTATTAAAGTGGTAACAAGTATTTTGATGATCTCAGGGTTTGAACACCCATATTCTTGAATCATAATGATGAGATGATGAGGGATTGAGATCCCAATGTTAATAAAGTTGTGAAATGAACTTGATAGAAATACTACTCATTCTTTATAGCAATTGTTATAATGGTTTATGTTTGAAAACATGTCTGATGCTAAAAGAATACTGTAATGTACTTAAATAATCAAGTGAAATGATATCATGTAGATCCCTGACCATAGATCCATCATCGTCAGTAGTTTGGTGATGGTGAAATAGGTTTTCCTAAGGGAACTCCTGGAGGGCATACTTTTGAGTATGTGGGGATTATGGGCGTGAATATCCTTATGCCCTAATGGAGGAATTCATGTGAGATAAACATTAAATCTCTCAATCCTTCATTATATGTATATTCTGGGATGGATGTATCACTACTCTCCCAATGAAGATGTTAATGTCGAATCGATGTGAGATAGACATGAAATCTCTCGATTGCAAAGAGAGTACAACATGCCACTGTAACTCTAAAAGCGAAGTTTCCAGTATACCCTGGAAAGCTATTTGGTAGAGACACAAGATGTCCTGCAAGTTGGCCTCACACTGACTGAGGAGGATGAGGTCATAGAAATCTGGTTCTTCTATTGACCTGTGTATGGTACTGATTTTGATTTCGTAATGGTCGGTTGGAGTATGAGCGGTATACCTCATCTCCTTAGGTCATAAGTATGTTTGTAAAATGTAATCAGCCGTGTAGCATATTTTCTTAGGGTTGAATTACGAGAATCAATGGTTGATGATATATTGCCTATTGTGTCCTAGTTAGATAAATGCTATACATGTTCTTCATATTCCATATTGAGTAAATAACTTGCTGCTTAATTAAGTATAACTGGAATGAACTATATAGAGAATACTACTCTACATAGTTTAATCAATGATTTACCTACTTTTGAATATTTATACTTCTACTGCTCAGTGTTATTCAATTATCTGCAATAACAATGTTTCTGGCGGAGAGTTATATCTCTCACTAGGGAATATTTCAATTGTCTCACCCCCGTGGGATTAAATTTTTAGGTAGACGTCGAGGAAAAGGTAGAAACCCTACTGTGGGTGAAGAGCTGCAGCAGAAGCAACAACAACAACAAGGACAACAGTTATCCTCAGGTGGAGACACTGACTGTCAAGTCCTGTATATAGAAAGTCCTATGTGTCGTCTCTGTACTCTCAGGTCCTAGGAGTCAGTAGATAGTTTGATATAGATCTGAGATTTTTGGCTTGATGCCTCGAGATTTTTGTATACTGCTTATTTACAGTTTAACATGGCAAATAATGCTTGTGAACCTCGAGATAAGATGATACAGAGATGTATTGATGAACTATAATGTAATTAACTTACTTTGGTTCTTTATGTAAGAGTTTTACAGTTTGTGGATCTCTTTGTAAAAAGTTTTAATTTTTAGTGATTTTTAGTAATTATGCTACTAATAATACGCTTCCGCATTAGTGAATCTTGTTTTTGCGAGTCATATGTCACACATATAATGAAGGATTGGGATATTTAATGTTTATCTCACATCAATTCCTCCATTAGGGCATAAGGATATTCACACCCATAACCCCCACATACTCAAAAGTATGCCCTCCAGGAGTTCCCTTAGGAAAACCTATTTCACCATCACCAAACTACTGACGATGATGGATCTATGGTCATGGCTCTACATGATATCATTTCACTTGATTATTTAAGTACATTACAGTATTCTTTTAGCATCAGGCATGTTTTCAAACATAAACCATTATAACAATTGCTATAAAGAATGAGTACTATTTCTATCAAGTTCATTTCACAACTTTATTAACATTGGGATCTCAATCCCTCATCATCTCATCATTATGATTCAAGAATATGGGTGTTCAAACCCTGAGATCATCAAAATACTTGTTACCACTTTAACAGGTAACTTAATGCAATGAAGTCATATGACAATGTAAACATGATAATTGCAGTGCAGATATTTCACATGGCTCGTACAGCCTAATGATCTCTTTTGTTACCTCTCACCAGGAAACATAGCATATCATTGCTTACAAAGCTCATAAAGTACTTTCAATAAACAAAGCATCATAGCTCATACCTGGCTATGTTCATTATTTCATAACACCTGCATGATTAGTACAGATGATAACAAATACATCACTATGCAAAACAATTACCATCACTATTCATGGGGTTACACCACTATGCCCTTGCTAGGGTTAGGGTTTCCCTTTTTTATTTCAACTAGGGTTAATCATCCCCTTAGCTCAGTTAGGATTAATGACTCATCATTTCATTTTCCAACCTTATAGCTTCATGTTATATAGTGTAACCCATACTTAGTGTTTCACATATACCTTTACCTTATTTGGAAATTAGGGTTTACTATTCACATCACATCACCCTAGATTAGGGTTTATATTCAACAACCCACAATTAGGGTTTACTATTCACCCCAAGTAGGAATGATCATCAAGGTACCCTGAATTAGGGTTTCTCATGTCATTACCATGAATTAGGATCATACCATCCTTATATATTAGGATTTCACCTATCAATGCCCTCAATTAGGGTTATGATTCATTAACCTTCATTATTAGTGTTTCTTGATCTCCCTATCTAGGATCATACCCTAATTACACATTCATTCATATTGAAAGTGTTAAGACTTAGCCATTATATGATTATCATTCATGTAGGAAGTCTTCTCTCTCATCTTCTATAAGATGATGTTTACTTCAGCCTTGATTAGGCTAAGTCAACTCAACTTGAAAGAAGAATTTACACCATGAGTTATGTCATTACCACCATGATCATTAAAGCTTAATTATTCAAAGGGTACTAATCACCTTATCTCATTAAGGGTACCATTATTATAATCACCCTTGGTCTACATTATATAATTGTTCAATTAAATAATTGACCTTTAACCACTTTAAGTTTTCATATGATTTGATTAATTATCTTCCAAATGATCTTGGTCACTTAGACCCCAAACGATCTTGACCAATCAGACCTCAAATGGTCTTGCATATAATACCTCCAAATGGTTTAAAACCGTTTAGACCTTCAAACGGTCTTGAACATACCACTAAAACTGTTTGGTAAAGTTAGTCTTTGAAACCATTTGACAAAGTGGTCCTTGAAACCGATTACTAAAGTTGTAATTGGAAACCGTTTTAGCTTCAACCGGTTTGGGATCGTTTGGTCCCAAACGGTCTTGAGACCGTTTGGTCCAAACCTCCTCAAAACTGAATGGACCAAATATGGTCTCCACCAATCATGTTGATTTAGGATTTCCAATGTTGATCCCCTGATCAATTGAATTCATATATCCACTCATGAATTGAACCTAACACCATACTTAAAGTGAGCTTAATAGGTCATCCTTCAACTGATTTAACCCTCATTTGATCATCAATTAGGGTTTTGAATCTATTGGATTAGGGTTTGGAATCATTGAACCTTCAATGTTAATCATTATGAAACTAGTTACTTTGAAACCATTGGACCACCATCCAAATTGAACATGACCTGACCTAAAACGGTCTTGAGGTCATTTGGATGACCTCCAAACGGTCTTGAGATTGTTTACCCATCTTATCATCAAGAACTATGACATCCAATTAGGGTTTGGATCCTAGGATTGATCATCAAATCAGCATTTGATTGCAATTCAACTTGGTATCATTGGATCTTCAAATACCCAACCATACTCAACCCTAGACCTCCAAACGGTCTTGGTTGACCCACAAACGGTCTTGAGACCATTTGGGTCAATCAACCCAAAGTTCTAACTTAATCAAATTAGAAATCAGCACTTAACCCGATTAGGGTTTAGTGATTGATGGTCCTCTTCAACTAATGAATCAGTTGAAACTAATCAATTATAATTAGTGGATCATTACCCATCAATATTATCAACAATTCTCCAAAGGGTCAACCCTGTTCAACACCTCCAAATGGTTTGAAACCATATTCTCTCATTCGGTTTGGTGAAACTGTTTGCCCTTAAACGGTTTGTAACCATTTGCTCCCAAACGGTTTGGGAAACCATTTGAGAAACTTTGTGGAAACCGTTTGGCCTAATAATTTATTGGGAAATGTGTCAAGATGATGTCATCATCATCTTCCATCATGCATCCAAGAACAACAGC
The DNA here is from genome assembly GCA_963693085.1 of Alisma plantago-aquatica. Classification (NCBI taxonomy): domain Eukaryota; kingdom Viridiplantae; phylum Streptophyta; class Magnoliopsida; order Alismatales; family Alismataceae; genus Alisma; species Alisma plantago-aquatica. The sequence goes on along the minus strand of OY856409.1, from coordinate 498,598,952 downwards.
CAATTTTCAAGGTAATTTCAGCAATGAATCAAAAGAGTACCAAAAAGAAGAAAATAATCAACAAATCATAGAGAATTTGATGCAATATCAATATTTAAGGGTTAAAGTTATAAAACCCGCCTCAAAATATGATCTCCAAGCTCCAAGATCCACGGCTCTAATGGTGGATGAAGTTCTAGCAACTGCCCAAGGTCCGTTCTTGAGCTTTTGGATGAATAAGTTGGCTAGGATTTGAAATCGAGTGAAGGAAGCAAAGAATCAAGCATTGATTTTGAGTTTTCACCATGAATCCATGGTGGAAGATGATCAAAAGATTAGAAACAGGTTAGAGTCTTCCTTCTCCTGCTCCTGAGCTCTCCTGTGGTCGGCCAAAGCAAATGAGAAAAGAAATTCCAAGGAAAAGATCCTTTAGTGGGTTGGAAAAGAAATATGTAAAAGGAATTTCAAGGAAAGAGAAAATGGATTTAATTCCTTTATTTCCAAAATTATTTCCACCACATCCCCCTCAATTCCTTGGCCACGAATCCCCCTTCATTATCTTGCAAAACCTCTTCATTATCCAAGAATTAGTGGAAAAGAAATTAAGCACCTTAGTGAATTTTATACTAATATCCAACTTTTAGTGGATAATACTTTTTATTATGATAATGTGAGTGGGCTTCCACTCAACCAAGATATTTTTGTGCCATAGAAAGGCACAAGCTCGTCCAATACTTTTCTATTTCATCCCTAAACTTTTGGTTGAAGGCTCCTTAATTAATTTATTTCTTTCTGCATTAAATTAAATTAAAGTTCCATTTATGCTTAGATCTTGATTATTTTAATATCAAGATTCTCTCTCCTCCAAGATAATTCAAATGAGATGCCCCTCTCATTTTATTTGATATTAATGATGCCAAGAAACATGGGGGACCTGGTATTTTGCATATAGAACCCTAGATTTTGGGTAAATTGCACATTACACCAAAACTAGGTTTTAATGCACAAGGATTGCTCTACAAGCTTTATCTTGGTGCCCAAGCTTGTGGAAACCATACCACTACATCATATTCATTCTTATGATGTCTCAATATTAGAGGAATATTTTATCAAGTGCACTTTTCAAGTTAACCCCTCAACCTGGGTAATTTGCACTTTAGTCCAAAATTAACAAAACAATGTTTCAACATTATTCAAAAAGGACTGAAAATGAAATATAAGTTCCTCAACAACCTGAATTACTTTTCAAAATATAAGAGTAAGCATCTAATCAAATTTATTAAGCCAAAACACCCAGGGTTAAAACATAACCCAGGTCAGGGATGTTACAATCTCTCTCTTGCGTACTCATATCAAGATTATAAGCAACCATTCAAACATCTATTCCACTCTCTCTCGAGATGAGGATAGATCTAATTATAAAAGAAGCCTCTATCTCGAGATGACAACTCAAAAACCTCACAGTAGAACATATGGTTAGAGCCTTAGCATTCCAACACTCTCGTACATTCATGCCACTCCAGGATACGGGATAAAAGTGATATTACTCTCTCAAGATATCAACAATCAAACATCACAAGATGGTTGCTAAGCATACAAGTGAAGCATTAAAATAGGTGCATAGAGATAATCTTGAAAATAATATGTATATTAAAGGGAAGGAGATAATATACATGTTGGGGGAGCCTTAGTGGCTACTCCCAAACCAAGTCAAGGCGTTTAGCCACTCATGTTAGTGGAAAACATGACAACGTTACAAACAGACAGATCCATAAGATACCACAAGGGGGGAAGGGGTACAGTAGGATGAGATGATAGATCTGGAAGAGAAGAAGTGTGATACTACACACAAATTATTCAGATCTAGATCTACCGTGTGGATGGCCTTCTCCTCTTAAGGAAGGAGCGAACGACAGTCTTCTCTCTCCTCAGCTTCCGCCTTTGGAGGAGCAAGACTAATTACAGTTGATCGGAGATGAGTCTGGAATGCAACAGTACTTTGTGGCCTCAGGATATGATCTCTCTGATCTGTTTCCTTGACAAGATAGATGGGTGTGCTATTTATAGGCACACTCCACCGACTTAGAATCACAGTCATGGTTTGTGATAAGTGGGGAAGAGACCGCGGTCGCGGTCTTGGCGATAACCGCAGTTGTGATCCTTTGATAACCACGGTCGTGGTTTTTCTGTTAAGTGAGGGAAAGACCATGATCGCGGTCACTTCCTTATTCCTCTCTGGTCACGGTCCATCTTGGTTGTGGTCCTCGTATTCCGGGGTCACCGTCTTTGAATAACCGTGGTCGCAGTCTCTGGATAACCGCAGTCGCGGTCTCTAGATAACTGTGGTCGCAGTCCCTGCTTATTGTCAGAGGCTTAGAGATGGTTGGTGCTTTGGAGTCGTGGTCACGGTACACAAAAACCACGACCTAAGTTGTGTCAATTCCTGAAATCATTTAAATAAGGCTTTAGTCAAAAAGATAGAGAAATTATGCGAAAAGTTAACTGAAGTTATAATAAAAGATGTGTAAAATATATATAGAAAGTACGTAAAGTACAATGTTATCAACTCCCCCAAACTTAAAATCAAGCCTGTCCTCAGGCTAAGTGTAGGTTCGAGAATTTAGAGAGAGAAATCATGAGAAATCTTAAAAGAAAACATAAAAGCATGACTGACATATCTCATCCTTGCATCAAGACTGTTGTTGCATGTATTCAATCCCTTAGGTCTCAATCTTCCCCCTTTAACCGGAGTTGCATAACCTCATTTTATCTGTCCTAACCTTCTATTGTAAAAGGTTTCTCCTTCTCAACTCATCCCTCCTCCCCTTAGCTAATGCCCATACTAATGCCAAATCTTTTTCGAATTGTAGCTTTCACACCTATTCTTTATTTTCAGCGGGCCCTATGCTAATGTGTATAGGTAGGCTAAAGGCTTTTGAGTGTTTTCCTCTATCCCCTAAACTTCTCACCCACAACTATCGTAGGAACAGTATTGCCCTTTTTGGGCTTCTAACTTTAAGTCAGGTGGTTGTGTGAGATTCCATTTAGGATTGGAGGTGTATAAGCTTGGCTTAAAGTTTCCACTTATGGGCACGACATATCTACATTCATGAGTGCAGCAATATACCGGCCATGCGGAAACTTCTGGCATCTTTTCGGGCACAACTCTCAAATATTTTTTTCTTTATTTATTTTTGGCTTTTTACATCTCTTTTCAGGCTTGGGTTTGGGGAGTTTTACTTCATCTTCTGGGCGGCCAAGCCTTTTTTAGAAATTCTTTGAAGAGGGTAGCTTTTTCCCTTTCTCTGGTGATAAAGATTTTCTGGTCAAAAGTGTCAGGTGAGGGTGGTTGGTCAGGAGTATGACTAGGTGAAGTTCTCTACTCTCTGAGGGTTTCATGAGTTAAGGATGTCACATTTACAACGTCTTATTGCAAGGATGAGATATAGCAGTATTGTTGTGACTATTGTTTTACTCATGCATTCTTGTGTATGTCCCTCATATTCTTCTCTCTCAAAGGATTGGAATACTACATTTAGAAAAATTGGTGAGAGAAAGTGAGCTTCTAAAAGGTTAGTTGTAACAAAATTTCAAATTTTCAATTTCAAAATTTTTCAAAATTTTGGTGGTAAAAAGGGGTAAAAGGAAAAAAAGGATGGTAAATGTACCTTTGTAGCTCGTTTATTACTCCTCCCCCAAACTTATCCTGCACCCCATCCTGGGGGTGTCAAAATTTGAGTAAGAGGTATAAATGGGCCTTCTTTCTTTGCTTATTTGTTGGGGAGTGCCCATTTGGACTCCAGGAGCATGTTGGCGTAGATACCCCTAAGTGCATGGTATTGCTCGTACTACATATTCTCCACCTTGAAGCCGATAGTGGCAATTGCTACCATCCACGATAGGCAAAAGAACCCACAGTCATTTAATAGGGGTACCTGCTGGGGGCTTCTGTGGCAGTATTGAGTCTTCTTGAAGTCCTTGCCTTCTGTGATGACGTACCCTCTGTAGTGCTTCCTTATCATCTCTACAATGGCTTCCATTCATGTATTTGCCTTTTCTTCTGTAGGGGACTTTGTTGCTATCATATTTGTCTTTTTGTTGGGAGTGAAGGCTGCATCAGAGCTATTATATAGAACTGCATTATTTTTCATGAGGTTGAGATGCAGCAAAGTCCAGTGGTTTTCATGAAGAATCGACAAGAAGATGTGCTCTGGCGTGGCTGCCTCAAGTCATCGTTGCAGCCGCTCCATCTCTCCTGTCTTCTTATCTTTTAATATGTCATCTACCAGTAGGAAATACACCATGTGTGAGTTTGGCATTGTGTCCCCTAACAATGCCTGGTAGGCTGACATCGTATTCACAGAAAGATACCCTCCAATTTTCAAAGTTTTGTGGAGGTCATCTTTTAATACGTAAATGTCATTTCATTGAAAGATGACATCTCCTGGCGAGTTGTCTTCTTTCAGAGAACTCATAATTATCATTAGCTCTTCCAATGATAGGTTGAAGTAGCTCCATCTGTCAAAGTTCTCAAAAGAAGGTGTGATTTCTCCTACCGACCCATCTGGTCTATCGTCCTCCAGTTCTTCTTCTTCAGCTTCTTCTTCCGTGGGTTGTTCTTCTACAGGAGGAACTTCAGGAGCTTCTTCTACTGAAGGCTACTTTTGTTCTTCTTCTATCTACATTACAGCTTCTTCAGTCTATGCACCCTAGCCCGCTTTCCAAGTTGTAGCTCTGGCCGGTTCAGACAGATCGACCCACATGGTCTATAGTTGCTCCCTTCAAGTTACCTTTTTGGGAAGAGGGATGTCCATGTGAAGCTTGCGGGGTATGGCATCTATAGGCATTGTCAGATCATTGAAGAACTGATGATCATAGATGACTTCCATGACATATAAAATCCGCAATCCATGCAGGTCCTCCACATTCAGATCTTCTAGGGGGATGCCCTTGTTGTTGGCTTCCATCATGCGTAGAATGATGAAGGTGCAATCCCCTAAACTAGCTTCTTCTTGGAGAACGTTCTAGTTGATGGAGAATAATTCCAAGACCCTTGGAATTTTGTGCCCGCCTCCTTGATAGCTCGTTGTAGGCATATCAGGATCTTTAAGGTGTCCCTAGCATCCTTCTTTTTGTAGAACAGAGAGGTGTTGTCCATCTCAGCTGCACAGTAGTTGAGCACCGTCGCCTTACGTTTTGGTAGATCGATGACGATTAGTGCCCAATGTTTTGCATTTCGAATGGGAAACATCATAGTTTTGGTATCTTTCCCCCCAGACAACCACTTTTAGCTCAGCCATGTCCGCCGCCATGTATTCCTCTTTATAAAACAGGCTCGCCGGGTGTGTGGTTCCATTGAAGATCGGCTGCAGCTTGTCCAAGTGCAAGAATTCTTCCAGGATGGTGGCGCAAAGTACTTTGAACATTTTCTTGTGTACTTGCGCCCTTTCTAAGAAAACCCCCCAGAAGTCATCTCTGGATAGACGTCTACCCTTATTGTTATACATAATGTTTGATCCAGGTAGATCGTCATCGAGGAAATCTTCCAGGACATGGACATCTCTACAGGAGATGCACAATATGGTCGTCTTGTCCATGTCCTTCATCTTGCAAGGTAGAGGGGGAGTTGTTGTAGGTATCTCTATCCGAGCTTCAGCTTGTCTCTCCCTAGCAGGCTCATCTATGCAGAAGACTGCTAGCCTGCCATCCTTGTCCACAGATGTTGCCTCCTGTGTTTTCGGTGTCGAGGCTTCTTGTATAGTGGGCATAGCCCTTGCCACTTGTTCAGCAACGTTTAGCGTTGGTTGTGTTGTGGCTACTAGTCCAGCTACCTCTGAGGAGGCTTTAGCAGTAATGCCCTTGGCGTGACTTTCCTCAGAGGCCTATCCCTGCCTGGCTTCTGCCATCATCTTCAGAGTTGCCTCCAACTTCCCATCATAAATTTAGTCGTGATGCTCATCATGAGGATGGAAGAGGAAATCATTGCTTTCTTCAAACCCAACCCCCAGTTCAGCAATCATTCTGTCTAGCTCTTCTGCTTGGGCTGAGCTGAGCTCTACGACCACCTCCTCCTGATGACCAGCTGCAATATGCCCTCTTAGAGTTGGAGAGCATGCTCGAGGGGAGAGGTGATGTTCTGCCTGATGCTTATCTTCATTGGCGCCTTCATCCATTACTTCCTCTGGGTTATAGTTGAGGTCAAACCCCCTTGATTGTGCTGCGTGCTTCTCATTCTGGGGGTCTGTTGGCTGGGTCCCTTTTTGTTCAGCTACGGGAGATGCCTTCTTGCTTGTGCTCCCGACTTTTGTTGTGTCGACTCCTGTTGTGTTAGCTCTCGCGCCTGACCCACCCATGTTGTCGTCGTGGCTGGAGGGGCTGGCTAATGAGCATGCTAAGCAATCTGGGTGCTTAGTCTTCTTTTTCTCCCGTTGGGCTTTGAGTTCTTCATGCTCCTGTTTGAGCTTCTAGCGGACTTCTTGTATGCCCTGGTGCTCTTCTTCGAGGGCAGACATCACTTCTTTGTAGTCGCGGTGCATTTTTTTGTTGTCTGTGTGGATGGCCTGCCCCTCTTTCTGTAGGATCGTCATCTCCTCCTGCATCTTTTTCAGCATCCCCATTATTATCCATTGATTACTTAAAACTTTTTAGATGAAGTCTGAGAATGCTGCCATCTTATCATCCAACACTTGTACCTGCGTTGTTAGGGATGACAAAGATATAGAAATGTTATCATTTATAGTGTTGGTTTGATGCATGTGTTCACACATTGCATCAAACCTTGTACCTAAAGCACCCCCGAAAGAGGATGCTTGTCATTGTTGCGGGTGCAGCTGTTGCTCCGCACATGTTGTCGATAAGCTTGGCACAGTTGGCTGCTTAGGTGGCAGTGGTGGGGGTGTCTCTCCTGACTTGCCCTTCATCTACAGCTGCTTCCTGTACGGCCCAGGAGCCTTGTCTTTCTGGCTCTGCCTCCAGTACATTTGTTGGTTGTGGGGCTTCTTCTGTAGCCTTGCCCTTCCCCGCCTCTTCCTCCACTAAAATGGTTTCCTCTTATGGATTGGGAGAGGTGGGGTCTACAACCCTTGCACCAGGTTGTTGTTCTACGACCGTCTCTTTCTCAACTGGCTTGATGGTGGTGTCTATCTTCTTCTTCTCCACTGCTAGTTTCTTTCTTAGCTCATGGTTCTTCTTTTTTGCTTTTAGGGATGGGGCACTGCTATCCCCTATCATGGGTGCCAGATCTGTCATTGTGCTAGCGTGCAGCGCCCCAGAGCTCATTTTCTCAACATCATCAAGAGTAGGCCACCGACTATGGGCTTCATAAAATGTCATCCCAATGAGGGGGAGAGGTTTCTTTAATCCTTTATTCTTGAAGTTTGTCTTCTCCCCCTTCACATCCAGGATTCCAATGCTGGAAAGGGGCTTGATGTACGTCAATGCTTTGTTGTCCCTCCATTTCTTCATATTTTTGGATTTCTCCTTCTTCAAGCAGGTAATCGACAATCATTGTAATTTAACCGCCCATACAGAAGGCAGAATTTCTCTTCAGGTCACCGCTTACTGCCACTGACAGTCTTCTAATTAGAATTCTACCGATGTTTATCGGTCGTTTGTTGATCATATACCATATGAGAAAGTGGTCTCCTTTGTTGACTATCCCAATTTCTGATCTGGCATCTATGGTGAAGGTGGTGATCTTCTGTATTATTCTGATGAAGCAGGAGGTGATCTGGGAGGTTTTGGAGTTCTTTGCGTTGTGTTTCTCCTCCCCAATCAACTCGTTCCACATGGCATTGTTGTCGTATTCAGCAACTTCTCTTTCTCCTGGAGTAGTTGAACAGGCTCTGGCTTCTTCTTCTATTGTTGTGAATATCCTGTTCAGGTCTGCCTCTGTCACTGTGTGGGTTTCGCCACCTAGATGTACTTGGAGCATGAAGTCACCACCTCCTGTTGCTCCTGACTCGCTACTGGAGGCGGCCTTCTTATGCGAAGACAAAAACTCCAGAGTCATCCTCGTGTAGGACTTCACTTTGTGCGTGCAAATAATTCAGAGATTTGCACCCTCCAGGAACTTTATCGTCCTATCATATATCGCCATCTTCTTGAAGTCCTCCACGTTGAAGTAACATGTTGGACTGCATTCTTTGTTCGAGGACATCCAGTCATAGGAAGACTAGTGTACTACGTCCTGGGGCACGATTGATGGCTCTCCTTTTTGCGTACAAATTTCTCCTACTGCCTCCTCTGCCCTTGCTTTCTTGCTGGGCTTGGCGTCCTTTGGTGCAGCTTTTCACTTTTTTCCATGCATCGGGCTTCCCGACTCTTCTGGTCAGTATTAGGAAGTCTTTGTCTCCTCTGATTTTTTCTGTTTCTTCTCAGGACTCCCCTTGTGGTAGCTCCCCCATTATCCTTTGATACTGTGCTAGTCACAGCTGCATCGCCACCCTTTTTGGCACTAGCAGAGTGGTGTCCCTTTTCAGAGCTTTTGACAAGCTCTTGACGATCTTCTCCACTTCCTTCAAGGAGTTGGCCTTCTGGTATAGCGGGTCGCTTGTGGTAGGAGAAGACATTTTGTAAATTAAAAACGTCAAAGGCAATTAGGTCATGAAGGTGATTTTCATTAACAGGATAGTTATAGTTTAAACAACAGGAACCGTAGTCACAGTTTTAATCGCGGTCGCAGTTATGGGTCATAAGGGAGAATCGCAGTCGCGGTTGTCTTGGCGTAGAGCAATCGCGGTCATGATTCTTTTGGTGAACCTTATGTTACCCAAGTCGCGGTTTCCTGAAGAAAGACCATAGTCGTGGTTATTACTGTGGTCACAATTTTTATCGCGACCGCGATTATAATCGGGGGTGTGGTTTTTCTTCAAGCAAGGCTAATCTTGACATCGTTTTGAGTTTTGGATGAACATCGTGGTCGCGGTTATGATCACGATCATGGTTTTTCTTGAAGGGACCGCAGTCGCGGTTAAGATAACCGTGACCGGTTCATCTTCTCCTGACTCTTCAGTTTCTAACTAATCGTTCATTCTTCATTCACAATAACATCCATTATTCCATTTTTAGGGTTTTAAGGAGGTTTTCTCTTTTAGGGGAAACAACAAATAGGGCGTGTGTTCGGCAAACTAGAATAGTGATGGTTGACCATCGCCCGCCGGGAAACAGCTTCGTGAGGGGTGTTAAGAGAAAAGGAGGGTTACCGTGATGATAGAATCGGGTGCGGTGGTGGAAAGGAAGCAAGATGCAGCGGCGACCACCGGCTACTCTACGATAACGAATTATCTGTCAATGTCAGGAGCGTAAGGTAGCATTTTCAAGATAAGAGATAGCTCGGCAATGAGAAGCACAAAGAAGAACGAGGAGTTACCTTGTCGACGGGTGCAGTTGTGACGGCGACAACGATCGTGGGTGGCAAACGGCGGACTCGCGGCGACAGGTTGCAGGTTTTAGTTCGACGCAGAGGTTAGGTCTAGGGTTTATGATGAGAATGATGATAATGTGAAGAACTGAACATTTGGGGTTTAAAGGTATTTATAGACATTAATAAAGTGACCAAACTAACCAAGGGAAAAGACCGCGGTCACGATTATGATCGTAGTCACAGTTTCCCTTGAAGGAACCGCAGTCGCGGTTTTTCTGTTGAAGAGAAAGATCATCGTCGCAGTATTTCAGATCGATACGGAGAACCGCAGTCTCAGTTTTGTTTAAGCAAATGTAAAACTGTTGTCGTTGTTATAACTATGACCAGATCGAACAAAAGTCAATTCTTTAGGTGGAACTTGAAATACTTAAAAGAAAAAGAACATGTACATCAAAAGGAAGAAAATTTAAACAAAGAGAAAAAGCAAGAGAAAACAAAGATAAACTTGGGTTGCCTCCCAAGAAGCGCTTGCTTTAAAGTCTCTTAGCTAGACTTCATAAAACTTCATTCTTTGGGTACTGCAGCTGGGTGTGGTAATTCTTCATTGCATCTCTCCTCTGGCTGGCTTGGTTCCTCCAAATCCATCTCAGATCTTCTCACAAAGGCCTGATCTTCATAAAACCTTTTTACCCTGTGTCCATTAACCTTGAAGATTCCAGTTTTCTCTCCCTGGATCTCCATTACTCCTTATGGGTAGATTTTTATAGCAGTGAAGGGACCTGACCACCTAGTTCTTAGCTTTCTAGGGAACAACCAAATGCTAGAGTTGAAGAGGAGTAATTTGTCTCCTTCAAGAACATCCTTGTTCTTTAGGTGGGTGTCGTGCCACACCTTGGTCCTTTGTTTATGAATTCTTGCATTTTCATAGGCGTGTAATCTCAATTCTTCTAATTCTTGTAGTTGCAGATAACGCCCTTGGCCAGCCTTTTCCATGTCCATGTTCAGAAACTTAATTGCCCAGAGGGCTTTGTGCTTGAGTTCCAAAGGTAGATGGTAGGATTTCCCATATAAGAGTCGATAGGGTGTAGTTCCAATGGGGGTTGTGTAGGCAGTTCTATATGCCAAAAGGGCATCGTCCAACTTCATCGCCCAATCCTTTCTTGTTCTGCTAACGGTCTTTTCAAGAATTTGCAGCAGTTGTCTGTTTGACACTTCCACCTACCCTGAAGTCTATGGGTGGTAGGGTGTAGCAACTTTGTGTCTGGCTCCTTACTTTTTTAGTAACTTTTCAAATTATTTTTCCCCAAACTTATAACAGTGTGTGGTACACCAAATCTTGGGAAAATTGTTTTCTCTCCGTATAATAGCCTTGGAGTCACATGTTTGGGTGGCAACAACTTCCACCCATTTTGAAACATAGTCGACAACAATGAGGATGTATTTATACCCTTGGGATGGTGGGAATGGGCCAATGTAGTCGATCCCCCATACATCAAAAATTTCTACTTCAACCCACTCTGCTATAGGTGTTTCGTTTCTTTTCTCGATATTCCCTGTCATATGACATTCCTTGCAAGTTTTTACATATGCAGCAGCATCATTAAATAGTGAAGGCCATTAGAATCCTGATTGTAGGACTTTGGCAGCTGTCGTTTCACTTCCCAGATGTCCTCCATAGGGTGAGGAATGGCATTCCCTCATAATATCAGGCACTTCCTCTTCAGCAATACATCTTCTGTATAAATTGTCAGAGCATCTCTTGAAGAGCATAGGATCATCCCAATAGTAATTCTTTATATCGGAGAAGAGTTTCTTTTTCTAATGGTAAGTTATCTCTGGGGGTAACTTCGCACAAGAAAGATAATTGCAAATATCTGCGAACCATGATAATTTTTGTTCTTTGACTTCTACCATGAGCAAAGCCTCATCTGCATAGTTATCATTGACGGGTGGCTCATTCTTGTCTTCAACAAAAATCCTTGACAAGTGGTCGGCAACTACATTTTCCGCCCCTTTCTTATCAATGATCTCGTGATCGAAATCCTGGAGTAATAAAGCCCACCTTAGCAACCTAGGCATAGTATCCTTTTTCTACATTAGGTATCTAATAGATCTGTGGTCAATATAGACCTTTACTTTTGCTCCAATCAGATAAGACCTGAATTTGTCAAAGCAAAAATGATGGTGAGCATCTCTTTCTCTTTGGTTGTGTAATTTATCCATGCTTCGTCAAGACTACGACTAGCATAGCAGAGGACATGGTGTTTCTTGTCTTTCTTCTACCCCAGGACTGCTCCTACGACGTAGTCACTAGCATCACACATTAGCTCAAAGGGTAGCTCCCAATATGGAGCTTGAAGAATAGGTGGGGTTACAAGCACTTCCTTCAAAGTCTGAAAAGCCTTCAAACAATCATTTGTAAAATAAAATTCTACATCTTTGATTAGTAGATTTGACAAGGGTTTTGAAATCTTCAAAAAGTCCTTTATGAATCTTCGATAATAACCAGTGTGTCTAAGAAAACTTCGCACTACAATCACAGACTTAGGTGGAGGTAGTTGAGAGATAGCTTCAGGCTTGCTGACATCTTCTTCAATTCCTCTTTTTGAGACCTTGTGGCCCAGGACTATGCCTTCTTGCACTATAAAATGGCATTTTTCCCAGTTGAGAACCAAGCTCTTATCTTCATAGAGTTGCATGACCAACGATAGGATTTTCAAACAACCATTAAAGTCTCATCCATTGACAAAAAAATTGTAAATAAAGACTTCCACAGTGTCCTCCAGAAAGTCTGAGAACATCAAGATCATGCAACATTAGAATGTTATAGGAGCATTGCACAGTCCAAATGGAATTCTTTGGAAAGCATAGGTACCATATAGACAAGTGAAGGTAGTCTTCTCCTGGTCATTAGGTAGGATAGGAACTTGGTAAAATCCAGAATAACCATCTAAAAAGAAGAAGTATTCATGATGCGCCAGTCTTTCTAGAACTTGATCGATAATGGGTAGCGGGTAGTGACCTTTCTTCGTTGCATGGTTTAGCTTTCGATAGTCTATGCACATTCTCCACTCGGTGATAGTCTGGGTGGCTACTTCATCTCCTTTATCTCCCTTCACAATAGTCATTCCCCCTTTCTTTGGCACAACATGAATAGGGCTCACCCAATTGCTATCGTTGATTGGGTAGATAATACTTGCATCTCTTAGCTTGATGACTTCCTTCTTTACAACCTCTTTTAACATTTGATTCAGCTTCCTCTGGGGTTGAAATAGGGGTTTTGCTGACTCTTCTAGATTTATGTGGCACATACATAGAACAGGGTTAAGTCCCTTGATATCATCCACAGAATACCCTATAGCTTGCCTATGGAGCCTTAGCTCCTTGAGAAGTCTTTCCAATTGCTCTTCAGTCAGACTAGCGTTAACTATAATAGGGTTTCTCTCCTCGTGATCAAGAAATTCATACTTCAACCCTTCTGGCAACTGTTTCAGTTCCGGTTTGGGTTTAGGTGACTTCTCTTCCACTGGTGTCAGTTCTAGAGAAGCATACTTGACAGTCTCGATAACTTCCTCTTCCTCGCTCAGATCTCCTTCATCTTGATTTCAGTAGTCAAGGATCTCAGTAACCTCAGGGTCTTTGATTTCCAAATCACGATTGTTTAACACCCTCATAACAGGGTCTACTACTGATGTATCGTCTTCTACTTCTTCACAATATTGGTTGTAGCTATCCATGAAGTAAGCAGATTCGAGAAGGTATGGTTCCTTTATGGCATCTTTTACATTGAAATCAATGTGGTCATTTTCGACCCTCAGAGTTATGATTCCTTCTGTGACATAAATTAGAGCCCTCCTGGTTTCCAAGAAAGGACGTCCAAAGATGATAGGGCATTTAGGGTCTTCAATAGTGTCAATGACAACAATGTCACATGGGATGAAAAATCTTCCCACGCAAATCAGAACATCTTCAACTACTCCCACGAGTCTTTTGAAGGTATGGTCTGCCAACTCGATTCTCATATTGGTCCTGACCATATTATTCAGTGTCAATCTTTGTGCAAGCCTTAAAGGCATAAGATTGATATTAGCCCCCAAGTCAGTAAGACCCTTCCTTTCGATGTTATCCCCTATAGCAAAAGGTATAGTAAAGGCTCAGGAGTCCTTCTTCTTGGTAGGTAATTCCGCCTTTACAAAAGCAGTTGAATACTGGCGAGATGCACTGTTTCAATCCTTCCTCCTCTTCTTTTCTTTGTTATTAAGTCCTTGAAAAACTTGTCATATGTTGGCATTTCTTCTAAAGCATCCAGAAATGGCACATTGAGGTTGAGCTTTTTCACCGACTCCATAAACTTTTCATACCCCTTTTTGAGATGTGCCTTTATGAGTTTATACAGAAATGGCAATCTCGAGGAGTATCGACTCCTTTTGGTTAATATGTCCTCCACAAGATCTAGTTCTCTACCTTGAGCTTGTTGTTCTTCTCCTTCGGCTGATTTCTCTATATTAATCTCTGGCTCCGGTTCTTCATGTATCGTTGCCTCAGGGCGCTCTACCATCCTTCCCGATCTAAGGACTGCCATCTTAGCAGACTTGGTATTAGATGATATCTTCCCTGAAGGGTTCTTCACTAGCTCGACCAACTGAGTGAGTTGGTGGTCTATTTGGCGTTGATGTGTTTGCATATCCTCCATTTGGACCTGCATCGTATTCAGGATGCCAGAGTTGGACAGTGCACTTTGTGCTAGTTGATTGTTTATCATGTCATATCTCTTGATGAAATCAAATATTTGGCCCACTAAGTTAGGTGGACTATTGTTCCTTGTCTGACTCTTTCCTTGAGCTTGTCCTTGTCCTTGACTTGTGATTGCAACTTGGTAGTTTTGATACTTCCCTTGACCTTGATAGTTGGTTTTGTTTGCCTGGAAAGTACTTGTTTTGGTGTATTGACCTTGTCCACCTTTCTTCTCAAACCCTGGTAGTTTCTTGGGTGGATTATTCAACTGATGCAAATTCTTCGCAGCGTCCTTGTTGCCATAACTGAAACCTGGGTGATCTGGTCTCTTAAAGTTAGCATAAGAGACATTTTCAGTTACCTCCTCCTCAGACTCGCTTTCACTTGATTCTTCGGGTCACGTGTATATGCTGTTATCTATTTTGTGCCCACCTTCGCCGCAAGTGACACATTTCATCACTTTTTCCACGTGCTTCTTTCCCTTTCCCCATGATTCCTTTAGCTGTCAAATATCAATGGCTATCTTTTGTATCTGATATGTGATTTCCTCGAGAGCCTTCGATTCAATTAACGGCCCTTCATTGGTGGCCTTTTTGGCACAACCTCTGTCGGTCCTGTCATAGTCAATCCCAGATTGTAACTCAGCCATGTTTTCGATGATTTTCTTGGATCTACTAGGCTTTTTACTGAGTAAGTCACTTCCTACTACTGCATTTAGTGAAACTCTCTCGTCTGGTGTTAAACCATTATAGAACGTCATTATTAGGAAACCCTTCTTATAATTATGGTGAGGGCAATCTCTCTGATACTCTTGGTACCTTTCCCAAGCTTCATGTTGATTATCACCTGGTTTCTGCGCGAAAGACATGATCTTCTTCCTGTTACAAATAGTCTTCTCTGTGGGATAGAACTTGTTCACAAAAGTATCAGCCAATGTGTTCCATCCATTGAAAGATTGATGCGGTAATCCAAGGTACCAGGATAGTGCCTTGTCCTCTAAGGAGAAAATGAAACCTTTGCAATAAATGACTTCTTGCGGAAGTCCCTGCATCCTGATGGTATCGCAGATATTCTTAAAAGCATCGAGATGATTGTAAGGGTTATCGTTCTTTGAACTCCCTCGGAAGCTTTTGTTCTGGATCATAGAGATTACAGCTAGCTTTAGCTCGAAGTTTGCTGCATCAAATCTTAGGATGATCACTGGAAACCTTGAGTTGTTGGCTTTTGTTGCAGCCAATTCCCAAAGTGTTTTCTCCTCCTCCTCCTCATCGTCTTCGCTATCATTGTTCCCGCGATTTCACTCGAGATTGTTATGGCTTCTTTTGTGCCTGCGACGATGGTGATGCTCCTCGTAGTGAAGATCGTCGTCATCATGCCACTCTTCTTGCTCTTGATATTGATGGCCATCATTGTAATGACCACCTTTGTCTTCATCGGTTGTTGGTGGAGGTAGGTGTTGTTCATTCCTCTCATTCTGCTCGTCGCCTGAAAGGGCCACGCGAGGCGGCATGGCAAAAAGGAGTAAAGTCGAACAAGTTGCTTCTTCCTGGGTACCTAAATAGATCATACAATCAAGTTAGGAAATTGAACTGGTCCGAATGAACTACCTAGGTTAGCAATCTTAAAGTAACTGTGTTGTCAAGCTTATTGCTAAGCTTCAGGCACAGGAGTATAATAAGAGAAAACGAGTTCTTAATAGTACCATTTTGCCTTTTCACCGGCAACGGCGCCAAAAAGTTGATCGACCTAAATTGCACATCCAAAAGGAGTGGATTCAGAGTAGTCGGAATTTTAAAGAGATAACCTGACTCTCAGGGCCCCCGCAACGATAAACGGGGTCCGATGTAGCAATCGAGGTTGAACACAAGGACAAGGTTGGTCGTGTTAAGAATGTAGAATCAAAAACTCTTATACTCCAGCCAAAGAGGGTGTATAAAAGGTGTTCCCTAATGAATAGTAGCACATAAACAAGGACAGTAAAACAAAAAGAAGCAAAAGAAACAAACTGTAAACAAGTTTATGGGGGAAAACTTGGGTTGGGGATCACCAACTAAAGCACCTCACCAACATGTAACATTGTCTCTCTCTCTTGCATACTCATATCAAGATTACAAGCAATCATTCAAATGTCTATTCCACTCTCTCTCAAGATGAGGATAGATCTAAGTCTAAAAGAAGCATCTATCTTGAGATGACAACTCATAAACCTCACAAAAGAACATACGGTTAGAGCTTAGCATTCCAACACTCTCATGCATTCATGCCACTTCGTGATAGGGGATAAAAGCGATATTACTGTCTTGAGATATCAACAATGAAACAACACAAGATGGTAGCTAAGCATACAAGTAAAGCATTAAAACATGTGCATGGAGATAATCTTGATAAGAATATGTATATTCAAGGGAAAGAGACAATATACATGTTGGGGGAGCCTTAGTGGCTACTCCCAACCCAAGTTAAGGCATTTATCCGCTCATGTTTGCGGACAACATGATATCGTTACAAACAGACAGATCCATAAGATACCACGAAGGGGGGGAGGGGTACAACAGGATGAGATGATAGATCTGGAAGAGAAGAAATATGATACTACACGCTACTTCTTCATATCTGGATCAACCGCGTAGATGGCCTTCTCCTCTTAAAGAAGGAGCGAACGACACTCTTCTCTCTCCTCAGCTTCTGCCTTTGGAGGCCCAAGACTGATTACGGTTGTTCGGAGATGATTCTGGAACGCAGGAGCACTTTGTGGCCTTGGGATCTGATCTCTCTAATCTGCCTCCTTAACAAGACAGACGGGTGTGCTATTTATAGGCACACTCCACTGACATAGAATCGCGGACGCGGTTTGTGATAAGTGGGGAAGAGACTGTGGTCACGGTCTTGGTGATAACCTCACTCACAATTCTTTGATAATTGCGGTCGTGGTTTTTCTATTAAGTGAGGGCAAGACCACGATCGCGGTCTCTTCCTTCTTCCTCTCTGGTCACGGTCCATCTTGGTCGCGGTCCTCCTATAACCGTGGTCGTGGTCTTTGAATAATTGTGGTCGCAGTCTCTGGATAACTGTGATCGCTCTCTCTGGATAACCGCAGTTGCGGTCCCTACTTATTGTTAGAGGCTTCGAGATGGCTAATGCTTTGGAGTCACGATCACAGTATGCAAAAAATGTGACCTAAGTTGTGTGGATTCCTAAAATCATTTAAACAAGGCTTTAGTAAAAAAGATAGAGAAATTATGCAAAAAGTTAACTGAAGTTATACTAAAAGAGGTGTAAAATATATATAGAAAGTACGTAAAGTACAGTGTTATCAGGAACCGATGCCCATTTTATACGATGCGTCCTATATAAACTTTGTGGGATCTAAAATTTTATTATAGTCTATAGGTGGCATTTCTCTTGCCGTAATTTTTTTAGGGGTTGGGTTTTGAAAAGGAGTGAGAAAGCGATATTGTATTTTGATTGGTTTTCCTATAGAATAAGTATTAGATGCATCCTATACTACTGACTACCTATAGGAAACAACACCTATTTTATAGAAGGTGTCCCATAGAAACTTGGAGGGATCTAATAGAATATCATTATAGTGTATAGGTGGTGTTTCTCTCTCTGTAATTTTTTTAGGGGTTGGGTTTTGAAAATGAGTGAGAAGGAGATATTTTATTTTGATTGGTTGTCCTATAGAATAAGTATAGGACACGTCCTATACTACTGGTTGTCTATAGGAACTGACTCCGATATGTCCTATAGAAACTGGTAGGATCTAATGGAATTTCATTATAGTGTACTGGTGGCATTTCTCACTTTGTAATTTTTTAAGGATTGGGTTTTGAAAAGGAGTGAGGAGATATTGTATTTTGATTGGTTGTCCTATAGAATAAGTATAGGATGTGTCCTATACTACCGACTATGTATAAGAACCAACACCCATTTTATAGGACGCATCCTATAAAATCTTGGTAAAATCTAATCGAATTTCATTATAGTGTGCATGTGGCATTTCTATCTTTGTATTTTTTTAGGGGTTGGATTTTGAAAAGGCGTGAGAAGTTGATAAAACCAAAACTAGTGTTGTAGTTTATTTCTTCTTCAATTATTGGAATCTTTTCTCCCATGTTTCAGACCCAACAAAAGGCATATCCATTCTTGTTAATCATGTACGAGGTGATTCTAAGAGGATGAAGTTCCTTATAAATCTCCTACAATATCCAACTAGCCCTTGACAACTTTTGATATCAGAAGGAGTTCTTGGTTGCTCCTACTGAAGAAAAGATTCCACTTTCTTATTATCTACACTAACTTCTTCTCCTGATATGACATGTCCAAGAAAGGAAAATTCAGACAATCAAAACTCACATTTGTTGAACTTCATTTACAATAGATGTGTCTCAATAATTGAAAATCTTTCCTCAAATGATGCTCATGTTGTTTTGCATCTCTAAAATATATAAGGTTGTCATCTATAAATACTACTATGAACTGATCTAGATATGGACTGAAAATTCTATTCAATGTGTACACAAAAACTACAAGAGTACTTGCCAGTCCAAAGTACATGACTACAAACTCATAATGTCCATATCTTATCCTAAAGGATGACTTAGGTACATCTGATGTCTTTATCCTAAACTAATGACAACCTGATGTGAGATCTATAATTTAAAATATTATTTCTCCACACAACTAATCAAATAGATCATCAACCCTAGGAAAGGATATTTATTCTTAAAGTTTATCTAAATTAGTTACCTACAGTTTATGCATAACTGCATAGTTCCATCCTTCTTTTTCACAAAAAACATTAGATCTCCCCAAGGTGATGTACTATGTTGAATGAAACCCTTATCTAGTAACTCTTGCAACTGAGTTTTAATTCCATTAACTATGTAGGTTCCATCTTGTAGGCTGAAAATGCTATTGGGTGACAACAAAGTAGAATATGTATCTTAAATTCAACATCTCTCTCTATGGTAGAATTGGTAACTCATCAGGAAAACATCTAGAACTCACACATTATGGGAACGTCCTCTATCAAGATTGTTCTTTTATCCGCCTTTATATCTACCACATGTTCTAAAAAGGCATCACACCTTTTTTCATCATCTTATTATCTACAACAATTGATATCATGCACGTAGGTAAGACTTTCCAATCTCTAGTAATGATATAGGAAAAAACACCTTCTTGAAAGATAGACTCTTTATTCCAACAATTCAATTGAACATGATATGTCTGAAGGAAATTTATACCCAAAATTGTTTGAAAAGAATTAAGGTTATGATTTTAACCGCTATGGTATACCGATTGAGACTTAAAATATATATCTGATATACTTCTATCAAAATTGTTTTTTCACCTTACGATACTCTTAACAACAATTCATAAGAGTAATCCCAAGTTAAAAAATTTAGTCCAAAGATATCTATATTAAAGAATGTATTGCACTAGGATATACCAAAACTATAACTGAAATGTTGTTAAAAAGAAGTATCTCACATGTAACAACTTTGGGCAAGACTACCACTTTAGATGTGGTCATAGAAACAATATGTCTAGTAATGCTCCCTCTGTCATGGTGTCCTCACTATCCACTACTTATACTAGGTGCTCTCCCTTCTAGAGCTTGAAGCCATCGAAGATTGTGGTCCTCTAGTTGGAGTCTACCTCTATGTAAGTTTGAAACTTAGACTACAAACTTTGTACTGATGTAATTTGGAGCTTAGAACAATATTTCTCAAAATTACCCATTTGTCCATAGTAGTGACATCCTTGAAATTCAGTTCCCTAATGATGACCAGAGTGTGTCCTACCACAAGTATCACACATAGTTGTATCTTGTCTTTGCATTTCTATCACCAACAATGATGATATTGAAGGACTTGATGGAGGTACCCACCTAGGTGATGTATTCTATCTGCTAGGGTTGGATCTCTCTCAACTATGAT
Source organism: Alisma plantago-aquatica (assembly GCA_963693085.1). Lineage (NCBI taxonomy): Eukaryota > Viridiplantae > Streptophyta > Magnoliopsida > Alismatales > Alismataceae > Alisma > Alisma plantago-aquatica. Next base: position 498,578,927 of record OY856409.1, on the reverse strand, counting down.
AAGTACAATATCAGTAGAATTGGATCCTTGACTTCTAAAACAACCAAGACCCAGTCTTATTTTGGAAAAGAATCAACCACCTCCTTTGTATCCACCAGTACTATGTCCTCCTCTACCGAAATTTGTGATCTTTTTCTTCCCTCACAATGCTTATCAGCACTAAATGACTCCTCAATACATCTTTCTATATCAAAAAATTCCCCAAAATGTTCTCTATCCCTTAAACCAACTTTTTATATAGTGTGTCGAATCTATGGACTTAAACCCACTTGAAAGTCCTACATTTCTCCATGTCACTCAGTACAAGTTGTGGGTGAAGTTAACCAACCTCATAAAATACACCGCATACTCACGAACTGTCATGTTGTAATGTCTTATACTTTCCGGTTGTCTGTGTTTATCACTCTGGAATGTAGGAGGGAAATACTTCAGGTGAAACTCACCCACAATGTCCATCCATGTCATCATTGTATTTCTCCTCTTATTTTCTACTCCATGCCACCATAACCCAGCATCTTTGTTACAGAACCATTCTTACCCTAATTCCAGTCCCATTTTGAGTGGCCCAAAGACATCATGCACACATGATATCCCATACTAAATGACATTCTATTTTATTGAAATGGATCATAAAGTTTATCACATATGGGTTCGTAGGCAACATGAAAAATGAATGCATAACAAGATGTGGCAACTACAATTAGATGCTACATCCCATTTACATACAATCCCATGTGACGATTTGATGTGGTGTAGCATTCTTTATTCTATAAGATAATAGATGAAACAACATACTAGTAGGTTCATAAACATCAGATCCTTTGTGGCCTAAAATCATAAACTTCAATACATAATTAATACAATGCATTGGTATGCTATTAAAAATACTTAAAATAGTTTGATAACAAAATAGTATACTTGGAAATACTTACATTCAAATAATCAACAAGGGATTGAAAACATTATTTATTTGATAAGATTTTATTATGGCTTTTCCCATTATGCTGATATCAACAAGTATATATATTCCTCCATCACCTCAACAACATGGGGGAGGTAACTTGGCTCCATCATAGGAAAAGGACACCATTTTGCACAAGTTCTATTCTCTAATACGAGGAGGTCGCTTGTACCCAGTATCAACATCATTATCATAGGAAGTCGTAGTGGGCAATGTCAATTCTATTTTAGATTTATTGTTAGACGTAATATATAAATTGAATAGGCAACTCAGTAAGGAACACACTATCTTAAAGATGTACATAGACAAGTATATTTCCAAGTGTACATTCAAATCTCATCAATATCACTAGTATGTTCAAAGAGGAAATATAATAGAATACCTTTTGTGACTCTTAGAGTATCAATTAAAATCCATATCATCAAGTCTAATGAGTATAAAATCCTAGTACATAATGAGAAAAAGCATGTATCAATAGATGTGGTTAATTTCTCTAATGACCTATTAGGGTATTCATTCATGTATTATTGTTCTCAAAGCATTTCTTGTCATATAGTCATCAAGATCACTGATCTAGGATCAAATGAACTAGATCAAGAACTTATACTTCAAATTAGGTTCTGTTTTTTATGTACAAAATATCGGGGATTGAAGATATTAAATCATGTAGTCATTTTCTTATACACACATGTCAAGAGTTGATTGGATAATGATCTAGTAATTATAGTCATGTTATCTAGTCATAGACATAAAACTAGAGTCTAACAGAGTTATGATGTAACATGTGCTCATGTAAATTAGGGGTTTTAGAAGTATTAGGGTCTTAATAAAAAGAGAAACCCTAATTGATATGTATGAAAGTTATATTAATTATCATCATTGGATCTTATTTAACAGGGCAAGGTAAAGACCTCATATTAATATAGACACTTTTATGAGAAGATCGATATTTTCCAAGTATTTTTCTACTAATCAAACTATTTTTAATCAATTTCATAAAACTGACGAATAAGAAAAACATTATCATTTGAAAATGAAAATTAAAAAAAATAAAGGAAATTTTAGTCAGATTCGTAGATAAAGGGGAGTGATCTGACTTTGCAGATCCTTTTCCTGAGCCATGAGTCGTTCTTTGCTTGAAGAAGCTATGAGAGAGGTTAAAAGGACAAAAATGCCCAAACCACATGAATCAAAAGCGTGACTGAGATATGGCATATCAATCAAAATGTGACTTCGATTGTTCAATCAACCGATAACTCACTTAGTCCATTGTAGAATTTAGTAGGAGAAATGGGAACAGATTAAGAAGGAGGTCTAAAAATGTGATTTGACCAAGGATTGTTGCAAGGAAAAATTGACAATGTAGATGTAGGTGTTGATGCGGTTGAATAGACATTTCGTGGACAGGGATGACAAGTAAAGTTGGAGAAGATGTAATGAAATGTAGGTGTAAATGAGAGAGAGGTGTTTGAGAGTTATACCATGAAAAGGAGAGATCATAGGGTTCAAGTGGGTCTCTGGGTTTTCTTAGAGTTGTCAACAGGCTTCAGCTCCTTCTAGTAAAGCTCGACGTAGCTTGTTGGCGGCGCCCTTACATGACACAAGAGTGTCTCATTGACGGAGCTGACTACACTCCCATTACTCCTTATGAGGGTGGTAAAGGATTCACTGGAGTCTCCTGATGTTGTTGGCTCATTTGAATTGAAGAAGGGGTTCAGAGGTGAGTATGGAAGGTTGTGGATCAGGCTAGCAAAGATGGAGTTGGATGGCAAGCTCAGAGGCTAAAGATGAGAAATTAAAGGATTAGTAGGGTTATAGGAAGGGTGTTCAAGATATTGAGGGCCTTAAATTGGTGCCTCTAGACCTAGTATTATGTTAGGTGATACGGTCGACATGTATGAGTCATTGGGCATTTGGGCATTTACACGATCTTAATCTTTAGGTAGATATTTAGGACTCGTTACAAAGAGGAAAATATGGATATGAGGAACCAATTTTAACTTGACAAAGATCAAGGTAGAGAGAGATATCAGGAATTGAACCTTGGTGATACAGTGTGGGAGACCTCCGCAAGTGTTAAGCATCAAAGATGACTCCCATGCACGTCCTTTTTGGATGCGAGTCCTAAACCGGTTAGGTTGAGATAACAAATATAATTTTTTCAAGTTAAAAGGGTATTTTCTTGCCAAATTCATATATCTAATTTTGCACCATCTAAAACATATAATATTTTAGACATCGTCTAATTAAATTATTACCAGGATACAAAAAATGCTTGGGAACCAAAAGATAAATTTTGGACCAAGAAATAAATTAGCTGAGTAACAACATTAATCAAACTAATTCACAAGTCACAAAGTACACATATTCAATTTGGGGATTATATTTGCAAATTGGGTGTCATAAATGATCAATATATCATAAGAATAATGAAGTGGGGTTAATTGGGAAGCATTAGATACTACAAAGAGCATAATGGTAATTTTGTTCATAAATGTGTAATAATCCACATTGGACCTAGGTGTGTTTTCACATCCAAGGGCAATATTCAAAGATTTCAAGCATTTAAATATCGTATCATTTTCAACATCAAATTCAACAAAAATTTCCATGGATGGTCCCACACCTAGTGTTCAATAGAAATCATCCCTAGAACAATTATCAAATAGATCACCATTATCATTATATAAGATTTCAGATTCAAGATATGGATAAAAATAAAAGGGGATGGAAGCGGACTGGGGGAGCACGGTGGCTGCGCGTGATCAGGGGGAGATGGGCGGGAGAGGCTACGATGGGGTGTGAGGCGATCATGGGGACAGATCAAGAGAGACACGAGGCCTTCAGTGAGGGGAGGAGCATAGGAGGAGGTCCAGGAGCCCAGGTTTCAAGAAGGGGATTTCTCCAGGAAGAGACGGAGATAGCGACAAGATAGGATTGAAAACGATGTGCATCTTGTAAGTAGGCATTGAGTTCCAGTACGTTGGGATGAGAGGCTCATCTGAGGATGTTAACAGGGCTTCGGGGCTACAAGTTGAGAAGTTAACCAATCACCATGAGAGCTCCCCTAACGACGGCAGCAATAGTATCAATCAAGAGAAGTTCCTGCCTGTACAAGGCCATAAATAGAACATCCGAGAGATAGAAGCACATACAACTCAAAATGTCTGGAATACTGGGGACAGAAGAGCCCAAAGTCGAACCTCTGACAATACTTCTTCAGGCTTATTCCTCCATAAACTTTTTGAGGATTAATTGAATCTACAGGCTGTAAGCCTAACAACAGATGGAGAGATACCTGATATTTATGTAGATCCTATGGAGGAAGCATTCCTCATAGAACCTTAGCAATACATCGTCATAGTTAAAGCCATGGGCACACAACTCGTCTATATGACTCTGAAAGACAGGCTAAGAGCTATGTGGAGCCTTGTAGGCAGACACAACAGATACGAACTGGATCTGAACCATTTCATTATACAACTCTCTTGCAGGAGGGATTATGAAATGGCTATGACTGGGGGCCTTGGAAAATTTTTGGATGCAATCTTATTGTATGGGATTGTCACCCATCCTTCATCCCCTTGCTTGAACTCCCAAAGAATATTGTGTGTTGGGTACGGGTCCTCAATCTCCCTCTTCATTTATATGTCAATACCATGTTCAAATGCATTGGGCAGGCACTGGGCAGACTTATTAAAGTAAATGAGCATATAGTGCAATGCACGAGAAGCAAGTTCGCGAGACTTGCAATATAAGTCCACACAACTAAAGACTTAGTACCCTGGATCATGATCAATGACATTGACTATGAGATCGAATATGAAGGCTTCCCCTATTCATGTGCTAAGTGTGGAGAAGAAGGACATACATCAAAACAATGCCACCCTAATACTGTCAACCCAGGGAAGGAAAAGGATAATGTGGAGTAGGCTATACCTCAGGACATACACCATGTCATGGACAATGATACACTGTGGCAAACACAGAAGAGCAGGCGCAATTGACAAGGTAAAGATCAAAGAAATGATAAACCACCAGACCAGCCCAATAACAATAGGAACCGATTCGAGCACCTACAAGATGAGTTAAACAATGAAGACAACGTTGAAGCTGTGGAAAAACAAAACCAATAGTTAGTGAGACACTCTGACACACAAAAGAAGACGAAGGTTTGGAAGAAAAAGAAGGAAGTGAGCACGGTAGAAATGGCCGATCAAAAGAAGGAAGTCCTCAGAGACATTTCTAACACAGCCAACGCTCTCAAGAATGCTACAGGGGAAATTAATCACAGCACAAACAAGGAAGATCATACCAATGGTAAATCCAGCTACTGATGAAGTTGTAGAGTTAATTGTCGATCTAGAGCAGCCACTTGATTCCATTCCCAGTGCCACAGGCATAATTGATGAAGACAGGCACAAAAAAAGCAACACCAACTTCCTCACCCCCAGAAACTCAACCAGCGGCAGAGTGTTCAAAGGGAGTGGAACACGAATGAAGTGCGCAGGAAAGGCCAAACAAATAGCAGAAGGGAAAAGGAGGAGCCCTCATTTGAGAGGGACCCATACTATGGAAGCCATATTAGAAGCGTTGAATGTGGTTTCCAATAAAGAGAACTCCACTACCCCCAAATCTTAATATCCACAACCCACTTTCCTCCTTCCTAGCATCTATGTCAAGGATTCTTTGCTGGAACGTATGTGGTATAGGTAATGCAGACACTTTCTGAGTCCTTAAATAATTTATCGCTATTCATAAACCTGCCATCACTGCCATTTATGAGCCGAGAATAAGCACTGACAGAGCTACTAAAACCATCAAGCGGTTGGGCTTTTCCAACTCACACAGATCTGGGGCAAGAGGTTTCTCATGTAGGATATGGGTTTGCTGGAATTCATCCTCTTGCAGTGTGGAAATCATCAACACACATCGTCAATTCGTCACGTGCAAGATCAATAATACATTCTATGCTACTTTTGTCTATGCTAGCCCCCACATACAAATCCACAGCTTTATCTGGAAGCACATTCGTGCGCAGGGGAAAAAGTTCAATACTCCATGGATTTTAGCTGGAGATTTTAACACAACCACATCACTGGCAAAAAAGATAGGATATAGCACTTATAATCACTGGTAAGCCCAACTTTTTACGGATACTATGCTCGAGGCGGGCATGTCCGACCTTGGCTTTTTCGGCCAGAGATTTACCTTCCGTCATGGATTAAAGCAAGGCCGACTTGATAGAGGTCTGGCCAACTCTGAATTCTTGATCAGATTTCCTGACATATGTGTAACACATTTAACCAAGCTCAAATCGGACCACTGCCCCATTCTTATCACGTTGGAAAAACGAACTAACCCAATAAGAAGATTCGTCACGAAAGCCTCATGGAACATGGAAACTTCTTTCTCTCCTTCCCTGGAGCAACAGTGGTGCAGAAAAAGCAATTTCCAACATGCACTCACTCAAGCTAAACCTCACCTCATTACTTGGGATGATGAGAGACACAAACAAAGCAAAGCCCACAAGGTTCGCCTGCTCCGTAATATTGAAACTCTACAACATAATTTGGCGATAAGATATGATGTTATCTCAGACCGGATGTGTATCTATATGCAAGATGAACTCACTACTCTTTTAAGAAAGGAAGAAGAAGATTTGGAAACAAAAAAGCAACATCAGTTGGTTAAAGGAGGGGGATACTAACACTCATTTCTACCATGCTTATGTCAACCAAAGAAGGCAAGTTAATAGCGTCCTAACTATCAAGTGCCCAAGTGGGGAATGGGAGACTGACACTACCGAAGTGTTTTCTTTGGTTATAGGATACTTCATCGAGTTGCTCACTACACCCAGTAACACCAAGAAGGAGGCCATCAACTCCATCCAAGCGAGGTTCTCTCCCATCTTTGAGGAACATAGGAAGCAGCTCAAACGAACCGTCCACCAATAGAAAATTGAGAATATTCTCAAGACAATGGACCCCTATAAAGCAACTGGTCCAGATGGGACCACTACCCACTTTATTCGCTCCACCTGGTCGATAATGAAAGATTCAGTCACAAGAATAGTCCAAGAAGCGTTATCCTCGCCCAAGCTTGATGAATGACTGTGTGATTCCACAATCATCCTCATACCCAAGGGGTCGAAGCCAGAGCAAAGAAGTCATTTCCGCCCCATTTTTCTTAACAACACAATACTAAAACTATGTTCAAAGGTTGTATTTGAATGGCTGAAACAATGGCTACCACACTGGATAAGCACTGCTCAGAGTGCTTTCGTGCCTAGATGGAAAATCACAGACAAAATCACCTCATTCAGGAAATCATCCACAAAATGTCTAGGAGAACATCAGACAGGATGATGGCTATAAAAGTGGACCTCACAAAATCTTAATGATAAAATGGCATGGAATTTCATTGATGACACTTTGAAGGAGACTGGCATACCCAACAACCTGCAGACCTACATCATGAATTCTATTTCAACAGGCAGCTCATCTATTGTGTGGAATGGAACAACTTCTGCTAAGTTCACACCAGTGCGAGGGCTACGTCAAGGGACCCTTTGAGTCCATACATATTTGTTATGTGCATTGAGCGGTTGACCCAAATGATCGAGGACCTAGTGCAAGTGAAGAAATGGAATCCAATACAATTGAATAGAAATGGACCAAGGATAGCTCATGTTTGCTTCGCATACGACATTATCCTTTTTGCTAAAGCAAATGTTTCCAACATCCGCACTATCATGACCTACATTAAGGAATTTGAAGAGGCTTCAGGCTAAGCGATCTCTATAGAGAAGACAAAGGTCTTCTTCTCCAAAAGCGTGTCCAACAGGGACAAAGAATCGATATGCAGAATCAGTGGCCTCCAGAAGACTAACGACCTCGGAAAATATTTGGGGGTCCCCATCATTCACTTGAGAGTTACTAAGCAAACATACAACGAAGTGTTGGATAAGGTCACAAGCAGAATAAATTCTTGGTCAGCTAGAAGCCTTTCAATGGCGGGAAGAGTTTGCCTAGCTAAAAGCACTCTACATGCCATACCCACCTACATTATGCAGACTGCAAAACTCCCCCTTCAACGTTGTGATAGGATTGACAGTGTGATCAGGAAGTTTATATGGAATGGGGGAAGAAGCAAAAGAGGTGTCCACTTGGTGGCATGGGATAGAATCACCAGTAGGAAGATTCACAGAGGCCTTGGTCTTAGGTCTATGAGGGAGTGGAACATGTCGTTACTGATGAAACTCACCTGGGACATTTACAGTAGACGACAAATGACTTGGAGCACAACTATGGCTAGAAAAATGTTGAACAACAAATTGGTATCCCACTCCAATATGTCTCGGTTGGCTAGGGCAGTCCTACAAACTAAACAATTTATGGAGGATAACACTTACATCATCCCGGTGAGTGGAGACCAAACTTATGTCTGGTACGATAAGTGGCTTCCAAGTGGGGCTATTTTGAAGGATCATACTCTAAACCCGATTCCAAAAAGCTTGTAAGATCTGAAAGTGAGCAGTTTAGTGAATTTCGATGGTAATTGGGACCGTGAGTTCCTTGAACATTGGCTCCCGGTCAATATAGCTCAGGACATATACAAATTAACACCGCCCACAGACATGGAAGCAGAAGATGTTCGAGTTTGGAGGCTCAACTTGGGTGGCAGCTATACAGCCAAAACAGCCTACAATGCCTTGAGGGCGAACAATGAACTCAAAATATTGGGGCAGTAGAGACTATTCTGGAAAGCCAAGGTAGCAGCGAGAGTCAAAATGTTCATGTGGTTCATGGCAAATGGGGCTCTCCTTACTAACTAGAACAAAACTCGCCAAAATATGGCAGTGGACTCGACCTATAATAGGTGCAATGAAGGCGAGGAAACCATTCTACATGCAATCCGGGATTGTAGGTTGGTGAAAGGGGTGTGGGAAAACCTCCAGCTGCACAATAAACCCGTTAATTTCTGGACTACAAATAACCTGGATCAGTGGATCAGCTGTAATATGAAAGGATCAAATGAGTATAGATCCATTTTCCTTATAGCTTGTTGGAGTCACTGGAAGCAAAGGAACCTATGGACATTTGAAGGCAAGGCTACCAACGCTCAACATCAAGCCCAGTACATCAGAAAGGAAGCAACCATGTTGAATACTACGTGGACACACCGCACAGGTTCAGCCGACCAAGACAATGCAAGGCAGTGGAAACCCCCCGCCCTTGGACTCACTAAAATCAACATGGATGCATCTTGGAAGAGAGGGAAGGGAGCTATTGCGGCTGTCATCGGAAACCATAATGGCAAGTGGATGGGTGGTATGGGACAATTCGTTACATCAGCAAGCCCACTGGAAACTAAAATCAGGGCAATTGAGCTAGCAGCTAAGATCACTAAAGTGTGCTCCATACATGAATCTATTATGGAATCAGATAGCCTTCTTGTTGTTAAGATGATTAAGGAGAACTATAAGAAACATCCCAGCTTTGCCAACCTGATAAGGGGAATACAGAGAATAAGAAATAACCTTGACTCGGTCATCTACTGCAAAAGAGAATGCAACGTTTTGGCGGATTCCCTTTCTCATCACCATTTTAATAGCAAATTTGGAAGCACCATGTACATTCGCCCTCCAACCATTCTACCCAAAGTAAACCAAACACTCTCCTGTAATGGTGGTACTACCATCTTTAATAATTCACATTTTCTTGATATTTGTAACCCCATCTTAAATGTGCTAGCACGAGGTGGGCAAGATGAATAAGAGAGCCACCTGACTTTGCATAAAAAAAGATTCAAGATATGGATTGTGTTCAAATGAACATACTTGAGATCAAATCCAAATAGGGAAATTGTATGATTTAAAATAAATCATGATCAATAATCAACAAGGAGATAGAGGAAATGGGGTCCAAAATTTCATGTCAATTCATGTGTCATACAAGTCTTCTTTTTTTGCATTAGGAACAAAAAAGGATTCATGATTTGGATATCAAATCCCATGGATGTAAATATTTGTATTTAGGGCGTTAATTCTTTTTTGTATTATAGGTGTTACATTCATGGATAAATGACAATCTGGAAACATTTAGAGATATCTTTGTCAATTTCATTATCAAGGTATTCATGGTTGATGATACATATAAACCTAGGTCGTATAGGAACTTTACTCTAACATAGGAATAGATGTATTTGCCACCAAGATTATGTTCAAATCATGATCCAAGATTACCATCAAGTTTAGATTTGAAATGTATATTTCAAATAAATATTCCAATCATGAATGAGTATTGGGATAAGAGATCAAGATTGCAATGAGGAATATCTCTCCTATTTTTAAAGAGAAGTCAAAAGATATGATTTTCAATAATCTTTGGATGGAATCAATTTAGTTCATATGGATGCTTAAATCATAGGACCCCAATTGTAACCAATTTCCTTTGAGGATATTTCATTAGTATGAGGAAGATAGGATTTGAGCCACATTATACAACAAACATCATATGAGTTTTAGCATATCCAACATTAATATTTCATTCTCTTTCCATCAAGGCTTAAATAAAGGGGTTACATTAGATTGGATGAAATCAATTTTGCTTCTTAAAAGCATGCCCATTGCAAGTGTAATCAACGTTCAATACCTCCTAAAATTCTCAAAAATCGAGTTTAGTTGAAAGGCATTATAACCAATAGGGCCTTGTAACTACGAGAGATAACTTATGGATTCTCTCACTTGGAGAAGTAAAATATATGTTTGGTTCTGATATTTACTTGAGATATAAAGGGTCATATATATGATTGATCACAAAATTTTGTACGGTCTGAAAGATATGTATGTCTTGCATAATACAAAGGATATTTTCATTTATCAAAGAGAGTTTGAGTCAAACAAAATCAGATCATGACTTCTTTATCCTTTTTTTTCAAATTTTAGTTCTTTCCCATCCTTAAGATACCCAAAATAGAGAGCAAGTCATGGCACCCTAAAATAGAGAGTAGAGATGAGAAGTTACCCTACTTTCTAATAGGTGTCTTAGGGTGGTCCTTAAATAAGATATGAGATGCTAGAAGACTCTTTAAGGTTGTATGAAATCCCTTCAGTCCATGTTTGGATCCACTAAGGCTAGGTGGAGTAGAGGAACCTGAGCCATGATAGCTAGACGTATAGGAGAAATTACTCCCGAAATCCCTTTATGATCTTTCTAGACACCTCAGTTTTACCATAGTGAACTTTAGGGCTTCCTTGGTTCAGGGATAAGTAATATTATTTCATAGAGCATAAGAAGTGTATGAGGGGTTCTAATACCAACTGTAACGTAACCATTTGTTACCCTAATCCCAATACCACTGCTCGAGTAGGTAGTGCTAAGAGGATTACAACTCCCACCTCTAGGCCCAAAGATCACACACACATGATATGAAAAAATAAATAGCATTCTACTTTAATGAGATGAACCATAAATACTATTACATTTGGGCTTGTAGGAAACATGGAAAGAAACACATAACAAGATTATAGAACTACAACTAGATACTACAATCCATTTACATATAATCCCATGTGATGATCCTATGTGGTGTAGAATTCTTTACTCCAGAAGATAACCGATGAAACATCATACTAGTAGGTTGTACTTCAATTCCTTGCATGTTTAAAATTCATAAATTTCAAGACACAACGAAAATAATGCATTGGTATGAAATAAAAAATAATTAAAACAATTTGATAACAAATAGTATACTTAGAAGGACTTATATTCAAATAATCAACAAGATTTATTACGAGTTTTCTCATTATGTTGATATCAACAATTATATATATATGGATCGATCTCCCCAACAATATGGGGGAGGTCACTTATCTCCATCTCTCCATTCAGAGGACGAGATTGACATTTTGTACAAGTTCCACCTCTGATATGAGGAGGTCACTTGTACCTAATATCAATATCATTATCATAGGTAGTCATAATGGGTATTATCATTTATGTTTCAGATTGGTTGCAAGATATAATATGGAAATTCAAAAGACTATTCAGCATGAAATGTGGTAGCTCAAACAAGTACATAGCCAAGTATATTTCCAAGAGTACATACAAATATCATTAATACCACTAGTTTGTTCAAAGAGGTAATATAATAGTCTACCTTTTTTAAGTCTTATAGTATCATCCAACATCCATATCAACAAGTCTAATGAATATTAGATCTTGGTACCTGATGATAACAACCATGTATGAATATATATGGTTCCTTTCTACAATGACCCAGTAGGGTATCCATTCATGTATTATTATGATCAATGCATTTATTGCTTGTACTCATTAAGATTACTAATTGAGGGTCATATAATTGAGATGAAGAATGTATATTTCAATTCACAGTTGATAACATCCAATTTTGTAGATATTTGTTGCTTAATTTAGCTCTTAACTTCCTTCCATCATGCAAACTTACTTTAACTTTCTCACATTTTGTTCATGTTTACCATGTATGTCTTGATTCATGATTAACTACTCATATTTCATATAAGAAATTCATCAAGTGATGGTTTTAACCATGCACAGGATTCCCATCTATTTCCTATAACTAACATCTACCCTTCATCCATGTGCGACACCCCAAATGAACCAACGAGTTAAGAATCCACTAATCTGACATTCCATCAGTTCTCCTGATCAAAGGCCTCTAGGGATTAACCCGTTGCCCAACCATCAGAAGGGAATGGATAGAATATCCATTAGTTCCCGCTACTGAAGGCCAAAGATAGGTAGCCTTCCAATGGTTTGACTAGGAGCCTCGTACTAAAGACATGCCTTCTAATGGCTGGCCTTAATGCCTCTTCTAATGGTTATACTGGGAGGTGCCTATTGAAGGTGTCCACCTACTTCACCTTCTAATGAATTACTTGGAGGTCTACCTCCTGAAGGATCGATGGGAACACGTCAACCATTGGGTAGGCAGACTAGATGACCTAGCCAATGGATCGCATGTCCCATTTCCTATTGATGGCAAAATTACACACGTCAGTCACTCAAATTGTAACATCCCACAAGTACAATCTAGAAAACAACATCGTGGAAGCATGGACCATAAAAACCACACTCAGGGAACATCACAAATAGCATATATCTTTCATTGCAATAATAAAAATAAATTTACATAGGATATAATTACATTGATTCTCATATAAACATTTTTTTCACAAACATTTCAACAAGAGCATGATACATGATAAAACTAGTGAACTAGTTTAACCTCTTTGGATCACATAGATGGAACCTCACTAGGTCTTGAACTCATACATATATCCTTGAGATAGTCCTTCCACATTAGATAACTTTATCCTTTAAGCTTGCTCCTATGTGCGGGCATCATGCCCCCAACCATGCATTCAACAAACCGATTGTAAGTGGTTGGGTTTCAGTAAAAAGAGAATATGAACATAACTAAAATAAGCTTAAAACTTATATGAACTTGCATAACATTATTCATCACTTGAAGATGCATTCTTAGTGTGGTTAAGCTCTCTTATTAGCGCACCTACTCAATGAACATCAACGTACTAAACACACTGAAAGTGAATAGTGATTTGAATACACTAAAAGTGAATAGGAACATAACATACTGAACACACTGAAAGTAAATAGTCATCTGAACACACTGAAAGTGAATAGTAACATAAACATACCGAACACACTAAAAGTCAATAGTCATCTGAACATACTGAAAGTGAACATGAACATAAACATATCGAACACACTGAAAGTGACATTCTTCTGAACACACTGAAAGTGAACAGGATTGGGCTTGAACCCAATAAAGTGAAGGGGCTCATCAGGAACCAAACTTCCATAAAACGTCCATGAGTAGGGTCTAATTATATGTTCTTAATCTAATCTGATATGACCTTATCTTACATAGGCTTTCAACCGATAATCACATTATTGATCTTAAACATGAAAGGCATATTCTTTAATTGATTTGATCTTGTCTTACTTAGGGTTTTTTACCCATAATTTCCTTACATATCTTAAACAGGAAGAGGTATATTCTTCTAACTTATCTAATCTGAACGTATAACATGTATGTAGTAAATCTAGTAAGATGTCCATATATGAATACTTCTTAAAATATTAAGATGTTCACATGATAACTAACATATGTAACATAAGCTTTAAACAAGATTAAGCGAGAAAAATTGAATGATGTAGTATATGAAACCCAAGGCATGGACAACTTACTTTTATTGTAGAAACCTAAGATTTATTCCTGAATCTTTAAGTCAATACCTTAGCTCCTGAAATTATCATGAACAATTAGTGAATATCCATTAAAACCAAAACCCAAAATTCTTGGGTCTAAATAGGGTTTCCATACCATATTAGATGTGTAGGATCGTTTACCAAATATGAATCTGCTATACATAGTTACTGATCTAATAGGTAATACATATATTTCCTACGTTCAACTAATCTTATGATGATGTTATGACATTTACCCATCATGATGTCATTTCCTCAAATTAGATTAGACTTACTAATCCTATTGAGACACTCATGTACATAAAAGTAAATCTTGCATTGTATATCATGATCATAAGTAATAGATCAATACTAGACATTAACATGGATCTTTAGATGTCTCCTAAGATTTCAGGGTACATATTCATTATAAATCATGACTAGACCATAATTATAGCCATGCATTACTTCTTACTAAACTTGTGCTCACTTCTTGTACTAAAACCCAAACTTGAAATTTTTATAATACTCTAGACCTCAAGAGATTTCTTTGGATAGATTATATGATGAAAACACTATTAGAAATCAAGAGATATGATTAAAATATGTTAATACCTTTATGGGATGATCGTACTCGTTCATACTTGATCTAGCGACCAGGATGCCTCCTTGCTTAATGGGGTCGCTATCCTAGACCGAACACAGGATCCGCTAAGGATCGGATCCAGCTAACACGTGGGGAATGCATGCTTCATCCTCCCCAAGCGCGGGTCCACTGTTAGCTCTATAAAATAGAGCATCATTTTAGGCAGCCTGTCCAGTAGGTATACCTAGTGATTAACGAACTAGAAACTCTCAGATCATCTACCATCAAGTTTTCTCCAATTCCATATGCTTGTACGACCTCATAGAGACCCCAAAGAATCCCCCACTTCCACACTGACTTAGCCGGCCGCTATGACAGCCTAGATTTCTCTCTCTTCTATTGTATCCTTTCATCTCTCATCAACTGCCCCTCTTACTCAGTTGGATATCAATTTCATAGTTTGTGTGTGGTGGCACTCCAATTTGAGCACATCAATGATCAATTTTCCAATATGCGACTTCAATTGAGAATTTAATTAAGTATCGTGCTTTCACATATTATCCACTTGCACCTAGTCTTTTGCATTCATAATGTGCCCCTCTTGTTCTCTAATGCACATCAAGTTCTATAGGGTTTGATTATCATTCCAACGATGCAAAAATCGTCTCAATTGGGTTCTCCTAGCCAAAGATATGACCATTTGAACTTGCTACTGTAGTCCTTATTTCAACATGTTTGAACTGGTTTTTAACCCGTTAATAGGTCCATTTGGATGCCGCCCATCCGCCTGGTTGGATACTTCTCCCCCTTCATCTTCAGGAAACAATAGAGCAGTTGGGAAAGACTTCTTTCATCTCCTCCCAAATCTGGTAATGGAGGCGAACATGAGTAATAACTAAACCCTATCTTGCTCCATTATAAATCCCCCCATCTAACCCTAGCTCTTCTTCTTTTCTCCTTTATCCTTGCTCTACTATCCTCTTCCCTCCACCCAAGCTCTTTCCCTCTCCCACTTATTTCTTCTACAACCTTTGGTGTCACATCAGGCTATAGCTAGAGCCATCCCTCCTTGCCACCCTTGGAGGTCCAGAGGCTAATGTCGTGAAGCACAACATGCCCTAGAACCCAACCACCTACACCAATCATGGGGTGGGTTGTCCTCCCCTATTCATCCTATGTTCCCCTGACTGTGAGAATAAAGATCGGGCATATTGGGGTCACGCGAGGGCTGATACGGTGGTGAGAAAGTGCTTTTAGAACATGCCTTAGAGGTCGGCAACAGTTGATCGCGGTGCATAGTCAGTGGGGATC
This sequence comes from Alisma plantago-aquatica, assembly GCA_963693085.1. NCBI lineage: Eukaryota > Viridiplantae > Streptophyta > Magnoliopsida > Alismatales > Alismataceae > Alisma > Alisma plantago-aquatica. The sequence continues at coordinate 498,562,810 of OY856409.1, read as the reverse complement.
CATGGCGAGCGCTCCACAGTGGTTAGTAGAGGCCGTGAGCGAGCCCAGACTGGCAGGGGCAGTGACCAGTGGCCCAGATCATATGCACCACATGGACCATCGATTCTCGATCCAGTGGTGCAGGTCACAAGAGAAATAATCAAGGTATGACATTCCAGTTCTCCTATAGTTTCGATCAAGATTCTTGTAAAATGCATATCTCCCAATTCCTATGGCCAAAATATGCAACATTATATATAAAATTTATCAAATCGATGAGGCCTACAACATGGACTAATTTGCAGATTCTAATTCTTCTTTTAGCCCTCCTGATTTTCTGAAATACGAACTTTGACCATGTTTGATGCATGTTTATGATGAAAGCTTGTATATTGATGCTCAATCTACTCTCTAATCCTCAAACTCGGTAGTTTTATACATGTTGGAGTACATTAGGGTCCTAATCATCTTATTCTTCCTTTATTTGATGTTTTTGTGCATATGTGCCTAGTTTGGAACTTTAGTGATGTACATTGCCCTAAGTTGCTAATTTTGCATCTAATATGAAACATAGTCTCATCCTAAATTGAAATTTAGTAGTTTTATGCTACCAAATGGTACTAATACCCCCCTTTTGTCCCCTATTTTCTATGTCTATCTATAGGTACCTTGTGCATGAATGTGACCCTAAATGTCTATGCATGTTTATACCCTAACCAATGACGTGTATTACCTATGTTGTACACCAAATGCCTTTATATCCTTGAAATTAGTAACATTATGATGTGTTATGACTTAAATGACTATGGTCCACCCTCTTTCTCATTTATGATTGTTGTAATCCTTTTCACCTAATGTGACCTTGGTGCCTTGAATTGTGGTTATTTCTCCTTAATGCTTATGTGAATCCTTTTCCTTTGACCCCCACTCTCAATTCAAGGAATACTCCACCCATTATGGTAACTTAGATATAAAAGTCCCACCTTATCCTCATGTTGAAGTTTGATGGCTTATGAAATATGTTGAGGCTTGCATGTATGTGAGATTGTTGATACCCAGGGCTGAGAATATGATGCCTAAACCCTAGGGGGCATCCTCCTATGAGGGAATGTGTTTTCTTATGACCTAATGTTGTTGACCTATACCCGATTTGGTGCTTGGATCTAGTGTCTTGATGATCATTATCTTGTGTGTCCTTTTGTGAGTCTTTTGACCCTAAATTGTACACATGTGACTCAAATTTTGTAATGATCATAGAAAATAGATGGAACCTCAAAATGATATGAAACTCGATCTACACCTTCTTGATGACCTATAATATAATAAAAGTTTATCTAATGCACTAATATGAAACCTTGAACCTATCTTGGCCAAAACTCTAAAATGGAACTAGTTAGGGTTAGTGATGAGAATCTAATACATGTACATAATCTTGGTGTTAATTAGGTGTTTCTTGTGGATAGATGATCAAGGATAAGTTAAGTTATGAATCTCTGAAATAAGGTACATGCTTTAAATAATTTAATGACTATGGGTTTCTTGCTTGAAATGTGATACATATGTATGCTTGTTTACTTGCTCAAATATTGTCATGGAGAATACTAGTATGTACTCGATTTTTGTCTCATATCGTGGTTTTATAACTTGCAAACATAATATAGAAACTCCATTATACAATGTTGAAACAGGGTTAGATCTTGACAATGGCCTCGAGGTCCCTCACGTATAGAAGGGTTAGATAATCTTGAGCACCCTTACGGATCCTTCCAATGGGAAGTTGATCAAGGGCCTTATGAGTACATGATATGATGGTATAATTGGAGTGAAATGACATAAAACATGGGCTCTCATTTTGCTAAGAACTTATCGTGTTTACTCTTGCTTGTTTACTTCTGCAATCTTTTCAAATTATGCAAAGCTTATGTATATGTATCTTTCATCCCTGTACTCAACACCTCGTGTGTTTTCACATATTTTATAGTTTCAAAGATGGCTAGAAGTTGATGGGCTTGGTGAGATATGTCAGGTGTACTTGTTGTAGGATCCCTAGTATACATGAGCAGACTGGTAAAATTATACCCTTGAATATGTGATGGAAAGCTTGTAATAAGACAATGATGTTTAATATATCTTATTGAATGTTGAGACTATTGTTGGTGTCTTTATCTTGTTATTTGTTCATGTATGCTAAGAATTTCATGCTTCTGTATGTTGTATTTGGTATTTGTGTGGTTCATGGGACTGGGATTCTAGTTCAATGGTAGCCACCTTCTAGCACCCGCTCGACGACGCCCAGTTTGGAGCTACACGGCGGGTAGGCATGGTGATCATGGAAAGGTGTTGTCCCCCCTCTGACCATAGTATGTTTTCTCGGCCTCCCATCTTCACATCGGTGATCTACTAAAGCGGTGAGCACTTTTGAAAGCCCAAATTGGATGGGTGCAGACTTCCTTCATGTCTGTTCTTCTAATTCATTTGACTCCTTTTTGTTTTTCGATTACTCGACCGTGGTCGTGCCTCAACACCTACATGTGCATCATCATCCCTATTGATGATGATCCTCTACTCATCATCGCAGTTAGAAATTCAACCCAACCATTTGATTATGGTTTGATCATCCATTGATTTCCACGGTCGTGAACTGCGAGACCATTGGGTAGTGATTTTTTTAAGTAATTGGCTAGGTTACAAGTATATATATACATAGGGATCCAGTCTTGAAAGGCATCCCACAAACCTTGGAATCTGATATCTTGTTGGGTTTCCTTATAGGATTGGGATGCTCACCCATAAGATAACACAATAATACATACGATAACACACAGTAATAATTTCCAAGGTAAAGTACATGTACCAACTTTGGCCTTGACCCCTCTATTAACATTTTCTATGATTATTACCAACTAATATGATCACAACTCCCATCTAGGGTATCACTTATGTAGCTCCATGTATTCCCATTACATCAAAGATCTAACTATTATGATTTACATAATCATTGTCCCTTGGAAAAACACTTGCTCACCTATCAAAAGAATCATGAAACATCTAGACATCTGTCATGACCATCAAGGAGAGGTCAAGTGATGAGAATATGTACTAAGAGGTTGAAATGACTGCACAACTATATAATCAAACATCTAGTCTCATAAGGTCATTAATATAGTCTAGTCATGTAATAATCATCATTACTCACCAATCACCAATTACTTGAGATATGTACTAGAGCATCACCTATCGTCCCAAGTTTCATGGTAACCATTGTTTCCCTCCCTTCTGTGGGATAGACACATGACAAAACTATTGTCTCTACCTCATCTAGGGTTTTCTCGATCACCAGGTAAACTGATCCATGTAGACTCCTTTGTGTTATGAAACCTCAAACAAATATAGGGTGTTAAAATTCTACCCCCCTTATAAAAAATTTGTCCTCAAAATTTGATTGGATTGCCCATGATATCAACCGGGCAACCCACCTTAAGGTTGTTATAGTATTTATGATTCATGCCACTCCATAACTTTAATCATGTTTTTCACACAATTCTCTTTGGATGAAAACATAGGTCAAGATTTTGTATTGCAAGATGCATATTCTTGTCTATATTCATAAATGTTAAGATTGAAGCAAAAAAATATTCCTTCAAAGAATCAAGGTTACATATTTCCACCATTCTTCACCCTTACCGCTAATGACTTGCATTGTGCTACTTGGTAGATATGTCAAAGTCTTATCATACTACTATTGGTTCATCATACCCATATTGTTCTCCATACCTTTCAAAAAAAAATTATGGTGCCTATTATGACCACTACTTATAGTTCAACTTTTCAATATCACGAGTCAAGAAATCAAGTTCATTCAAAATATTAGTTTTTTTTCTTAGAAAAAATATCTTCTTACTCTTTTAAGTAGAATTCACACTTGATCTAGGAATTCATATACACAGGTCAATATTACTTTTTGTCTTTATATTATGTAATACATTGACTGAATATTCAACACTCTAAATCATGATTATCTTCTTAGGTGGTAAGAACCACTAATCATATGGTTGTGGGTTGTCAACTTGCTAACCCAAGCCCTAGATCATCCTTCCTTTTAAGGAACTAAGCTAGGAATTGTACAAACTTAAAAGTGTTAGGGTAAAAAATCTACTAGGTATGACTCCACCAAAAAAAAGAACACATTAAACATTGTCTCATGATACTTTATCATTAGCATCATTTTGTTACTTTCCCTTCATGGGTCAACAAAAATGATTTTTCCACATAAACTTGCACTGAAATGCTCATTTCTCTCAAGAGCTCATTGCACTCAAGTGCTCTGTACACCAAGTACTCATAACCTTGGAGAATCCCAAGTTAACATTACTTCCTTAACATTACTCTTAATAACTTTATCCATCTTACCATGGTGCCCTTAGCTAGATAAGCCCAAAGTATTTGTAGTTAACATCATACCATATGATCATTATTATCCTTAGCCATACTTAATGGAACATTAGTCAAAACACCTTTCCTAGGCTCTAATTTATATCAACATCATGTACAACTTCATATTATGGTGATCTTGACCACTAATCTATGACAACCCCATTACTTATACAACTACCTTTTAGGTGTTACTAGTAAAAAACACCATTCATGTTTAACCTTAGAAAGCACTATGGATATTCCTGGTCATCGTTGTGCTAATCCGTTACAAAAAAACAAATAACATGATTCATATTTTCCTCAAATACTCCAATACAAAAGATAAATTGTGATTCCATCTTATGACAATTATTCCCCCTTGGAACCAAAGTTCAAACGCATTGTGGGTTCCCAAATCTTCGTCATACCTAATAATAAAAGACTTAGTTCACCTCAAAATCATTAAAGTGTAGCAAATCAACAAGGATGCGATCTACTCCTTAAAAGTATACCTCTAAATATCACACTACTTAGTGTATCCTCACTTAGTATTCTTAATATAAAACTTTCACTTACAGCATTATCATCATGAAACATCTCTGACCATGATTCATTAAATAGATTTAATAATGTATCTTCTCATTACTTAATCATTACATGAATTATATGTATGGACATCTATACCAGGAACTAATCTGATCAGATATACAACATGGTGCACATAAATATAGGTTGGTTTCCATCCTGTAATGTGAGACACCTTTAAGCATAAGTTGCTATATCCCTACCACATGATGTCGACGACTATGAAGATCGAGTCCCACTACTTAGCTCTATTGCTGAAATTCAAGGTAGAGTCCTACATATAGTTGTCTTTATTTACTAAAAAAAATTGGATTTTCATCCAGATAAGAATTTATGTTTATAAAACATGATGTAGACACATGCTACACCTATCTGATCTTGAACTTTAAATATGATTCTAAACATGTTCATTAAGTTTAGAGGTTAATTACTTTTACATGTTCCATGATATGTCTACACATATTTAACATAAGTAAGAAACATAATCCTACTTGCACTTACCCCAACCATTATATTGGGAAGTTTATAACCCTTTACATACCTTGAATCTCCATACACAAAATTATTAGGGTTATCCTCCTTAAGAAAACATTATATCATTTCTTTCAAGGTTAGGCTTCCAAGGTATCAACTTTAAGTCCTCAATGTACTTATGGATATCAAAGCTTAACATCTCATCTAGTAAGAAGGCCTTAGAAGAAGATATCATTACCATACACACATTCCTCAACTTTACAAATACTTTTTAGGTTGATTTTTTTTTCTTTTCATGAATTACTTAATTCACAACATTCCTCGACCACGTCTAGGTAACGTAGAGCATGAATTACTAGAAGGACATGCACACTTAGAAGCCTTACTATTTTATTCTTTAAACCAAAGAATCTACTATAAACCATGATTTGTGAACTTCTACACAGTTCTAGTACTACCAGGTTCAAGTTACCATAGGTCTAGGTTTGTAGCATTCACTCTATATGTCATCTCTTGACACATACTCACGAATATACATATCTAGAGATGATAAACCATATTATACTCATCCCCAACATCCCATAGTACAAGTGTCCCATACCATAAAAACTAGAAGAATGGAGATTAGCATAACAATATTATGTGTGTCATAGTATATCCTGTAAGGTTCTCAATTTATCAACATCCCATACCACAAACTACTGAGAAAGAAAGAGGGCATTCTATAAGCTATGAAGTAGCCACTCAAAAGCCATTACACATAGACACTTAACCATAAAAAATACTTGTCCCTCTTTGGCTCTTGCATTCTATATGTAACAACTTCAATTTCTAAAACATAAAATCCTGATAAAATACTTCTTTCATTTCTTCTTTCAAAAGGGATTGACAATTCAAAACTTTAAGAAAACTAGAACAACTATGCAATATAATAATTATAAGAAAATGTATTTCTTGTTCGATCATAACCAAAGTGATCAAGAGAAATTCTAAAACTTTCATAAAATGTGGATCCAAAATCATTGTTCGGGAAAACATAAGTCGATAGTTGTACATTAATGCTATCCATGCATGAAGGGTGAGGGATATTTACCTAAACAAGAAGATATGGTCCCCATCAAGTCACTATTTTCCCTCATCCTCAATTATATTTTATTATATATTTCATCCGACTTGATCTTTACCAGATTATCTTATTAGAAAGGTAAACTTTTCATCTAGGATATACCAACCCCACAAGTTAAGATTTCTATATCCACAAATTCCAATGATTCATTATAGTTTGAGATAAAGATAACACAAAGATATACCTTTAAGAGGATATTATTAGTAATATATGGTCTGACTTCACAAAGTATTACACCTAGGACTCATCTAAGATATTAAGACTATAAGAATGTGAGAATCTTTCCTGGTGGCCATCTATATTATTGCTCTGATATCACTTTTGTAACATCCTCCAAGTGCAATCCAGACAGGAGCATGGGCCATAAAGACCACACTCGAGAAACATCACAAACAACATATATCTTTCATTGCAATAATATAACTAACTTTACACAGGATATAATTACATTGATTCTCATATAAATAATCTTTCACAAACATTTCAACAAGAGCATGATACATGATAAAACTAGTGAACTAGTTAAACCTATTTGGATCACATAGATGGCACCCCACCAGGTCTTGAACTCGGGATATAATTACATTGATTCTCATATAAATAATCTTTCACAAACATTTCAACAAGAGCATGATACATGATAAAACTAGTGAACTAGTTAAACCTCTTTGGATCACATAGATGGCACCCCACCAGGTCTTGAACTCATACATATATCCTCGAGATAGTCCTTCCACATCTGATCACTTTATCCTTTAAGATTGCTCCTACATGCGGGCATCACTCCCCCAACCATGCATTTGACAAACTGATTGTAAGTGGTTGGGTTTCAATAAAAAGAGAATATGAACATAACTTAAATAAGCTTAAAACTAATATGAACTTGCATAACATTATTAATGAATTGAAGATGCATTCTTAGCATGGTTAAGCTTTCTTATTAGGGCACCTACTCAATGAACATAAACATTCTGAACACATTGAAAGTGAACAATCATCTGAACACACTGAAAGTGAACAAGAACATAACATGTCGAACACACTAAATGTGAACAGTCATCTAAACACACTGAAAGTGAACATGAACATAAACATATCAAACACACTAAAAGTGAACAGTCATCTGAACATAGTAAAAGTGAACAGGAACATAAACATACCAAACACACTAAAAGTGAACAGTCTTCTGAACACACTGAAAGTGAACATGATTGGGCTTGAACCCAATAAAGTGAAGGGGTTTATTAGGAACCAAACTTCCATAAAACTTCCATGAGTAGGGCCTAATTATATGTTCTTAATTTAATCTGATATGACCTTATCTTACATAGGCTTTACACCCATAATCACATTATTGATCTTAAACATGAAAGGCATATTCTTTAACTAATTTGATCTTGTCTTACTTAGGGCTTTTTACTCATATTTTCCTTACTTATCTTAAACATGAAGAGGTATATTCTTATAAGTTATGTAATCTAAATGTATAACATGTATGCAATAAATATAATAAGATTTGCATATATGAATACCTCTTAAAGCATTAAAATGTCTGCATGATAACATATGTAACATAAGCTTTAAACATGATTAAGCGAGAAAAATTGAATGATGCAGTATATGAAACCCAAGGCATGGACAACTTACTTTTATTACATAAACCTAATATTCGTTGTTGAATCTTTAAGTCAATACCTTATCTCCTGAAATTATCATGAACAATTCATGAATATCCATTAAAACCAAAACCCAAAATTCTTGGGTCTAAATAAGGTTTCCATACCATATTAGATGTGTAGGATCATTTGCCAAATATGAATACATTATACATAGTTACTAATGTAATAGGTAATACACATATTTCCTACGTTCAACCTATCTTATGGTGATGTTATGACATTTACTCATCATGTTGTCATTTCCTCAAATTAGATTAGACTTACTAATCCTAATGAGGCATTCATGTACATAAAAGTAAATCTTGCATTGTATATCATGATCATATGTAATAGATCAATACAAGACATAACATGGATCTTTACACGTCTCCTAAGATTTTAGGGTACATATTCATTACAAATCATGAATAGACCATAATTATAGCCATGCATTACTTCTCATTAAACTCGCACTCATTTCTTGTACTAAAACCCAAACTTGACATTTTTATAATACTCTAAACCTCAAGATCTTTCATTTGATAGCTTATATGATGAAAACAAAGTTAGAAATCGAGAGATATGATTGAAATAAGTTATTACCTTTCTGGGATGATTGTACTTGTTCATACTTGATCCAGTGACCAGGATGCCTCCTTACTTAATGGGGTTTCTAGTCTGGACCGAACACAGGATCCGCTTAGGATTGGATCCGGCTAACACATAGGGAATGCAATCTTCGTCCTCCCCAGGCGTAGCTGCTCTGTTTGCTCTGTAAAATAGAGCATCATTTTAGGCAGCCTTTCAAGTAGGTATACTTGGTGATTAACAAATTGGAAACTCCCAATTGATCTAGCTTTGAGTTTTCTCTGATTCCAGATGCTTGTACAGCCGCATTAAGACCCCATAGAATCCCCTACTTGCACAGTGACCTAGTCGGCCCCCTTCTAGCGCCCACTCGTCGGCGCCCAGTTTGGAGCTACACGGTGGGTAGGCAGGGTGACCATGGAAAGGTGTTGTCCCCCCTCCGACCATAGTATGTTTTCTCAGCCTCCCATCTTCACATTGGTGATCTACTAAAGCAATGAGCACTTTCAGAAGCCCAGATTGGAGGGGTGCGGACTTCCTTCATGTCTGTTCTTCAGATTTATTTGACTCCTTTTTATTTTCCAATTGCTCAACCACGACCGTACCTCAGCACCTACCTTTGCATCATTGTCCCTATTGATGATGATCTTCCACTCATCATCACAGTTAGCAATTCAAACCAACCCTTTGATTGTGGTTTGATTATCCATTGATTTCCACGACTGTAAACTGTGAGACCATAGGGTAGTGGTTTTTCGAGTAATTGGATAGGTAACATGTAAATATATACCTAGGGACCCAATCTTGCAAGGTGTCCCACAAACCTTGATATCTGATATCTTTTTTGGTTTCCTTATATGAATGGGATGCTCACCCATACGATAACACAATAATACATATGACAACACACAATAATAATTTCCAAGGTAGAGTACATGTACCAACTTTGTCCTTGACCCCTCTATTAAAATTTTCTTAGATTATTACCAACTAATACGATCACAACTCCCATCTAGGGTATCACTTATGTAGCTCCATGTATCCCCATTACATCAAAGATCTGACTATTATGATTTACATAATCATTGTCCCTTGGCAAAACACTTCCTCACCTATCAAAAGAATCATGAAACATCTATACATCCGTTATGACCATCAAGGAGAGGCCAAGTGATGAGAATATGTACTAAGAGGTTGAAATGACTGTACAACTATATAATCGAATGTCTAGTCTCATAAGGTCATTAATATAGTCCAGTCATGTAATAATCGTCATTACTCACCTCTCACTAATTACTTGAGATATGTATTAGAGCATCATCTATCGTCCCAAGTTTCATGATAACCATCATTTCACTCCCTTCCATGGGATAGACACATGATAAAACTATTATCTCTACCCCATCTAGGGTTTTCATGATCACCAGGTAAACTAATCCATGTAGAATCCTTTGTGTTATGAAACCTCAAAAAAAATATAGGATGTTATACAAACCATTAAGCGTTTGTCCCGAGGAACATGCTCAGGAGCCTTGGGCCACAAGGAAATCCTATTTGTGAGTGTCTCGAGCCCCACACATAATGATATAAATAGCATTCCCCTGCTCCCTAAGAGAGGGGTCATGCATCATGGGATATAAATCAAAGTGTTGTTGTGGTGATTATGTGCCATCCACCTTTGTCCTCCCCGTTAGTTTATGCATCTTGAGGACGAGAGTCCATGGGTAGATGAACCTTGATCATCACCAGGTAGTGCCTCAATCCTTCTTCAAGAGAAGGAGGAAGATAGAGCCAAAAATCTTCACCACCATTGCTGGATTCAAAGAGGAATAGGCCTCTATCAACCCTGACCATGATTCTTTTGGGGTTTTTGTTTGGTGTATCTTTAGCCTTATTTGAATCTATCCAACCTCTTCCATATCCATCCAATTTTCCATCTTCATGTCTAACCATACTTGTAATTCCTCCATTCATTCAGCACCATCAGTGGCTAGTCATTTAACTTGGGTTGGGAATAGCCACTAAGGCTCTCTGAACATGTAATACACATATCCATTGAATATATGCTATTAGTAAAGTATATATCCATACACTTGTTCTCAATGATTCCCTTGTAAGATTAACTACCATCTTGTGTTGTTTGAATGTTAGTACCTTGAGAGAGTAGTATTAACCTATATCAAAGAGTTATGAAGTTGCATGAATGCATAAGAATTTTGGAATGCTTAAGCTAAAGATCATATGTTTGCATTTTGATTGTTTGTTTTTTATCTTGAGAAATAGGAAACCTCATAATCATGAAAAATCCTACGCTTGAGAGAGAAGGGAATGGACAGTTGTGAAAATTGCTTGTAAATTTGCTAAGGGGATACAATGGTTTTGAGTATTGATTTGTTGCGAGAGATCATAGATGGTGAAACCCAATCCAAGTTTCCTTTAGTACTTGTTTTCTTATCCTTTATCATTATTTCTATTTTTTTATCTTTCATTTTACTTTACTTGTTCATTTCATGATTGTTGGAGAATCATTATTTCATAAGGGAAAAACACTTTATCCTACCCTTCGATTGGTGTAACTAAGCCAAGGCTATAAGGATTAAAAAAATTCCAGCCTTGTCCCTGTGTTTAACCTTGATCTCCTAGATCATACCCTGTTTGTGTTGTTGTGGGGGTGTAGTTTCAGGTTATAAATTTAAAAGTCTAATTAGTCAAGATCTTCTCCTTTTCAAACGCATGATTTCGGTTGATCAACTTTTTGGCATCATTTTTGGGGACAAGGCAACGAGTACTATTAAGAACGAAAGTCTACTTAGCATACACATGTGCCTCAAGTATAGTAATAGACTTGACTGCACATATTAGATCTGATAGCTCTAATATTCTTGAATATCTCATGTCACATGTCCAATATCTAACTCGACTATTCAACTTATTTAAGGAAATTTGAGTAAACATGAATACATCACCACCAACTGTAGGGATCATGCCTCCTCATAGGTCGTCAGTTATCCTGGGGGTGGAGGAGCTCCATGAGGAACAATATGGAGATTGTATTGAAGTTCACCATGAGGAAGATGAGGGTGAAGAGCATTACCATGAAGCTCAAGATGTTCCATGTGGTTGATCTAGGAAAATATGAACAACAACAATGATGAAGACCAAGATGAAGGGCCTTCTCTTTGTAGGTAGGCTGACACCAGGGCAAATGAATCTAGATTCCCAATAATCATCCCTCAATTCAATGTTGCAAACTTTGAGTTGAATCTAGTCATTATAAATATGCTCCAACAAAGGAATTTTGGCAAAAACTCTTTAGATGAAAATCCCTATCATCATGTAGATGATTTTAAGAACATTTGTGACACCATTAAGATGAACCGGGTGCCACAAGAGGTTATTTCCTACAAGGGATTCAATTTCTCCCTGAGAGAAAAATCTCTATCTTGGTACATATCTTTCAAAGACAAAATTATAAATGGATGGGAACCTCTGGATGCCGCTTTCATCACCAAGTTCTACCTAGTAGAGAAGACCCTTAAAATTAGGCACAAGGTCACCAGTTTTAGGTAGAAGCCAGGTGAGAACCTATATGAATCATGGGAGAGATTCCAATAGTATGATAGGGATTCCCTCATCAAAACTATGGCAACGACTTCCTAGTAACAACCTTTTATAATGACCTTACGACTACAAAAAGGACTTCATTGAATGCAGTCGTAGTTAGTGATTTCCTAGGTAAAAATCCAAAGAAAACCATGAAGATAATAGACAACACAATTTCCCTGCAATCTGGGCTAGATTATGATAGAGGAACAACTAACAAAGTTTTTGTTTAAGGGACAACAAATGAATCTTAGGCCCTAGAGACTATAACCACTCAGATTCAAAAGATCGCTTCAGAAGTAAGATAATTGAAGGACCCTAGGAAGAAAGCAAAAGGAAAAGCTAAATCCATAATGAAATGTGTCATCTACGAAGAAGAAGGTCACAGAGTGGACAATTACATCTACACTCAACTAGTGGAGGACAATCAGGAAGATGATACTAAAAATGTTTCCTATGTCAACTTTAAAAAACTAAATCACCTCATGTTCTCTTATGGGAACAATGATGTTGCAGAGAATGCTCAATTTCTAAACATTCCAAACAACCCACCTAATAGTCCACTTGGGTTTGATAGAGGGGTGGATCTTCAAGATATACTCGAAACACCAACTATCAACAAAACATAAATAATTTTAATCAAGAACAAGGTCAAAACTGAATCCCATTGGAGGAAACCAACATCAAAACCAAAACTCTAATCAACAAGACTTGATGTCTGAGATGCTCGCCTTCACAAAAATATAAGCTACCATAAATGAACAACTAAGTCAGAGTTCTATAGATAACACATGATTGTTTAATATGATGCAAACCCAACTAGGAGGAGTAACAACTCAAATGGACAATATGCAAGTCCATAGAAAAAAATGAATTGACCAACAACTTGCACGATTATCCAAGCTAATATAGAATTTTCAAGGGAAGATTCCTTCCACTACTAAATTGCTAAGATGTCTACTCTTAGATCATGAGAAGTTCTAGAAGAGATGACCAATAAGGATACCTCACCAAGTGTTCTCGATGTTGAGTCCTTAACTATAAATGACCCAAGAGAGGCAGAACTAGAAGTAGAAGCAATATCCAAGAAATATAAGTCAAAAAAAGAGTAAAGGAAAGAACCCAGTGAGGGAGGAAAATCTTGATGCAACTGAAGAATCCCTAACCAACAGGTACCCATACGCACCAACAATACATTTCCTATATAAGCTGATTAAAGCTCATATGAAGAAGAGATATGAGATGTTCTTGGAGGTTGTAAAGATGTTGCATCTAGACATTACTTTTCTAGATGCCATTGAGGAGATTCCAACTTACAAAAAGTTTTTCAAAGATCTTATAACAAAGAGGAGACACAAAGATGAGTTTGAAACTGTAAGTCTAGACAAAATGTCCAGCGCCTTTGTACAAGAAAAAGTTCCAACCAAACATAAGGATCTAAAATCTTTCACTATCCCATTTAATGTGGGAGACAATAAGGTAAGACTATTCTTAGATTATATAGGAGAAAGAATCACCCTCGTGCCATCACTTTAGCTCAGAGGTGAGGCATTACTAACATAGTCAAAACTGGGATGTGAATCCAACTAGCATCCCATTCTTTCACAAGGCCTATCAGAATAGTAGAAGATGTTCACACTCGCATGGGGAGATTATTTATAACCCTATGATATAGTTGTGATAGACACCATAAAAGATATTGCATGCCATATGATATTTGGAAGATGGTTCCTTTCCACAGGGATAGAAGATCAATACAAAAGCTATTAAGTGAACTCAAGCTGAGGAGGAAGGCGATTGGATATGTTATGGTATATATATTGGAGTTCTAAGTCCAGCATACTACATGCACATAATATATATAGAATAGAATGCAAAACTCCTTGCCCATCCTTAGAGAAAACTCAAACAGAACTTGAGGGAAGTCATCAAAAAGGAAGTTGTCAAACTCCAATATGCTAGAATTATATATCCAATCCGTGATAGCAATTTGGTATGCCTGATTCATGTAGTACTCAAGAAGGGAGGAATGATAGTGGTAAAAGGAGTAAATGGAGATGAAATTGTGACTATTACAATCACAGGTTGGAGAATGTGCATAGATTATAGAAAATTTGTAAAAAAAAGATCATTTTCCCTTGTCGTTCAACGACCAAGTTCTAGAACATTTGTATCACCACTCATATTTTGTTACCTCAATGGGTACTCAAGATTCTACCAAGATCCCATACACCCAGATGACCATGAAAAGAAAACCTTTCTTGTTGCTATGGGATGTATTCCTTCTAATGAACTATGTTTGATCTATGCAGTGCAGCCACAACGTTTCAATGTTGTATGATTTCTATGCTTATTGACTTCCTAGAAGACAACATGAAGGTGTTTATGGATGACTTTTCCATGTAAGGAACCAACTTTGACAATTATTTAAGTAATTTTCCAGGTTTTGTAACAATGTGTATAAGAACAACTAGTCTTGAATTGGGAGAAGTGTCACTTCATGTTACAAGAAGGAATTGAACTAGGTCATAAAATCTCTGAGTAAGGAATTGAAGTGGACTAGAGCAAGGGGGAAGCTATCTCAAAACTCCCACCTCCTAAATCTATAAATGCGGTGAGAAATTTTTTTAGACATGTAAAATATTAGAAAAGATTAATTAAATACTTCTCCAATGTATCTAAGCCTATGTCAAACCTTCTTGTCAAGAATGCCATTTTTGAATGCAATGATGAATACCTTAAGGATTTTGAAACCTTAAAGAATGCTATGACTTCTGCACCAATACTCCAAGATCCAGACTGGAAACTACAATTTGATTTGATGTGTGATGCCACTAATTATGCAATTGGGGCAGTGCTTGGTCAAAAGAAGGATAAAAAGCACCATGCTATCTACTAGGAAAGTAAAACACTCAGTGAAGCTCAGGTCAACTATTCCACAACCGAAAAAGAGATTCTAGTGATAGTATATTCTTTCAACAAGTTCATGTCTTACCTTACTGGGTCAAAGGTGAGCCTATATATAGACCATAGTGCCATTAAGTATCAAATGCATAAGAAAGATACAAAAATGAGATTTCTAAGATGGACACTCCTACTACAAGAGTTTGACTAGAATTAATTGACAAAAAAGGAAAAGAAATTGTGGTGGTTGACCACTTATCCAGAATTGTCGTAGACAACAATAATTCATCCTCGAATAATGACAACTATCTTGATGAAGCACTAATGATGGAAGAGACAGTCGAGCCTAATGTGCCATGGTTCATGGACATCTTCCATGTTGAAAATTTCTTCTAGATATAACTTATGATGAAAAGAATAAATTATTTTTTTGATTTGAAGAACTACTAGTGGGAAGACCCCCTCCTCTTCAAGAAATGTGTAGATAACCTATATCGTCGTTGTATTCCAGAATAAGAACTAATGAAACTCATGTACATGTGTCATTCATCTACTTATGATGATCACTTGGGTGGAGATAGGACCGCCATGACATTGCTACAATCTGGGTTCTAATGGACCACCCTGTTCAAGGAAGCACATGCTTATGTAAAGTCTTACAAAGAATGCCAGAACAAGGGAAACATATCAAGGAGAAATAAGATTCATCTTTCTGACTAGATAGAGGTAGAAACTTTAGATGTTGGAGGAATCATCTAAATGGGGCCATTCTCATCATTGAGAGCCAACTAATGCATCCTTTTGGTAGTCAATTACGTATCCAAATGGGTGGAAGTTGTTGCTAATCTCACTTGTGATTCGAAAGACATGATAAAAACTATTTCTAATGACCATCTTCCCAAGATATTGAGTCTCACACACTATTTTCACCGATGGGGGATCCTACTTCAGAAAAAGATGGTTTGAAACCTTACTAAAAAAGGAAAGAGTGAAACATAATCTTGCAACATCATATCACGTGTTGACTTTCGGACAAGTTGAAGTATTGAATAGACAAAGTAAACAAATCTTAGAAAAGAATGTAGAGCATACCAGGAGAGACTGGTCTATGAATCTAGATGATGCCTTATGGGAATATTAGATAGCTTATAAGACCCCTATTCGAACTACCCAATATAGAGTGATATATGGAAAAGCTTGCCACTTGCTTGTCAACCTTGAACATAAATCCTTATGGGCCATTAAGTTCCTTAATATGGATCCAAATTAGCAGGATCAAAAAGATTTCTACAACTACAAGAATTAGAAGAGCTTATGTTGCATTCTTATGAGAATGTAAGAATTTATAAGAAGAGGGCAAAGGTGTTCCATGATGCCCACTTGAAAAGAAAAAACTATTTCTGAAGGGAACTATAATGACCTCACTTTTTGGCAACCCCCAATTAAGCAAGGCCTCAAAGTTGAAAGCCATTACCTAAATATCCCAAGGATCTAAATTTGACCAAATAATAAATAATAGAAAATATTTTCCATTAATTCAAATATTATTTACAAAATACTCCACAGACGAGTTACATGATTTTTTTCCCATAAAAATTGTGCATATGAGAACTATATGAGATGAAGTATCTATTGAATCCTCCTTACAAGTTAATTGTAATGTATTCAGGTAATTTCATATGTCCATCATATCTTGATTTCACTTTATCTATCATGTACCTAAAACACTGTGAAACCAAAAGCACGAATTAGTATATTGAAATATATTGTGTATGTGGGGTGCATGCAAAATGTGCAAGTAAACTAACAACATATATTCCATCAAATACTTGAAAATAAGAACTTCCTTTTTATTCTCTTAATCTCATATTAATTTGATACTCATAGTAGCATTATAATTGAACAAAATGTAAACAAACATCCAACAATTTTGTTATTTCCCTAGTTTGCTTTTGTTTCATAACTTTGGTGTATATAGAATACAGTTAATAAAGAATAAAAGATAGATTCCTCTATTTAAGGTACCATCAGTTTATCAAAGAGGGGAACCATTAGAATACCTCCCAACACAACCATCAATTTCACACTCAGAAGTTTAAAGAACTGGTCTACCATTGAAAGGTAGGAGTCTAGTCTAACCACTGGAAAACATAGACAATTGTTGGAAGGCAAGAAGTCAATCTGGAAAACAAACTCCAATGTTTACTAAAACCATCAAAAGGGAGAAGACTAGACTGACCATTGATTGAGAGAATTACCAAGCCATCAGAAGGAAAGTATTGACCGTTCATTGGAAGAGGCACATTGCATAACCATTGAAAGGTGTAGTGTCACCTTCTAAAGGGTGCACAAGTCCCACCTCCTCTTGAGGAGGATACTATTAAATGTGAGGGGTGAAAATTTTACATTACCATCATATGAGTATATTTAAGGCGGCATAGAGAGAATCAAACCTTATCCATGTAATCCCATCGAATCAAGGACTAGTAACGCATCTCCACTTCCATCGGATCACAAAAAGGTCATCATCAACCTCCCCCATCAGAAGATGATGAACCATTGGTAAACCTCTCTGATGATGACAATGCATCAAAGTCGAGATAAAAAAACCATGCAACCAGTAGAAGTAGAGCTAAAGCCATGTCATAGGAAGAAATCTAGTTGACCTCAGTGGGGAAAAGTGAATTCTATGGAGGAAAGAGAGTCATGGAGGATGTTGATGTCTCTTGCATTTAGGTTTCTTTATTCAAAGTAGCCCCATCCCAATATTCTGCCTTTGTCTTCAGTTACTTGTGTGGAAGATCCACTATTCTCCATAGCTCAAGACTTGATCCTTGAATATAGAATTGTAATCTTCTCTTTTAGTAGAGGAAGTTTCTCCCATCAAAGATTAGGATGTTGATGTAGCATCTCCCTCATTAATAATCACTTATCTTCTCCTACTTGTGGAAGTATTGCTTGGAAAAGACCCGCTCTGATACCAATTGGTTGATCTATAATGGGATATAGAGTGGGGTGAACATAGCTAAAACCACTTAAACAAAATTCGTTAGACCTTCAAGATATGTTGGAGTTGCACTATTCCCTTATCTTTGTAGATTTTGTTTTGGATTTGTACGTTATAACTTGATTGACGTTAAAAGATACCCAATTGGATTAATTAATAAAGTGAAACTCTAATCATGTAGGTTCCCCATGCCATAGATCCATTCCAGTGTCAGTCTTCATGTTGGATGGTGAAACGATTAATTCCTACAAGAAACTTAGAGTGCATGTTTTTAAATATGTGGGGGTGCAATTCGAGTATCTCCTTGTGTCCACAATTATAGGATGTGTGAGACAGTCATGCATGAGCTGATGTCCTAGTGATATGGATGGTAATGAGTGAGCCAATCCTTATTTTTATAACGACCATGCATGATCCTATTCTTATAACACGGTTACCTGTACCAAGGTGGGCTAGGTGTGATTATATATGGATGGCCATGTGTGAGCCAATCCATGTTCTTGACTATATGTCATTGTTACAGTTGACTGATATGTCTCTGAGGTGTTTTCTCTTGTGTTGACCAAGAGGTTGGGGAGCTCATGTATTATGGCTCTTCTATTGACCTTGTATGGCATCGATTTTGACTTAGCAGTTATTGGTTATATTTGGGTGATACGAATCAAATCCTCATGGCAATAATAAATAACTTAACACATTCGTATAGTGGATCTTGCTTAGGGTCAATTGTGAATAACATTGGATGATACCCTTTTCCTTGTCTTTGTACTAATTTCTTGAATTATAAGACAGTAAGAGAAGTCAACTATTATATATATTATTCGTATTCCTTCTTAGAATATTAATTTTTCTACTACTCAGTAATAACTGCCTGGATTTCTTAATCTGCTTTATCTGTTATATACATAGTGTATAGTTGAATATGCCCAACCTGCTAAGTACTTTATCTACATGCTTTGTTATTTTTTCTTTACTAGATTTTGGTAAAGAGTTATATTTCTCAGGACGTTTGGTCTCAGTCCATTGGTTTTCCACATCTTTTAGGTGGTCGTGCATGAAGAGGTAGAGACTATGCAGTTGAAGAAGAGCAGCAACAAGATCACTAGTTGATAAAGTTGGATGTGCTTCTAGTCTTTTGGTGATAGATTCCTAGATGTAGTCCATGTACACTCAGGTCTCTGGGGGTGTTCTTGTTGTGTTTTGTAGATATGTTATCGATATGAAGTTTTTGTCTTGTGAGCCATGTTGTAAAATATGGCATGTATACATGTCTATATGTGGAATAGATATCTCATGTAACATGTTGATGGTGGGAATGATGATGTATAGTGATGTAATCACCTTTTTATATGATGCAATGCTTGTGGAAGGGTTGTGGGCCTATATGTAATAAGTTTTTGGCTTATGGTTCTTTTGAGAAATCGATTTTAATTTCCTATATTTTTGTGTAATATATTTGCTTAGTTATAATTCGGTGTTTGGTTTTTAGTAATCACATTTGTGGCACATTGGGGATCCATGAGTTTGTCAGTCAGTACTTTCCATGTACCTATCTAGATGAGAAGATATCCCAATTTGAGAATATCAGGCAAGGATCCATGATTATCAATGTGTATGAGGTGAGGTTTATGGAGATTTTAAGGTTCTGTCCTCATATGGCAACCACAGATGAGGAAAGGATTTGACATTTTGAGAAGGGGTTGAATGTTGAGTTGTCGACCACGATGACTACTTTGGAGAATTGTGAGAAGTTGCCACATTTTTTAAGTCTATCGGGAGGATCTAATGGTCTATGGTTGAGAAATGTGAGAATAGAACCAAGAAGAGACTGACGTTGTACCAGGGACAGTCTTCTGGATGCTTTAAGAATCCTAGGTTCTAAACACTGTACCAGTGACAGTCTTCTAGATTCTTTAAGAAGCCTAGGTTCTCAGCACCGTCAGCACTGCAGAGGTCAAGTGCACAGATACAGTTGTCACCTAGTAAAGGCAGAGGTCACATATTTCCACCAGTAGGAGCCCACAATACAGCTTCAGTGTTAGTGATAGGGCTGTCTAGGCCATGGTATGAGAGGAGGATGTGCTACAAGTGTGTCCAGGTTGGGCATACAAAGTTGTATTGGCATGTGAAAGATGATGAAGTGACCTAGTAGCCAAGGCAGAGTCAGCAGGGTTTGTAGAGGCAGCAGTTTAGAAGTGGTAGAGGTTGAGAACGTGGACAAGCATTGTAGGCTTGTTCTTCTAGACAAGTCAGTAGAGGAAGAGGATGACAACAAGAAATGACTCAATTCTATGCCATGAGTTGGCCAGAAGGAGTAGTTAACCCTCTAGTAGTGACATGTCAGATGGAGTTATTGCATTCTGATTTGTCTTCTTCTTATTTTATATCTATTTTGGTTGACCCAGGTGCAACACACTCTTTTGTCACCTGAGAAGTGATTAATAATTGTTCTTTTCCTGTTAGTCATAGGAAGGATAGTCTTCATTTAGAAATCTCATTAGTTGGTTCCACTGAGTTGCGGGAGGTGTGTCCATCCTATGTCCTTTCTTTCTCATGACACAACATTCAAGTGGATCTCACACCACTTGATATGCATCGAATTGATTTGATCCTTGGAATGGACACCTTGGATAAGTATCATGTAGTCTTGGACTGTAGTTCTAAGGTGGCGAAGTCCGTAGATGGTTATGTGATGTGGATCTTCCAAGGTGATTGGAAGATTCTTCTGACATGTCTGGTATCGATGATGGTGGCTGAGAGGATGATGAGGCAAGACTGGGAGGCTATTTTGGCACATGTGGTGGATACCTGGGTCAGGAGTCCTAGTATCCAGGAGATACCAATTGTTTGTGAGTTCGAGGATATGTTTCTCAATGATTTACCAGGTGTTACCCCAGTCAGAGAGATTAATTTTGAGATCAACCTAGCCTCAAGCACGTAGCCAATAGCGCAAACACTATATAGGATAGCTCCAGTTGCGATGGAAAAGTTAAATAAATAGTTGCAAGAGCTTCTTGAGAAAGGTTTCATCAGACCGAGCATGTCTCCATGGGGTTCTCCCATGTTGTATGTAAAGAAGAAAGTTCGTTCTATGAGGCTATGTATAGACTACAGATAGTTGAACAAGTTAACGATAAAGAACAAGTATCCCTTACCGAGGATAGATAACCTATTTGATTAGTTGTTTGGCGCCATAATGTTACAAAGATAGACCTGAGATCAGGTTATCACCAGTTGCAAAACAAGATGGATGACATACCTATGTCAACTTTTAGGAATCGGTATGATGATTATGAGTTCATGGTTATGTCTTTTGAGCTAACTAATGCACCAAAAACATTCATAGACTTGATGAATAGGGTGTTTCGGACATTTTTTGACTAGTTTGTGGTGGTGCAGTTTGTGGTGGTGTTCATAGATGATATCTTGATATACTCTAAAGACAGTGAACAACATATTCCTCATGCGTTGAGCGTGTCGAGATAACATCAGTTGTATGCAAGTTTAGAAAGTGTGAGTTTTGGCTGAAGGAAGTGTCTTTCGTAGGATACATGATATCTGCCAAACGAGTATGTGTGGACCCCAAGAAGGTTGAGTCCGTGCTGGAGTGGGAACAACTGAAGATGTCGAAAGAAGTGTGTAGTTTTTTAGGTTTGGAAGCATACTACTGGTAGTTTATCAAGAACTTCAGCTTAGTGGTGTTACCCCTAACAAAGCTGATAAGGAAATATGTGCATTTTGTTTGGAATGACAAGTGTCAACATTCCTTTCATCCATTGAAAGAGAAGCTGACTAGTGCACAAGTGCTAGTTTTTCTCCAGTAAGGAAAAGGATACATAGTTTTCTATGATGTATCGAGGAATGGATTGGGTTGTGTGTTGATATAGGATAAGAATGGGATCTCTTTTGTGTCACAACAGTTGAAGAAGCACAACGAGAACCATCCCAGCCATGATCTGGAGTTAGCTGCTTTGGTTCATGTCTTGAAGATTTAGAGACACTACCTATATGGAGAGAAGTGTTAGATCTTCATAGATCACAAGAACTTGAAGTATATATTTTTCCAACATGAGTTGAACATGAGACAGTGACGTTAGATGAAGCTAATAAAAGACTATGATTGCATGATTGATTACCATCTTGGGAAGGTGAATGTGGTGGAAGATGCCTTGAGAAGAAAGTCTTCTTCATCGTAATCTGTAAATAGGGTGCAGTTGTGTTCTTTAGTGTGCCTTAAGAGAGACATAGGTCTCCTTGTGTCAGATGAACATGATGCTAAAGGTGTCTATGCTAGTAGGTTTGTTGGCATAGCTACAAGTGAAGCCTATGTTGAGACAACATATTAGAGAGGTGCAACAGAGGGATCATGTGATACAGTAGATATGAGCATAATTTGGCACCGAGAAGGGTGATGGTTTTCACGAGGTAGATGATGGGATACTGTGTTACCATAGTAGAGTTGTGGTTCCTGATGTTGGTAATCTGAGAAAGATGGTTCTAGAAGAGTCTGCTCCTCGATAAATGTTATGCACCCAGGTATAACCAAGATGTAGCATAACCTTAAAGAGCAATATTGGTGGCCCAATTTGAACTGTGATGTGGTTGAGTTTTTGGCCAAGTGTGCAGTGTGTCAGCAAGTTAACACAAAGCATCAAAAGCTTGTAGAGACATTGCAACCGTTGCCTATACCGCAGTGGAAATGGGATCATGTCATGATGGACTTTGTGGTTGGTCTGCCTAGGATAGCCAAGTGACATGATTCCATTTGGGTGATGGTTGATAGGTTGATCAAGTCAGCGCATTCCCTTCCTGTGAAGTCAACATATACAAGAGAGAAGCTCGCTCAGATATATGTTGATGAGATAGTATGTTTCCATGGTGTTGTAGGTACTATCGTGTCAAATAGAGGTCCTTGTATAAGTATCATGTGGTGATGATGTGACTAGTTCACATCTTATACATTTTATATCTTCTAGAGTTGCACTATTCCCCTATCTTGGTAGAGTCTATTTTGGATTTGTATGTTGTAACTTGATTGATGTTAAAAGATACCCAATTGGCTTAATTAAAGTAAAACTCTAATCATGTGGGTGCCATGTGCCATAGATCCATTTCAGTTTCAGTCTTTCTGTTGTATGGTGAAATGAGTCATTCCTCTGGGAAACTTGGAGTGTATATTTTTTAATATGTGGGGGTCCAAGTTGAGTATCTCCTTGTGTAAACAATTATAGAACATGTGAGACAACCATGCGTGAGCAACTCTCCTTGTGATATGGATGGCCATGAGTGAGACAATCCTTCTTTTTAGAACGGCCATGTGTGAGCCTATTCTTCTAGCATCATTACATGTACCAAGGTGGGCTAGGTGTGATTATATATGGATGGCTATGTGTGAGCCAATCCCCGTGCTTGACTATATGTCATTGTTGCATTTGAATGATATGTCTCTATGGTGTTTTCTCTTGTGCTGACCAAGAGATGTGGGGAGGTCGTGGATTCCGGCTCTTTCATTGACCTTGTATGGCACCAATTTCAACATAGCAAGGGTTGGTTGAATTTGGGTGGTACAACTAAAGTCCTTAGGGAAATAATAAAAAATGTAACACAATCGTATAGTGTATCTTGCTTAGGGTCAAATGTGAATAACATTGGATGATACCCTTTGCCTTGACTTTGTTTTGATTTCTTGAATTATAAGGTGGTATGAGAAGTCAACTATTACACATGTTCTTCATATTCCTTCTTAGAATATTAATTGTTATACTTCCCAGTAATAACTGCCTAGTTTGCTTAATTTGCTTTATCTGTTAGATGCATATCATTTAGTTGAATCTGCTCAACCTGCTAAGTAGTTCAACTATCTGCTTAGTTATTTGTATTTTAGTAGACATTGGCGGAGAGTTATATCTCTCACTAGGACATTTGGTCTCACCCCATGGGTTTTCTATATCTTTTAGGTGGTCGTGTATGAAGAGGTAGAGACCATGCAACTGAAAAAGAGCATCAACAAGAGCAATAGATGATAAGTTTGGATGTGATGCTATTCTTTTGGTGATAGAGTCTTAGATGTCCTCCCTATATGCTCTGGTCTTTGGGGGTGTCTCGCTATGTTTCATAGATATGTTATCGATACAAGGTTTTTGTCTTGTGAGCCATATATGTAAGATATGGAATGTATATATGTGTATATGTGGAACATGTATCTCAATTAACAGGTTGATGATGGGAATGATGATGTACAGTGATGTAAGCACCTTGTGATATGACATGTAATGCTTGTGACAGGCTTGTGGGCCTATATGTAATAAGTTTTTGGCTTATGGTGCTTTTCAGAAATTGGTTTTAATTTCCTACATTTTCTGGCAATCCTCTTTCTTAGTTATAATTATGCATTTGGTTTTGAGTAATCTTCTTTGTGGCGCATGGGGGTGTCACAGTTAAGATTGGGTGCTTTGGGTGTGTCTCAACTGAGACACCTTCCTTGGGCGTGTCTAGTTTCCACCATTGTGGTTTGGGTTGAGACAGTTTGTCCTTTTGTGATGTGCTCGACCTAGTGTGTTTGGTGACCTTTTGTCCCGACCTCGGTGATGCTTTGCTTTTGTTTCTATCTCCTTTGAAGTGTCTCGGCCGAAACCAAGGTGGTGGTGACCCAAGTGGTCGAGACCGCACCTAGGTTATATCATCATCTCATGCATGCATGGTTGAAGTGCTTTCATGATGGTTTCTTGGGTGGACAATTGTCCCTTTGGTGTCTTTAGATTTTGACACACCACCCCTCACCCTAACTCCCTCCTCCTTTGCTATATAAACCCTATTCTATCCATGCAAGTTAACCTTTCGGCCCTCTTTCTTCCTCCCTCTCTTTTTCTCATACTTGGAGCTTGGTGGAGCAAGGAGAGTTGATCCTTGGAGCTTTGGTGACCAAGATCCCTTGCATGTGGTGACTCTTGCCCATATTCAACCTTAGTAAGTGTATGCCTTTATTTTGTGTTGTTTTCTTGGATCTTCTATCCCATCTTCTTCTCTTTTCTTGGCCTTAAACCATGGAGTCATCCATGGTGGTCGTTCTTGAGAATAAGGTCCTCATCACAAGGGTCATAGACCATGTTTTGACAAGGCGGTACCCAAGAGGGAGTTTCTTCTCTCTTTTCCCCCTTCTTCCTTTGGTTTGGCCTAGGGATCATTTACCCTCTTTTCTTCAACAACTTTTGACCTTGGTATCCTCTTCTCTTTGAGGTGGCCTTATGGAGGAAAGTGGAGCCTTTGGTGGATCTTCATCATCCTTGGTGATCGTGTGCTTGGAGCTTGTGATGCTTGGAGTTGATCTTCTTTAAGACGGGTTATATAACTCTCTACCCTCTATATTATTGCACTTTCCTTACATGCATGTTTTTCTCTCTCTCTAAAGTGTACCTTTAATATGCTAGTAGATAATATCATTCTCTAGAACTTGAATGGTAGTGGTTGTTATACTTTGTTTTCTTGGAATCTGAAACCCTATTTCAAGGTACCCGATCTATGGAGATGAATGTGTGATGGTGGTTTTTCTTCCTATCCTTTGACCTTGGTCGTGAGTGCATGCATGAAGTTCGTGTATCTTATTGTTATATGGAGTCTAGGTTCTGTTTTGGAAGTGTTAAATGTGGTTTTTTCTCTCTTCCATGAGGTCCTTTCATGGTGATTTCATGACCCATGTTTTTAGGGTTTGGCGATCGTTATTATGTGAAGTTTTTCTCTTTTTTGATGGTGGTTTCCTTGATGCTATCTTCTGTTTTGGACAAGGTTTACTTCTATTTTGATGATGGTGCATTCTTGGGTTGAAGGTGGTTTTGTATTTTTAGTTTTAGCCTTGGTTGAGACACTTTGCTTTTGGGGTTTTTTGGTCGAGATGCCTTGTATGACTCAGTCGAGATGGTTGGTGATGTGTTGGTTGTGATGATTTGTCTTAGTCCCAGTTGAAACACCTTGTTTATGTGTTGATGGTCATGTTTTTTGTGTGGTTTTGGTCAAGACATGCTACCTAGTGTCCTTGAGTCATGACTTGGTCTTGATTTTGGTTGAGACAAGTGGGTGTCGCGGTCACAATGTTGTTGTTGGTCACGGTCGATACGTTGGCTCCAGCTTGGTCGTGATGCCTGTTTTAGGCTAGTCAAGACATCGTGTTGTCGCGGTTGATACACCTATTTCATGGTGGTCGAGACGTGTTGTTGTTGAGCCATGACCATGGTGTGTTGAGGTTGTGACCATAAGGTGTTTCGGTCGTGACTTGGTTGGTGTGTCTCGATCGTGACCTAGATGGAGTGTCACGGTCGTGGCCCTTATCTTGGTGGAAAGTTGAGACACTAGTGTGGTGTGTGGTTGAGACACACATATGCATTGGATGGTTGTAACACATGTACATGATGTTGATACCTAGTACCCTTGACATAATACCCTAATCACATTTACTTAATAATGATGTTCTAATCTCAAAATGTTCCAAGAAAATGGGAGATGACATAATTAGGGTATGGTTATTTATTTATGATATGGAAACCTAACCTGCTAAACATGTAACCCTAACCCTAATATCAAGAAATATGATATGCTTGATTCTTTCTCTTAGAATGATTATTATGGTATGATGATTTCTCTCTCCTATTTATGAGCTCCTAACCATGTGTGTGATATGAATGCCATAGCTTGTGCATGTTGTGGTAATACTTATGTGATACAATATGATGGCTATAAGCCTTGATGAAATATGATGAAATCATATTGATGTGATGGGTCCTATGATCTGGTGAAGGCTTGAGACCTATTGTGAGGAGACATCCTCCAGTGATGTGATTTAGGGATTGATATCCCATGATGATGTGGCATTGGTGATGGCCTTGTGAATGGCAGTGCTACAAGTATCATGTGGTGATGATGTGACTAGTTCACACCTTATACATTTTATATCTTCTAGCATTACACTATTCCCTTATCTTTGTAGAGTTTGTTTTGAATTTGTATGTTGTAACTTGATTGATGATAAAAAAAATACCCAATTATCTTAATTAATAACATGAAACTCCAATCATGTATGTGCTTTGTGCCATAGATGCATTCTAGTGTCAGTCTTTGTGGTGGATGGTCAAATGAGTCATTCCTACGGGAAACTCAGATAGCATATTTTTGAATATGTAGGGGTGCAAGTCGAGTATCTCTTTAAATCCACAATTATAGGATGTGTGATAAGACCACATGTGAGCTTCTCTCCTTATGATATGGATGGCTATGAGTGAGCCAATCCTTCTGTTTAGAACGTCCATGTGTGAGCCTATTCTTCTAGCGTTGTTACTTGTACCAAGGTCATCTAGATGTGATTACATATGGATAGCCATACGTGAGCCAATCTTTGTGCTTGATTATATGTCATTGTTGTGGTTGACTGATATGTCTCTATGATATTTTCTCTTGTGTTGACCAATAGGTGTGGGGAGGTCATGGATTCTGTCTCTTCCATTGACCTTGTATGGCACTAATTTCAACTCAGCAGTGGTCAATGGGATTTTGGTGGTATGACTCAAATCCCCACGACAATAATAAAAGACGTAACACAGTTGTATAGTGTGTCTTACTTACGATCAAATGTGAATAACATCGTATGATACCCTTTTCCTTGCCTTTGTACTTATTTCTTGAATTATAAGGTGGTAAGAGAAGTCAATTGTTATACATATTCTTCATTTTCCTTCTTCGAATATTAATTGTTCTATTTCTCAGTAACAACTGCCTAGTTTGCTTAATCTGCTATATCTGTTGGAGGCATGTCGTGTAGTTGAATCTACTCAACCTGCTAAGTACTTTATCTACCTGCCTAGTTATTTGTGCTTTAATAGATGGTGGTTGTGCATGAAGATGTAGAGGCTATGCAACTAAAGAAGAGCAACAACAAGACTAGTAGCTAATATGGTTAGATGTGCTTCTAGTCTTTTGGTGATAGAGTCATAGATGTCATCATTGTACACTCGGGTCTTTGGGGGTGTTCTTATTGTGTTTTGTAGATATGTTATCGGTATGAGGGTTTTGTCTTGTGAGTCATGTATGTAAGATATGGCATGTATATATGTCTATATGTGGAACATGTACCTCATGTAACAATTTGATGATGGGAATGATGATGTATAGTGATGTAAGCACATTGTGATACAATATGCAATGCTTGTGGAAGGCTTGTGGGTCTATATGTAATTAGTTTTTGGCTTATGGTGATTTTGAGAAATTGGTTTGAATTTCCTGTGTTTTTTGGTAATCCACTTGCTTATTTGTATTTCCGCATTTGGTTTTGACTAATCTCATTTGTGGTGTATCAGGGCGTCACAGTTAAGGTTGGTATCAGAGCTTAGGTTTTCCGAGTCTACAAGGATGTAGGACTAGGGTTTTTTTTTGTTCTAGTGTCCTCTATTATATCTTATCGTGACTTCTTCTTATGCAGAAGAAGAATAAGAAGATTAGAAATGATGTTTGGAGAACACAAAGAACATGTTGTAGAGAGCAGTGTTGATGCACCAAGAGGTGGTGCAAGGGACCAGGCATGAGAAGTTTGGGCACCTAAAGTGCCCTAGTTTGACCCGGCCATGATGGAAAACCCTACCTTTTGGTGCTTGTTTAGACAGTTCATGGCAACGGTGACACACATGGGAACATAATGCATGCCCCATAACCAAGGTAAGCTATTCCTAGTGTTGACTCTCTAGGTTTTTGGAAAACCTTCAAGAGGTTGAGATATTTTGGGGCTATGGAGTATGCTGGTACACCATATCCGGCAGATGCAGATCTTTGGTTGATGGAGTTGGAGAAGGCTTTCAAGATCCTTAGTATCCTCAAGGTAGATAAGGTGAAGCATGTTGTATATCTTTTGAAGAGGAGTGCTAGCCATTGGTGGGACATTGAAAAGGAGAAGAGGCATGGTGTTGAGATTAGTTGGGAGGAGTTTAGACGTGACTTTGTCAGTCGATACTTTCTTCATACCTATCTAGACAAGAATATATCCCAATTTGAGAAGATCATGCAAGGGTTCATGATGATCGAAGAGTATGAGGTGAGGTTTATGGAAATTTTGAGGTTCTATCCTGACATGACTGCCACGGGTGAGGAAAGGATCTAACATTTTCAGAAGGGGTTGAATGCTGAGTTGTCTACCCCAGTGGCTCCTTCAGAGAATTGTGAGAAGTTTGACACATTTGTGGAGTCTATTAGGAGGATCGAAGGATCTGTGGTTGAGAAACGTGAGAAGAGAGCCAAGAAGAGATCGGTACAATACCAGGGGTAGTCTTCTAGAGGCTTTAAGAAGCCCAGGTTCTCGGCACTGTCAACATCGTAGAGGTCAAGTGCACATATGCAGTGGTCACCTAGTAAAGGAAGAGGCCACAGTCCACCAGCAGGAGCCCACAATACAACTTTAGTGTTAGTGACATGTCTGTCTAGTCCATGGTATGAGAGAAGGATATTCTACAAGTGTGGCTAGGTTGGGCATACAAAGATCTATTTCCCTATGAAAGACAATGAGGCAATTCAACAACCAAGGTAGAGTCACTAGGGCTCACAGAGGTAGCAATTTAGAAGTGATGGAGGCTGAGGATGTGGACAAGCGTCGCAGGATGGTTCTTCTAGAAAAGTCAGTAGAGGAAGAGGACGGCAACAGGCAATGACTCAATTCTACACCAAGAGTTAGCAGGAAGGAGTGGTTAACCCAGGAGTAGTGAAAGGTCATATGGAGTATTTCATTCTAATTTGTCTTCTTCTTACTTTATATCTATTTTGATTGACCAGGGTGTGATGCACTCTTTTGTCACTCAAGAAGTGATTGATAGTTGTTTTTTTCCTATTAGTTGTAGGCGGGATACTCTTTGTTTAGAAACCCCATTAGTTGGTTCCACCGAGTTGCGGGAGGTGTGCTCATCCTATGTCCTACCTTTCTTAGAACACATCATTCAAGTGGATCTCATACCACTTGATATGCATGGATTCCATGTGATCTTTGGAATAGACACCTTGGAGAAGTATCAAGTGGTCTTAGACTGTAGTTTCAAGGTGGTGAAGTTCGTAGATGGTGATGTGATGTGGATCTTCTAAGGTGATACAAAGATTTTTCTGACGTGTCTAGTGTCGACAATGGTGGTTGAGAAGTTGATGAGGCAAGGATGCAAGGATTTTTTAGTTCATATGGTGGATACTAAGGTGAGAAGTCCTAGTATCTA
This sequence comes from Alisma plantago-aquatica, assembly GCA_963693085.1. Taxonomy (NCBI): domain Eukaryota; kingdom Viridiplantae; phylum Streptophyta; class Magnoliopsida; order Alismatales; family Alismataceae; genus Alisma; species Alisma plantago-aquatica. Next base: position 498,532,246 of record OY856409.1, on the reverse strand, counting down.
GGAGGTACCAGTGGTTTGTGAGTTCGACGATGTGTATCCCAATGAGTTCCTAGGTGTTCTCCTAGTCAGAGAGATTGACTTTGAGATCAACCTAGTCTTGAACACGCAGCCAATAGCCCAGACACTGTACAGGATGGCTCCAGCTGAGATGGAAGAGTTAAAGATACAGTTGCAAGAGCTATTTGAGAAAGGTTTAATCAGAACGAGTACTTCTCCATGGGGTTCTTTCATGTTATTTTTGAAGAAGAAAGATGGTTCCATGAGGCTATGTTTAGACTACATATAGTTGAACAAGGTGATGATAAAGATCAAGTTTCCTTTGCCAAGGATACATGACATGTTTGACCAGTTGTGTTGCGCCATAGTATTCTCGAAGATAGAACTAAGAACGAGTTATCCACATTTACAAATCAAGGTGGATGGCATACCTAAGTTAGTTTTAGGACTCGGTATGGTCATTACAAGTTCATGGTTAAGTCATTTGGGCTAACTAATGCACTAACAGTGTTCATATACTTGATGAACAAGGTGTTCCAGCCATTTCTTGACCAGTTCATGGTGGTTATCATAGATCATATCGTGATATCCTCTAGAGATAGTGAACAATATGAACAACATCTTCGTCATGCATTGATCGTGTTGAGACAACATCAGTTGTATGCCAAGTTCAACAAGCGTGAGTTTTGGCTGAAGGAAGTGTCTTTCCTAAGACACATGATATCTATTGAAGGAGTACATGTGGACCCCAAGAAGGTTGAGTCTGTCATGTAGTGGGAACAACTGAAGACACAGACATAAGTGCGTAGTTTTTTGGGTTTGGCAGGATACTACCGACAGTTTATCAAGAACTTCAGGTCAGTAGCGTTGCCCCTAACGAAGATAACAAGGAAAGATGTGCCTTTTGTCTGGGACACAAGTGTCAGTGTGCCTTTCAGTCATTGAAAGAGAAGTTGAATAGTGCAGTAGTGCTTGTTTTGCCCAAGCAAGGGAAAGGATACATAGTTTCCTGCAATGCATCGAGGAATGGATTGGGCTGTGTGCTGATGCAGGATAAGAATGTGATTTCTTTTGCATCACGACAGTTGAAAAAGCACGACAAGAACTATCCCATCCATGATTTGGAGTTAGCTGTTATGGTTCTTGCCTAAAAGATCTGGAGACACTACCTATATGGAGAGAAGTGTTAGATCTTCACAGATCATAAGAACTTGAAGTATATTTTTTTCATAATAGGAGTTGAACATGAGACAGTGACGTTGGATAGAACTAATCAAAGACTATGACTGCATGATTGATTACCATCTAGAGAAGGCGAACATGGTGGCAGATGCCTTTAGTAGAAAGTCTTCTTCGTCGTCATCAACAGATAGGGCGCAATTGTGTTCTTTAGTGTGCCATAAGAGAGACATGTTTGTCTCCTTGCGTCAGATGAATGTGAAGCTAGAGGTGTCTATGCTAGCAGGTTTTTTGGATGAGTTGCAGGTGAAGCCTACATTGTGACAGCAGATTAGAGAGGTACAACAGAGGGATGTTGTGATATAGCAAATCTTAGTAGAGTTTGGCAACGAGAAGCGTGATGGTTTTCACAAGGAAAAGGATGAGATAGTGTGTTACCAAAGTAGAGTTGTGGTTCCTGATGCTAGTAATATGAGAAATATGGTTCTAGAAGAGGCTCACTCCTCAATGTATGATATGCACCCAGGTAGCACCAAGATGTACCATAACCTTAAAGACCTACATTGGTAGCCCAGTTTGAAGCATGGTGTGATTGAGTTTGTGGCAAAGTGCATGTTTTAGCAAGTTAAGGAGGAGCATCAAAAGCCTACAGGGACGTTGAAATTGCTGCCTATACCACAGTGAAAATGGGCTCACATCACGATGGACTTTGTGGTTGGTCTACTTAGGACAGCCAAGTGTCATGATTCCATTTAGGTGATCATTAATAGGTGGACCAAGTCAGCATATTTCCTTTCTGTGAAGACAATGTATACAACAAAGAAGCTCGCTCACATATATGTTGATAAGATAGTGTATTTGCATGGTGTTCCAGCTACTATCGTATCATATAGAGGTCCTTATTTTTACGAGTCACTTATGTGAGTGTGTGCACACAACCTTGGGTACACAGTTGAGGTTCAATACTACCTTCCCCCCGTAGACATATGGTCAGTCAAAGAGGAGCATATAAACCTTGGAGGATCTATTGAGAGCTTGCTTCTCGTAGTTTCTAGGCATTTGGGATGTGCACCTCAATTTGATAGAGTTCTCTTATAATAACAGTTATCAGAGGAGCATCAACATGACACTATATGAGGATTTGTATGGGTGACATTGTAGGTCTCCATTGTGTGGGTATGAGACAAGTGAATATCAGCTTCTTGGTCCTGAGCTTTTGCAACATATGACAGAGAAAATCAAAGTGATTCACAAATAGTTGAAGGCAATACAGGATAGACAAAAGTCCTATGATGATAACTGGCATAGACCGTTGGACTTCCAAGTAGGAGACATGGTGTATCTCAAAGTACCTCCTTGGAAGGGTGTCTTGAGGTTTGGGAATAAGGGTAAGTTTACTCTGAGGTATATGGAACCTTATCCTATGGTGGCGCGTGTGGGGAAGGTGTCATATAAGTTGGAGTTGCCACTGAAGTTGCACAGGTTACACCCAGTGTTTCCCTGATATTGAGTTGCTTTTGCAGACAGTGGAGGTTGAGCTTGATGAGGATATGTCCAATGTGGAAGGACCCGTATTGATCCTTGACAGAAGAATGAAGAAGTTGAAGAAGGACATACTATTGGTGGAGCTTTTGTGGCATCACTGTGGCATTGAGGAAGTCACATGGAATCTTGAGGAAGAGATGCGTAGGAAGTACCTGTCTCTTTTCGCTTAGGATTTTGGGGGCAAAATCCTTGTTTGGGGTTTATGGCTTGTAAGACCCCTGACATGTAATTTGGGATAACCCTATTTGTTTGGCTTGATTAAGTGATTAGAACCTTGTTGTAATCCTTAAGATGTTCTTAGAGCTTGTGGAGAGCTTAATTCACCAGTTTGAGCTTGTTTGGATGATGTTTGTTCTTTATGTGCTTGTTTTGGGCAAAATTGCAATTTACCCATTTGAGAGGGTTATCTTGCAATTTGACCCAAAACAAGCACATATTGCATATACATCATCCAAACAAGCTCAAACTGGAGACTTAAGCTCTCCACAAGATCTAAGAACATCACAAAAGATTAGAGCAAGGTTCTAAGCACTTAATCAAGCCAAACAAATAGGGTTAGCCCAAAACACAGGTCAAAGGTTTACACTATGTATAGTGGTTCCAACCTCTAAAATACGAGATGTGTGTGCAGTACCTAGAGGAGTCAATCTCTAGGATTTTCAACGATGTCACACTTCTTATATTCCATTATAAGAGTTACAACATAAGACCTCCCTTTTATAGGTTAAGAGTACCTAGCATTCCTTTTCAAATCAAGGTTCCAATAACCATTGCAGAGGACATACCTATCAATAACCAAGAGTCTTCTACCTTGACAATGATTTACCTATTCTTGCAGCAAGTTTTTAACCTTTTTTAAGGACTTACTCACTCTTACAACAAGTCTTCTTCCTTCAAGGATTTATCCACTCTTGACTTGAATCTTCCACCTTTGACTTCACATTCACCAAGAAGAAGCTCTCACCAAGGGAATCCTTCCCTTCTTCTTCATCTCTCTTAGCCAATAGAGAGAATCTTCATCTTCATGGTAGAAATAGAGATTGTGAGGTGGAAGAAGTGATAGCCTCACAAGATATACAAGTAGGACTAGCCCTCTTATAAATCTCCTACTCACTCTAATGGATGTAGCAGGTGATTAAGCTTATGAGAGTGGACAGAGGCTCTTGGAGGCAAATCTCTCTCACCTTCATACTGTTTGGATAACCATGGGATGAAGCCCAAGGGATCCTATCTATAGTTGAGGTTTCCTATTAGCTAGTAGAGATCCTTAGGATCAAATTATATCCATTTTGGGTGTGCAACTGATATATTTTTAAGTTTTGCAACACTCCAATGACTAGAAACGCTTTTCTATACTTTTTTGTACAATGTTGTCGACTGAGTTGTCTTTTGGGGAACTCGGTCGATGACACTTAATGACAAGTCAAAGTGTAGATGTCATTTGAGTTGTCACCAAGACAAACTCGGTCGACCCTGGACATTTTCCAAAATCCAGACAACATGACAAACTCAGCTGAAAAGATAACTTGTAGTCACTTTTGACAAATGTCCAAAGAGTGCTCAAATATTTGAATTAAGTGCTCTCAAATTTTCTTCAGCTTAATTACATGCCATACAATCATTACAAGTGATTTACATCAAAGATCTATGGAGAAAACTATCCATTCTTCAATCTTGATCTTTATGCATGTATGACTTGATTTTGCAAAGTTAGGATGTGCATGCTTAGACACTTGGAGTGTGTCTTATCTAATCTGAAATCACTCAAGTAAAAGCATTAGAAACAAATGAATAGAATTGTGATGCACTATTCCAACAAAACATAATTAACCAAGCGGAAGCAATCATTAGCAGCGGATTAATGAAAATCACTAAAAATTAAAACCATTTACAAAGAGATCCATACATTGGAAAACTCTTTCAAAAAGAACCAAAGTAATTCAATTACATTCTGGTTCACAAGTACATATCTTGTACCATCTCTTCTCGAGGATCACATACATCAACTGCCCTGTTAAAACTATACACAGGCAGCATAAAAACATTGAGGCATCAAGCCAAAATCTCAGATCGATTCATTAAACTAACTACTGACTCTGAGGACCTGAGAGTACAGAGACGACACATAGGACTCTATATACAAGACATGACAGCCAATGTCTCCACCTGAGAATTCACTGATGTCCCTGTTGTTGCTACTTCTCTTCCCCTACTGTAGGGTTTCTGCCTCTTCCTCCGCGTCTACGTAAAAAGTGTTGGTGACCAACGGAGTGAGACCCAGTCTCAGCGAGAGATATAACTCTCCATCAAAAACATTATTATTGCAGTTTCTTAGAATAAAATTGAGCAGATGAATCATATATATTCAACAAAAGTTAAATTAATGTCTAAACAGGTTAGAGCAATATTCTTATTCAAAGCATTTCAGCTATAACTTGATAAAGCATCATGTCACGTATCCAATAAGGAATATGAAGAACATGTATAACATTTATCCATCTAGGATATGTTAAGTAAGACAACATCAACCAATGATTCTCGTATTTCAACCTTAAACAAATACACTACATGACTGATTACATTTTACAATCATACTTAATGCCCTGAAGAGATGAAGTATACCGTTCATGCTCCAACCGACCACAATTACGTAAAGCATCGGTACCACACAAGGTCAATGGAAGATCCGGACTCCAAGACCTCAACTTTCTCGGTCAGTACGAGATTATATGGCAGAGACATCATGTGTCAAACTGCAATTAGCTTGCCAGGGTATAGTTGCATCTTTGCTATTGAGTTATAGCCCGCAACATATACTCTCTTCAGGGTTATGGCTCGTAGCCAATACCAGGTATCATATCATGGAGTCATGGCCCATAGCCATACTCAAACTGGGGTATGGTCTGTAACCAATCCCGTGCATAAGATATAGCCCGCAGCCATTCCTATGGGGCATGAGGATATAATTGCCCAATTACCCCCACATATTCAAAAATATGCACTCCATGTTTAACTCGTTCTACCATTCAGCAAATTCTGACGCTGATGGATCTGTGGTCAGGGCAACTACATTATATGTTGTCACTTGATTACTTAAGTGTATTACCATATTCTTTTAGCATCAACAAGTTTTCAAACATCAGTTATTATATTAGTTGCTAGAAAGAATGTGTAATACTTTCATCAAATACTGTTCAAAACTTGAATAAAGCATTGGGATTTCAATCCCTCATCTCATCAGGGGTATTCTCATTCCTTCACAAATTCATCATCATGATTATAGAAAATGGGTCTTCAAACCCTCGGTTTATCAAGGAACACTTGTTACCACTTATCAGGTAACTAATACCTTCAGGTCATCTGACCAAGGTAAACATGATACTTGCTACACAAGCATCTCACATGGCTCACAAAGCCCATTTCATATCTTGTTACTTCTCACATAGGCAACAAAGCATATTATGGGTCACAAGGCCCATTAACAATAATAAATGAAACATTATAGCTCATACCTAGCTATTCTCATCATCTCATGATACCTACATGGTTAGTATACTTGATAACAGTTATATCAATTACATTTTAGCACCATGCTATACAAAGTAACACCACTTATACCCTTATTAGGGTTAGGGTTTCCCAATTCATATCAATCAGGGTTACTCACCCCCTTACACAAATTAGGGCTAGAGTACCAAATTAGGATTTCATAATACATAGCATCACCCTGGATTAGGGTTTCACATCACATTACCCTATATTAGGGTTTCTCATCACATCATTACCTTGAATTAAGGTTTCTTATAACATTTCCCCTAAAATTAATGTTTTAAGTAGCTTTACCCAAAATTAAGGTTTTCATGAAGCATTCCCTTAAATTAGGGTTTTTCATTAAAATACCATGAATTAGGGTTTCTCATATCATTACCCTAAATTAGGGTTACACCATTACCCTTGATTAGGGTTTCACCTAGATTTACCTTAAATTAGGGTTAGAGCTCATCAACCTTCTCGATTAGGGTTTCATGATCTCATCATCATGGATCAAACCCTAATTACATATTTTATTCATGTTGAAAGTGTTGAGGATAAATCACTACATGATTATCACTCATGTATAAGTTCCTCTCTCTCATCCTTTTTAGGAGGTTAATTACTTTAATCTTGATTAGATTGAATCAACTTGAATGAAGAATTAACATAGTGTATTAAGTCATTTCTTCCATAAGCATCAAAGGTTAACCACTCTAAAGGTACTAATCACTTAACTACTTTAGAAGTACAACCACTGGATTTAACTTTGATATATTCCATTAACAATCAAGGGGTTAATTGGTCTTTCATAACCTTAGGTCTCCAAACGGTTTTGGTTACCCTGAATCTCCAAACGGTTTTGACCTTCTTGTACTCCAAACAGTTTTGAAAATGTTTTCCCTCCAAACGGTTTTGAAACTGTTTGGGCACTCAACTCATGAAATCGTTTGAACAAATTATCATTGAAACTGAATGGATAACCCAACATTGAAATCGATTGAATATTGAAACTGATTGGACAATTCAAATGGTTTGAGACTGTTTGATCTCAAATGGTTCTGAGACTGTTTGATTCCAAACGGTTTTGAGACCATTTAGTCCAAGCCACCTCAAAACCGATTGGACCAATTAAGGTTTCCAACATCAAATAGATTTAGGATTTGTACTCATTGAACCATCCATCAATTGAACTATTGAAAGTACATCAGATTGTATCCCTTGGATTTCCAACCATCCTCCACAATCAACCATTGACCTCCAAATGGTTTTGAGACCGTTTGGATCAATCAACCTTGAAATCGATTCCCTCAACTAGGGTTTCAATCAATTCAATTGATTAGGGCTTGCAATTGGTGGATCATATCTTCATGGAACCATTGAAATTTCAATTAATTGGAACCATTAGATTATCATCCAACCACATCAACATTTGACCTTCAAACGGTTTGAGTCCTCTTGACCTCAAACGGTCTTGAGACTATTTGCCCTCAAACGGTCTTGAGACTGTTTGGTGTAAAACGGTCTTGAGACCGTTTGATCACCAAAAAGCAAAATCGTTTGCACATGTTCTATGTTGAGGTGTGTGCTTAAGATGACATCATCATCTTCAAGCTTGAAACCTTCGACATCCATTGTGATTCTTGTGGTGAATTCAACAACCAATCAAAAGGAAATCTGAAAGTAAAGGAGGAATCAACATATGATAACGGAATGAAATCAATAACAATGTTTAAGGGCTCAAGTTATATAACCCGCCTTCAAAGTTGAAACCAAACTTCAAGCTTCACGTCTTCAATAGTGAATGAAGCTTTCTCAACCTCCCAAGGCTCGTTGACCGGCCTAAATCGTGCAACCTAAAATTGGAGGAGGATTTGAAGTAGTCGGACTTTTACATTTATAACCCGAAACCTTCTAGGCCCACGCAACTTTTTTTACGGGGTCGAATACAGGGACAAGGGTGGTAGTGTTGAGAACACAGAATCGACACGCTACACTCCGGCAAGGGTAAAGAGAAGGCAAAGTTCCCCAAGGGGACAACAGGTTAAGATTGATAAAATAGAAGAAATCTATCTCCAACTGGAGCTATGAGGGAAAATTAGGTTTTAATCATTTATTAGTTTTTAGGGATTTTCTGAAAAACCACTAGAGGGGGGTGAATAGGGTTTTATAATAATTTAAAAATTATTTTAACTCAAACAACCAACCACAAAAATATTGGACAAGGGGACAAGGATTTAGAGTGGTTCCAACCTTAGCAAATACTAAGGCAGTCAATCCACTACCCAGTTGCTTACCCAACCGGGATTTTGAAAGAATCAAATTTTATTACCTCGCAAGGACTTTACATAAAATTACAATTCTTTCACCAAACCCTTCGAACAGCCTTCACCTAGAAGTAGTCGCACCAACTTTGAAGCAGCCTTCTTGAAGTAACTTCAAGCTCCCCCTTGAAGTAGCCTTCCTCTTAAAGTAGCTTCCCGTTGCAACAACCTTCTTGAAGTAGTCCGATGTCCACCTTCTCCACCGAGAAGAACCTTCTCCAATCCGCAGCCTCCAACCCTAGGAGTAGCAAGGAGAATACAAAAGATAACAAGGAACAAGAAGGAAAAACAGAAATTACAATACCACTTGTAGCACAAGGCTTGATTTCCTATATCAAGCGTTTTGATCTCCTAACCAATGTATATAGAAGTGTAATTGTTGTGGATAGGAGATGCTAGCATATAGGACATGAAATTAGAGCAAGGAGAAGAATATCCAATGCAAGTGTTGCTCAATTTCTCAAAACAGATTGATAATTGCAAGTGTAAGCTCAAGTGTATCACAAGTGTAGATTGGTAAGTTTAGGTGTCCTAAGGCATGTCCTATTTATAGGAATGACATACAAGTGCTTAAGGACGTTCTAGACACTTTCTAGGGGGTTCCAAGTGCTTAACTAGCCGTTAGGTATAGGTTAGATGCTTTAGCAACGTCTAGTTAATTAATTCTGCAGGTGCTGTCAGAACCCATCTCGGTCGACAATTTGTCGAGCGACAGTCCTTCTCGGTCGACAATTTGTCGACCGAGGGACTGTCTGGAGCAAGTGTTTACAACGTTCTGATCCAACTCCCAACTACTTTTTCTTTTGTGTCTAACGACTACTTGGGTCATTCTCGGTCGAGGAATTTGTCGACCGAGAGTGTCTCGGTCGAGAAGTTTGTCGACCGAGAATAACCCTGTTTCAATATTTTAAAGTACTAAGTGTGTGTATGAGTGTGCAGATGTGACACTATTGTAGGGGATGACTTATCTAAGTGTTGTGAATGGCTAGGGAAGATCTAACGCTTGATTTACATGATGTCTAAGTACTTGTACATTATATATTTTGTACAAGTGTTTACATTTGGTTACATTCATGAAATAACAATAATTCAAGCATATAGATTTCCCAATTCTTTGTCATCCACCTTATTCCTGCAACACTCAAGTAGCACGTTAGATCGACAAGAATGAAATGTTTGTCATAATCAAAACAAAGGGATTTATCATAATGTCCAATTTAGCCAACAATCTCCCCCTTTTTGAAGATGACAAACATTTCCTAAATATAAAATAAGGAAATATAAATCATGTGAGTTTCATACCTGAAATTTACCTTTTGTAGCCATTCGTGTTTTGCAAGTAAATGCTGGCCGAAATATTATGAAACTCATTTTATTTCATGTTTTTTTTATTTTATATTATTTCTCCCCCTTTGTCATTTCAAAAAGATATCCAGGAAAAACATTTTGTATGACTTTTATATCTCCCCCTTAATTTTATGCTATGCTCCCCCTTAAAGAGATAGTCAATTTAAAAGTAAGGGATTAATGCAAAGCAATTATTGTTAATTTTAGCCACAATTTATTTCTCAATCATTTACAAAGGATGTTAAGCCTTGAAATGATATGAATTCCTTTTAATTTCATGGCATATGTGTATTGATTTCTCATCCATTTTACACGGGATGTTAAGACCAAAAAAATGATATGAGAATCCTTTAATCTTATAATAAAGTACATAAAAAGTATCTCTAACCAAATGCACGGGACGTTAAGCCCTGATTTGTTTAGAGAATTCCATTAAGACCAAGATATATATCACATTCATGAAATTCGTAGATTCCTTTATTTTCATAACCGAGATTAAAAATACTAAGGTCATAACAAGTTTTAATTTATCTTTATGATGTTCACAAAGTTTTGTAAGCTCCTTCTTAATCAAAATAGTTTTTGTGAGCTCCCCCTAAATTTTATAATTAAGACAATTTAAGGATTCTAAGGTCACAAATGATTTTGAAGATGTGATTTTGACCTTTTAATAGTTTTCAATATGATGAACACATTTTGAATGCAGTAAAAAGATGTACAAATAAGCACTTTGTCAAGCTTATTTTAGGTCAAACTTGACTACGACCATAGCGCCCCTTGGTCAATTTTAATTTCAACCAAGAGGCAAATTCTGCAGATTTCCAATTTAAACATTCATATGTGAAGTATAATTTCTTCAGATAACTTTAAATAAATATCAATTTGAAGCACATTAAGATATACCTATTATGAAGACTTAATATGGGCATCATAGTGAAGTCTTTGACCTTGATTTTTCTAGAATGCATGTTTTACATTCATTGTGAATGATGTTTCATAAGCTTTGCTATGGGTACATAAATATCAAATCCCATTTCTTCTTATACCCTTATTTTCTGATTAATCATAAGATTCTTTAGAAACATATATTTTGAAAGCAAGATTAATATCTTAAAGTCAAGATTTTTGCTTTTGATTTCTTAGAACAAACAAATAGATAAAAACATTAATATTTTTGTTCTAAGAGGCACCGTTTGGCTTGTCATAGCAACATCATTATTTTATCACAAGCTATGTCCACAATCATTATCTATTATGTCAAGATGCTTTTATATATAAGTTTTGTTACAGGTATCAAATCCCATTTACTCTTGTTTTCAGATAATATACTTTAGAAGCATTTTTCCTTGAATCCTTACTTTTTATTTCTTAGAACAAACAAATGGATAAAACATTAAAAAAAATTTGTTCTAAGAAACATAGTTACTGAAATATAATGATCATGATACTATAGAGAGGTAGAAGCATATCCATAGTACAATGATCATCATATAAATGCAATAATTATGATCATTTAAACTAAATTTCAACACACACATGGTTCATGTATAGATATTCCAAGGATTACTTAGGAAAACCATGTAGATTATGATAAAAACAGTAATTTCCTTGGTTAAACTAATCATGATTTTCAGTTTTAAGTCCAACCATTTAGAGAGTAAACCAAAATAATCTCATATAAGTTCTCAATTTTAAGACAAACTTTTATAACTGATCATGCCTAAGAAACTTTTCAAACAATGAATTAAGGTTTGTTCAAGACTAGTCTTCTTATAGCACTTTTGCAATATGTTTAAGGATTTCATATTCATAATGTTATATAATGCAAAAGATCAATATGTCTTACTACAAAAATTGTCTTACAAGGTTGTATTCTTGATTTGCATGTTAATTCAATCATCAATAAAATTTTGATAGCAAACTAGGTTAATTGAAAAACAATTTCAGCAGATTTATTTCAGACTTGACAACAGAAACCTGCTCGGTTGACCATTTCTCGACCGACAGTTCTTCTCGGTCGACAGTGTCTCGATCGAGAAAGGTTATGTACTGTTTCAGAGCTGTTTTCAGTAATTTGTTTCAATTAAATCATGGGTCATTTTTAATTCAATTATGCTATTTGAAAGCTCAGTTTAGTTGAGATAGATTATATGAATATCAAAGAAACATTTAAATCAAATCTCAACTAATTATATCCAAATATTTATGTTTTGAGGATTAAAAACAAATTTGTAAAGGATGTGTTTTTGCAGATTTAAAAAGTATGTAGTCTTAATTTTAGAGGTTTTAAATTACTTGAATTTGTTATCTTATTGTGTTAAGTTGAGATAGACATATAGATTTACAACTAAATTTTTTGGTCATATCTCAACTTAATCTTATTCGTCTAGTTTGGTGGTTTTGGAACCCATACTAACTCGACATCCTTTTTCTTGTAAGGACATGAAAAGGAATAATGTCCAAGGCGTAAACAATAATGGCAACATATAGAATCAACCTCATGTCTCTTTTTATGATCTTGTTCTAGGTTGTTCTTGGGTACATATGTATATTTGCCTCTAGGTACATACATAGATTGACTCTCTAGTACTTGTGTCTTTATCCAACTAGGTTTTTGATAAGATTTTACTTTAGACTTATAACCTAGTCCTCTCCTTCCAACTTGATGATAAGAATCATTTAAGATTTTATCAAGAATATCATTGTTACTCAAACTACTAACTTTTTGTTGCAGCTTAACAATCTCATCCATTCTTTTATTGATGTCTAACTTTGCTTGATCTAGATTAGATAGCAAGGAATCTCTTTCTTTCACAATAATATCATAATCTAGATGTGTACACAAAACAGGTTGTTTTTGAAGATCATTTACTTGGGTTTGCAAATTTAACTTTTCTAAGGAAAGAAGATTGCAATTTGCTTCTACAGATTTTAGCTTAATATCATGATCTTCAATAACCTTTTTGAGATCTTCATTTTCAGATGTGAGAGCAAGAAGCTTAGAATATAACTCATCATTTACTTTATTAGATTTCTTTAATTTCTTCTTGCACTCAATATATTTATTATGTGTCTCTTCAAGACTAGCAACTAGCTCTTCTTTAGATAAATCAAAAAGACTTACTTCTTCTTCCTCTCCTTCACTTATTGTAGCAATAAGGCATTCTTTATGTGCATCTTCCTTCTTTGACCTCCATGGACAGTTAAGTGTAGTGTGCCTTGTTCCTAAGCACCAGTTGCAACTTGTTGAAGATTGGTCCATGCTTTTCCTTTGCTTACGGTTGTTAACACCATCACCCTTCATTCTTCAAGACTCAATTAGAGCTCCTTGAAGCCTGCTCTGATACCAATTGAAAAACCACTAGAGGGGGGGTGAATAGGGTTTTATAATAATTTAACAATTATTTTAACTCAAACAACCAACCACAAAAATATTGGACAAGGGGACAAGGATTTAGAGTGGTTCCAACCTTAGCAAATACTAAGGCAGTCAATCCACTACCCGGTTGCTTACCCAACCGGGATTTTGAAAGAATCAAATTTTATTACCTCGCAAGGACTTTACATAAAATTACAATTCTTTCACCAAACCCTTCGAACAACCTTCACCTAGAAGTAGTCGCACCAACTTTGAAGCAGCCTTCTTGAAGTAACTTCAAGCTCCCCCTTGAAGTAGCCTTCCTCTTGAAGTAGCTTCCCGTTGCAACAACCTTCTTGAAGTAGTCCGAAGTCCACCTTCTCCACCGAGAAGAACCTTCTCCAATCCGCAGCCTCCAACCCTAGGAGTAGCAAGGAGAATACAAAAGATAATAAGGAACAAGAAGGAAAAATAGAAATTACAATACCACTTGTAGCACAAGGCTTGATTTCCTATATCAAGCGTTTTGATCTCCTAACCAATGTATATAGAAGTGTAATTGTTGTGGATAGGAGATGCTAGCCTATAGGACACGAAATTAGAGCAAGGAGAAGAATAGCCAATGCAAGTGTTGCTCAATTTCTCAAAACAGATTGATAATTGCAAGTGTAAGCTCAAGTGTATCACAAGTGTAGATTGGTAAGTTTAGGTGTCCTAAGGCATGTCCTATTTATAGGAATGACCTACAAGTGCTTAAGGACGTTCTAGACACTTTCTAGGGGGTTCCAAGTGCTTAACTAGCCGTTAGGTATAAGTTAGTTGCTTTAGCAACGGCTAGTTAATTAATTTTGCAGGTGCTGTCAGAACCCATCTCGGTCGACAATTTGTCGATCGACAGTCCTTCTCAGTCGACAATTTGTCGACCGAGGGATTGTCTGGAGCAAGTGTTTACAACGTTCTGATCCAACTCCCAACTACTTTTTCTTTTGTGTCTAACGGCTACTTGGGTCATTCTCGGTCGAGGAATTTGTCGACCGAGAGTGTCTCGGTCGAGAAGTTTGTCGACCGAGAATAACCCTGTTTCAATATTTTAAAGTACTAAGTGTGTGTATGAGTGTGCAGATGTGACACTATTGTAGGGGATGACTTATCTAAGTGTTGTGAATGGCTAGGGAAGATCTAACGCTTGATTTACATGATGTCTAAGTACTTGTACATTATATATTTTGTACAAGTGTTTACATATGGTTACATTCATGAAATAACAATAATTCAAGCATATAGATTTCCCAATTCTTTGTCATCCACCTTATTCCTGCAACACTCAAGTAGCACGTTAGATCGACAAGAATGAAATGTTTGTCATAATCAAAACAAAGGGATTTATCATAATGTCCAATTTAGCCAACATTTTCGTGCAATGGAAATAGAGAGATAATATTAGCACTAAAGCAAGGTACTAAGGAGAAAACTACGGTAAAACAAGCGGCAGCAGAAACATCATGTACCCCTCCTCTCGAAGCGGGTACCTCCAATCAAGCCTCAACACCCCTCTCAAGGTTGCTGAACTTAAGTTAGAGTGGAAAGGTTACTAAAGCAGCTCCGACTCCAGGCACTCTTGTACTCTAGGATCGGAACAAACACTAGAGCCACAACACCTCTCTCAAGGTTGTTGCAATGGGAAAACATGATTCGGTAGCTAATCAAAACGCGATCCAAGCGTACAAGTTAGAGTTCAGATGTCAAATATAGCAGTCATCCAACAAAGGTACCAAACATAAAGCAGCAGATGATTAAAACTCTTATATTTCCATAAACATATAAGGGTATGATTACATTACATAAGTAAAGGAAGTAAATGACTGAAATAACAAAGATAAATGTCACCTCCTTGATTTAGAAGGATGACAGACAACAGCAGGCTATCCAGCCCGATACCGGGCAGAAGCCTTGCCCGATACACCCGTATCGGGCGGCACACCCTCTCAGGCGACACGCTCACGATGGGTGGATGTATCGCACGGGGTGCCCTGATCCGATACGATCCTGTCGGGCAGCACCCTCTCGGGTGACACACCGTGACCGGTGATGCGTATCGGGGTTCAATATCGTGTCGGGCTTAGAGTGTCTCTTTAAGGTATCGACCACTCCTATCGGGTATCCCTTGTCGGCCGATATCAGTCTGCAGCGGCGCCCAGGACGGCCCTAAGTGAACCATTCCCTCCCTCTCGGGATGGGGAAGTACTCACCTAGAATCGCCTGACAAAACCTCTCAGGCACGACACACTAGCTCCTAGATGCTTTCCTTAGTCAGCTCTCGGGGGTTCTGAATTGTCTTTTCGGCTTCCTGTAGCTGCTATTTATAGGTAGCGGTTGGAAGAAGTTATGGTGCTCCAGACGCCACGTGTCATTCCCCAGCTCTTATTATCACGGAGGCGGTGAATGGCCGATATCAGTATCGCCTGGCACAAGGATGTCGGCTGTCGGTCATCATGACGAGTGGCGCCTGCCGGTGGGTGGCATGTATCGCAGCACGCTATAGTCGTGGTGAGTTCGGCTCCCTGTCGGGTAAAAGGTGTATCGCCCATTAGTTCCTTCCTTTGCGGCATCCTCATGTCGCACGTCGGTGTTTTGTGCTAATCTATCGGGCGATGAGCGTATCGGCCGGCTGGTGAAACACGTTTGTGGGCCGGAACGGGCCTTATTGCTGATAAACGAGCATAGTGTGGCTTGTTTTTGCAAAAGTACATATAAAAAGAGAGGAAAACAGTTTATAAGGGCAGTTTTGATAAAAAAAAAATAAGGGTCGAAAACATCACAAAATTTGGTGTTATCAACTCCCCCAAACTTAGCATTTTGATTGTCCTCAATCAATATTTAAACTTTATTTTGTGATGCTTCTTCTTGGCTGGCCTAGTTTTCAGTCCATGAGTTAGAGCAAGTATTGAGGTGTCTTTCTGAGAATACGGCCCGGTCACGAACAACAGACTTTATTTCTGATGTCTTATTATTTCAACAAAATATTTCTCTACAGTTGCGATGAGACTTTCGTGTATGATTCCGAAGTTAGCTTTCACACCAAACAGCTTTAGGGGTAGAAAGTTGTGTGTTGGGTAGGCTAAGGCTTTTTGGGTTTTTCTTGTTTCCCATTAGTCCATCCAAGTACGGGTCCGTTAATGGGAAAGTGGTCCCTGCAGTCCAAGATAGTTGGTTTTAGAGCAGTGATTTCACATCCTACGTACCACTACCCCGGATCTACCATGCCTAAAGATGGGTACTTTTGGAAAACACGTATGTGTATATATATTTTTTTTCTTTTCATTTGGCACAACTCTCATGCTTTTATTCACTCTCGTAAGGCTGATTTCTCTTTTCGGGATTTTTTTTGGGTAGGGAATAACAAGAGGGATTTTTGCTGTTTGGGCGGCTTTTTCCTTCTCCATACTCCTGTCTTAGCTGTTGCGAGAATATTATTTTTCGAAATTTTTTTTGCGTGGGAAATCGTAGTCTTTTGCCGTTGAGGCTGTATTATCAGAAAGACATAAAAAACTTGCATCTCTTTGGGAACATAGAAAACAAACTGCCAAGAAGTCGTATCAGGTTTTTACTTATATAGCGACTTTGTACATATGTAAAGAGACAAAATAAGAAAAAATTTTCAATTTTTCAAAATTTTTGTATTTTCAAAAGTTTTGTATGGGCATATATATATGTACACATCATATAGAGAAGGAGAACAAAAAGAATAAAGAAGGTGGAGTCTGAAAATTATTGAATTTTTATACCTCCCTCACTGGTACATGGTACCCCCCAAACTTACTCCACACTCTATCCAAGAGATTTGAAGTGGATAAGGTAGGGTAATGTTAACCCAGTGAGGGTTAGCTGGTGAGTGCGCCTGCGCCAAATAGAATATCTCACACATATTCTCCTCTTTTGCTATGGTAATCGATGTTGTGGAGCTGGTCAGGCGTCGCTTAATTTGATATCCATTCCAGCACGAAGATGTCGCAGTCATTGGATAAGGGAATCTGTTGTGGACTGCGGTGGCAGAACTGAAGCTTGTGCCATTTGGTTGCTGCTATGTCTAGGAATGGTTGAATCAGCGCCACCACATCCTCATAGTATTTTCGTACTAGGTGCTCAAGGGAGGTCAACGCTGCCGATGTACACTGCACCGGATTGTCTTTGTTGCTGTCCGAGCTGTTGTAAAAGATTCCTTCTCGTTGGCGAGTGTATAGCGTCAGGAGTGTCCAGTGGTTGTAGTGCAGGATGGGTAGGAAGATAGTTCGTGGAACCCTTCTCTCCAACTCTGCTAGAAATTCTTGCTTTGCTCATGTTTAATCGGAAAGGCAGATGTCGTTGAATAACATTGGATGAGCTATGTATGCATGTTCAAACCTCGGCTGTAGTGTTTGGATGTAGACGGCTGCCACAGATACCGCCAAGCATCCTCCATCTTTTACCATGTCCCTTAAGTCATTAACTGGGACTATGACTTTGCCTGCCTCATAAATGACATCTGCTGGGGTAGAATCGGCTAACTTTAGAAGAATTTCATTTACCTGCTCCTACGTGAGTGTAGCGCACGAGAAGCGGTCGAAGTTGTTGATCAATTCTTCTGAAGTTTCAGGCGAAGCAGGGTTTTCGAAATCGTGCACTGCCCGCAGGATCTCCAACTGCTTGCCTGCCCCGTACATGTCTTTTTCTACCTCAGCTTCCCTCTCTGGGGTGCTGCTGGGCTGCGAAGATTCGTCTTCTAAGTCACTGTCAAACAGCTTCTCTGGTACCCCTGCGTCCTGGAAATAGCGCCCGTCTTTGATCAGCAGCAGAGCGTATATGCTTCTGAGGTAGTAAAAGTTTTGGCTCTGGAGTTGTCTTAAGTATCTGAAGATATGTATCATCTCCATAGCTCTCAGGACTATAAAGGCGTTGTTTCCACTTCCCTCTTCTTCTTGGATGGGGAAGTCCCTCAGCGTGAAGAAATTCCAGACACCGCAGTGGTGTTAGATTCTATTCTTAATAACGCGGTGGAGACACAGCGGGAGTAGCCTCAGATTTTTTTCTTCAGGGTTTATAAAAGTGTTGCTTATGCGCGGGACCTCTTTATTGCAGCAACTGAGTAGTTGAACATCATGACTACGGAGGTCACCAAAACACAAGAACCAATTCTTTCGATGCTTGTAGGGGGCCAGCACCATGTTTGGGTTGTGCTCTTCAATGTGCTCCAGCATACTGGCCACCTGTGTAGACTCATACAAACCCCTCATCAGTCGTCTCGCCAAGGTCAGGGTGGCAGTGTATATCGTTTGTCGACCTGCCCTAGTGCCTGCATTCTCTATCACAGTGCCTTGTAGGACCCTGAATAGTTTTTTTCCAACGACATCTGGGGAGTAGAATATGCTTCTTAGTGCTCCCCGTTGCACTGAGAAATAGTCGTCGCTCCAAATAACTTCTTCTTCGTCTGCCTATGATCTCAGGACCTTATTCAACAACCTCTGATCCCTGATCGACAGGTAATCGATGACCCTTCTGTCGAAGTCGGTCATCTCGAAGGAAGGCAGCTCTGATGGTGCAGAGAATTCATCTGCCATAGCACGTCTTCCTCTAGGGAGGTGTCTTTCATTGGCTGCACATATATCTCCTCCCTCTCTCTCTGATTCATCAGAAGAGTCCCCCTTGACGTTGATGCCTTCGTTATCATCTTCAGCTTCATCTAGGGGGCTGAGGGAGCTGTTTCTTCTAGACCGCAGGAGCTCCCCTGTCCTGCTGGAGCTCTGTTGGTTGACCTTAGTCGTGTCCCTTCCTTGGGCGTTGTGGATGTCCCGTTGGAGGAGGAAGAGGACGATTTTCCTAATGAGGATGCCGACGAGGAGGGTAGAGATCGTGCTCCAAGAGGTGACGGAGACCTTCTCGGCTGCCTTGGGTGTGGATGGTCGTCCCCCCTATTCAACCTCTCCTCGATTACGTTAAGGCACTGGAAGGCCTGCTGAAGCATTGCATTGAATACCTCTAGTTGGTCAGGAAGTCCAACTAGAGTCAGCAGTGCCTTTTTCTGGTCGTTCAGCCTCTGCTAGAAAAAAGAAAACTTGCGAGTTAGAGAAGTAAATGTAGCTGAGTGGCTATCTGTTACCTCCCACAAGTAGTCGAATTCATGCCCTAGCATCTTTCCGAACGACGGAGGGGCTCCTGCAGATCTCCCTCTTGTCCCCTCGATACCATTCTTGCGCGAGGGTCTACCTAGCGAGGTAGAACCTATCTCGATTGTCCGCGAGGCGGATGTTGTTGGGCGGGACGTCGGCACCCTTGTGGTTGTCACTGCCTCACCTTCTTGTCGTGGTTGAGATGGTCGTGGCATGGGTGGATGCTGCTCCACCTCGACGTTGTCGGCGATCTCATCAGCAGCCACAATAGGGGACACCGGCGGCGGTGTTGGTGTTAACTGTGCGGCACTGAGCTCCATGTCAAGGATCTAGGTGAACACCTCATTACTGGTGTTCGGTTGTGGTTCTTCCTCTGCCTCTAAAGGCACCACAAAAATTTTGGGGGATGTGGTCGTCTCTTCTATGGAAGCTCCCGTGGTTGTTGCCTCGGCGACCTCAATGATCGTCGGTTCTTCTTCAGCCATAGTAGGTACTGTTGTGATTGTGGCTGGTATGGTAGGAACAATGACAGCTTTATCAACTGCTGTCGTCGGTGGCTCTGGATTGGCGGTTGGCTCGGCGATGGTCGTTGATGCTTTGTCCTGCTTTGGGTCGAGCAGAATAGGTTCTCCTCTCGAAGCTTCTCTCTCTTGAATTCTAGTGGTGGCGGCGTAAGTGGAGTCTACCGCCACAGCTTCTATCTCGGCTTCGGTGAAGACCAGCTTTTCTGCATTATAGGTGGCGCAGCGAGGGAGTGGAAGGAGGGTATTTGTCCTCCCAAACTTGTAGAAGTAGTTTCTCTCCTCCTTTATAATGCTGGTCCTCATGAGGTATTTGAGATTGATCAGCTCATCGCCCCTTATTCTTGACAGAGTGTGTGGCTCCCGTGGATACCCAAGCCCGGCCGCGATCAGGTTGACGATGCCACCCATGCAGTATTCCTTGGTGGCATCCTTTATTGGGTGTAGCCTGTTCAGTAGAAACTGTCCAAGGTTGATCGCTCTCCCCCCCATAATGTGCCACATGATGTGGATTTCTTCAGTGTAAATATTGTTGGACTCATTCTTGCTAAACAGTAGGCACGCCACCAACTTGTGCACTATCCTCCAAAAACATGAGTGTATTGCCGCCACCTTGCTTCCCGGCTTAAACAATGACTCGCCGGTAAGCCTATTCCAGAGCTCCACAGGGTTGAACCTGTCTCCTTCGGTGATTCGTTCATAGTTATTCATCATATTCTTCTCTTCCCCGCTGGAGGAGAAGATCCCGTTGAGAAGCTTCTCACAGACGGCGTGCTCTGAGTTGTACATCCGCACTTGTAGTCTGTCTGCTCCGCCATATTCTTCAACTTCTTCAGCAGTATTCTTCACTCGGCGGAGAGATGACATGAACTCCCTCGTGAATTTGGTGTAAAAGGCAGAACAGCTGAGGCAGATCTTCCTCAGCCCTGCCGCGGTGAGGACGCTCTCCAGTCTTTCAAAAATACCTAGTTGAATAAACGAAGACTGGTGGCAGAATTTGCTCGGCCTGTAGAGCTTGGTCCCCAGTTCTGCATATCAGCATCCATGCTCGTCATTTCTCGGCACGAACCTTCCTGGTGTGTGATCCAAGGGTTCTGCCGCTGTTGTTGGAGCTGAGGTTGGAGCCACCACTTCTCCAGTTCTTGTTCTTTTCTCAGTGGTTGATGGCCCAGCCGCCTCGAGGTTCGGGTATTTCTGCCCAACTATTGTCACATCAGCTACGGCCTCAGTGTCGATTCTTCTTCCGTGTTTGTCAACTCGAACGACGGTTTGCTTTGTACAGTCCATTTCTGTTAGCATAAACAAATTCGTTGATCAATTTAAGAGTGCCGATATTAATGTAGGCAGAAACTAAAATTTGATACTGGCTTTTACAAGAAAACAGAAGATACTATAAAATTCGGCCCGATACAAGAGCTACCTGACACCACTGCATCGGGAAATACAGAGAGATTTAATGTATGTAGGCTCGTTCCCGATACGAGATATGGGCATTGTCTGTTACGTCGAAAGAACATCTTAGGCGATATAGAACAAGACGATGCGGAGGAAACTGCGCGTCAAGCTCGTCGCCCGACATTGGTGTGTCGGGAGATATGGTTGTGAGAAACAAAATGCTTGATAGGGCCTTCCTAATAGAAAAACAACATGTTGCCCGACAACAAAACAAGCGAGACAACACATGGAGGGTGACACGTTTATCACCCGACATGGCGTATCGGGCAACGCGTGCTAAAGGTGTGTCGCGCGATGCATGTGTCGGGCGATATGAGGAAACAGCCAAACCCGTTGGTCCGATATGTTATTCGCGATAGGAAGGTCATGTCGGGCTAGCCAGGACGATACGGTTGTCGGGCTATACCTTTGTTGTTTTCTTAAATTTTCTGCGCGACAAGAGAGAAGAAAAGGGATGCACGGCACGGGAGCAAACGAAGGAAATCTCAGCACGATATCAGTAGGTGAAACAGTAAAGGCAGTAGTCCGACACGGTAAAACCTCTGTGCTATATATAGCGCTCCCAACCGGGGTAGAACGGGTAATACAGGGTCACGCGTCGGCCGTTGGGATAAGCCATTCCCAATACGGACAGTCCATCCGTCGACACAAGGGTAATTACTCTTTATGCTCGATACAGGTGCACGACGCTTAGGATTGTCATCCGTCACGGCCCTTGCGATGCCCGAAATACCATCGCCCGAAAAGAGTACGTTCTACGCACCGATAAAGTTGTTTCCCGATACGAAGGCTTCAGAACAAAATTAAGGTGAAAAACTTAAAAATAAAGCGGAGAAAAAGCGGTCGATGGGTAAAACATCATTGGCCAAGGTTAAGACCCCGGCCTCAGATAGTATTACCCATCCCGGTCTATGAAACAGAGCGGTGGCCCATAAAACAAAAGATTCAGCGCACGTGGCGCATGTGCTAACTCGGGCCTTATTACAGTCCAAATGTTTGTAATGTTTGTTTTGCAGGAAAGTAAATTGCATCATATTCTAGGAAAGAAAAGAAAGCTCGGACTGCCTCCCGAGAAGTGATGTAGTTTTTGTCTCCAGCTTGATGGTCCCAGCTTCTTCATTGTTTAGCCTCTAGTATCATCCATCTCTTGCAACTTTATCATGTCTCTCTCGATCACAACCCTGCCTTCTTGGCAGTTTCGGTGTTGGATGGTATTTTGCCCGAGAGATTCTTCATTAATTCGGCCATTTGAGCTAATTGTTGATCAATCTGGTGTTGATGTGTCTGCATATCTGCCATCTGGGCCTGCAATGAGTTCAGAACACCCGAATTGGATAGCGCACTCTGCGCTAGTTGGTTATTAATTGTGTCCTGCCTTTTTTCAAAATCAAATAGTTGTCCGACCACATCTGACTGGCTTGAAACCTTATCCTGCCCCTACTCTTTGGCTGATCCTTGATACTTAACTTGCCCCTGGAAGTTTCCTTTGTTCAACTGGAAGGATGAGTTTTTGGTATATTGACTTGGTCCTCCCCTCTTCTCGAAGGCTTGAGGTGGCTTGGAGGAAGTATGTAGCTGATGTGAGTTTTCAGCTACATCCTTGTTGCCATAACTGAAACCGGGGTGGTCTGGCCTTTTGAAGTTTACAAAAGAGACATTCTCAGTCTTTTTGGCCTCAGACTCAGTATCGCTTGATGCGTCTGGTTGGGTGTAGATGCAACTATCCACCCCATGTCCCCCGTCTCCATAAGTTACACACTTCATTACATTTTCAACCTGCTTCTTCCCTTTTCCGCCAGATTCTTTAAGCTGTTTTACATCCGTTGCTATCCTATGAATTTTAGAAGTAATTGTCTCCAGAGCCTTGGATTCAAAAGAAGGTCCTTCACTAACCTTCTTAGCTTGCCCTCTGTCAGATCTATCATAGTCAGTTTCGGCTTGCAGCTCAGCCATGTTCTTGATGATCTTTTCGGACTTGCTCAGCTTCTTTCCCAGGAAGTCACTTCCTGCAGCCACATTCAGTGAAACTCTTTCCTCGGGGGTTAAACCATTATAGAAGGTGGTGACCAGGAAACCTTTCTTGTAATTGTGATGAGGGAAGTCCCTCTGATATTCTGATATCTTTCCCAGGCGTCGTGGAGGTTCTCGTTTGGCTTTTGCATGAAGGAAGTTATCCTTTGTCTGTTCTGCACGGTCTTCTCAGTTGGATAGAAATTATTCACGAAGGCATCTGCCAGTGCTCCCCATCCATTCAGGGCTTGGTGGGGCAGTCCCAGATACCATGATAGAGATTTATCTTCCAAAGAGAAGATGAAGCCCGTGCAGTAGATTACTTCCTGGGGAACCCCCCGCATCTTAATGGTGTCACAGATATTTTCAAAAGCATCCAGGTGGTGATAGGGGTTGTCGTTCTTAGAATTTCCTATAAATATTTTATTTTGAATCATGGAGATTACTGAGGGCTTGAGCTCGAAATTGGTGGCGTTGAATCGCGGAATGATGACAGGGCATCTGGAATTGTTAGCTTTTGTGGAATCTAACTCTCTCAGAGTCTTTTCTTCTTCATCTGAATCATCGTTGTCGCTGCCTTCCTGGCGCTACTCCTGATTATTGCGGTTCCTCATGTGTCTTTGATGATGACGGTGTCTATCCTGGCGATGATCTTTCTCGGACTGCTCCATTTCTGGATCTTCATGCTGATCATTGCCGTTGTAGCGGTCGTTATCTTCCGGTGGGGGTGAGTGAGGTCTAGCCCTCCTTTGGCGTTCGTCTTCAGAAAGAGGTTGTTCAACACGAGGAGGCATGTTTGATGTTGTTGGTGTTCAATCGAACAGAATGCCTTTCTTCGGAGTAGCTGAAATAGCACGAAAAATCAAGTTAGGATAGTTGTTATCAATAATAATACGAGTTATTCATTTTAGGAAAAGAATATTAAATAATAACTAAAAGAAAAGAGTGTTGTCAAGCTCATTTCTAAGCTTGAGGCACTGGAGTGTAGTTAGTGGATTCGGGTTCGTCAACAGTACCGTTTTTCCTTGTCCTCGACAACGGCGCCAAAAAGTTGACCGGCCTAAATCACGCGTCCTAAAATTGGAGGTGGATTTGAAGTAGTCGAACTTTTATATTTATAACCCGAAACCTTCTAGGCCCCCACAACTTTCTTTACGGGGTCGAAGTAGATATACGGGGTCGAACACAGGGACAAGGGTGGTAGTGTTGAGAACACAGAATTGACACGCTACACTCTGGCAAGGGTAAAGAGAAGGAAAATGTAGCATCCAACTCACAAAAACATAATTAACTAATTCGGAAGCGTTCACTAAGCAGCGGATTACAGAAAATCACTAAAAATTTAAAACATTTTTCAAAGGGACCCAATCATAGGAAAACTCTTTCAACAAGAACCAATGTATTACATTTACATCATGGTTCATAAGTATATATCTTATACCATCTCTTCATGAGGGTTACAACATCAACTGCCTTGTTAAAAGATAAACACAGACGTAATAACCTCGAGGCATCAAGCCAAAATCTCAAAATGATACATTAAGAGCACTAAGTACTAACTCCGAGGACCTGAGAGTACAGAGATGACACATAGGACTTCTATCTACAAAACACGATAGACAACACACTCAACCTGAGTTGTCACTGTTGTCCCTGTTGCTGCTGATGTTCTTCATGTGCAAGATATTCTCAGTCTCTTTCGCACTCATCCACCTAAAAATGTTGGTTCCCACGGGGGTGAGACAATTGAAAATTGCCCCAGCGTGAGATATAACTCTCCGCCAGAAACATCATTATTGTAGTTTAATTAATATAAAACTGAGCAGAGGATAAGCAATTTAGATCATTCTCATCTTTTAAAGTATTACACCTGTCTATTGTTTTAGTCATAGGGAGACCCCGCTCCCCCTCTTCCTCAAATAGGTGCCAGAGCCCGGATGACCCAAGGAGTTGGTAATTACAGTGCGCTCAGGGGGATTCAAACCCGGGTCCCCCAGAGAGGACAAGCCGGACCGAACCACCTGAGCCACACTGGCCGGTTGTATTACACCTATCTATAATTGAATAGTAATTCATCTATTCACTTTATAAGGAATAGAAAGAACATGTATAACATTTATCTACCATACATTTTCAACATCTCAAGCTTTGCTCATGTCATTCATTATTCTGATGTGTCACCCATGATTCATTCTTGTTTCTATTTGTTGGCCTTAGCCAATCTGCTAAACATGTATTCACTTATGCCAGACATGTGATTATATATATCATCATGTCTTATTCAAGCATTAAACTATATCAATTAGGTATAAATGTTTCAGGCATTGGACTATACCAATCATGATTACACAGCCAGGCATTGGACTTTAACCAACCCTAATTACAGGCATTAAACCTCTGCCAGGTATTTCTTATTATAGAGGCATGGATAGCATGCGAAACATAACTATCAACATGAGATATCTAGCATCATGATTATAATCAACAGTAGCAGTAAGATATCAACATAAGCATGACTATTGTATGTACACATTTACAGTCTTATGCATATCCACAACATAAGTATAATTACTATCTCTTAGTTGCACTAAGCATCATCTTTATGTAAAGATAACAAACAAGGGTTATCATCTAATGTAAAGCGTCATGTATAACCCTAAACAGATATGCTAAATGGTTGTATTACATCTTTTATTATGCCCTAAGGAAATTGAGGATACCACTCAAAATCCAACTGACCACTGCTAAGTCGAAATCAGTGCCATACAAGATCTAGGAAGAGCCAGACTCCTAGGATCTTCTCCGCCCCCGGTCAGTACGGGTCCGCCACAGCGACACAAAAGGTCAAGCTGCTAACATCCTAGTCCGTCCTTGGTACAGGTCATGACACTAGTGAAGGAGGTGGGTACGCATACCCTACCATCTTAGGTACAACCACAGTTGTCCTCCAATATCAACACATATATAATCACTGAGACACGACCGCAGCCATTCTTAAACTAAGGGCTAGGTATGACCACAGTCATCCTCCCTAAACACTTGAATTCAGGATGACAAGCACCCCGCATACTCATCAGTATGCGCTCCGAGTTTCCCTTAGGAATACCCGTTTCACCATCTGGCAAGTTCTGACACTCAGATGGATCTATGGCACAGGGCACTACATGATTAGAGTTGCACTTGATTAGTTATGCCAATTGGGTGAATTAAGGCTGCATCAAACAAGTGGACATACAAACCCTAATTCACTTCTAGCAAACATATAAATATCAAAACCTGAAAAGATATAAAACATATGAAACATAATTTCTCATCTCGTCATCACATGGTAATATTCACTTGCCATTCATGAGACTACACCAATCATCATATTATCACAGGATATAAATCCTTTTCACAATATCACATGGTATCAACCCTTATCAACATAAGAGGAATACACCTCATTCAGGGCTCAACCATGCCCAAAGGTCATTAAGACCATCATACTATCACAGGATATAAATCCTTTTCACAATAACACAGGGAATCAACCCTTATCAACACAAGAGGATTACACCTCATTCAGGGCTCAATCATGCCCAAAGGTCATTAAGACCATCATACTATCACAGGATATAAATCCTTTTCAAAATAACATAGGGAATCAACCCTTATCAACACAAGAGGATTACACCTCATTCAGGGCTCAATCATGCCCGTGAAACATCTTGTTACCTCTTACTAGGTAACATCTAACCATATGGCTCACAAGGCCATTAAACATCTTGTCACCTCTCACTAGGCAACAATGACATATTAACTCATGTAATATAATAGCAACACCACTATTTCCTCCATAGGGTTAGGGTTTACTATTCACATCAATTATGGTTTCATTTTCATTTTATCAATCCAACCCTAATATATTGTTCCATACATCTAGGAGCATCCATCGACATTCCAAGTATTTAATATTCTTATCATTTATCATTAAATGGTCATCAACACAAGGTATGAGTTTATCTCTCATCCTTATCATGGTATGATTACATCATACTCATTTTAGCTTACTTATCAAGTATGTTAAACTCATTACATTTCATTGTAACAATTTACATAACACTCTCCTTGTGTATCTTATCCAAAAATATTGGATTTGAGATGCATCAAGGTATATCAACCCTGAAATCCTAAATGTGATATCTATCATGTCTCAATGTATCACTTCCCTCATCACTTCTATCTTACTTGAGTTTATTAACTTATCTTATAATAAGGAATCTCACAGCTTAATACTTTCATCCACCAAACTATCACGTTTACCATGATGTGCATAGATCACACACAAGGATTGTCCAACTATCTTCAATGATATGGACTCATCTCAAGTTAAGGAAATTGCTTATTATAATGTTGCCTATAGTCAACCACTTGAGATACTTCATCGTTATAAGGTATTACCCATTATTTCATCATTAAGGTTTACTCATATCATTACCTAGACATTAGGGTTATGATTTTTCATCATATTGCCCATGATTAGAATTCCATGCACTATAGCCCAAATTTAGGGTTTCACATGGCTTTACTATGTGTTAGGTTTAAGGTTTCATATGACATCGCCCTCAATTAGGGTTTCACATGGAATCATCCTCTATTAGGGTTTCTCATGGAATCACCCTCAATTAGGGTTTCACTAATCATCCCAATTAGGGTTTCATTCAATTACCCATAAATTAGGGATTCATTATTCATCCAATTAGGATTTGGCATTTCATTACCTTAAATTAGAGTTATCCAAGTCATTACCCTTAATTAGGGTTACACTATTACCCTTAATTAGGGTTACACTATTACCCTAGATTAGGGTTTTACTCAGAATTTCCCTAAATCGGGGTTAGGGTTCATTAACCTTCTCAATTAGGGTTTCTTGATCTCTTTACTAAGGATCATACCCTAAATCACTAAATGAATCATACTCATGTATGAATTCATTTCTATCATTCTCTCCACTTGATTTGGTTACATCAACCATCCGATCAAATACAAACAACTATGTTTGACATAGTATACTGGGTTATTGCTTCCATAAACAATTAGGGTTTGCATTTTAGGGATCATTCACAATTGAAACCATTAATATCAAACCAATTGAACCCATTGGATCAATATCCAATTACATCAGCATATTTCCTCAAATGGTCAACCATTGCAAATGGTTAACCACTCCAAACTATTTGAAACTGTTTGGTTTCAATCAATTTGTTGAAATTGTTTAACCAATTTCATTGAAACCGATTGGTCCCAAATTTTGAAATTGTTTGCCTAAGATATTAATTGAGGTGTGTGCTTGTGATGACATCATAATCTTCAAGCTACAAACCCACGAAATTTTCTATGATTTCCATGGTGGTTTCATCAATCAACCAAAATAAATTTTGGAAATGAAGAAAGCATCAACATTTGATAAGGAATTGAATGCAATAACAATATTAAGGGTTCAAGTTATAAAACCCACCTCCAATTGAGCTTAAAATCTCCAAGCTCACGCCAACAATGGTGGATGAAGTTTTTGCAACTCCCCCTAGGCTCGTCCCCAAGCTTTTGGATGAAAAAGTTGGTTAGGGTTGAAGAGGAGATCGAAACAAGAAGAAATCAATTATTTATTTTTTATTTCCACCATGGAATCAAGGAGAACGAAGGTCAAGGACCTTACCAACAGGTTGGGGTCGTCCTCCTGCTCCTCCACAGCTCCTTATTCGTTTTCCAAGTAAGGGGAAAGAAAATAATCTGAAATGGCCTTTGTTTTGGCTTGGTAAAGGTACTTTTATAAGAAATTCCATGAGAGAGAAAATGCCTTATAAAAATGCATTTAATTCCAAAATTAGTGCCGCCTCTTCCCCCTTTCATTCCTTGGATACGAGGCTATCCCATTTTCCTCTTATTCTTTTAATTATCCTCAATTTAAAGAAAAGCAAATTAAGCACCTTAGATCATATTATAATAATATCCCAATTTGAGTGGATATTACTTTTCTTTATAATAATGGTGAGTGGGTTATCCACTTGCTTGAGATATTTTCGTGGCCTAGCAAAGGCACAAAGGTGTTCACACTTGAGCAAATTCAACCATCTCATTTTTGGTTGAAGGCCCTTCAATTATTATATTTGTTTTTGCACTAAATTGAATTAGGGTTTCAATTAGGATTAAATCTTGATTATTTTAATATCAAGATTCTCTCTCCTCCAACTTAATTCAAATGAGGCACCCCTCTCATTTTATTTATCTACTTGATGCCAAGAAACATTAGGGACCTTATTGAAGTGGTAATTTACATATTACACCCTGGGTTTTGGGTAAATTGCAAATTATACCAAAACTAGGTTTTCATGCACATACATTGCTTTATCAACTCTTTCTTGGTATTTAGGCTTCCATAAGCCATACCTCAGCATCATCTTTACTCTCATGATGCTTCAACACATGAGGAACATATTATCATGCACAATTTGCACTTAAACCCCACAACTTGGGTAATTTGCACTTTAGTCCAAAACAGGCAAAACATTGATTTCAACAATGTTCAAAAAGGACTACAATTACAACATAAGTTCCCCTTGAGCCCTAATTACTTTTCACAAGAAGATATTAAACATTTAATCACCTTTCTTAATCAAAACACCTAGGGTTAAAGTATAACCCAGGTCAGGGATGTTACAAATTATAAACCCCTAACAAGGATTTTGTCATCGAAATCCAGATAAAGGAAGATAGATGTATTTTATTCATCATACTATCTAGTCTTCACATATCATATCCTTATTATAGAGACACCATAAAACTTTGATCAGCACCAAGTGTTTCCATACAAGATTCTCATAGAATCAATACACAAGGCACATGCCCCATTGTCCCTCATCATTGACTATAGAGTCAACTTTATGTCAAATAACACTTTTCTTATTTAGAGAAGCACCATACATTCATTATTAGTATCATGTTTATGCAGAGCATAAACCCCTAACATATGATGTTCATATTATTTTATATAATCAGACTAATTTCACAGTTGACCACTCCAGGTAGCCAACCTAACCCATCTGATAACTCTCAGATACCAGAATCTTTCACCTTGGTATCTATAACATGTGTTGGAAACACATCATATATATCTCTTCCTTTCATATTGGAACATTAATTGTTTCATATGTCCTCATCTTGGGACCAAAGTCCAAGATAATTGATACTTTTCTAAGTATCCATCACATGAACACATTTATCTTATGCACATCAAGTGTCCTAAGACCCACTTGATTGCCATGTCTCTGAAAGGAAAGAAAACAAGGATTCATATTCCTCTTATTAATTTGTGTATTTTCAACTATTCATGAACCATTTACTCTTTTATCTCATCCTAGGTTCCTTGACTTTAGCATTGAAATTTGTAAGGATGATTACATGTCATTATCCCTTTCTTTATTATTATCTAGCATGTTTATGATTATATCATGATCTCATCACATTTCTCATTTCCTTATTATGGGAAAGATCTTTATTATGATGGCATCATTATTGAACAGGGTTCATCTCCCTCATTCTTATTCTTATCTTATGAGGAGTACACTTTTAGTTCCTCATACAACATACTCATTTGAGATTATCTCAGACTTCTCTTTCTTATGCACGGGATATGACACATTTATTCATTCATTTCATGATACTCATTAGATTGTCTCAGAATGACTACTTGATCAGAGCAATCAAAAAGACAACAATCGAAGAGTTTCCATACCCACTTTATCATCATTGTATACCTGGATAGGGTATATAAATACTGAGATTAAATGGTATGCACTTTGTATACTATCATATTTCTTCTTTTCATATTATCACAAGCATAAGACTTAACATCCCTAAATTTCATTCAGGCATCTCTTCTGTACCTCATCATTTCTCAAGGAGGTAAGAACAACATAAAACATTTGAAATGTTTTACTATGCAAAACATAGGTCCTCATAGGACTAATCAAGGAGAGTTCAATCAATTCCTTTCTCAATTAATCCAGGAATTCATAAAATGACATTTGAATAACATTATCTTATCTAACTTGTCATAATTCATGGATTATTCACTGTCTCAGGCTAACTCTGCCTCAAAGATTGATTCAACAGGCTAAGGTTGAGCACAGACTCAATTTAAGTCCAGAAATTCATCATTTCCTTTTGCTTCAACCTAAAGATGCTGATTACAAATCATGTTGATATCTAAAACATCATCATTGGGGTTGGTAATTTGGGTTACAGCGCCAATGCTTGATCCACTATATACATTACTGTTGTCCTAAATTCTCCAACAGTAATACTTAAAGAAAGATTTTCTTATCATAGAGGGATCAACTAGGAGATTCTCAGGCAATTGTCTCTCTCTTACCTACTCCCATGCACCTCTTCTTGGTGCAACATTGCTGCTCTCAACAGCAATCTCCTCATGGGACCCAGTCATCTTTAAGTTCTTCTTATCTTATATGAGCAGAAGACATTATTAGATACATTGGATGATACCAGAACAGACTCTACTACCTTAGTCCTATGTCTCTGTAGACTCAGCGAACCTAGAGCTCTGATACCACTAAATTGTAGCATCCAACTCACAAAAACATAATTAACTAATGCGGAAGCGTTCACTAAGCAGCGGATTACAGAAAATCACTAAAAATTTAAAACCTTTTTCAAAGGGACCTAATCATAGGAAAACTCTTTCAACAAGAACCAATGTATTACATTTACATCATGGTTCATAAGTATATATCTTATACCATCTCTTCTTGAGGGTTACAATATCAACTGCCTTGTTAAAAGCTAAACACAGACATCATAATAACCTCAAGGCATCAAGCCAAAATCTCAAAATGATACATTAAAAGCACTAAGTACTAACTCCGAGGACCTGAGAGTACAGAGACGACACATAGGACTTCTATCTACAAAACATGACAGACAACACACTCAACCTGAGTTGTCACTGTTGTCCCTGTTGCTGCTGATGTTCTTCCTCTGCAAGATATTCTCAATCTCTTTCGCACTCGTCCACCTAAAAATGTTGGTTCCCACGGGGGTGAGACAATTGAAAATTGCTCCAGCGAGAGATATAACTCTCCGCCAGAAACATCATTATTGTAGTTTAATTAATATAAAACTGAGCAGAGGATAAGCAATTTAGATCATTCTCATCTTTTAAAGTATTACACTTATCTATTTTTTTTAGTCTTAGGGAGACCCCGCTCCCCCTCCTCAAATAGGTTCCAGAGCCCGGATGACCCAAGGAGTTGGTAATTATAGTGCGCTCAGGGGGATTCGAACCCAGGTCCCCCAGAGAGGACAAGCCGGACCAAACCACCTGAGCCACACTGACTGGGTGTATTACACATATCTATGATTGAACAGTAATTCATCTATTCACTTTACAAGGAATTAAAAGAACATGTATAACATTTATCTACCATACATTTTCAACATCTCAATCTTTGCTCATGTCATTCATTATTCTGATGTGTCACCCATGATTCATTCTTGTTTCTATTTGTTGGCCTTAGCCAATCTGCTAAACATGTATTCACTTATTCCAGACATGTGATTATATATATCATCATGTCTTATTCAAGCATTAAACTATATCAATCAGGTATAAATGTTTCAGGCATTCGGCTATACCAATCCTGATTACACAGCTAGGCATTGGACTTTAACCAACCCTAATTATAGGCATTAAGCCTCTGCCAGGTATTTCTTATTATAGAGGCATGGATAGCATGCGAAACATAACTATCAACATGAGATATCTAGCATCATGATTATAATCAACAGTAGCAGTAAGATATCAACATAAGCATGACTATTGTACTTACACATTTACAGTCTTATGCATATCCACAACATAAGTATAATTACTATCTCTTAGTTGCACAAAGCATCATCTTTATGTAAAGAGAACAAACAAGGGTTATCATCCAATGTGAAGCGTCATGTA
Organism: Alisma plantago-aquatica; assembly: GCA_963693085.1. Lineage (NCBI taxonomy): Eukaryota > Viridiplantae > Streptophyta > Magnoliopsida > Alismatales > Alismataceae > Alisma > Alisma plantago-aquatica. The sequence continues at coordinate 498,498,827 of OY856409.1, read as the reverse complement.
TAACCCTAAACAGATATGCTATACGGATGTATTACATCTTTTATTATGCCCTGAGGAAATTGAGGATACCACTCAAAATCCAACTGACCACTGCTAAGTCGAAATCAGTGTCATACAAGATCTAGGAAGAGCCGGACTCCTAGGATCTTCTCCGCCCCCGGTCAGTACGGGTCTGCCACAGCGACACAAAAGGTCAAGCTGCTAACACCCTAGTCCGTCCTTGGTATAGGTCATGACACTAGTGAACGAGGTGGGTACGCATACCCTACCATCTGAGGTACAACCACAGTTGCCCTCCAATATCATCACATATATAATCACCGAGACACGACCGCAGCCGTTCTCAAACTAAGGGCTAGGTATGACCGCAGTCATCCTCCCTAAACACTTGAATTCAGGATGACAAGCACCCCACATACTCATCAGTATGCGCTCTGAGTTTCCCTTAGGAATACTCATTTCACCATCTGGCAAGTTCTGACACTCGGATGGATCTATGGCACAGGGCACTACATGATTAGAGTTGCACTTGATTAGTTATGCCAATTGGGTGAATTAAGGCTGCATCAAACAAGTGGACATACAAATCCTAATTCACTTCTAGCAAGCATATAAATATCAAAACCTGAAAAGATATAAAACATATGAAACATAATTTCTCATCTCATCATCACATGGTAATATTCACTTGCCATTCATGAGACTACACCAATCATCATATTATCACAGGATATAAATCATTTTCACAATATCACAGGGTATCAACCCTTATCAACATACGAGGAATACACCTCATTCAGGGCTCAACCATGCCCAAAGGTCATTAAGACCATCATACTATCACATGATATAAATCCTTTTCACAATAACACATGGAATCAACCCTTATCAACACAAGAGGATTACACCTCATTTAGGGCTCAATCATGCCCAAAGGTCATTAAGACCATCATACTATCACAAGATATAAATCCTTTTCACAATAACACAGGGAATCAACCCTTATCAACACAAGAGGATTACACCTCATTCAGGTCTCAATCATGCCCATGAAACATCTTGTTACCTCTTACTAGGTAACATCTAACCATATGGCTCACAAGGCCATTAAACATCTTGTCACCTCTCACTAGGCAACAATGACATATTAACTCATGTAATATAATAGTAACACCACTATTTCCTCCATAGGGTTAGGGTTTACTATTCACATCAATTAGGGTTTCATGTTCATTTTATCAATCCAACCCTAATATATTGTTCCATACATCTAGGAGCATCCATCGACATTCCAAGTATTTAATATTCTTATCATTTATCATTAAATGATCATCAACACAAGATATGAGTTTATATCTCATCCTTATCATGGTATGATTACATCATACTCATTTTATCTTACTTATCAAGTATGTTAAACTCATTACATTTCATTGTAACAATTTACATAACACTCTCCTTGTGTATCTTATCCAAAAATATTGGATTTGAGATGCATCAAGGTATATCAACCCTGAAATCCTAAATGTGATATCTATCATGTCTCAATGTATCACTTCCCTCATCACTTCTATCTTACTTGAGTTTATTAACTTATCTTATAATAAGGAATCTCACAGCTTAATACTTTCATCCACCAAACTATCACGTTTACCATGATGTGCATAGATCACACACAAGGATTGTCCAACTATCTTCAATAATATGGACTCATCTCAAGTTAAGGAAATTGCTTATTATAATGTTGCCTATAGTCAACCACTTGAGATACTTCATCGTTATAGGGTATTACCCATTATTTCATCATTAAGGTTTACTCATATCATTACCTAGACATTAGGGTTATGATTTTTCATCATATTGCCCATGATTAGAATTCCATGCACTATAGCCCAAATTTAGGGTTTCACATGGCTTTACTATGTGTTAGGTTTAAGGTTTCATATGACATCGCCCTCAATTAGGGTTTCACATGGAATCATCCTCTATTAGGGTTTCTCATGGAATCACCCTCAATTAGGGTTTCACTAATCATCCCAATTAGGGTTTCATTCAATTACCCATAAATTAGGTATTCATTATTCATCCAATTAGGATTTGACATTCCATTACCTTAAATTAGAGTTACCCAAGTCATTACCCTTAATTAGGGTTACACTATTACCCTTAATTAGGGTTACACTATTACCCTAGATTAGGGTTTTACTCAGAATTTCCCTAAATCAGGGTTAGGGTTCATTAACCTTCTCAATTAGGGTTTCTTGATCTCTTTACTATGGATCATACCCTAAATCACCATATGAATCATACTCATGTATGAATTCATTTCTATCATTCTCTCCACTTGATTTGGTTACATCAACCATCCGATCAAATACAAACAACTATGATTGACATAGTATACTGAGTTATTGCTTCCATAAACAATTAGGGTTTGCATTTTAGGGATCATTTACAATTGAAACCATTAATATCAAACCAATTGAACCCATTGGATCAATATCCAATTACATCAGCATATTTCCTCAAACAGTCAACCATTGCAAATGGTTAACCACTCCAAACTATTTGAAACTGTTTGGTTTCAATCAATTTGTTGAAATCGTTTAACCAATTTCATTGAAACCGATTGGTCCCAAATTTTGAAATTTTTTGCCTAAGATATTAATTGAGGTGTGTGATTGTGATGACATCATCATATTCAAGCAACAAACCCACGAAATTTTCTGTGATTTCCATGGTGGTTTCATCAATCAACCAAAATAAATTTCGGAAATGAAGAAAGCATCAACATTTGATAAGGAATTGAATGCAATAACAATATTAAGGGTTCAAGTTATAAAACCCGCCTCCAATTGAGCTTCAAATCTCCAAGCTCATGCCAACAATGGTGGATGAAGTTTTTGCAACTCCCCCTAGGCTCGTCGCCAAGCTTTTGGATGAAAAAGTTGGCTAGGGTTGAAGAAGAGATCGAAATAAGAAGAAATGAATGATTTCACTACTACAGAAGTGCCTTTTAGTGTCAGTTGTTTAACCCCCTTTGGCGTCGGTTTCTGAACGACGCCTATGTGGGCGCCGCTAAAAGGTTGGACACTTCAGCGTCGGTTAAAAAACCGACGCCTATTTAACATAAAGGCGTCGGTTTATTATAAAACACCGATGCCAAAAGGGTTCGCGCCACAGAAAACAGCGTCATCTAGGACGCTTTATGCGTCGGTTATATACTAAACAACCGACGCAGAAAAGTGTCCTAGATGACTCCCATTTCCTGTAGCGCGAACACTTTTGGCGTCGGTGTTCAACAAAACACCGACGCTGTAAGTCTGTGCTGACGGTTATCGGTAAATAACCGACGTCTATATCTATTTTTTTTTATAAATCTGTTTGCAGGCCTGCTGTGGCTGGTCAGCAGGATGAGAACCTGCAGTTCAGTTTTCTGAACTGCAGGTTTATGACATCCATTGATATCAGCCTACAAACAGGCCACAAACCTGCAAAATTAACATAAAAAGATTCACACAAGTAGATACATTCAGACATCAATTCAATTGTCACGTTCACACATATAGAATCATTCAAATACATGTTTTAACATTCAGAAACATTCATTTACAAAGTATCATTCATCATCACTATCAACATCCCAATTATATCTTACAGTTGCCACTGTTTTTACAGCTATTGTCCATTCTTCTCTTACTTCATTTAATGATTCCCTCGTATATGGAGCATGTACATTTTTTAAGCGTTTGCCTATAGTGTGGTCAGTTTTAAACACCTGCAAAGAGAATGATGTATATATATAAGTAATAATATAAAAATAAGATTGATATATTTCATACTAACTAATGAGACTATATATAATACCTCATGTATGGTATCGATGTCCAATGCGGCATGTTTGATAATCATCTGCATAAATCGCATCACATAGTATGCGCATGCCCAGCCATTGTCTTGTGTAGCGCACTATAAATTGAAACATACAAATTAATACAACTAAGCACAATTCACATCAATAATATATACATTGGAGTCGGGGAGTCGGGAACTTACTTTTACGTTCTCCCAAGACAATGGCTGGTTCTTTTTCCTTGGGACCTTTCCTCCAGCATTTTTGAATGCATCTAAACCCCTACATGTTAATATAACACACTAAGTTGCATAAGTAAATAGTAATGTAATAAAAGATGTTAACGGATATAAAAAATGAAATATTTCTCACCAGAATAATGTCATTTTCATTACGTGTCCAATTTTAGTGTTTAATGTACTTCCTGCGGGATCTAGATAATAAACAGTGAACGTCCCGGGGACAATAACTAGTAACTCCCAATGTCTACCACTAGAGGTAAAAAGTTAACAATTAATAACTCAAAATGCAAAATAATAATGGAATTTTCTTAAGTCCAAATTATAAATAAAGCAAACTTACTTGACATTGAATGGAGCTATTATTATCGTCTTCATTTGATGACCAAAAATTGTAAAAGCATCTATACAGTATTGTTGAACACTATCAGGGTCTTTAGCTACCATACTAATCAATGATGGAATCAAAAATACCACATGATCATATGCAAATTGTTTGCAATGATCTTCGATTAAGTAGCTGCAAAACATATAGACGTATGCATTAATATATAAGAAACTAGATCACTGGATCTTACACAAGGTATATGGATGTATAAACAAGATCTCACCTTATCCATGTCTCTATCATTGATGTATTCAACCAATCATACATAAACATCTCAATAATATCTTGTATAAATAAAGAGCTGTCATATGATTGACCTGCATAATCTGCATCTAAAGAAACAATTATAGGGCAAAGTATATTATGTGCCCGTAGCCAACATGCCATTCCCCTACAAGCAGGACCTAACGGGTATTGTAGGTCAGTTGGAACCCAAGTTGGTAATGCGGGAATTGGAGGTGGAGGCCTAGGTGCTCCTGGTGTCTTCTTTTTAACCTGTATATATAATTTCAGATCAGTTGACATCATATATACACATTAACAGTCTAAATCAATGTAAATTTATCTTACAATTTCAGTCGTGTAGAGGACATCTGCTTTGGGCCACAATATGACCCCGCTTTCTGCCTCACCAAGTGTATCAATATCTGGGTGGGCATATGGCAACTCAACTTCCCTCCAATCGGGTAATACATGTATCGGGCTCACACGAATGTAGCCCTGCGGCATTGGAGTCCCATGAAACGTTGCCCCAGGAAGGGACTGGTAAGCTTGCGCCTCTGCAACAACATAGTTTTCCATTCTTAAGCGGCATGGTTTCAATGCCTACAAATTTACGTAAAGAATGTTATACATATATACATATCATCTTGAAAACATATCATCTTGAAAAGACTAGCTACAATGTCATAAACAATACTTACAGCAGACGTGTTAGGCGATGGGTCTCCAGGATTACTTGCAGTCTGTGTACCAGGAGAAGAGTGGGTCGGCATAGGCTGATTGGAAGCCTGAGATGCCTGCCACCGCAACAATTCTTCCTTGACCTTCTCAGCAACCACATCGTTGAGCTTCTTAGCAACTATATCCTCGACTCTCTTATTCTCCTATACATGGATAAAACAAATATTAGCTTTTTATTAATGAATTTCCTTTTGCAGTAACATTATAAAAATAGAATATGTTACCTCTTCTTGAGAAAGTCCCGCTCTGGGTTTGCGTTGGGATGGCCCAAAGAATGCTTTGATGCCCACACCAGCGCCGACACCTCTAACACGTCCAGGATGCTCTGGGTTACCCAGAGCAACTGTCAATTCATCTCTTGTGCCCTGAGGGATGAACGTGCCTTGTTTTCTCTGCTCGTGCAGCTCCCGCTAATCACCATCAACAGAAATTGGTAAGTTAACACCACAAATAATCAATATTCAAATGATTGCTCTAAGAGTTATATTTTACCATTTTTACAGCCGCCTCAGCAGTTTCGGGCTTCTTTATTTCACCCTTCTTGTTTTTCCTGCCAGCTATCCAGATATCATGGTGAGGGAAGGGTGTGGCCGCAGACTCCTGAGTAGTCGCAGACTCCTGAGTAGCCGCAGACTCCGCCTGTAGTCTTTGACGAACGCTTGCATAGCCTTTTGGACCCATAGTATGGTCATGTACATTCAGTGCACGCCTTGCTTTTTGTGCGTCACTGAGGGCCTAGTTAGTATGCACATTTATAATTAGGTTAGTAGCACTAAATGTTAATCTTGAATAGGTGAATACAATGTATATTAATTAAAATGGGAGTGACGCCTAATACCTTGAATTCGTCAGATTTTCTTGAAGCAACAAAATTGTCCCAATCTTCTTTGTCCAAGAAGTTCCATTGTTCAAGGGCTGACTTCTTCTTCTTATCACCCTGTCTTATGTATTCTCTGTTCAGATTTGTCCTGTAATTCCTAAGCATCTTTCCAGCGCGTTGCATCACACTTTTACGATGCAACATCTCATCCAATGCAAACAGATTCTGTAAAATAGAAATGTTATTAACTAGTACCAAAAATATAATTGCAAATAATAGAATTTGTAATCTACAAAATAGAATTGCAAATAATAATAACTCACGCATAAATCTTTCCATATCAAGTCTTTCTTCGCCTGAGGAACTTTATGCCAATTATCATATTTAACACCACAATGGCTTCGAGTGACAACCCCAAGATAGTTTATAAAATTATTGCGGTTCACTCCAATTGCATTCCCTCCATTATCAAACTCCACAACCAATTTGGATCAACTGCCACTCAGCGCAAGTAACTTTTTCAACAGAGTGATACCCCTTTTCTTGTTAAGTTTTTGTTGCTGCGCATCAAGTTGCTCAATTGCTTCAGTGGGTAGCTGTGCATCATCAACCTAAAATTTGACAAAAATAAACACACCGAATTAAGCCAATATAGAAATACAGGATATATGACATAACTAGAAGATAATGAATTTCATAGAAATACGGGATATGTTTTTAGAACTTACGTTGGTATCCTCGTCATGCTCGTCATGGACAGCATGCTCATCATGGACTTCATGCTCATCATGGACATCATTCTCATCATGGTGAGCCATCTGAAAATTTCATTAAAAAGGAAAACATTTAGCATTTGTATCAACTAGAATAAGGAAAACATTTAGCATTTGTATAAACATACATGTCTCTAAAATTGTGATCTTTTATCAATTAGCAATCCTTCAATGTACAAGTAATATAAAAAACAATGATTGTTCACATTCTAGGCCAACAAACACATGTGATGTCATTCTTATATATAATAAATGTGTACCACCTATCCCATCCTTGAACACCTAATCTCACTAGTAAGTGTATAATGTGTATTGGGTTTTCAAGAAAATTTCGGCAGCATTTCCCCGCTGTTCTCTAAGTACATATGTACTTAGAGAACAAACGGGGAAATGCTACCAAAATTTTCTCGAAAACTCAATACACATTATACACTTACATCCTAAGTGAGATTAGGTGTTCAAGAACAGTCCCAAACCGGGGACTATCCAAGATTTACTCCTAATGAGTAAATCTTGGACGGGTTTCTAGGCCAACAAACACAATAATAGATATCTACAATGAAGCCGGACTCCATACAAACAGTATATAATTTAGTGATTGTTCATTCTAATTTATATCAATGTACAAGTAATATAAAAAACTATGATTTTTCACATTCTAGGCCAACAAACACATGTGATGTCATTCTTATATATAATAAATGTGTACCACCTATCCCATCCTTGAACACCTAATCTCACTAGTAAGTGTATAATGTGTATTGGGTTTTCAAGAAAATTTCGGCAGCATTTCCCCGCTGTTCTCTAAGTACATATGTACTTAGAGAACAAACGGGGAAATGCTACCAAAATTTTCTCGAAAACTCAATACACATTATACACTTACATCCTAAGTGAGATTAGGTGTTCAAGAACAGTCCCAAACCGGGGACTATCCAAGATTTACTCCTAATGAGTAAATCTTGGACGGGTTTCTAGGCCAACAAATAATGTGTTGTCATTCTTATACCTAAAATCCTAGTTCTTCAAATTAGGGTGATTATTGATGTCTTTAAAAGCATGATTGGCAATTTAGGGAAAAGTTCATCATTTAAATTCCAAGCATTCATATGTGTGCATTATAGTTCATCATTAAGAAAGAAGGGTGATTAGGATTCTCAATATACTCAACAATAAAATAAGTTAAACATGTGTGCATTACAGTTCATCATTTACATTCCAAACATGTCACATGTGTGCATTACAGTTCATCATCAAGATATCTATAACTTACTTAAACATTCAATTATGAAGTAAATATACACTTAATTAAGAATAGCATGACACACAAAGTTGCAGTCAACATCATTATGTTTTGTTCTATCATGGACTATCAGATTGGTATATCACATATGTATCAGTACATTATTAAATAAACACAATCAGTAAATAACTTTTAGCAAACATTATCAGCCTAGACGTGCCCTGGCGCCGCCCAAGCATCTGCCCAGAGGCCTATCTAGGCAGGGCACTTGGGCTTGGGACCCTAGGCGTGCCCTGGCACCTACTTAGGCGCTGCCTGCGTGAGTTTTAGGTTGGCGGCGGCAGAGAAAAGTAAGGCAGAGGACAAAAAAGGTGGTGAGGGTTTGTGGGTTACCTTGCACGAGGACAGCACGAGTAAAGCTGCTTCTACCGGCGGGGGCGGAGGTGACGACGACAGCACCGTAGCTGCTTCTACTGGCGGCGACGACTAGAGGAGAGCAGGGGCGGTGGGAAACGACCGGCGGCGACGAGCGGACAGCAGAAGTAGCAGGGGCGGCGGAGAAGAAGGGCGCCGGAGAAGGACGCCGGAGATGGGGCGCCGGAGAGAAGCGCCGGAGAGCAGCAGCAGCAGAGAAGCGCCGGAAAGTCGCCGCAACAGGGAAAATCGCCGCAATAGGGTAGCAATGAAACAGAAGAAAGGGGAAGAGTTGGGCGATCGCGGGGGGTTATAAGTTCCCAAATAGCGTCGGTTGTTTACAACCACCGACGCCTAAACAGCTTTAGCGTCGGTTGGTTGAAACAACCGACGTCCAATTGGACGATATTTTCATGGAAATTTTTGGCGGGAACCACCTTCAGCGTCGGTTAGAGAGGGATAACTGACGCTGAAAATGACACTATTTTTTTTATCGAAAAATGGATTTCGCGGGCGACTTTAAGCGTCGGTTGTTAATAAAAAACCGACGCTTAATACAAAGCGGTACCCGTGTCTGGCTGGTCTTCGAATATAGACGTCGGTTTTATTAAACAACCGACGCCTTATATGTTAGGCGTCGGTTTTCCTTAATAACCGACGCCCAGAAAAGCGACACTGAATGCTATTTCTGTAGTAGTGTTTATTTTTTATTTCCACCATGGAATCAAGGAGAACGAAGGTCAAGGACCTTACCAACAGGTTGGGGTCGTCCTCCTGCTCCTCCACAGCTCCTTAGTCTTTTTCCAAGCAAGGGGAAAGAAAAGAATTTGAAATGGTCTTTGTTTTGGCTTGGTAAAGGTACTTTTATAAGAAATTCCATGAGAGAGAAAATGCCTTATAAAAATGCATTTAATTCCAAAATTAGTGCCGCCTCTTCCCCCTTTCATTCCTTGGATACGAGGCTATCCCATTTGCCTTTTATTCCTCTCAATTATCCTCAATTTAAAGAAAAGCAAATTAAGCACCTTAGATCATATTATAATAAAATCCCAATTTGAGTGGATATTACTTTTCTTTATAATAATGGTGAGTGGGTTATCCACCTTGCTTGAGATATTTTCGTGGCCTAGAAAAGGCACAAAGGTGTTCACACTTGAGCAAATCCAACCATCTCATTTTTGGTTGAAGGCCCTTCAATTATTATATTTGTTTTTGCACTAAATTGAATTAGGGTTTCAATTAGGATTAAATCTTGATTATTTTAATATCAAGATTCTCTCTCCTCCAACTTAATTCAAATGAGGCGCCCATCTCATTTTATTTTCTCTAATTGATGCCAAGAAACATTAGGGACCTTATTGAAGTGGTAATTTACATATTAGACCCTGAGTTTTGGGTAAATTGCACATTACACCAAAACTAGGTTTTCATGCACATACATTGCTTTATCAACTCTTTCTTGGTATTTAGGCTTCCATAAGCCATACCTCAGCATCATCTTTACTCTCATGATGCTTCAACACATGAGGAACATATTATCATGCACAATTTGCACTTAAACCCCTCAACTTGGGTAATTTGCACTTTAGTCCAAAACAGGCAAAACATTGATTTCAACAATGTTCAAAAAGGACTACAATTACAACATAAGTTCCTCTTGAGCCCTAATTACTTTTCACAAGATGAGATTAAACATATAATCACCTTTCTTAATCAAAACACCTAGGGTTAAAGTATAACCCAGGTCAGGGATGTTACAACAAAGTTCCCCAAGGGGACATCAGGTTAAGATCGATAAAATAGAAGAAATCTATCTCCAACTGGAGCTGCGAGGGAAAATTAGGTTTTAATCATTTATCAGTTTTTAGGGATTTTCGTGCAACGGAAACAGAGAGATAATACTAGCGCTAAAGCAAGGTACTAAGGAGAAAACTACGGTAAAACAAGCAGCAACAGAAACATCATGTACCCCTCCTCTCAAAGCGGGTACCTCCAATCAAGCCTCAACACCCCTCTCGAGGTTGGTGAACTTAAGTTAGAGTGGAAAGGTTACTAAAGCAGCTCTGATTCCAGGCACTCTCGTACTCCAGGATCGGACCAAACACTAGAGCCACAACACCTCTCTCAAGGTTGTTGCAACGGGAAAACACGATTCGGTAGCTAATAGAAACGCGATCCAAGTGTACAAGCTAGAGTTCATATGTCAAATATAGCAGTCATCCAACAAAGGTACCAAACATAAAGCAGCAGATGATTAAAACTCTTCTATTTCCATAAACATATAAGGGTCTGGTTACATTGCATAAGTAAAGGAAGTAAATGACTGAAATAACAAAGATTAACGTCGCCTCCTTGATTTAGAAGGACGACAGATAGCAGCAGGCTCTCCAGCCCGATACTGGGCAGAAGCCTTGCCCGATACACCCTCTCGGGCGACACACTCACGACGGGTGGATGTATCGCGAGGGCACCCTGGCCCGATACGATCCTGTTGGGCGGCACCCTCTCGGGCGACACGCCGCGACCGGCGATGCGTATCGGGGTTCGGTATCATGCTGGGCTTAGAGTGTCACTTTAAGGCATCGGCCACTCCTATCGGGTTTCCCTTGTCGGCCGATATCGGCCTGCAGCGGTGCCTGGGACGGCCCTAAATGAACCATTCCCTCCCTCTCAGGATGGGGAAGTGATGACCTAGAATCGCCCGACACAACCTCTCAGGCACGACACACTAGCTCCCAGATGCTTTCCTCAGTCAGCTCTCAGGGGTTCCGAACTGTCTTTTTGGATTCCTATAGTTGCTATTTATAGGCAGCGGTTGGAAGAAGCTATGGTGTTCCGGACGCCACGTGTCCTTCCCCAACTCTTATTATCGCGGAGGCGGTGAATGGCCGATATCAGTATCGCCCGGCACAAGGATGTCGGATGTCGGTCATCATGACGAGTGAAACCTACCAGTGGGTGGCCTGTATCATGCCACGCTACAGTCGTGGTGAGTCCGGCTCCTTGTCGGGTAAAAGGCGTATCGCCCGTTAGTTCCTTCCTGTGCGGCATCCTCAAGTCACGCATCGATGTTTTGTTCTACTCTGTCGGGCGATGAGCGTATCAGCCAGCTGGTGAAACACGTTTGTGGGCCGGAACGGGCCTTACTGCTGATAAATGAGTCAAAAGTGGAGGAAAACTCTGCAAAAGATGGAAATATTGAGTTAAGAGCGTAGCGTGGCTTGTTTTTGCAAAAGTATATATAAAAAGAGAGGAAAATAGTTTAAAAGGGCAGTTTTGATAACAAAATAAGGGCCGAAAACATCACAAAATTTAGTGTTATCACTCGTCCTCAAATCTTTGAGTGAAAAGAATGACCAAGGTTGAAGATTGAATGGAGAAAAGAAGAAATTAAGTATTGAATTTCGATTTCCACCATGAAATCAAGGTTGAAGATTACTATGGAGCTTACCTACATGTTGGGGCACGTCATCCTGTTTCTCCTAAGCTCCCTTGTGTTCAACCAAAGCAAGGAAAGAAAGAAGGGTCAAAAAAGTCTTTTCATTTGAGTTGGAAATGAGATGTTTATAAGGAAATTTCAATGAGAGAGAAAGTGATATAATAATTCCTTCAACTCCCAAATTTGGTGCCGCATACTCCCCTCCATATCTTGCATTCGCAGCCATATCCCTCACCTTGTAATTCCTCTTCATTATCCATGAATTAAAGAAAACAAATTAAGTACATTAATTAATATAATAATAATATTCAAAATTGAGTGGATATTATTTTTTAGTTAACTAATGTGAGTGGGCTCTCCACTCACTTTAGATATTTCGTGGCCTTTGCAAGGCACAAGAACGTTCACACTTATGCAAATTCAACCATCTCATTTTTGTTTGAAGGGTACTTCCAATAATATATTTATTTTTGCATTAAATTGAATAAGGGTTTCGATTATGCTTAAATCTTGATTATTTTAATATCAAGATTCTCTCTCCTCCAAAGTGATTCAAATGAGATGCCCCTCTCATTTTCGTTTCTCTAAATGATTCCAGGAAACATGAGAGACTCTCTAGAGGTGGTATTTTCCATATTGAACCCTAGGTTTTGGGTAATTTGCACCTTACACCAAAACTAGGTTTTAATGCACAACATTACTCAACAAGTTCTTTCTTGATACTCAGGCTGTCACAAGCCATACCTCTGTATCATTTTCATTCTTATGATACTTCAACATCTGAGAAACATTTTATCATGTAATATTTGCAAGTTAACCCCTCAACTTGGGTAATTTGCACTTTAGTCCAAAACATACAAAATATTGTTTCAACATTATTCAAAAATGACTAAAATTGAAACATAAGTTCCTCTTGAGCCTTAATTACTTTTCAAGAGATAAGAGCAAACATATAATTAACTTTATTAAGCAAAACATCTAGGGTTAAAGCATAACCCAGGTCAGGGATGTTACAAGAATGGTTAGTAATCATCAAAACAAGGATTTAGTCAATTTAGACCTTGAGTCAAAAGTAAATACTCATATCCATGAAATATATGCTCTTAGCAATGTTTATCTTCATACTCATGTTCTCAATGCTTCACTTGTATGCCATATTCTATTGTTTGATTGTTAGTACCTCAAAAGAGTAGTGTTAACCTATATCTAAAAATATGGAGTGGAGTTGCAGTAATGCATGAGAATGTTGAAATGCTTAAGCTAATGATCATATGTTTGCCTTGTGATCGTTTGTCTTCCATCTTGAGAGAGAGAGAACTTTATAATCTAGATCTATCCTAAGCACGAGAGAGGATGGAATAGAAATTTATGATGATTGCTTTTAAACTTGCTAAGGGGAGTATTGCTTGTTGGTGAGAGATCTTAGATGGTGAAACTCAATCCAAGTTTCCTTTCATACTTATTTTCTTATCTTTTGTCATTCTTGTTCTTTTGTTTTATCTTTCATTTTACTTTACTTGTTCATTACTTGTATGTTGGAGAATCATTGTTCCATAAGGGATACACACCTTATCCTACCCTTCAATTGGTGTAACTAAGTCAAGGCAATAAGGATCTCAACGTGTACCACCCTTGTCCTTAAGTTTGACCCTGATCTACTACATCAGACCCCCTTATCATTGTTGCGAGGGTCTACGTGTCGGGTTATAAATTTAAAAGTTTGGGTACTCTAGACTCACTCCTTTTTTAACACACAATTTGGGTCGATCAATTATCTAATTCGATTTATAAAATATTAGGGATTAAAAGTATTAAATACTTTAGTCATTTTCATGTAAAAACATGTCAAGATTAGATACGATAATGATCTAGTAATCATAATCATGTGATCTAGTTGTCAATATAAAATTCGAGTCTAATAGATTCATGATGACAATATTAGAGTTTGAATAACAAGAGAAACCCTGATCAAGATGTATGAAAGAGATAATAATTATCATCATTGAATAAAAGGTGTAAGATAGCAATGTAACGGCACTACTACAGAAATAGCATTCCGTGTCTCTTTTCTGGGCGTCAGTTATTTCGGACACCCGACGCCTATAATATTCAGCGTCGATTATTTATGCAAACCGATGTCTATATTCGAAGACCAGCCAGACACGGGTACCGCTTTGTATTCAGCGTCGGCTGAGTGTAACCAACCGACGCCTAAAGGCGCCCACAAAATCCAATTTTTGAGCGAAAAAAAATCTGGGTCACATACAGCGTCGGTTGTTTACAATTCACCGACGCCTATGTGAAATGAAATTTTGCGCGAAAAATTCCACTTTCGGTGTCGGTTATCCTTGGATAACCGACGCTGATAATAGTTCCCGCCAATTAATTTGGGGTAAAGATTGTCTAATTGAACGTCGGTTATTACGATCAACCGACGCTGAAGATAATAGGCGTCAGTTGTCCTAGATAACCGACGTCGTTGACCAACTTAATAGAGGCCCAAGCACCCGACTCTTCCCCCTTTCTTCCTGTTTCATCGATTCTCCTGTGCGCTGCTCATCGCCGCTCTCCCAAAATCGCCGCCTAGTGCCTGGTGCCTGCTGCTTCTCGCTCGCCGCTGACGATCCCTGCTGCTGCTCTGCATCGCCGCCGCCGCCCGCCGCCTTCCTCCTTGTGCCGCCGCCGCCCTCTCCTTCCTCCCTGCTCACGCCCTACTGCGGCGTTGTCTTCTTGCTTGCCTCCGCTGCTCACAAGGTATTAGCCGTAGCACCTTCTTCCTTGTCTTCTTCCTTGCCACCCGCTGCTCTGCTCTGCTTGCTGCTCTGACTTCAAAACCTAAGACTAGTTAGTGTTCTAATTCTTTCACTGAGAACTGAGAAGAATGGCCTACCACGGCCGTGCTGCCCAGCACGACCATGGTAGGCCAACACAGCCACGGCCGTGTTTGATTTGATTTAAACCCTAATTTGATTTAAACTTGTCCATTCTAACATCCTAATTTGATTTGATTAAACACTAACATTGATGAAACCCTAACATCAATTGTGATGAAACCCTAACATGTACATATCGATTATTGTGTTTGTTGGCCTAGAAACCCGTCCAAGATTGACTCATTAGGAGTAAATCTTGGATAGTCCCCGGTTTGGGACTGTTCTTGAACACCTAATCTCACTTAGGATGTAAGTGTATAATGTGTATTGGGTTTTTGAGAAAATTTCGGTAGCATTTCCCCGTTTGTTCTCTAAGTACATATGTACTTAGAGAACAGTGGGGAAATGCTGCCGAAATTTTCTTGAAAATCCAATACACATTATACACTTACTAGTGAGATTAGGTGTTCAAGGATGGGATAGGTGGTACACATTTATTATATATAAGAATGACATCACATGTGTTTGTTGGCCTAGAAAGTGAACAATCATTGTTCTTTATATTACTTGTACATTGGTATAAATTAGAATGAACAATCACTAAATTATATACTGTTTGTTTGGAGTCCGGCTTCATTGTAGATATCTATTATTGTGTTTGTTGGCCTAGAAACCCGTCCAAGATTGACTCGTTAGGAGTAAATCTTGGATAGTCCCCGGTTTGGGACTGTTCTTGAACACCTAATCTCACTTAGGATGTAAGTGTATAATGTGTATTGGGTTTTTGAGAAAATTTCGGTAGCATTTCCCCGTTTGTTCTCTAAGTACATATGTACTTAGAGAACAGCGGGGAAATGCTGCCGAAATTTTCTTGAAAATCCAATACACATTATACACTTACTAGTGAGATTAGGTGTTCAAGGATGGGATAGGTGGTACACATTTATTATATATAAGAATGACATCACATGTGTTTGTTGGCCTAGAAAGTGAACAATCATTGTTCTTTATATT
Source organism: Alisma plantago-aquatica (assembly GCA_963693085.1). Taxonomy (NCBI): domain Eukaryota; kingdom Viridiplantae; phylum Streptophyta; class Magnoliopsida; order Alismatales; family Alismataceae; genus Alisma; species Alisma plantago-aquatica. Next base: position 498,482,808 of record OY856409.1, on the reverse strand, counting down.
ACTTGTACATTGGTATAAATTAGAATGAACAATCACTAAATTATATACTGTTTGTATGGAGTCCGGCTTCATTGTAGATATCTATTATTGTGTTTGTTGGCCTAGAAACCCGTCCAAGATTGACTCATTAGGAGTAAATCTTGGATAGTCCCCGGTTTGGGACTGTTCTTGAACACCTAATCTCACTTAGGATGTAAGTTTATAATGTGTATTGGGTTTTCGAGAAAATTTCGGCAGCATTTCCCCGTTTGTTCTCTAAGTACATATGTACTTAGAGAACAACGGGGAAATGCTGCCGAAATTTTCTTGAAAACCCAATACACATTATACACTTACTAGTGAGATTAGGTGTTCAAGGATGGGATAGGTGGAACACATTTATTATATATAAGAATGACATCACATTATACACTTAGGATGTAAGTGTATACCCTAATCTTTTCCTAATATATACTTGTTTCCTAATATATACTTGTTTTCTCTGATCATAGAATGGATAGATCATGGATGTCCATTCGTAATCGTTTCACCCTAGAGTTTATATCTGGTCTTGATCAGTTTATTAGATTTTCCGAGGAACATAGGAAAAAACCTACAGATAGGTTCTATTGTCCATGTAGGCATTGCGGTAACAACTTGAAAGTCAATACTGGTGAGGAAATCAAAAGTCATGTCATGTGCAACGGGATTGTACAAGGCTATACAGAATGGCACTGGCATGGAGAGATTTCAAAATCGAAACCAGTACAAGGAAACGTGGATTGTACAAGTCCACGTGAAGCTAAAATGTCATATTACGGTGTCATTGAAGACATTTTGGAGTTTGACTACATAGATTTCAAAATTCCACTCTTTAAATGTAATTGGGTTGATAACACCAAAGGAGTTATAGTGGATGAATTGGGTTTCACTTTGGTGAACTTTGAAAAGATTGGCGAGAAGGGTGAACCATTCATATTAGCATCACAGGCGAAACAAGACTTGATATCGGAGCCATTGTGGTGTTAAGTATGATAATTGGCATAAAGTTCCTCAGGGGGAAAAAGACTTGATATGGAAGGATTTATGTGTGAGTTATTATTATTTGCAATTCTATTTTGTAGATTACAAATTCTATTATTTGCAATTCTATTTTGGATACTAGTTAATAACATTTCTATTTTACAGAATCTGTTTGCATTGGATGAGAAGTTGCATCGTAAAAGTGTGATGCAACGCGCTGGAAAGATGCTTAGGAATTATAGGACAAATCTAAACAGAGAATACATAAAAGAGGGTGATAAGAAGAAGAAGTCAGCCATTGAACAATGGAACTTCTTGGACAAAAAAGATTGGGACAATTTTTTTGCTTCAAGAAAATCTGAAGAATTCAAGGTATTAGGCGTCACTCCCAATTTAATTAATATACATTGTATTCACCTATTCAAGATTAACATTTAGTGCTACTAACCAAATCATTAATGTGCATACTAACTAGGCCCTCATTGACGCACAAAAAGCAAGGCGTGCACTGAATGTGCATGACCACACTATGGGTCTAAAAGGCTATGCAAGCGTTCGCCAAAGACTACAGGCGGAGTCTGTGGCTACTCACGAGTCTGCTCCTACTCAGGAGTCTGCCACACCCATGCCTCGTCATGATATCTGGATAGCTAGGAGGCAAAACAAGAAGGGTGAAATAAAGAAGCCCGTAACTGCTGAGGCGGCTGCGAAAATGGTAAATTACAACTCTTATAGCAATCATTTGAATATTGATTATTTGTGGTGTTAACTTACCAATTTCTATTGATGGTGATTAGCGGGAGCTGCACGAGCAGAGGAAACAAGGCACGTTCATCCCTCAGGGCACAAGGGATGAATTGACAGTTGCTCTGGGTAACCCAGAGCATCCTGGACGTGTTAGGGGTGCAGGCGCTGGTGTGGGCATCAAAGCATTCTTTGGGCCATCCCAGCGCAAACCCAGAGCGGGACTTTCTCAAGAAGAGGTAACCTATTCTTTTTTTAGAATGTTACTGCAAAAGGAAATTCAATAATAAGAAGCTAATGTTTCTTTTATCCATGTATAGGAGAATAAGAGAGTCGAGGATGTAGTTGCTAAAAAGGTCAACAACGTAGTTGCTGAGAAAGTCAAGGAAGAATTGCTGCGGTGGCAGGCATCTCAGGCTTCCAATCAGCCTATGGCGACCCACTCTTCTCCTGATGCACAGACTGCGAGTAATCCTGGAGACCCATCGCCTAACACGTCTGCTGTAAGTATTGTTTATGACATTGTAGCTAGTCTTTTCAAGATGATATGTTTTCAAGATGATATTTATATATGTATAACATTTTTTACGTAAATTTGTAGGCATTGAAGCCATGCCGCTTAAGAATACAAGACTATGTTGTTGCAGAGGCGCAGGCTTACCCGTCCCTTCCTGGGGAAAGGATTCACGGGACTCCAATGCCACAGGGCTACGTTCGTGTGGGCCCATTACGTGTGTTACCTGATTGGAGGGAAGCTACATTGCCATATCCCCACCCGGATATTGATACACTTGCTGAGACAGTAGGCGGGGTCATATTGTGGCCCAAAACAGATGTCGTCTACACTACTGAAATTGTAAGATAAATTTATATTGATTTAGACTGTTAATGTGTATATATGAGGTCAACTGATCTAAAATTATATATACATGTTAAAAAGAAGACACCAGGAGCACCTAGGCCTCCACCTCCACTTCCCGCATTACCAACTTGGGTTCCAACTAACCTAACATACCCGTTAGGTCCTACTTGTAGGGGAATGGCATGTTGGCTACAGGCACATAATATACATTGCCCGATAATTGTTTCTTTAGATGCAGATTATGCAGGTCAATCATACGATAGCTCTTTATTTATACAAGATATTATTGAGTTTTTTATGTATGATTGGCTAAATACATCAATGATAGAGACATGGATAAGGTGAGATCTTGTTTATACATCCATATACCTTGTGTAAGATCCGATGATCTGATTTCTTATATATTAATGCATACGTAATACATGTTTTGCAGCTACTTAGTCGAAGATAATTGCAAACAATTTGCATTTGATCATGTGGGATTTTGATTCCATCATTGATTAGTATGGTAGCTAAAGACCCGAATAGTGTTCAACAATACTGTATAGATGCTTTTAAAATTTTTGGTCAACAAAAAAAGAAGATAATAATAGCTCCATTCAATGTCAAGTAAGTTTACTTTATTTATAATTTGGACTTAAGAAAATTCCATTTTTATTGTGCATTTTGAGTTATTAATTGTTAACTTTTTACCTCTAGCGGTAGACATTGGGAGTTACTAGTTATTGTCCCCGGGACGTTCACTGTTTATTATCTAGATCCCGCGGGAAGTACATTAAACACTAAAATTGGACACGTAATGAGAATGTCATTATTCTGGTGAGAAATATTTCATTTTTGTATATGTTAACACATGTTATTACATTACTATTTACTTATGCAATTTACTGTGTTATATTAACATGTAGGGGTTTAGATGCATTCAAAAAGGCTGGAGGAACGGTCCCAACGAAAAAGAACCAGCCAATAAATTGGCAGAACGTACAAGTAAGTTCTCGACTCCAATGTATATATTATTGATGTGAATTGTGCTTAGTTGTATTATTTTGTATGTTTCAATTTATAGTGCGCTACACAAGACAACGGCTGGGCATGCGCATACTATGTGATGCGATTTATGTAGATGATTATCCGACATGCCGCATTGGACATCGATAACATACATGAGGTATTATATATAGTCTCATTAGTTAGTATAAAATATATCAATCTTATTTTTATATTATTACTTACATATATACATCATTCTCTTTGCAGGTGTTTAAAACTGACCACACTATAGGTAAACGCTTAAAAAATATACATGCTCCATATACGATGGAATTAACATGTAGGGGTTTAGATGCATTAAAAAAGGCTGGAGGAACGGTCCCAACGAAAAAGAACCAGCCAATAAATTAGAAAAATGTACAAGTAAGTTCCTGACTCCAATGTATATATTATTGATGTGAATTGTGCTTAGTTGTATTATTTTGTATGTTTCAATTTATAGTGCGCTACACAAGACAACGGCTGGGCATGCGCATGCTATGTGATGCGATTTATGCAGATGATTATCCGACATGCCGCATTGGACATCGATAACATACATGAGGTATTATATATAGTCTCATTAGTTAGTATGAAATATATCAATCTTATTTTTATATTATTACTTATATATACATCATTCTCTTTGCAGGTGTTTAAAATTGACCACACTATAGGTAAACGCTTAAAAAATATACATGCTCCATATACGATGGAAGCATTAGATGAAATAAGAGAAGAATGGGCAAAAGCCATACAAGCAGTGGCAACTGTAAGATATAATTGGGATGTTGATAGCGATAATGAATGATACTTTATAAATGAATATTTCTGAATGTTAATACATGTATTTGAATGTTTCTATATGTGTGAATGTGAGAATTGAATTGATGTCTGAATGTATCTACTTGTGTGAAATTTTCCTTGGGACTTTTGCAGGTTTGTGGCCTGTTTGTAGGTTGATATCAATGGATGTCGTAAACCTGCAGTTCAGAAAACTGAACTGCATGTTCTCATCCTGCTGACCAGCCACAGCAGGCTTGCAAACTAATATGAAAAAAAAAATATAGGCGTCGGTTATTTACAGAAAACCATCAGCAAAGACATACATCGTCGGTTATTGAATAAAAATCGACGCCTAATATTACAAAAAACCCGACCGTGCAGGAAAGCACGGCCGTGGTAGAAAAGGCGTCGCTTATTAATATAAAATCGACGCCTATTGTACTAAACACGGCCGTGCAGGGAAGCACGGCCGTGTCGTCTTGAAGTATGGCGTCAGTTGTTTATAGAAAACTGACGCCAAAAGGGTTCGCGCCACAGAAAACGGCGTCATCTAGGACACTTTCTGCGTCGGTTACCAATTAAACACCGACGCAGAATGTGTCCTAGATGACGCTGTTTTCTGTGGCGCGAACCCTTTGGGCGTCGGTTTTCTATAAACAACCGACGCCTATAAGTTAAATAGGCGTCGGTTAAAAAACTGACGCCGAAGTGTTAGACCTTTAGCGGCGCCCACATAGGCGTCGCTCGGAAACCGACGCCAAAGCAGGTTAAACAACCGACGCTAAAAGGCATTTCTGTAGTAGTGCGACCTAATATTAATATAGTCATTTTTATGAGAAGATTGATATTTGTGGGATTTTTTCTAATAACCAAGCTATTTTTAATCCATTTCACAAAATTGAGCAAAGAAAGATACTAGCATATATAAAAAAAAGAAAAAATCCCACCCACCTCCGCGGATCAGGGAAGGAATCTGATTTTGTGGATTCTTTTCCTGACCTGCGAGTCGTGCTTGGCTCAAAGTGGCAACAAGAGGGGTTAAAAGGACAAAAATGTCCAAGCCATAGAAATCAAAAGTGGGACTGAGCTAGGGAATATTAGTCAAAATGTGGCTTGGAGTGTTCAATCAACCATTAAGTCATTCACACTATTATAGAAGTAAGTACAAGAATTGAGAACAAAGGAAGAAGGGTTGGAAATGTGATAGACCAAGGATCATTGCGAGCAAAAAGAGACGATGCATATGGATTCACGGGGTGTCGTCGAGGTCGAAGAGCCATTTCAGTGGCTAGGGACGACAAGTCAAGCTGGAAAGGATGTACTAAATTGTAGGTGTAAATGAGAGAGAGGTATTTTAGATTTATACCACAACAAGGAGAGAGTTTGGTGATCAGACATATCCACAGGTCTGTCTAGAGCCATCAGTAGGCCTTAGCTCCTTCCAGTGAATCCTGATGCATCTTGTCAGAGGCGTCCTTGGAGGGCATAGGAGCATCTCATTGACATGGCACCCTACACTCTCGTGCCTCCTTGTGAGGATGGTAGAGGCTTCACTGAAGTCATACGCTACTTCTGGTGCAAATAATTTGAAGGAGGGGATCAGAGGTGAGTGTGGGAGGTTCTGGATCAGGCTAGCAAAGATGGGTTAGTGGCAAGCTCGAAGGCTTAAGGTGAGAAATTGAAGGATTGTTAGTGCTAAAGGAAGGGTGGTGAAGCTATTGAGGGCCTTAAATGACTTCCTCCAAACCTAGAATTGTGTCATTTGACGGCGTCGATATGTTTGATTCACTGGGGTTTTAAGAGTTTCTGAGATCCTGATCTTTAGGTAGATATTTAGAGCTCGTTAAAAAGAGGATGGAAATACGGATCTGAGGAACCAAGATTGACTTGGTAGAGATCGAGTTAAAGAAAGATATCAGGATTCAAACCATGGTGCTAAAGTGCACAAACTCCTTTGCAAGTGATGGGTGGGGAAGACGACTCCCATGCAATGTCCTTGTTAGATGGGGCCAAATCCACTTACCTTAGATAACTAATATAGATTTTTTCGGTTAAAAGGGATTTTCTTGCCAGTTAGGTTAGAAACTAACATGATTACCAAGTGCAATGAAAAGGAAAGTCGAATTTAAACTATCGATTTCTTATTGAATTTACAGAGAAGTTTTTATTTTACTTCTAGTGTAAGAGAGGTGAGAGAGTTAGAAGGGAAAAGGGGCTACACCTTATCTAATCTAATTACACATGGCTAAGAAGATGTAGAGCATCGGCAACCAACATGGGCAGCAATTCAGATGAGGAGTAGCATGGTCCACAGGAAACCAGGAGCAGCAAATCCGACGGGAGTTAGAAGTGCAAGATAAGTGGGTCCTAGCTGTCCAATTGATTGCCACGAATGACTACTGACTTTTTTTACTCCACAATCTGTGTGAGAATGACTACTGCCTTTACGCTCCGACTCGGTTCAAATTTGTTTAATTTTTCGTTATAGGGTAATCGTTTTATGTAAGGATTTGCTGTTCTCAATATGAAGAGGAGCACGCTGCTCCTTTTGTGATCCACGTTCACTTATTGTGGCCGTTACAATCAGAAGATCAGGATTAAAACGAGTTGCCACATGGCATTTGATGGTGTGAGGAGCAGCCTGCTCCTCATATAACCAGGTACAGCAAATCCTGGGGGGATTAATTGACTTGCGGGAGAGAAGGGTAATCATATATTGTTTTATCCTTTGAAGAAGTTTTGTTATTTTTTATTTATTAGAATATTACAGCGTTCTTTCAACGAAAACTAAAGAGTACCCTGTCATGTGATCATGTCGGCCAGAGGTAGGACAAGACTAGAGGGGGCACGTAGAAAGTTGTGTTGAGACTAAATGAGTCGTGAAGAAAGAGCATAGCAGACGGCATTGGGTTTGGTGGTGTCCAGCAGCAGCCAGAACTCAGAAGGTTAGTATAGTAGTGAAAGGAAGCAGTTGAACAGGAAAGAAACTGGTAAAGGAACAAGCTCCTCCGGATAATCTACAGAAAAAAAAAAACAAGGAGCTGGAGGTTGCGTTACATACACGAGACAATCGATCAGACTGTTTATTCACCCGCGAACAGTGAACCTTCTGACCGATAATCCGGTAGCTAATAGTACGTGAACTTACTTGTGTAGGGTAGAGCTCGGTGACCCAAGAAACAGGAGAGGATATCACCTATCGAAGACCTGGTTCTTAACCGAAGATTCCTTGTGGGTAAGGGTGAGCCAAGTACGTTAACTCCTCCTCCATGGCGTCCATATCTGGGCTGGCATACGGAATCGAGGGCGTCGTCGATGTAGGGGAGGGCTCATCTCCGTTTTGGTACATGCCAGCAGTTGATCCTGCAAAGGGGTCCGTCGTCAACGTCATGAACGGGTGGGGCATGAGCTGGGCAGCAGCATCCGCGAGGTTCTGGTCAGCGATGATGCCGTCCATCACTGCTTCGGGATCATCTTCGTGAAACGTCGGCGGCGTGAGTGCGAGCGCCCTCTTCCTCCCGACGATGCTGCTCCCGCCAGTAGCAGTGGGCATGCCGAAAAACCACTGGTGTGAGTCGTGCAACAGTCCACCCTCATCGTCCTTGCAGTCGTCCTCTATGTGCTCTACTTTGACTGCCCCCATGTCCGTGGACTCCTCCGACATCGACGATGACGAGGACCTGTTCTGGTTGTTATTGAGCAGCGTTACAAGCTGCTGTGGCTTGGCAGCAACCTTGAGGAGGAAAGCGAGCATCTGCTTGGGCTTCCTCTCTGTCTCCCTGAGCCTCTCCCACATGCGTCCCATCTCAGCCTCGGTGGCCCTCTGCTCCTGCTTCAGCCGCGCCACCTCCGCTGCGACCGCCATCGCCGCTCGCGCCTCCTCGTCTAAATCTTCTTCGTCGAGTTTAGCTGTAGATCTACGGGTTGCTGCCTGCGATCTACCAGATGTGGCCTTCCCTCCCGCCCCTGCAACCGTGGTGCTGGTGCTTTCTTTACGAACGATCCGGTGGAGCAGGTGGGTCTGGCCCCGCAGGAACGACTTGTGGGCGAACTCCCACTTGTCAGGATCCACCTTGCGGAAGCCCTGTTTCATGTATATTAATGATATAATTTACTGACGCTTGAAAGAACAAAAAAAAAAAGACACCGTCAATAGATGACCTACATATGTGTTGAGCTGCCTGACGAAGCTTGAGAAGTTATTGTGCTTGAAGTGCGACGGCAGCATCCTCGCCGCAAAGGCAAACGGGTCTACAACAACGAAAGTGTTTCCGGCCATCCCCCATGCGATGACCTCGTCGGACCGCGGATCGCTGACCATCTTGTAAGTCTTCACCACGAAGGGAGCAGGTGCCGATGCCACTCCGCCGTTACCGCTGCCGCCACTTCCATGGCATCGGTAGCCGGCGGCCACTGGATCCATGCTCCTACTGTCTTGCAACCACACCAAGTACGTGGTTTTGGTGTCAAACAAACGATGAGCGAGGCGCTAAGGCCAGCTGACTGTTAAGCTGCTTGCTTTCACTTGTCGCCCCTGGTCCAAACAAGTCTCGGGAAGGGAAGCTGGGAAGGAAGAGCTTTCGTTTCCCTAAAATAGAAGGAACGAACCGGTAAGAAAAAGTGCTTCCTCCCCACTGGTGTTATAAATAGCAACATCACCTTTTGTCGTCGGGATAAACAGCACACTCCCGCCACCTGTCGACCCATTGATGATGCTTAAAATGGCAAAAACAAAAAAGGAAAATAACAGCCCGTGAGTGACGTTTGGGGGTGGGGCTATCTATACTTCGCCTTCATTGTAACAATTGCCGATCTTAATCTTTTATTTCTTTGTCGCTACACTTCAGATATTTGTATAGAGACCAATCGATTCCTTGTTTTGACGTTGGTGACAAAATTAATAATAGTGCTCCAAGTGTTCATTAACGGGTTCCACCACAGACAGATTTTTGTGCTCTAACATCTTAAGTACAAGAGAAAGTTATTAAACTGTTGATACTAGTTGTACTATCGAGTGATCTGATTTTTGACTCGATTAAATTGCTTAAGTTATCGAAACTACCCCTTATTTCTTCGAAACTATATGTGACCACCAAGAACTTGTTTGTCTTTTGTTTTTTAGTGGATCAAAGTTATAAGAACTAGTTTTAATTACCATAATATTATATGTTGTGCGTTTCTCCTTCTCTACGTTTATTTAGTGACGATCACATAATCAAACTTGATTACACTTCAAAATGGAGGTTGAGTTCCAGTGCTCATGTCTATTTCTCCACGTGGCATTGTTCTGATTTTAGTTTTGGGATTCTTTTCATTTTTCTTATCGTAAACATTGAATTTCTAGTTTGTACAATATAGTAACAAAGAAAGTTAAATTTCATACACTTGGTCTCCTTGGATTTCGCATGCACATTGGATAGATGTTTATAAATCACTCACTAATTAGTACAATAATTGAGATTTAAATTTCATAACTTCACACATACATAAAAGATCATCTCTTCTCTCTATTTATATATTGGCAAAAAAATATTAAATAACCCTTTTTACAATTTTAATAACCAATATTTGATATTTTCCAATACATCTATCAAATCGTCACATTTTGGGAACAATGTGTCCCGGGGGGACAACGAGAAAATGTGTCTCCCACGGATACAATATATTGGTCCCACATGAGATAATGTGTCTCCCACGGAGACCTATTGCTCCTAGAATATTATATTCATTTATTTTGATACCATGTCGAATTTTATTACATTTGTTGAGTTTCTTAACAACTCCAATAATCAATACATTATACTATTTAGTGTAATACATTATAATATAATAAAAGAAATAAATATAATAATGCATTAATACATAATATTTATAGTATTTCACGAATATATAATATTTTAAGTGGTGTACATTTTTTAGTGTTGATTTAATAATTATACTCGATTGTATGTTACTATGTTCTAATGAATTATTATATTTATTTATTTTATTTCACTTTATTTGTTATAATATATATATATATATATATATATATATATATATATATATATATATATATATATATATATATATATTACTGTTGGATTTATAATAAAAATTCAACAATTATAATATGAAATGACATGATGTCAAAATAATTGTGAGCATTTGTGCTCATAGGAGAGCATTGCCGTATGTCTGACCAATGTGTCTCATTTGTGAACACATTTCTCATATAGAGAAGTACTGAGAAGCAACACATTAGTTCGACATGGATCGGTGCGTCTATAAAAGGATGTATTGTTTTTCAAATGTGACATTTTGATAAATATTTTAAAAAACGTGATGTACTGACTATTAAAATTTTAACAATATAATTTAATTTATTTTACTTGATTTATACTTAGATAGCTCTATTAGTATTACAAACAATGACGTACTATCGGTAATGCACCTAGTAAATAGTGGAGCGTGGTCCTGGTTGTTAAGAGTATCAAATTTTTATGGACAAACCACCAAATAAGAGGACAGATCGGACAGATCAAAGCGCAACACAACAACACAACAAAGTGTTGGTGGTGAGGATTGCATGCCGACTGAGCGAAGACAGCGATGCCAAAACATAATATCATAGCACAAAACTAGCGGCCACAAACATCGCCGCGTGGCATCCCTCCCGACCCTTCGGACGCTTCCCAGCCACGAGTTGCCCCTGCTTCTACAAGAACCACCTGCTACTTTGCTGCTGCTTTTTCCCCTTTCTGCCGCAACCTTTTTATCATCCACACTACAATAACCTTTTTTTGGTAAAAACCAGGTTGCGTTCCCATTGTATAGGTTCCCGTGCAGGCAGCTCCCACGAGCAAGCAAGACCACAGGGTGTGTCACGGTGTCGATCTAGCTCCGGATGCTGCTGAGGTCTATGCAAGCCAACTTGCGAGGGCTTGATGAGAAAAGTGAAGCCTTTTTGTTGTCATCCATGGAAAATTAGAGAGGATGAGCCTCTATTTCCTCATTTGATTCTATGTGCTAGTAGCTCATTCTAGTGGCGTGCGTGACTCGCTTTGGTAAATTGGACATGGACCCCTTCATGGTCGAGTTGCCGCTCATCCCTTTACGAAATGTCCATTATCTTATGACAATGCCGCTGTAAAATGCAATGGCTCTCTCGCCAACATGTTGTTGGAATAAATTAAAAACATGAAACATATAACAACAGATAATTAACACGTTGGGTAGCATTGCTCTTGCTACAAACACATCCATAGAGCCAGAGAAGTACAAAAGTTGATTATCGAAACAATAACTACCAAAACCATTACGTGGACTCCTACATGTCTCACTAAGGCTTTGAGCAAACTTTGAGTAGGTAGCCTAAATGGCATTAGGAAATACAATCTATACATCTATGAAACCACATAGATATTTAATAATGTTATGAATTACTCTTATTCTAAATTCTATAAAATTCCAAAATCTCATACTAACATGATGTCTTCTATTATGTTAATTAGTTTCCTTCAAACTACAAAAATCATCAAACAATGCGTGCTTGTGTTGTTGGGCAATCCCCGTCACTCATCTCAGAGTCCCCTTCTTCCCCTACACTTTTCTTGCTTCTCATTAACAATTCACTTCGTGAAGTTGAAGTTGAAGATCTTCTTATTCCTCAAGTTGAAGATGTTCTTATTCCTCAAGTGGATGCCCACCGAAGCACCAAACACTAGTTGTTTCTTGGATGAACTACATGTATCTCTTGTTGATTCCCAAAGTTGAAGGATATCGATAGCAAAGATACTCAAAACACAATGAGGGAGTTCACAAGTCTTTATAATTTTGACTTACTTGTTACCATAGAACCTAGAACTAGTGGAGTGAGAGCTGACGAGAACGTACAATGTTTGAGATTCGATGTCTCCTACTGGGTCGAAGAGAACAACTTTACTGGGGGATTAGTCCTCAATCGGCCACATTGAGATACTAGTCTGCCACAAATATTGTGTACATTGTGCAATCAACAACAAAAACATGGTTATATGTGTGCATGTGAGCTCCAAACAAATCTAGATAAGATATTTTTGTGGAGTCACATGGAAACTATGACAACAACTTCATTGTTGCTATGTTTGATCCTTAACAACTTCAATGTAATGTTCATGACTGACTAGAATCAAGAAGGGATCTTGTAAGCTTTATCGACTATCAAGAATTTGCAATAGGACTCTCAGGGGTTGGATTCAAAGACCCTGGCAAAGTAGGCTCAAAAATGAAATTCAGACGGGGCCTTCTCCAAGAAAGTTTAGATTGTGCAACATCAAATCAATAATGGATTGAGTCACACCCACTCAAAATGGTGGAGGTTTTGCTAAGAATAAATTCACACCATGCTCCAAATATGGTCAATACCGGTGTAAGCAAACCCAAATCAAATCTACCACCCCAAATCTAGTGTAACATGGATCACTTAAGCTTCATTTCCCATGTTCTCTGTGACAACATGGGATTAGAGCATCGACTCCAACACAACACTCATGAACTTCATGCACATAACAATGAAGTGGGACAAATAAGAAAAGACAAATGAAGAATTGGATGAACTCTAAAATACACTATAAACAACAATATGTTAGTGCTAGATACACATATGACCTAAAAAACAAAATTGTGGATTCACAGATAGAGTACAATGATTTTCTACATCAAGAGGTGGATGAGTGGATGTAGACGACTCAGTGTGTCTGGATGGAAGCAGACATTACAACACAAAATATTTACAATAAGTTGTGAAGGTGAAGAGACACCAAAACATCAACTCTTAAGGTCAAAGACTCCAATGACCATTGAGTGGAAGACTAGGACAACCTGCAACTACTAATCATTGATTTTGGTCTAAAGCTATTCGGTGAAGAGGATGGAATCGACTTGTATTCAGCCACCAAAAGATTCATTGGAACCTTCCGTCAGCTATCTAACCAAGAAAGGAACAAGTGCAACAACATGCCCACATAGGAGGAAGTTAAGAATGTCACTATGATGACACTAGTACATTTTTGGTCTCTGATGTCACTTTTATTAACTTTAATTTATAAATAACATTGACACTACATGTCTATAGTGTCGGTTGGTAAAGCACAAATGTCACTATTGGTCAAGTGTTGCTAATTAAGAAAAAAAATATGGGTATGCATTTTACTATAATTTCAGTTACTTTGTAAAGAATCGACATCTAAAATAACCATGAAATTCAATTTTTCAATGGAAAACTTTTATATAATCCTATTGCTTCAGCTGTAGAAAAAATGTCGATAAATCCCTTTTTGCAAAATAAATTTTACCTCCAAAAAGACTATGTCGTCGGTTACTCTTCGTAAAAACCAATCTCGTAGGCCACGCCCACCATGAAAAGTTTTACCTCCAAAAACCACGTGTCGTCGATTTTTTCTAAAAGAACCAATGACAAAGAATTCCCACCATGTGTCCCACAAAAATTATTTTTCCCAAAATTTGGTTATGTTGTCCATTTTTTTATTAGAAATAGATGACTAAAATCTTAGCAAGGTTGGTATTTTTTTATTAGGAATAAGTACATGTGATGTTAGTTTCTTGGTGTGTACTGACGACTTAGATTGAACTATGGTGTACAGTTACCCTATGCCAGCTTCAGATTTATTTTCCTCTTTTGTTCTTTTATATCATGGTACATCTTATTGTCCATTTGACTAGGGAAAATGTTGGACTTGTTTTCTTATTTTGGACGTATCCTTTTGAATGATATGTAAGTTTTTTTAAAGGTGATGTTTGAAATTATTATCAAACTGAAGGGAGTATTATCAAGGGTTATGCGGCTAAGGAGGTTGTGGACTTTTGCAATGAATTTTTAGAGTTGTAATGAAGCTTCTATCAATGAAAAGAATATTTATCCCTATTCCAACAAAGGGACTTTAGGAGCACGAGAAAAAGTAATTAATCGTGAGTTGTACAAACAAGCATACTTGTATGTTTTATACAACATCCGTAAAGTGGGTATTTATATCATCAAACATACCTTTTTATCAAGACAAAATATCCTCGAGCCAAATTAATGTGGCTTGCTAGAGAGTATAATAGGAAATTTATTAGGTTGTTTGAAGATAAATTCTTTCATCAACTATCTCAAATGCTAAACAATATTGTTGAAAATATCAAATTACTTGCCTCTAAAGAAAATAATAAGTGTTAAGTCTTACAAAGGGTTTGACATAAATGGATTTTCATATTACACAAAATGTCAAGATGATAAGAGTATCATACAAAATAGTAGGGTCATCCTTAGAGCGTCTTCATTGTATTTTTTGTGTGAAGCTAAAATGTCTTATTATAATGTCACTAAAGACATATGGGAGTTTGACTACATAGATTTTAGAGTTCCCATCTTCAGGTGTAATTGGGTTGATAACACCAAAAGATTTACAGTAGATGAATTGGGTTTCACATTAGTAAATTTTGAATAGATTGACGAGAAGGGTGACCCATTCATAATGGCATCACAAATGAAGAAAGTATTCTACATCGATGATCCTACAAATAAAAAATGGTCAGCCGTTCTTCATGGGAAAAGGTAGCATATTACAAATGTTGGATCTAGGGCTCTAGAGGGGGGGGGTATATAAAGCTTCAAAATTCTCACAAGAATAGTTAGACCTTCAAATTATATCAATTGAAACCAGATGCTTAAGAACAACAAAGAAGTCCTATTTAAGCAAGCCTAGCAAGGATGGGAGAGATTGAATCATACACTTGGATAAGGTGGTTAGAGTGGTTCTAATCTCAAAACTAGGAGACCGTCAATCCACTACCTAGAGAGTTCAACCTCTAGGACTTTGCAACCCATGTATACTTATATTCCATCATAAGAGATACAAGGATACCACCATACATCCAAGGACTTCCCTATTCAAAATAAGATTCATTCACCTACACAAGGACTTACCCACTTCATCAAGATGTCTTCATCCTTCACCAAGGACTTACCCACACTTGCATCAAGTCTTTGGCCTTGAAGGAATTACCCACTCTACTTGAATCTTCTACCTTGTCCTTCTCCTTCACCTGGATAAGATCTTCACATCTTCTTCAACCTTCAAGAAGAACAGTAACTCCTCCTTCACTCATAGCAGATCACTTCAACCTTTTCTCTTGGAGAAAGGCGATTGGGAAGATGGAAGGAATGAGAGATTTACAATATAACATGGAGGATACTCTCTTACAACATGCCTAACTCACTCATAATCACGAAATGCTTTGTAAATGCGAGAGATAAAGGGGCTCAAAGGGTTGCAACACACTCAACTATAGAAAGAACCAAGGATAGTATGAATGAGCAACCTTGGAATGAACTCTAAGGGGTCCTATTTATAGACCGGGGTGTTCCTTTGAGTGTGGGATCACTTAAGAATGAAAAATAGTAGTTTTACAATTTGCAACAGATCTATTTTTATTTCTAACAACTCTCCAACCATTGGAATCACTTTTTTGCATTTTATGTACAATACTTTCGGTCGAGTTTCAATAAAGATAACTCGACCGTTCCACTAATCGACAAAGCTAATTTTTAAACTATCGGTCGATTTTGTTTTAGGAAACTCAATCGATGAGTCAAAATCATTTTTGGCCACTGAGTCGGTCGGTTGACTTCTGTGAGTGTACAACTCGACTGATTGATCTATTTTCAAAAATCCATCACTGGTCAGTTGAGATCCAAACTTGACTGACAAAGTTGTTGTGACAAATTTTTCAAAATGATTTATGAGTGACAAACATTGGAATTAAGTGTCCCTAATTTTTTCTCATCTTAGTTACAGGTCATATCATTAATACAAGTGATTACAAAAAATATTCTTAGATGGTTTGGAGTGATTTCCCAAATTGCACACTTGCATTGCTTTTGACTTGAACTTGGACAAGATAAGGCTTGTGTAATTTAATCATTTTCATGTACTTAAAGCCTGAAATCAATCTTAGAAAAACATATTAGATACACAGGAATGGAATGGTTAAGTCATTATCAAAATATGGACAATGCATAACTCTCAAGTTAACAACAAATTCTATGGATGAAGACTAGTACTATGACAAGTATGATGACTCTAGTCTATTCTTAGTTGGCTTGTCAACACCAAATAATGAAGCTAACACTAACTTATATACATGTGGAGATCACATAAAAGGAATATTAATTGATCAAGGATCTAACGAATACTAGAGGCATGTATTTTGTTCTAATGCTAAATGTGCATTTTACATCTATATATGTTTCATATGCTATGTGTACATTTTACATTCTTTATCACTTATATTTTATTATTTGAGTATTTTTGATATGATACTTTTAAATGGCATATGATTTTAAGGATGAGAACCATGAAGATGTGCCCTGTGAGGATGAGTACCATGATAGTGCAAGTTGTATTGTTTTATTACATAGATGTGCATTATACATTCTTGATCACAATTATTAAGTAGATTTGCATTTTGCATTCTCCATCATTTATATGTGTTTCTTGACAATTTTAGGAGAACATCTGAGGATGTGCACCCTAAGGATGTGCATCTTGAGGATCCTGACAACTTTGTAGAGGAATAACATGATCATGCACGTAAAAAAGGCAACACCTTGATGAACAAGTTAGTAGCTCAAAGGGGTAAAGAACCAAAGTTGTCTATTGACTTTGATGATGTAAGAAATCTTATTGGGAAGAATCACAATACTTCCATGAAATATCTAAGGGTTATTACTTGTAGCAAAGTGGATATAATAATAGAATCTTGGCATAAAGTTGATTTGTCCACAAAAAAATACACATGGAAGGAATTACATGTGAGATATTCTAATTTTTATAGATTTTCACAATTCTATTTTTAGAAATATGCAATTAAATATATGAAATATTGCAAAGTATATTTGACTTGATGAAAAAGTGCATTGTAAAAAGGTGATGCAATGTTGTTGGAAGGTATTAAGGAATTATAGGACAAAGTTGACAAGAGAATACATAATGAGAAACAAAAAGAAGAAGTCTGACATTGATCAATGGGCCTATCTTGACCCGAAGGTGTGGGAAGTGTTTGTATCTTAAAGAGAAATAGATGAATTCAAGGTATTAAGCCTCCTCATTTAAAATACATATGTATCAATTCAATTTATTTAGGCTCCTCATTTAAAGTATATTCTTATTAATTCTATATATTACATAATTAACATATGATTTGGGTTAATCGGGCTTTACATGATGCTAAAAAAGAAAGGTATGCAAAGAATGTGCATGACCACAACTTGGGTCTAGGTGACTATGCAATGTGTCATCAAAAGATATTGGTAGTATCTTGATGCACTGAGTTTTATCTACTTTTCATAGGTTATTTTGCAATGTATTTTAGGCATTATTGCTCATTTTAACATTAATTATGCATTGTCTTTGTAATTAACCTGTGAAACATTATTGCATAAAATAGTAAGTATTTTTACCAAACTATATCAATTTCTCATACTTTATTTGGACTTATGTTTGGTGTTTCCACATTTTAGGTAATTGGAGCACTTAAAAGGCAACTCGGTGCTACCGACCTCATAGTTGGTGATACCAACTTAATGTAAAAATCCAACAATTTATTTAAAGAAATCTTGGTGCTACCGAGAAGCAACTCGATGCTACCAAGCTTTGGTTTAAGGCCACCAAAATGGCAAGTAGGTGAAATGGAACTATAGTCCAAAGAGCAATAAGAATTGAGTTTATCAACTTAGTGATACTAACCTACTACTCGGTAGTACTGACATACATCGACGAGGGAATTCAGAAACTAAAAAATATCAACTCGGCGATATTGATCCACCGTTCAATAGTACTGATATTGAGCAAGGTTTTTAAGTCAACTAAAAATTCATGCCATTGACTTCCTCTTAGTGGTACCGACTTGTCGCGATAAATACTAATTTTAGATCATGATAGATTTTCCAACTGGGACTTAATGACAACCAGAGTCCCACTTATGAGCTAAGGAGAGTTCCTCTGGAAGAGTGAAGCATGTTCTATTCTATTGCAACAAAGCACGGAGCTGAGAGAGGAGGAGACGAAGGGGATAAACACATCCCAGATGATTCAGGCACCTCTGAAGAGTAGATTTGCAGCCAAAATTTTACAGATCGAGACCTTCACTAGAGGGGATCTTCTGTACCATTTTCTAGGGTTTACATCAGTTTTCTCATATTTACCATATTTTCTCTTTTATCCTCTATGTATGAAACAACAGAAATCATGTAGGGCTAATCCCCTTGTTCCTTAAGACTTGGGAGTAGCCTTATCATACATTGTAATCGACTTACATGAGTAAATATAGTCATTTCTTTTCATTCTAGACTTAAATCTTCATTTGTCTAATGAATTACCTATGCTTGATCACCATAGTTAATTGGATAGACCGTTAGTTGCTTCAATAGAGGGATTAAGGGTTGTAAAGGTTGTAGATTTACATAGTCGTATTGTGCCTCATAAGAAAGGGCTTACGAATGTGAAGGGTATAACCCATAGGTTTCGTTAAAGCACCTAGCTAATTTCAAAATCGCTACGAGAGTGAGATTTGTCTTAGCATAGGTAGTGTATTATACTGCAGGTGTAAGACTCCTGACCTAACTTAATGTTTAATTATGTTTACCTTGTATAACGAGATTCTTAAACCTTAATCTAACCTCTTGATATGGTCTAATATCATGTGTCGGGCTTATATTTTCAATTGGAACCAATTTGATTAATGATAGAGTTATTCTTGCTATATATGTTTTTGTTGTTGACAAATTTGCAAATCACCCATAAGTAAGGGTTACCTTGCAATTTTTCACACGTAGAGAGTGTTTCTTATGCTTTAGCATCCTGAAAGAGAGAATGGTAATATGAGGCACCTTGATTGTATCATAGTTGAATATGTGAACATCATCAAGGATTATTAGGGTTTTTTGGGTTACTTAGTTGACATGGTGACTATCTTAAGGTTTAAGGCTGTGATCATTATACCACTTGTGATGAGGGTTGCGACCAAGACACATGCTTGTATCCATGGTCATGACCGAGACACCCTAGAGATAGGATGGTCGTGATAGTCGTCATTTAGTGTAGGTGTCTCGACCATGCTATGGTGATTAGGGTTAGGTCGAGAAAAGATTGTGCATGTGTAAAGACATAGACTCTACTAAAAACTCATGGTAAAAAAAAACACCAATGTGAAGCAGCGGAAGTTAAAACTTTGACTATATTCAATTATAAAAAGAGTACTTTACAAAATTTCCCAAAAGGGAGTACAACTTTATACAAACAACAGAATCTAGGTAGAGGGAGACTAAAACCAAATCAATATTGTCTCCAAACAAAAACAACTTAACATATAGGCAGCTATAGCTAAGCTAGAAGATTAAACTCCTTTCTCATAGCCTTAGGTTGTTCACCATGCTTCTGATGCACAACTCTGATCCTACACCTGGGTGGTTGGGATCACCCAGCAAGAGAGAGATAAAAGTATGTGTAAATCAAGAGGAATAAGGACACATAAAAAGATACAACATTGCATAATAAAATGATTCACAATATTAAGGGGTTTCAAGAGCACGAGACAAATAATCAAATAAGTAATAGAGAACTGCCATAGTTTAATTAATAACAAATCACATAGCATGAATGATATTATGACACCAAAATCATAGCAATGCAGGGTGAGGCACCTACCGGACCTACACCAAGAGGAGAGGGGAAATTCACATCCCAAACATTAAATATATATAAAGTGTCAAGGGGACTAAAACCCCAGTGCCTATATAATGTGGCAGGGGGACTAAAACCCCAATGCCTGGCAGGAGGACTAAAACCTCAGTGCCCTATGGGTGGTTTGTACTCATGTACATTACATTGTCATTTGACCAAAAATACATCATGCTTAATAAATTCACTTGGCAGTAGTGAAAAATTATAAATAAAGTTGCATCATAGAAAATGGGAATAAAACCTAATAAATAATCTCAATAAATGGGCCAACATAGGCAACAACTGTGGCAACACATCCCACTATCACACAGACAGCGAGGTGTTACGCGAAAACATGGGGAAAACACCATAACCACAGATTACCAAAAACACAGGTTAATTAAAACCGATTGCAGAAAGTAGAAAAACTGAGAAATGATTACATTTAGGTCCTCATCCTACAAAGAAACATGTTATATAAACATATACAAGCCTTGATGCATGTCCACAGCTTAGGAGATCAGTTGTCTAGTCATCGCATGAGTTCATCACCTGTTATATATACATAACGGCCCACATCCGGCCAGCAGTAGGATATACAAACCATCAACAACTATACACCGTGAAACAACATCAAAATGCTCCCAAGGACCTAAGAGTACAGGGATGACTCTAAGACTCTACTACAAAACAACCAAAACAGCAGCATGTCCATCTCTTGCCTTCTACTGCTCGTCTTGCTGCTCGGCCACAACTCCGCGACCACCACCACGTCTAGCTCGACCACCTAAAAAGGTTACAAACCAACGGGGTGAGACACACAGTCCCAACGAGAAACATAACTCCCCGTAAAAACCACAAACCTTAGAAAGATAAAGCAACAGCAGCAGATAACTGATAAAAGGTACAACAAGACCAGTCTATATAGCAAGGCTATTCATACCATCAAGCTTACCAGATATACAGAAGGCATTTCACCAAAGATCTCTTTATGGAACATGATTGACAAGATAAGATTTATAAGATCTTACCACAGAACATAAGGAACGTATAAGCAACTGCAAGATTAAGTACACAAGCAAGGCCTCAACCAATGTTCCGTGTTTTGCCTTAAGCAGTAAATATTATCCGGCTGGATTACGTATTATTATGCCCTGAGGAAGTGAGCCATACCGCTCAGATCCAACCGACGGCTGCGAAACCCGGAGCCGGCGCCATAAAAGATCAATGGAAGAGCCAGACTCCACGACCTCCCACCTCATGGTCAGTGCACGAGTACAACACAAGTAGGACCACAATCTCATGCTTAAGTGGCCTCAGCCACAGAGTCAGCTCCCACAGGCTACCCTCTGCCTAGCCCGCCTCGGTACAGGTCTCGGCGCTAGTGAAACTGAACCACATGCCTATTCACTATGCTCTGAGCCATGAACACATTCATGCTCCCATATCACATATCCTAAGCCATGGGCCTGTTCACCATGCTCTATACATATCCTAAATCTGCAACCACAGCTGCACTGAAATCCTCACTATTTTAGGCTAGGAGAAACCTCACATATTCAACAATATGCGCTCCGGGTTAACCCGCAGGAGCACCTATTTCACCATCACCATCTCCTGACGATGATGGATCTATGGCCATGGCAAACTACATGATATGTTCCACTGTGATTAGTTAGTATATTTTAAGTGGATTATTGAGGCAACCAAGTTGTAACACATGCATAACCTAAAACTACACTATTATTGACACCATCATGCTATTCCGGGATCTCAGTCCCCCATCACAAGAAACCACTGCCTCAACATGCATTCTCATCACTTGGGATATCAATCCCAGATCATCATCAGAGGATAACACCTCAACTGGGCACTTTAGCCAAACTCAGGTCCTCAGACCAAAGCACATCATGCATGCTATCTCATCATCAAGAGTAACCATCAAAGTAGTGTTACTCAAACATATATATATATATATATATATATATATATATATATATATATATATATATATATATATATATATATATATATATATATATATATATATATATATATATATATATATATATATACCTCATAGCCCTTTTTCCTAGCTATGCATCTATATGAATCACCTGCATGCACATTCATTATGGATTAACAGAAGAATCATATTATCCAACATAAGGTGACATTGATGCTTATATACTTATCATTCATGCCACAACCTATGACCATAGACATAGGTCATATCATTAAGCAAAACATCTTATATACTTACCATTCTCAACATTTTACAGATAATTCAAGATGATCATAAACGCATGTAATACCATGGTAAGCTACATAGGTGGGGTCTATATATTCATTGCCATCAAGCATATCAAGGGTCACTATCATAAACCAAACGTGATTACATGAACAAAAACTAGCATAAAGGTTTTCGAGAAGGAACGAGACCCTCACTAGAAGCACACACTACCCTCACCAAAGGTAGTATCGGGCAGGGTACTTTCCCATATCGCCCAACACTACAACCTCATCACGGTCAAGCCAACCTGCCACATAACGGCCAAACACTAAGCAAGGGTGTCGAATATCAACTCAAGATGTATCGGGCAACCCTAGGTGTCGTGCACCTATGTGTATCGTGCAACATGTGTCGTGAAATCACATGCATACCGTGCATAAGATGTATCTGGCAGCACCACTCAACAAGGCATAACGCCCAAGGGTGTAACTCAGCCTATCGTTAACCAGCCTACCCATGATCTATCGGCCGACACAAGGCAAAGACTGAGGTGAGACACCCGTCACAAGACCAGATCACAACGCCCCTTATCGTTCAAGGTGTAAAAGCACTAAGCAACCACCTGAGCTAGGTGTGTCAGGCAGGATACTCAACCAGGTGTGACACCTGACACACAAGGGTAACGGCCAACATTCTACTCATCCAGGTATAACACCCAGGGCATAACCTCAAACGACATCAAGGAAAGCATGTCGTCCAGCTAGCTAACCTCATCTGTTAGCCAACAGACAAGGCCAGGGCCAGGGGAGACACCCACCACATAGCTAGCAAAGCTTCACAACATCAAGGTATAATGAGGTTAAGTGTGTCGGGCAGAGTACTTATCATGGTGTGACACCCGACACAACAAGGCAGGAACCAGGTGTGTGACGCCCGACACAACACCACAACATAACGACCAAGGCTCTAGGACAAAGAGGGATATTGGACAACATCACCCACAACCCCATATCGGGAAAGATGCAAACCAACAAGGTCGCCACCAACCTCAAGCACAAAGGCCACCAAAACCCTAATGGATCAAGAAGATGGATCACCTCTCAACAATCAAGAGAGAGGGGTCTTTCCTAGCTTCTTATCACCAATCGGGAAACACAAGGACCAACCCTATCAAAGGTCTACAACCACTACAAAGCTCACCTCTTGAATCCATGGTGAGAGAAGGGTGTTGCTCAAGCAACTAGAACACAAGCTCACCTGTCAACTCAAACGAGAGAGGAGTATTGCTCATATCACTAGAGTTTAAGCTCACTTCTCAAGACCAAGGAGGGAGAGGGGTGTTGCTCAATAAGAAACCCTAGAACAAGGTTCGGCCAACAAGAAGCAACTAAGCAAGAAACCAAACTAGCAACATACATAGCCGATATGATCATAAGAAGCATAAAAGAAGGTAGTGTAGTTAGGGTTAGGAGTTATGTAACCCACCTTAAGCAAGCTCCAAGCTCCAAGCACCACCACAAGAAGGAGAGCAAGGCACTCTAGGGTTCGGCCACCACTAGAGGAAGAAGGAGACTCCAAGGCAAGGATCGGCCACCAAGCTTGCAAAGGAAAGGGGGTTTCGTGCACCAAGGAAGAGGGAGACTAAGGAACTAAAGGGATCCTTAGCAAGAGAAAGGAAACACATATATAGAAGAGGATGGAGGAGAAACTAAGGAAAGACAAGCCAAGGTGTCGCCTACCTAGGGACACTTATCCATGTGCAAAGCCACCACTCTAACATGTCCTAAACACATGTCCAAGGCCATTGCCACATGCAAGCATCAAGCTCCAAGTGTCCACTAGTGGTGACACAAATGAGGTCAAAGGGTCCATGGGCGGCACACCTCCACTCCATGCCCGACACACTCCCAATGGCGACACAACTCAGGCCGACACAAGCATGGCCGACACACCTAGGCCGACACAAGGCTCACTTGCCCGACACGAGGTCCAACCAAGCAAAGGCAAGGCACAACAAGGACCAACAAGCTCAACCAAGCCCAAGGCAGCTCAAGCAACGAGCCCAACCCTTCCTCTCAATACTAGAGGAAGAAAGGAGAGGGAGGAACACCTCACAAGGCGACAAACTTGCCCACAAACCCTAGACTTGGGTTAATTGCAAGTGGCACCCCCAGCTCTCAACAAAGCACCAACAAACCCTAATCACCACTAAAGGTGATTAGCAAGAAACTAAGCACCAGGGTTAAGCAAAGAAAATAGGATAAACCCTAAACGGAGGTCAGGGTCCTTACAAACTAACCCTCTACAAAGGGATTTCGTCCTCCAAATTTGAAGAGAAAAGCGATGGATACTTCCTCCTCATCTCTTCCTCAAGCTCCCACGTGGCTTCCTCAATGCCACGATGATGCCAAAGAAACTTCATAAGAACCAGGTCCTTCCTCTTCAGCTTCTTAACCCTTCTATCCAAGATCATCACATGACCTTCCTCGTAGGTCACATCTTCATCAAGCTCAACTTCGACTGGCTGTATCAATGTTCCTGTATCCGGATGACTTTTCTTTAGCATACTGACATGGAACACTGGATGTAACCTGTGCAACTCTGGTGGCAGCTCTAACTCATAAGCTACCTTGCCAACTCATGCTATGACCGGGTATGGCCCCATATATCTAGGTGTGAGCTTACCCTTCCAGCCAAACCTTAGCACACCTTTCCATGGCGAGACTTTAAGATACACTTTGTCTCCTACTTGGAACTCCAAAGGTCGTCGACGATTGTCTACGTAAGACTTCTGCCTGTCCTGTGCCGCTTTCAACTGTTGCTGTATCACTTTGATCTTTTATGTTGTCTGCTGTACTAACTCAGGACCCAAAAGTTGATATTCACCAGACTCATACCAACACAACGGATATCTGCACTTCCTGCCATATAAGGCCTGATAAGGAGCCATGTCAATGCTCCGCTGATAACTATTGTTGTAGGAGAACTCTATCAGACTGAGATATATGTCCCAACTGCCTAGGAACTGCAAAACACAAGCTTGAAGGAGATCCTCCAAAGTCTGAATAGTCCTCTTAGACTGTCCATCTGTCTGCGGGTGGAAGGCGGTACTGAACCTCAACTACATTCCCAACACTTTGTGAAACTGTTCCCAGAAACGACTCGTGAACTGAGGACCTCTGTCGAAAACTATCGTTGCTGGCACACCGTGCAAACGTACTATCTCATCCACATATACTCGAGCAAGCTTATCGGATGTATACGTTGTCTTTACAGGTATGAAATGGGAAGACTTCGTCAATATGTCCACTATTACCTAAATGGAATCATGATTCCTAGTTGTTCTGGACAGACCAACTATGAAATCCATGGTTATATGATGCCAATTCCACTACGACATCGGCAGGGGTTGTAACGTACCTGCCGGATTTTGATGCTCAACCTTAACTTGCTGACATACCGCACATCTAGACACAAACTCCGCTACATCTTTCTTCAAACTGGGCCACCAATACAAGTCCTTCAGACTATGATACATCTTGGTGACTCCTGGATGCATAGCATACATCGACGTGTGTGCTTCTTCAAGTACTAGCTTCCTCATTTCATCATCATCGGGAACCACCATCCTATCATGATAGCAAACTAGTCCATCCTCGGACACATGGAACCCATCACGCTTTTCACTGCCAAACTCTAAAATGATTAATTGTACTGTATCATCTGCTTGCTGTGCATCTTTGATATGTTGTCTCAACATAGGCTTGACTTGCATATGTGCTAAAAGTCCATCTAACAAGGAAACTTCTATCTGCACATTCATCTGCCGCAAGGAAGCAAACATATCTCGCCTATGGCATACCAAGGAACTCAACTATGCCTTCTTTGTAGAGAGAGAAGAAGACTTTCGGCTAAGCTCATCAACTACCACATTTGCCTTACCAGGATGATACTCGATGGTGCAGTCGTATCATTGATTAGCTCCATCCATCGGCGTTGTCGCATGTTTAGCTCATTTTGTGAAAAGATGTACTTCAGATTCTTATGATCTGTAAAGATCTGGCATACCTCCCCATAAAGATAGTGTCTCCAAATATTTAATGCATGAACCACTGCTGCCAACTCCAAATCATGTGTCGGATAGTTCTCCTCGTGTTTATTAAGCTGTCACGACACAAAAGAAACCACATGATCTTCCTGCATCAACACACAACCTAAACCTTTCTTGGAAGCATCACAGAAAACAACATAGCCCTTCCCAGGCTTTGGCAGCACTAGTACTGGAGCACTAGTCAGTTTCTCCTTCAAACTTTGGAAAGCTTGCTGGCAACGATCATCCCAGACAAAAGGTACATCCTTTCTAGTCAACTTTGTCATCGGCAGCGCAATCGCACTGAAGTCCTTGATAAACCTCCTATAGTAACCTGCTAGACCCAGGAAACTATGAACTTCTGTCATCGTCTTCGGCTGCTCCCACTCTGCAACAGACTCCACCTTCTTAGGGTCCACCTAGACTCCTTCAGTAGATATCACATGACCCAAGAAAGTTACTTCTTCCAACCAGAACTCACACTTACTGAACTTGGCATACAACTGATGTTGACGAAGAAGAGTCAACGCTAGTCGAAGATGTCACCCATGCTCTTGCATGTCCCAACTATAGATCAAGATGTCATCTATAAAGACTACAACAAACTAATCTAGAAACAGACGGAACACTCTATTCATCAAATCCATGAAAGCAACAGGCGCATTGGTTAGCCCAAACGGCATAACCACAAACTCGAAGTGACCATACCTCGTCCTAAAAGCTGACTTTGGTATGTCATCCGCCTTAATCCTCAACTGATGATATCCAGATCGTAGGTCGATCTTTGAGAACACTGTAGCACCACGCAACTGATCGAACAGATCATCTATCCTCGGTAACGGGTACTTGTTCTTGATCGTGACCTTGTTCAACTGCCGATAATCTATACATAACCACATCGACCCGTCCTTCTTCTTAACGAACAACACTAGAGCACCCCAAGGCGATGTACTTGGTCGGATGAAACCTTTCTCCAACAATTCTTGCAACTGCTTCTTAAGTTCTGCCAACTCCACTGGAGCCATCCTATATGGTGTCTGTACAACTGGTTGTGTTCCTGGGACCAGATTGATCTCAAAATCAATCTCTCGGGGTGGAGGAACACCGGGGAACTCATCAGGAAACACATCCGCAAACTCTCGGACAACCGAAACCTCCTCAAGGCTAGGACCTTTCGCCTTGGTATCTACAATGTGAGCTAAGAACGCCTTACATCCTTGTCGTAACAACTTCTCTGCCACCATAGCCGACACTAGACACGTTGAAAGAATCTTCCTATCTCCTTGGAAGATCCACTTCTCTCCATCATCATCAAACACAGCTTGCTTGGAACCACAATCCAAAACAACCTTATACTTCTCTAAGGTATCCATCCCAAGGATCACATCGAAACCATGCATATCAAGTGGTATAAGATCCACTCGTATACTGTGTCTCAAAAAAGATAAGACACAATATGGACACTCTTCTCGAAGCATCGAGGAACCATCAAGAGGGGTTTCTAACAACAAGCTATCCTTCTTACAACTAACAGGTAAACGACAGTTCGCAAGCATACTATAGGCGATAAAAGAGTGTGTCGCACCTGGGTCAACCAGAACAAATATAAAGCAAGAAAAAGACATATCAGAATGAAATAACTCCATCTGACCTGTCACCACTCGTGGGTTGACTATCGCCTTCGACTGACTCATAGCATAGACTTGAGCCATTGCTTGCTGCCCACGTCCTCTGCTTCCTTGAGCAGACGATCCCACTTGTGACGATGGACCGCGTCCTCACCCTCTGCTACTACTGGGCTACTGTCTATCTGACCCTCGTTGATTTTGCCTTGGCTGCTGTGTCACTTCAACATCTCTATTCGGGCAGTTGAACCTGAAATGCCCAATCTGACCACAAAGATGGCATGACCTATCTTCAAGCCATGGCCTAGATGGCCCTGTCACTGCCACAGAAGTTGTACTATGTGCCTTTGACGGTGAAGAAACATAATCTCTTCCCTTACTCAGAGACCACTATGACAGTACACAGGAACCTCTCATCACGGAAGGTGCTGAAAACCTTGGCTTCTTGAAGCCACCAAACCTCTATCCCTAGAACTGAGCATGCCTCGTCTTAGACATGGATTCTCTTTTCTCCTTAACTGACCGTTCAATCCTACGGACAGATTCCACAAACGTGGCAAACCGCTCTTGGTTCTCCAACGCAGAAGTAGGTGTTGTCAGCTCAACACTCAGACCTTTCTCAAAACGTCTGATTCACTCCTCATCTGTTGCTTCCATGTGAGGACAAAACCTCAACAGATCCATGAACTTGGCTTCATACTCAGTGATGTTCATCGTTCCTTGGCGCAGGCTCTCAAATTGACTGATCTTCTCATCCCGGTACGTCTTCGGAAAGTATCTGCTGACGAACTCACACCGAAAAACCTCCCAACCGATCACCTCACCAGGACGCTTCTCCTCCTCGATGGTCCACCAGTGACCAGCACTACCCTTCAGAAGGTAGACAACATGCTTTACTTTGTCTGCTTCAGGGATATTGAGGATCCGGAAATCCTTCTCAAGACTTGTCAGCCACAGATCTGCATCCGCTGGATCAGTCGTTCCAGCATAATCCGAAGCTCCGACTCGGCGAAGCCGCTCAAAGGTCTTCCCAATACCCGATGTTTCACCATGGGGAGCATGTGCTCTTGGCGGAGGCACTGGCAATCTTTCTACCATGAGATTCATCATAGCCATCATCTTCCCCATAAGCTATTGATAGGCAGGGTTTTCGAGAATGGCTGGGTCAGGTTTGGGGACCTCAGGCACCCGATCTTCATGTGCCTGACCAAAATCTCCATCAACTGATGCAACATCGCTGTTCTCGGCAGCGTGTTCTTCATGGTTTCCAGACATCTTGGCTTTTCTTCCGCTGAGGGCAGAAGATGATGGTAAGAAAATCTAGAAAACTCACAAGAACAGACACAACCTAGTCCTAAATTCCTATAGACTCAGTGAACCTAGAGCTCTGATACCAAAACTTGTGGCAACACATCCCACTATCACACAGACAGCGAGGTGTTACACGACAACGTGCAGAAAACACCATAACCACAGATTACCAAAAACACGGGTTAATTAAAACTGATTGCAGAAAGCATATAAACTGAGAAATGATTACATTTAGGTCCTCATCCTGCAAGGAAATAAGTTATATAAACATATACAAGCCTTGATGCATGTCCACAGCTTAGGAGATCAACTGTCTAGTCATCACATGAGTTCATCACCTATTATATATACATAACGGCCCACATCCAGCCAACAGTAGGATATACAAACCATCAACAGCTATACATCGTGAAAAAATGTAAAAATTCTCCCAAGGACCTGAGAGTACAGGGTTGACTCTAAGACTCTACTACAAAACAACCAAAATAGCAGCATGTCCATCTCTTGCCTTCTACTACTCGTCTTGCTGCTCAGCCGTAACTCCGTGACCACCACCACGTCTAGCTCGACCACCTAAAAAGGTTACAAACTAGAGGGGTGAGACACATAGTCCAAGCGAGAAACATAACTCCCCGTCGAAACCACAAACCTCATAAAGATAAAGCAACATCAGCAGATAACTAATAAACGGTACAATAAGAGCAGTCTATATAGCAAGGCTATTCATACCATCAAGCTTACCAGATATACAGAAGGCATTTCACCAAAGATCTCTTTATGGAACATGATTGACAAGATAAGATTTATAAGATCTTACCACAGAACATAAGGAACGTATAAGCAACTGCAAGATTAAGTACACAAGCAAGGCCTCAACCAATGTTCCGTGTTTTGCCTTAAGCAGTAAATATTATCCGGCTGGATTACGTATTATTATGCCCTGAGGAAGTGAGCCATACCGCTCAGATCCAACCGACGGCTGCGAAACCCGGAGCCGGCGCCATAAAAGATCAATGGAAGAGCCAGACTCCACGACCTCCCACCTCATGGTCAGTGCACGAGTACAACACAAGTAGGACCACAATCTCATGCTTAAGTGGCCTCAGCCACAGAGTCAGCTCCCACAGGCTACCCTCTGCCTAGCCCGCCTCGGTACAGGTCTCGGCGCTAGTGAAACTGAACCACATGCCTATTCACTATGCTCTGAGCCATGAACACATTCATGCTCCCATATCACATATCCTGAGCCATGGGCCTGTTCACCATGCTCTATACATATCTTGAGTCTGCAACCGCAGCTGCACTTGAATCCTCACTATTTTAGGCTAGGAGAAACCTCTCATATTCAACAATATGCGCTCCGGGTTAACCCGCAGGAGAACCCGTTTCACCATCACCAGCTCCTGACGATGATGGATCTATGGCCAGGGCAAACTACATGATATGTTACACTGTGATTAGTTAGTATATTTTAATTGGATTATTGAGGCAACAAAGTTGCAACATATGCATAACCTAAAACTACACTATTATTGCCACCATCATGCTATTCCGGGATCTCAGTCCCCCATCACAAGAAACCACTACCTCAACAGGCATTCTCATCAATTGGGATATCAATCCCAGATCATCATCAGAGTATAACACCTCAATTGGGTACTTTATCCAAACTCAGGTCCTCAGACCAATGCACATCGTGCATGTTATCTCATCATCAAGAGTAACCATCAAGGCAGTGTTACTCAAACATATATATATACCTCATAGCCCTTTTTCCTGGCTATGCATCTATATGAATCACCTGCATGCATAGTCATTATGGATTAACAGAAGAATCATATTATCCAACATAAGGTGACATTGATGCTTATATACTTATCATTCATGCCACAACCTGTGACCATAGACATAGGTCATATCATTAAGCAAAGCATCTTATATACTTACCATTCTCAGCATTTTACAGATAATTCAAGATGATCATAAACGCATGTAATACGATGGTAAGCTACATAGGTGGGGTCTATATATTCATTGCCATCAAGCATATCAAGGGTTACTATCATAAACCAAACGTGATTACATGAACAAAAACTTGCATAAAGGTTTTCGAGAAGGAACAGGACCCTCACTAGAAGCACCCACTACCCTCACCAAAGGTAGTATCGGGCAGGGTACTTTCCCATATCGCCCAACACTACAACCTCATCACAGTCAACCCAACCAGCCACATAACGGCCAAACACTAAGCAAGGGTGTCGACTATCAGCTCAAGATGTATCTAGCAACCCTAGGTGTCGTGCATCTATGTGAATCGTGCAGCATGTGTCGTGCAATCACATACATACCATGCACAAGATGTATCGGGCAACACCACTCGACAAGGCATAACACCCAAGGGTGTAACTCAGCCTGTCATTAACCAGCCTACCCATGATCTATCGGTTGACACAAGGCAAAGACTGAGGTGAGACGCCCGTCACAAGACCAGATCACAACACCCCTTATCGTTCAAGGTGTAACAGCACTAAGCAACCACCTAAGCTAGGCGTGTCGGGCAGGATACTCAACCAGGTTTGACGCATGACACACAAGGGTAATGGCCAACGTTCTACTCATCCAGGTATAACAACCAGGGCATAACCTAAAACGACAACAAGGAAAGCATGTCGTCCAGCTAGCTAACCTCATCTATCGGCCAACACACAAGGCCAGGGCCAGGGGAGACACCCACCACATAGCTAGCAAAGCTTAACAACATCAAGGTATAGCGAGGTTAAGTGTGTCGGGCATAGTACTTATCATGGTGTGACGCCCGACACAACAAGGTAGGAACCAGGTGTTTGACGCCTGACACAACACCAAAACATAACGAACAAGGCTCTAGGCCAAAGAGTGATATCAGGCAGCATCACCAACAACCCCATATCGGGCAAGATGCAACCCAATAAGGTCACCACCAACCTCAAGCACAAAGGCCACCAAAACCCTAATGGATCAAGAAGATGGCTCACCTCTCAAAAATCAAGAGAGAGGGGTCTTTCCTAGCTTCTTATCACCAATCGGGCAATACAAGGACCAACCCTATCAAAGGTCTACAACCACTACAAAGCTCACCTCTCGAATCCATTGTGAGAGAAGGGTGTTGCTCAAGCAACTAGAACACAAGCTCACCTCTCAACTCAAACGAGAGAGGAGTATTGCTCATATCACTAGAGTTTAAGCTCACTTCTAAAGACCAAGGAGGGAGAGGGGTGTTGCTCAACAAGAAACCCTAGAACAAGGTTTGGCCAACAAGAAGCAACTAAGCAAGAAACCAAACTAGCAACATACATAGCCGATATGATCATAAGAAGCATAAAAGAAGGTAGTGTAGTTAGGGTTAGGAGTTATGTAACCCGCCTTAAGCAAGCTCTAAGCTCCTAGCTCCAAGCTCCAAGCACCACCACAAGAAGGAGAGCAAGGCACTCTAGGGTTCGGCCACCACTAGAGGAAGAAGGAGACTCCAAGGCAAGGATCGGCCACCAAGCTTGCAAAGGAAAGGGGGTGTCGTGCACCAAGGAAGAGGGAGACTAAGGACCTAAAGGGATCCTTAGCAAGAGAAAGGAAACACATATATAGAAGAGCATGGAGGAGAAACCAAGGAAAGACAAGCCAAGGTGTCGCCCACCTAGGGACACTTGTCCATGTACAAAGCCACCACTCTAACATGTCCTAAACACATGTCCAAGGCCATTGCCACATGCAAGCATCAAGCTCCAAGTGTCCACTAGTGGTGACACAAACGAGGTCAAATAAGGTCAAAGGGTCCATGGGCGACACACCTCCACTCCATGCCTGACACACTCCCAAGGGCGACACAACTCAGGCTGACACAAGCATGGCCAACACACCTAGGCCGACACAAGGCTCACTTGCCCGACACAAGGTCCAACCAAGCAAAGGCAAGGCACAACAAGGCCCAACAAGCTCAACCAAGCCCAAGGCAGCTCAAGCAACGATCCCAACCCTTCCTCTCAACACTAGAGGAAGCAAGGAGAGGGAGGAACACCTCACAAGGTGTCAAACTTGCCCACAAACCCTAGACATGGGTTAATTGCAAGTGGCACCCCCAGCTCTCCACAAAGCACCAACAAACCCTAATCACCACTAAAGGTGATTAGCAAGCAACTAAGCACCAGGGTTAAGAAAAGCAAACAGGATAAACCCTAAACGGAGGTCAGGGTCCTTACAACAACAATATCCAAGCATTTCAAATAGATGAGCCAACATAGGCACTAGAAAGATTCACATAATTCAAATAGATGAGCCACAATGGCAATAGAAGCATCAAATAGTAAAGATTCAAACAAAGGCATTTAGAAGGATATCAAGGCTGGCACATTAGTAAGTTAGGGTTGGATAAGAGCCCAACTGAAGGTTAGGTTAATTGCACATTCTTACACAAATTAGGGTGCACATATATAAATAGGTTTCACATACTTAAATAGGGCTCACATACCTTACTGAAGATTCACATAACCATCATTATCACCAATTAGATTGTATCCATGATCATTATCCCTAATTACAGACATTTCACATATATTAGTATTTATTAAAGCATACAGTATAAAGAAAGATACCCATTTTATAACTTCTTTATAAACCTTCAATTTAGGACTCAAAACTAGGTCCAAAATCTCACTTAGGTTTCACTGATTAGGAAGACATATTTTATTTCTCAATTTGGAGTAAAAATGCATTATTTATCATTTTAGAACACTTAACATGCTCAAAATGGTATTCAAAGAAAAATTCAAAAAAGGAAGTAGAATTAGGACTCAAAAACATCAAAATATGTTACCCTTATGGAAACTCGACCGATTGCACTGTACGGAAAAGTGCAGAAAAGGGCTTCTAGCCGTTGTGGAGTTGCAACAAGTGAAAATATATCCGTTGCAAGCCAAAAAATGGCTAGTTTTCATTATCAAGTGTTCCCAAAGGCTAAGAGGCATCCCCAGCTATAAATAGGACCCCTTGGGCTTCATTCCAAGGTTGAGCATTCAATGCAAAACTCTATATGAGGTTCCTATTCCATAGTTGAGTGCTTCCTATAGCCTCATCTCTCTCTAAGCTTAATCACTTGATACATTCATTAGAGTGAGTAGGAAATCTATAAGAGAGCTTGTCCTACATGTATATCTTGTGAGGCTCTCACTTCCACCACCTCCCTATCTCTCTTTTCAACCATGAAGATGAAGGTTCTCTCTCTTATCTAAGAGAGGTAAAGAAGAACAAGGGAAGGTGTCCTTTGGTGAAGATCAAGGCTTAAGACTTAGAGCTAGAGTGGGTAAGCCCTTGGTGAACGTAGAAGACTCCTTGCTCAAGTGGGTAAGTCCTTGGTGGAAGCTTCTCCGAGTGAAGGTGAAGCCAAAAGCAGAAGATTCAAGAAGAGTGGGTAATCCCTACAAGGTTGAAGACTTGTGTAAGAGTAGGTAAGTCCTTGGAAGAAGGCGTAAGACTCTTTGCAAAGTGGGTAAGTCCTTGGTAAGGTTGAAGACTCTTTGTATTGGATAGGTAAGTCCTTTGGTGGTCATGTATTGTATCTCTCATAATGAATATAATGAAGGTGCAAGGTTAAGAAATCCTAGAGGTTAACCTCTCTAGGTAATGGACTAACTCACTTCTAGTTTGAAGTGTGGAACCAATCTAAATAGCTTGTCAATTGGTTTATGTTCAATCTCTCTCTCCCTTACTATGTATGTTTTAGTTGCACACAAATTTCCTATTTAGCAACCTTATCTTGTGATATATCTTGAAGGTCTAATGAATTTTGTTTAAGTGCATTTAGGTCTATTCACCCCCCTATAGAGCATCTAATCACACATCTAGGATCCAAAACCCACACCTAGAAAAGGCCACCTAGAGCTTCGTCGGTCCCAGCACATACCTCCTCTTCTCACAATTTGTTTGGAGATTCCTCGCTTAGCTCTGACATCACCACCTTCCTCCCTGACTTGAGGCCCTTTTATTGGCTTCTCGGTGATAGAAGAACCTAAATAAAGCACACCGGTGAGTTCCTCTCACCTTGGGCTTCATTTTGAGTACCTATACGTCTGATTTGGTCAAGAAATGAGGAAATGCCCAATCGGGCAAGCTTCTCCTCCGCGGCCATAGCTCGCGTGAGAGGTAGAAGAAGACGCGTGGATTTTTACGGTTTTTCCCCCATGCGCCCATCCCTTTATTCTTTAACGCGAGGGGCATTTCGGTCATCCACTCCCTCGCTAGCTATGAGGCCTACGTTGGTCAAGAAATGAGGAAATGCCCAATTGGGAAAGCTTCTCCTCCATGGTCGTAGCTCACATGAGAGGTACAAGAAGACTTGTGGCTTTTTACAGTTTTGCCCCCACATGCCCATCCCTTTATTCTTTAACATGAGGGACATTTCGGTCATCTACTCTGTGGCATCCAACTTATAAAAACATGATTTACTTAAGAGGAAGCGATTCACTAACAACGGATTACTAAAAATCACTAAAAATTAAAACCATTTACAAAGAGATCCATTCTCAGGAAAACTCTTTAAACAAGAACCACAGTATTATATTCACATACTGGTTCACAAAGTACATCCACTATATTATCTCTTCTCGAGGAATATATATACATCATTGCTTTGCTAAAAAGCACAAGCAACAAAATTCTCAAGGCATACAAACCAAAATCTCAGATCGATTATAACAACTCTATTCACTGACTCCTAGGACCTGAGAGTACAAAGACGACACATATGACTTTATATACAAAGGTTGACAGCTAGTATCCCCACCTGGGATATCACTGTTGTCCCTATTGTTGTTGTTGCTGTTCTTCGCCTGCTACAGAGTTTCTGCCTCTTTGTCTGCGTCTACCTAAAAATGTCGGATCCCACGGGGGTGAGACAATTTGTAAATTGCCCTAGCGAGAGATATAACTCTCCGCTGAAAACATTATTATTGCAGTTTAATAGAAATAAACTGAATAGTGGGATCATATATTTCAATAGCAGATAAATCAATTTTTATGCAGATTAGAGCAACATTCCTATTCAAATATTTCAGCTATAACTTGATAAGGCAGCATGTCTCTTATTCAATACAAAATTAAAGGACATAAGTAACATTTATGTATCAAGGACATGCTAAGAAAGTTAACATCAACCAGTAGTTCTCGTATTTCAATCTTATGTAAATACGCTATACGACTGATTACATTTTACAAACATACTTAAGCTCTGAGGAGATGAGGTATACCGCTCATACTCCAACCGACCATTGCAAAGTCGAAATCGGTACCATACAAAGTCAATGGAAGAGTCAGCTTCCATGACCTCCCACATCTCGGTCAGTGTGAGATAACATGCAGGACATCTTGTGTCTCTGCTACATAGCTTGCCAGGGTATAGTGGCATCTTCACTATAGAGTTACAGTGGCGGCTGTACTCTCTTCACAATTGAGAGATTTTGTGTTTACCTCCATCGATCTGGCATTAACATCATCGGGAGATTCGTGATACATCCATCCCGACACATATAATGAAGGATTGAGAGGTTTAATGTTTACCTTCCATCAATTGCCCCATTAGGACGTACTAATATTTTCTCCCATTGACCCCCACATATTCAAAAATATGTGAACTCTAGGAGACCCCATAGAAAAACATGTTTCACCATCACCAGCTACTGATGATGATGGATCTATGGTTAGAGCACTACATGAAAAGATTTCACTTGATTAATTAAGTACATTATCATATTCTTTTAGCATTAATCAAGTTTTCAAACATAACTTATTAGGAAAATTGCTACAAAGAAACATGTACTATTTTCATCAGTTACTTCTCAGTCTTTATAAGACATTGGGATCTCAGTCCCTCATTTTAAAACTGGGAATTCTCATCCTTCTGCAATCTCATTACCATAATCATATGGATCTGGGTATTCAAACCCTTATCTCATCACTTAGCACTATTACCACTTTTTAGGTAACTATCACCTTCAGGTCATCTGACCAAGGTAAACATGACACTTGTTACACAAGCATCTCTTATGGGACTTAAGGCCCATCAATTCTCTTGTTACCTCTAACAAGGCAACAAGGCATATTATGGCACATAAGGCCCAATAACAATTTTAATAAATAAAACATCATAGCTCATAACTGGCTATGTTCATCATCTCATGATACTTGCATGGTTAATACATATGATAATAGTTACATCAATTTCATATCAGCACCATGCAAAATGAATATAACATCACTATTCAAGGGTAACACCACTATTCCCTCACTAGGGTTAGGGTTTCCCATTTTAGGTCAACTGGGGATACTCATCCCATTACCCAGATCAGGGTTATGGTTTATCACCATATTGCCCAAGATTAGGGTTTCATATAGCATTACATAACGTCACCCTGGATTTGAGTTCCACATCACATTAATATACCATGGTTTTACATAACATCACCCTAAATTAGGGTTCCTCATAATATCACCCTAGATTAGGGTTTACATTCAATATCCCATAATTAGGGTTTACTATTCATCCCTATTAGGGTTTCATATTCAATTACCCATAATTAGGGTTTACTATTCATCTAAATTAGGGTTTAAATTTCATAACCCTAACTTAGGATTACTCATGTCATCACCCTCAATTAGGGTTTCACTATTACCCTAGATTAGGGTTTCACTCAGAATTGCCCTGAATTAGGGTTAGGGTTCATTAACCTTCTCGATTAGGGTTTCATGATCTCTTCACTAAGGATAATACCCTAATCACATACTCTACATGATTAACACTCATGTATGAACTATTCTCTCTCATCCTCTCAACTTGATTAGGTTACATCAACCTTTCCATCAAGTACAAAGAATTATGGTTAACATAGTGAATGATTGCTTTCATAAACTTTTAGGGTTAATCATTTTAAAGGTATTGATCATCTAGGTAGTTTAGGGTTTCAACCTTTGTACCTATCCTTGATAATCATTATTATCAACCATTGGATTAATGGATCAATCATCACCTTAAATCTCCAAACGATTTGATCACTTTAGACCTCCATTCGATTTTGATCATGACCTTTAAATGGTCTTGAGGTCACACCCTCAAACGGTCTTGAGGTTAGACCTTCAAACGGTCTTGGGTTCAGACTTTCAAACGGTCTTGGGTTCTTAGCCCCTTAAACAGTTTTGAAACAGTTTCCTTTCAAACAGTCTTGAAGACCTTTCCCTTCTCAAACGGTTTGAAACCATTTTATCTCAAACGGTCAACCTTTACCAAACGGTCAACCCTATAAAACGGTTTTGAAATCATTTCCTACAAATGGTCAACCTTTCTCAAATAGTCAACCCTTGATCCTCAAATGGTTTGAAATCTGTTTGAGCACCAAACGGTTTGGTGAAACCATTTACTCAACCAACATGAAATTGAATCAAATCAATTAGGGTTTAAATGCTTCAATCCGATTAGGGTTTGCAATTGGTAGTTTATCCAATCATGGAACCTTTAGAAGCCAATCAATTAAATCTATTAGATCATTATTCAACACATCAGAAACCCCCCTCAAATGGTCAACCTCCTCCATTCGGTCAACCACTCCAAACGGTTTTGGCTGACTTGGTCCAAACGGTTTGAAACCGTTTAAGGCTCCAAACAGTTTTGAACTTATTTGTCCAAATGGTCAACTAAACTCCAAACGGTCAACTCAAGTATGTTCAAACGGTTTGAAACTGTTTAAGGCTACAAACAGTCAACTATCCCATTCGGTCAACCTACCCAAATGGTTTGGGGTTCAACCTCCAAACAATTTGGTGAAAACCGATTGGATCATTTTGTTGAAACTGATTGCAACTAGATCTTATTGAGATGTGTTCTTAAGATGATGTCATCATCATCAACCTTCAACCCCTCGAATTCTACTACCATTTCCATGGTAGTTTCATCAATTAATCAAAGATATTTCAAGAAAAACAATTGAACATATTGAATTGAGGAATCGAATTCAATAACAATGAATAAGGGTTCAAGTTATATAACCCACCTTAAATTGTGCTTCAAAGCTTGGAGCTTCACGTCAACAATGGTGGAAGAAGCTTTCTCAAACCACAAGGTTCGTTCCTCAAGCTTTTGAGTGAAAAGGATTGGCCAGAATTGAAGATTGAGTGAAGAAAAGAAGAAATCATGCATTGATTTGTGATTTCCACCATGAAATTAAGGTGAAAGAAGGTCAAAAATCTTACCAACAGGGCGGGGGTCGTCCTCCTGTTTCTCCCTAGCTCCCTTGGTCATTTTTCAAGCAAGAAGTGAAAGTGGTTTCGAAATTACCCTTTCAACTCATGGATAAAGGAGCATATATACATTTTATTAAAATTTCATTTAAGAGAGAGAAAGTAGGGATTATCTCCCCCATTGCTTGCCACTTTCCCCCTTACCTTCCTAGGTTATGAGGCTATCTCCTTTTCCTCTTATTCCTCTCAGTTATCCATGATTTAAAGAAAAGCAAATTAAGCACCTTAACCCTTATAATAATAATATCCATAAGTTAGTGGATATATTTTTTTATTTTCTTAATGTGAGTGGGTTCTCCACTCACGTAGATATTTCCATTGCCTTTGCAAGGCACAAGGACTTCAATTCTTTTAGAATTTCAACCAACACATTTTTTGTTGAAAGGCACATCAGTTAATATATTTATTTTTGTATTAAATTGAATTAGTGTTTCAATTATGCTTAAATCTTGATTATTTTAATATCAAGATTCTCTCTCTTCCAAAGTGATACAAATGAGATGCCCCTCTCATTTTCTTTGCTCTTTATGATGCCAAGAATTATTAGGGACTCTCTGGAATAGGTAATTTGCATATAGAACCCTAAGTTTTGGGTAAATTGCACATTACACTAAAACTAGGTATTAATGCACAAGCATTGTTTTATATACTCTTTCTTGGTGCTCAGGCTATCACAAGCCATACCACTGCATCATACTCATTACTATGATGCTTAAAAACATAAGGAACATTTTATCATGTAACATTTGCAATTTAACCCCTCAGCTTGGGTAATTTGCATTTTAGACCAAAACAAGTAAAACATTATTTCAACATTATTCAAAAAGGACTAAAATTGAAATATGAGTTCCTCTTGAGCCTTAATTACTTTTCAAAAGATAAGAGCACGTATATAATCCAATTTATTAAGAAAAACATCTAGGGTTAAAGCATAACCCAGGTTAGGGATGTTACATACTCGCTCTCTAGCTATGATGCCTACGTAGCATTTTTTATTTTTCTAATTGATCCAAATCGTTTAATTCGTAGAAAATCAATGCTTTGTCGAAAAAAATGCAAATAAATACTCATTGGAAAGATAATTTCGAGTAGAATCTGAACTAGACTCTGCTTTAGTCTATGGACTTCACTCTGCTGATCATTATCACAAATTTTTTCCTTTCTTCATTCATGCTTTGGCATCGACATGCCAAGCACTTCAACAGTGGTTTGGCCAAGTTTCTCAACATTTGATAAACTGGCTATATTATTAACACAATTATTTGTAGAATCATATGTTTGGTCAACTCTTGACCTATCACAGTTAATCTATATGCACAATCATATTGAGCATATGAGATTATACTTGATCTCCATCTATCTGATTATACTCAAACATCACTTTGAAGACATTATACCTTTCACACTTTACATGATTCTTAAGATGTATAACCATCTCAATAATGTCCATGCTTCAAGCTATTTATGCAACTCATAGTTCATATAGCTTAGCATAAGGTTCTTGTTGTCTTAGGCATCATTGGCATACTTCAAGTAAGCATCCAATTTTAGCCTTAGGCGCATTTGGAGTGGTTCTAATGGCTCTAGTCTTTCAAGGACTTCAGAGTTTACACTCACTATTGAGAACACTTCTCAAATGTCCCAAACCAGATTTAAATTTTATCTCATTTATAAACTGATCACAACAATAAAGTATTTGTATTTGTCATTTGGATTCTACAAAAGAATTTTGCAGCTTTTCAAAACAATTTTTTATTTGTTGGATTTAATAATTTTGATGATATTAATTAGGCTTTTAATTAATTATTGCTCCCACTATTTTGATCAAATATAGCCCTCACCATCAATTTGAAAGATTAAAACATACAATCTTCTAGTGAGCAAGATCCTAACTTCCTCTAAGTTATGGACCAACTAGGGTTGTCACCCACAACTAGATTATTTCAGATAGGCAACTTTTGCCAATTGCATCTTATGCAACTCTTGATAGATGTCATGCACAACTCTTTGTCATGTACATCACCATGCCTCAAGGTGCTTGATCCGATCAAGGTCACCTAGTTAAGTCCAACCCAAATGCCAACACAATGAATATGCACCCTGTTAGGGAAGACCCACATATTCACCATCAAACTTCCATGAGATAGACGGTGCACCATGCTAGGGTGTGCCCACACTTAGTCGATCAAAATGTTCATGTGTGCTGATTTTGGAAGGCATCTTAAACTTAATATTTATATCGAGGGGTTTGGTATTTATATACATATACATATCCAATCACCATATATATAGTACGTATCATATACATGTTATAACCACAATGAGAAACATGCAATATCGATAAAAGAAATGATTATGGCCATCCTATTGTAATTCCTTGGAGCCACAAGGAATTACGTTTAGCTAAGGTCTACATCATATGCAATCTATTATTGATGAAGATCTGTGTGCTTGAACCATTCTGGGTTGATCGGCTTATCCTATGACTCGATCGGCTCACCTCCTGGTCGGTTGGTTGGTCGGTCTGACATCTGATGTCTGGACACCTCCAACAAGTGATTGGGCCATCGACCGTTCGATCTGACTCCTTTGCAATCCTCCTCAGTCCTCCAGGCAGTCGGCTCATTTGGTGCTGAGCGTCTTCTTCTTCTATGTAAAATAAAATAAACTATCCTACTTTTACATAATCTTTGGGAAACCTTGAGTTACATTTGAGGGGAGAAAAGGTATAAGAGAAAGGATCTTGAGATATATCAAGTTACATGTGGAATAGAAGGTAGAGGCTCGGTATGCAAACTGAGATGCAAACAACCATAACCAACCAAACACACATAGGGTTTATAGGCCATAACCATGCTACACATCCACCATCAAAACTATTTTAGGGTGACGTGTATCAATTGCATATATACCATATCATATATGTATGTTAGTTTGTGGATGCATGTCGTATTTAGTCAGATATGCACATTAGTCATTTTAAATATTCGCATCGTAGCAATAAATAAATGATGATAAAACCAAAAATATGATCATATTGATTTATCCCAAAACACAGAACGTTGACGTGTCTTTGATACCACTATTGGGTTTTTGGCCTCAGAGTAGGTAGTGGAAACAAAAAGAATTTACTGGTCATTAACCCATAATAGGAGATTGCATCAACAACTATGTAATTGGAAGGATGGTTTTAGCGAGATATACTTGATCTTGGGACTTGCCCAATGAAAATACATTGTAGCCATGTGTGGTCTTCAACACCATGTCTTGGATGGTGTCTGTGCAGCTCCTGGTCTTTGCCATGGACTCTGGACTCCACCACATACTGTGGCTGACATGTCCTCCTAAGTGGCAGACATCTCCCACCTCCGTAGATAGTCCACACGGACCACCTAGAACTCATGTCGTTCTAGAAGAATTGGCAGGAAGGAGATGACCCTCCTATTCGTAGACTACCACCAACCTGCTCTCTCGAACTCAGACTGCTTTTTCAATAGTTGTCTTTCCCTCATTGTACCTCCCTAGTTGGGTAGAACTTGCTCGGGCTCTCTCACTTACCAGAACCAGAGAGGACAACAACTTTGAAAAATAACTGATGTTCTGAGTTGTGTATTTTGAGAAGCCCCCCAGTACCCCTCTATTTCTAGTAGAGGGAAGGGTCATGGTTTCCTTTCTGTTCGGGAGTAGAAGGATATGGAAATTCCATGAATAATTTGTATTGCGGTAGGCGAACTGATCATTTCATAATCGAAACGATCATTTGGGAAGGTGATCTGATTGGTTCACAACTAAACCAGTCATTTGGGAAGGTGAGCCAATCCGTTTACCCAATGAACCGATCATTTCACTTCCCAGACTTACCCACAATTGACTTTCCTTATTCATTTCCAATTAATGCAAAGATTAATCCTTATTCTAGAATTGAACAAGTGAAACATGAAAGTTTTCTTCCAACCAGCCAAATCCCAATTTCCTCGACTGGCAGGACTATGAGCCGCCCAGTTCACCAAGTGAATCGGTCGGTTGTCTCATACCATCCAATCGGCTCACAAGAGTGAACCAGTTGGTTGGCAGTCCTGACATTGCCAACACAGTCTCCAATCGACCTGACACTCTAACCAACTAGTTCAACACTTGAACTTGATAGTTTTGAGTCCAGTCAGTCAATTGTATGTTTAATTGAGTACTAAATACATTTAGTCTCAATCTAAACATCATTCATGGACAATCTCCTCTTCCAGGGGTATCCTATGCGTGTGACCCTGTAGGTTCCAATTTACGTTGGCAGTGAATGTTCATAACAACTTATGGCATAACAAGTAATGAGCAGAATCTAGTAACTCATCATTTCTACCCAAGTAACTCAAAAAGTTGGAGAACAACTTAAACCTACAATTTGTGATTAGTGTTACAGTGATTGTATAGTTCCTTTGTCACTAACATCCAGATTGAACTTGAGGCATGGAATGTCATCCTCTTCAACATTCAATCCATGTTCCTTGACCTAGAGCAGATTATTTGAGATGCATGTGAATTCACATATCGTATATTGAATCACATGAGTATGGCCATACAATTCTCAGTCTCTCTTATCAAGGGGCCCTGGATATCATACTCCTTGTAGGAGTTACAAATCCCATATCTATCACTCACAGTCAAGTCCCCATGTGTCAAAGACACCCAATCATCACTGTTATAACAACCAATATTTCAAGACTACATTTGATGATGCCAAAGTGCACCCAATGAAATGTGATGAGTACAGTGATTTCAGGTCTAAGAGCCACAATCACCACCATCACTATGAGAGACAATTGTGACTACCATTCCATGGTATCCATGTATCACTCTCACAGTGGGTCTGTTCGATATACTATTCTCTAACATATATCTATGTGCTTGACTTGATATCATATATCATGACTAATGAGACTCTGTCATCAGTCAACACACACTCTAGTCTTATGTATTATTGTTGTCTATTTTGCTTCCATAGTAATATCTGACTAGGGACATAACAAGAATGTATGCACTCTTATCATACATATGGTCTCATTGTTTAGGTCCTTAACCTGAAGACATATGTCATCGAGTCACATCATTCTTTAGACATCTATCATGTATGTGTCATCATCTCATGAGTGAGAC
The DNA here is from genome assembly GCA_963693085.1 of Alisma plantago-aquatica. Classification (NCBI taxonomy): domain Eukaryota; kingdom Viridiplantae; phylum Streptophyta; class Magnoliopsida; order Alismatales; family Alismataceae; genus Alisma; species Alisma plantago-aquatica. The sequence goes on along the minus strand of OY856409.1, from coordinate 498,437,921 downwards.
AAACATAATATATGGAATTACCTTTATCATTATCAAATCAAGTATCATATACCTCATTGCAATCATCATATGATTGGCTCTCTAGGCATACTATACCAACATTCAACACCAAGACCCTCTGCCCTAGGTTGAATTATAGGCATCATGTCCATCATACAGTTCATTGTAGTCGTAAACAGTCCAACCACATACTCAAAATTAGGGTTGGCTACATTAGTTGGATTAACTTGAGGCATCTCGTGCACAACTTATTCCCTCTCTTGCCTCCTAACATGATCTCTCGGTGTAGTAATGTTTCTTTCTGCAACATGTTCATCATGCTCTCCAGACATCTATTCTATCTTCTACTTCTGTAACAAAAAAAGCTACTATAAGATATACTGGAGGACACTAGAACAAACTCAAACCCTAGTCCTATGTCCTTGTAGACTCAACAAACCTATAGCTCTGATACCACTAAATTATGACTACCATCACCACAATAAACGAGATTACCCAAAACAAATTGTAGAATTATCACTAACAAAAAAATTACCACAAAACATGGTAAATTAAAAACATTTTCCATTTCATGTCTCAAGTGGAAGTATTTTGTAACAAGCCTTCAACACAAGCCATCTATATTTCACATATACCAAAAGATCTTACATATTAAGTTCAAAGGATATAAAGCCATTTCTAAAGCATATTACAACTATTCATATGTACAAGCCCTTTTTATACAATCATGGATAAAACCAAAATCTTTGTATCGATAAAAAAAATCAAAATCTCCCCCCAAGACTTGAGAGTACAGGGATGACACATAGGACTATACTAAAATACTACTCCAGTAGCATGCCCAACCTTCAGACGGCTACTGCTCTCCTTGTTGCTCAGCTCCTGCACCATGACCTTGACCTCCTCGTCCACAACCACCTAAAAAGTTATGGAACCCACAGAGTGAGACCAAACATCCCAATGAGAGTTATAACTCTTCTCCAATGTCAATTATAATCATAGCACTATAAAGAGCAATAAATAAAGAAGATAGTTCTTCTCAAGTAGTTTAAGTAGTTACAATTGAGCAGTAGAACATTTCATACTATTAAAAGGAATATGAAGAACATGTATGACTGTTATAAACTAAATAGTACAAGAAATAAGGCATGGGGTCATCTAATGTAATTCTTATTTAACCCTAAACAATATACTACACGGCTGTTTAACCAATTTTATGCCCTAAGGATTTGAGGCTTACCACACAAATCCAACTAACCATTACTAAGTTGAAATTAATACTATACAAGATCAATGGAAGAGCCAGACTCCATGATCATCAGCAACAAGACTTTTCCAGTTCAAGTCTGCAATGCAGTGGCATACAGTCAACTGTTAAAAGATAGCAACTTATAGTCAAGGCTATAGTCATGTAGAGACAGCAACTCATAGTCAAGCCTTGGTCCCGGAAAAACTAGTCTGCCTTGGTACATGGTACAACACTAGACAACTAGCTCTCACATAGTCATTCAATAATAAAGAATATATCACTATTTTCACAATTTTAGGACAAGGAAATATATCACTTGCACCTCGCATATTCAACAATATGTGCTCCGATTTTTCCCATAGGAGTTACTCGTTTCACCACCCAGCTAGATGTTGATGATGTAGGTTGATCTATGGTATAGGGAAACTACATGATTAGGGTTTCACTAGATTAGACATACCAATTAGGTATCTTTTAATTCATCCATCAAGTTACAATGTATTGACCCTAAACAATTTCTACAAAATTAAGGCAGGATGCAACTTCATAAGATATAAAGCGTATTAAGTGAGAACTTGTCTCGACATCAGATGGAACTAGTAATATTTCCACTCTTAATGTTATTATCAATATCACCTCACTATGGGATATCAATCCCTCAATTTATGCACAAGGCACTTTTTAGGTCATTAGACCAATTCATATACTCGTGCACATTCAATATTATAATATGCCTCAACATTAATTATTCATAATCACCACTATCTATTGAATAGGCTCACCATAGCATTCACTTAACCATGGCATTCATGTCAGCTACAAGTTAGTGTTACACATGTAGGAGAGAGAAACATCATTATAGAGTAACAACCTTCAAATAAAGTGAACTCACTTATCATGTTATTATTGAATTAGGACTAGGATTTGTATATACGCAATTAGGATTTCACAACATAATACCCTTCCTAATTCTATCACTTCCATATTGTTGGAGAGTTTAAGTACTATCATTGATGATTATCCATTCATAATTTCACTGTCTTAAGTAGGTTATTACACAATGTACGATTCATGTTCGTTCACATACATAAGAGTCTATACCAATCACCACACCTATGATTCAACCTTTTATAACACCATTATCTTGACCTCCCAACACATGAGTGTCGAACGACTAACAATTGGATGTCACGACCATGACACAACCCATGTTTCTCGACCATTCCCAAAGGTGTTGTGATCAAAACAACTCAACCTAGCCTCAACCAACTAGATGGTTGACCATAACACTGCCTAACATAGTGTCACACTTAACACTAACTCAGAGTATTGTGACCCCTTAGCAGGAATGACATCCTGCCTGTGACAAACTATAGTCAGCTAATGCTATGTTGCGACTGTGACATGGCATCATCGCGACCACATCCAATAAGAAACATTGTGACCTCTTCTCTCAGCAACGTCACATCCTTAACTCTATCGGCAATGTTGTGATCGTCTTTGTTACAACCCCAATTTTTTTGGGTTCATGTGGTGAGAAATGTAATTTCTCATATTAAAGATAATTGAACAAAGAACAGTATAATTTGTTTTGAATACATGGATTTTGTTTGCAATAGCCTTGATGTTTGTGTTGTGGGCTTTATTGGCTATTGGGCCCAAATAACAAGAAAATTCAATTAGTAAATGAATAATTGAATATTTGAGAAAAGAATGAAATGGAAACCTCTAGAAGACACATCCAAAGAATATTTCGTGCCTCTTGGGTCCTTGGGTTCCAAGGAGTCCAAAGTTGCATAGAGAAGGCAATAAGAAAAGAAAAGTTTAATTAAGTATTTTTTTATTAAGAAATAAATTGAAAATAATGATCAAATAAGTGGAAAGAGGCATAAATGAGATTTCTTGGTGAAATTTCGTATCCATAAGGTTGCTAATATTAAAAGGAATGCCAATGAGGAAAATAAAAGAGAAATAAAGAGACATCCTCAAAAAGAGATATTTTTAAGGATAAATAAACAAGATATGTGAAATAATGCATAAAGATGCATCTAGAAGGATAATAAGTATCCAATAAAAAGAATTTCGAAATATTTGAGTTTCTTGGGGTCCAAGGAGACCCAATGAAGAAAGAGGAAAGAGAAAATACCAATAAAGGAAAATAAGAAGATAATATGATGCATAATGAATAATTATGAGGTATTGTTAAAAAGAAGTGTTATTTGCTTTAAGGAAATAGTTTTTCATGGCCAAGAGAGTATAAGGCAAGGCTGGAGATAATGAAAGGGATAATTTTCATATTTTTTAATTATCCATGAAATAGGGTACCTCAAAGATAATGAAGAGAGAGAGAGATGATTTCTTCTTCATTAAGAGAAAATATGTTTCCTTTTGGGATATGGACTTGAGTCCTCATGGATGCACATCTTGGGGTGTGAATACTCTTCCCCTATATAAGGGGAGGAGCCTTTGGCTCAAGTTCTAGAGAACCCTACGTATACCTCTCCCTCTTCTTTTTGGTTTTCTCCCTTCAACCCTAATCATGGGGGTTAAGCCAATCCGAGTTGTATATTGTAATCTGATCCCTAGTAATGATTCTCGTATCCTTGCCAACCCTAACTATATCTCATGGCGATGCTAAAGACGCATTGAGTTGCAAGGCCAACGTCAGCTCTGCTAGAAGGCTGGAAGGAGGAGGGAACTTCATCATGGACCAAAACCTACCTACCCTTGCATGGGGAGGTATCCACGGGAAGTTTACAGTCCTCAGAGAGGCTTCGGGGACGACGAGATATCCTTCCCCCTTCTCCCTTCGTAGGCGGCGACCTCTGCCAAGGAGGTTTTCACTGCAGAGCGGGGTCTGTGTGCGGCCCTGGTCCTCCTCGACCAGGCCATCGTGGCCCTGATCCGCAGCATGGATAGGTGTGGAAGGGAGCTACGTAGGAGTGGGGACCCTTGCGTGGTCCACTCCCACCTTAGGTAACCACCATATCGCGATAGGGTTTGACGTTGCAGTTGCAGCATCGCATCGTCGAAAGGTAGAAGACGATGCATATCTTCTGGACCATAATGCCCCTCCAAAGTGTGCAGGAGCAGTATGTGGCCCGGGGGTAAAAGAGGGAATTCGTTATAAACTCAATTCAATCGTAAGGTATGTAAGTGGGAGTGAGTTGCCTATGTGGCACCTCCCTATTGGTCCATATGTGTTTATCTTACAAAATTCATAACTAAAAATTGGTAGCTCAGATTATTATGTGTAATATATGAATTTTGATCAGGAGAATGAGAGGAATCCAATAAAAATGATATGAAAAATTGATTCCGTTCCTAATTGCAAAATTACTATAAGTTGTTGAAAAGTGCATTAAATCAAGTTAAAAACCCTTTTTGTGATTTAAGGTTGAATCTAGAATGCTTAATGGGTTAATTGAAGTATTAATAACATGTTGAATGATAATGTTAGATTCAAACCTGATCTAGATGTGAAATTACATGATTTAGGGTTTTTACCTCATATGAGAATGATTAAATAATTTGGAAACCCTAATTTAGGGTAAAAGAGGATAAGATCATATTTAATTTGAAAAATGTGAAAATATGTTGTTAAATGATGGTTCTAAGTTATTTGTACATAAAGTCCTTAGTTCTGGATAAATACCCTATATGTAGTGATTAGGGTTTTCTCATGAATAAAAGGTAGAATTAATGGCAAATTGAGTTCATATGTTAATTAGACCATAATGAACTTCGTATTGAGGATAAATGTGTATAATGATCTTTTCATGGATTAAAAAGGATAAAATAGTAGCTTTAATGTAAAAGAAGCTTAATGAAATTAATTGAGGATTAATGTGCATGTAATATGAAAATAGAGTTATATGTTGTTAAGGTAACCTTAATATTGAAGAATAGATGAGATAATTAGGGTTTATGAGTAATGGCATAAAAGTACGGTTTAATATGGTAAAAGATGAAGTGAAACCCTAATTGCAAAATGAATCCCTAAAATGGATACAAAACCCCTAGAAAGTGAATCCAAGTCAATAAAGTATATTCTTGATAAAGTGTGTAATAAATAGAGTACATGTTCTTTTCAGGAATTATGTGATGATGGAATTGCTTGCTTGGATTGCTTTCTTGGATGGAATTACTTAATACTTGTGAAATCATCGAATCAGGTATGTGGTTACGCTTGTGAATATCTCGAGATAGATTTCTGAGGTTTTCTGAGATTTTCACCGATGACTTGAATAAACTGTTGGATGAATTTAGTTCATGCAAACTATAATGTGAATATGACTATCACTTAATATATGTGCCTACTAGCTCAGATCCTGGTCCCCTCTGTGTCTTAATGGCTGACCTAGTATATGGCTACCTAGAGGGTAGGTCCATCAGGTCGTGGAATGACTTAGTATATGGCTACCTAGAGGGTAGGTCCATCAAGTCACAGTGAGTTAGATATTGGGCTACCTTTGGGTGGTGCCATGCGACTCTACCTTTACAGAGGTATTATATAAGTCCTTACAGGGACAACACAGAGTTGTGGATAGGTATGGATTGAGTAGTTTGGCTTAAAATGTAATCTTGGTTGTTAAATGATTAATTGAATGATTACGTGGTTAACATAATTGCATGATTATTGTTTCCCCCAGATACCAACTTCGGCTGACCGACATTTTGTTTGTCGGCGTTTTAGGTACAATGAAAAGAACTAACAGTAAAGTGGCATATGCGGTACTAAATGAGAATTAGATTTCAAAAGAGGATTAGATAGATTAGCATATGTGTGGATAGAAGTTTTGAATCCTAGTTTTAAAAGGTATGCAAAAGTTTTTATTCAGTTTAGTTGGTAGAATTTAATAATTGTTAATGATTATTTGTCGAACCTTTGATCCGGGTTATTGGTTAACAGCTCTGTCCTTTCGGTCTCCCTTAAATGGGGGTTACCGGGATGCGGGGTCGTAACATTTGGTATCATAGCATAGGTTCCTAAGTTAACCATTAATAATTATTAAATTTTACAAACTCCATAGAACCCAAGGGAGTTATTAGAAGATTATCTGAAATACGGAGGTGTCTAGAAAAGGATCATGACCGGGGACTGGCAATATTTTCCTTCGCACCGCTAGTCGGAATATGTGGACTCCTGGATCTGTGTGACTGCCTGGCCAAGGTCTTAGGGTATGAATCGAAATAAGATACCTTTAGGACTTTCACATCTTATTCATCCCTTCTCATCACAAATTCTGTTAAGGACCTTAAGGATTAGGGTATTCTCTCTTCTCCTCACCCTCTCAAGGTATGGGTAAGATTAATAAGGTCTAAGTAATCCTCCATCAAATTAATGAAAAGCATGTAAATAGAATGTCATGGACATAATCTTAATAGATTAAGTGCAAATTAAAGAATAGATACATGCTTAGGTCGTATGACATAAGTTGTCATGTCCTCAGAAGAGACCTGAGGCTAGACCTTCTTGTTAGGAGGATAAGTTAGTCTTGGAGATAGAGATCTCCATTTCAAGTGGAGACCTGGCACATCCTCTAAGGATGATGCTAACCCTAACCCTAAGTGAAGCTTAGAGAGAGATGAGTTGGACCAGGTGTTTGAAAGGACATGCCTTTGGGATGACATATGGTCCATGGGTGACCTAGCACCTTTGGCAACCCAACCCTGGGAAGGGTCATGCATGTTAGGGTAAAGGATATCTACTTAGATGATGATGTTAGTGAAGGACCTTAGAAACCCTATGGGCTTGTGCAGGTAGGGTATAGCTGGCACCTAGGGCACGTCATAGTGCTGACAGTAGGATGAAACCCTGGATAAGGAATCATGGTGGAGCATAAAGGGTTATGGATGATCTTGAGCATACAGTTGGATACCCAAAAGTGAACCTAGGGTTCCTGGCCTAAGAGGGGAAGTGGTGTACCTAATGCTCATGATGAGAGTTGAGTTTCCATAGATACGAGCATGATACTTCCTGTGTTAAGAGGAAGGGAAGCCCCTTAAGTTTAAGGTATGTTTGATGAACCTCTCACACCTAGGTTGATGATAAAGGAAAGTATGATCTTGATCTAGCATCGAGGAAAGAGGACAAGTACGTCCTAGCAGGATTCAGTAGGTGATCTACTTGTGCCTTAATAGCTTGATAGGGTTAAGTAGGCTCATGTGAATGTAAACCCTAAGGACGCTTGTGACCTTTGTTATCAAGGTGTAGTTTCCTCCCATCCTGGGAGAGGGACCCTTTGGTAGGGAGTTTACCAGTTTGGTTGGTTTTGAGGTAACCTGAGGAGGTTTCATAGGATCTTGAGAAGCTAAGTGAAGAGTACATGGCATGAGAATGAACCTATAGACCCATAGATAACCATCTCTATGTGCATGTGAATGTGTTACCATGGAAGTAACCGATATGGGGCTTGACCAAGGTAGGAAGGTTGCCATGATCCCTATAAAAGGATGAAAGTCAACCCATGAATGCAGGAAGAGAGATGATGAATGATTGGGTAGGGTTCTAAGTTGGACATGTACTATGATATAATCCTAAGTCTATCCTAGGGTCAGGTAGGGGTAAGACCGATGGAAGTAGGAGTTGCCTAATTCCCTAGTTGCACATGACCATAGGGTCGGGAGGTAACAACTATCATTGTCTGAGGGCCATGGGTTAGGAGATTGATCACCTTCATGAACTCATGGGACCCAAAGGGCAGTTGAGTAGGGCACTCTCTAAATGCATAAGGGAAGAGGGATGACCCCAAAAGTGCCGGCACCCTATAGACCTGGAGGAAATGACCAAGGATTATGTGGTGACCCAAGTAGGTTCGAAACCAGTTTACCATGGAGGTATCTTTGATAGTAAGATGATTGTAATATAGAGGCATAAACGTCGCATTTCAACTTAGATTTAAAGGTGTACATGCAAGGCGGGATGTACCATCTCTACTCTTGGAACAGGAAGAACTCTGTATTTGGACTGTAGCCAAATGCTTATTTCCTCTTGTTATGGGGGTGAGAGATAGGAAATTGTGCATGTCATACACCAAGGATAAGAGACGATGTAGGTTGGAACGTTGCCACGAGACATGAGGACAGAGAAGATAACATACCCTGGTAAAGTGAATAATACATGGATGGTTTGCAAACACTAAGAGGAATGAGGTAGTGACCTTAGGAGGATGTTTTTATCATGAGATATGAGTCATACAAGATTGAGTTTGATCACCAAGAAGATGAGATCAAAGTGTTCTTAATGGAGATAGATATAGAGTTGAGGTGAGACGATAAGTGAAATACATGGAAGTGTATGATTTCAATGTTACCTAATACCTAAGGATGTGAAGTGGTAATGGAAGCTCTGGTTGAGTTATAGCTGCCTAGTTTGGCTAGAAGAGGTTGTTTGGCTAACCCTAAGTTTAGAAAGGAGAGGTGTTTGGATAACACTCAGATGTAATGAGATACGTTGAAAAGTTAAGGGTTGTTTGGTTAGCCAGTCTAGTCCTTGATGCAATGAAAGGATGGTGGTAGAACCTCAGATGCACTTCTTTGGAAAAGAAGGTGATGAAACCCTGACTAGAGTGGTTTAGGGTTTTTGAGGAATTGATCTTGAAGAATAATGACATACATGAGATCATGATCACCATACACCGTACTACGAAGATAATAAGTGACAGTAGTATTTTGGATGCCTAAGATGAAGTTGCATGGGGTATGTTGCCATGCATGACAAAGGTGAAGGACGAACATCGGTAACCCAGTGCATTGATATAGAAGATAAAGAGTTCCCGAGCGGGAATGGTAGTTCATCACTATGGATGTGGTGATAAGTCTCCCCTAGACCAATAAAGGTCAAGATGCAATGTGGGTTATGGTAGACCGCTTTACCTAGATGATATAAGAAAGAAAGATTTCTGTCAAGGGACAAATTTGGTTGAACTACCTATGAGAGAAATGGTTCAATTATACCATGATGTGAGTTCAAAGGTTCTTGAGTTTGATCTAAAGGTTCCCTTTCAAAAGGTGGTAGTAGGTACATGAAGAACTCGGTGTTAGTACAATTTATCACCCCTAACTAATGGTTAGTATAATCCAGACTAAAGGGTCTGATGAGAGCATGTGTGCTCGTTCTGGGTGATATCTAGAGACAACTCTTGTCCTGTGAAAGATGTGACAATGACCAACATAGCCAGTATCGGGATTTATAAGAAGCTCTGTAAGGGAGGTTGTGTCAGTCACCACATCAGCAAGGTGATGTTGGTGAAAGGACCACATGATGGTTAGAAAAGGGCCACAGTGCGTGTAGATGAAGTCGCTTTGATCGTGCAATGGCTGAAAGGAGCCTAGAGATGACAAGAGTCGTGGGCAGATGCAAAGTAGACTGACATGCAGTTCACTGTGGGAGAATATGTGACATGAAAATCCGACCCCTCTAAGTTATAGCTAAGAGAGCTGAGTCCCCGATGCATGGGTTCTTTTGACATGGTTTGGTGGAGAAGGTTAAGTTTGACCTTACCCCTCAGGATAAAGTAATGTGTGATGAGTTCCATGTGTCCAATTTAGAGCACTATGTGAGGTACCCAGATCATGTGCGAACAATGAACCTAGTGAGCCCCAAGGGAGGCTCAAATGGCCTGAGTCACCTGTGCAGTTTATAGACGCCAGGATGAAAGAACTCAGAGAAAAGAATATGTGATGATAAAGGTTCTTTGAAGACGCCATGAGTATGGTAAAGCCACATAGGGGCCAATGATAGACATGGAAAAGTCTTATCCTGAATTGTTTGTTTGCTTGATAGAATTTTGAGGAAAAAATTCCTATAAGAGGGGAAGGATGTTACAACCCCAATTTTTTTGGGTTCATCTGGTGAGAAATGTAATTTGTTTTGAATACATGGATTTTTTTTCAATAGCCTTGATGTTTGTTTGTGGGCTTTATTGGCTATTGGGCCCAAATAACAAGAAAATTCAATTAGTAAATGAATAATTGAATATTTGAGAAAAGAATGAAATGGAAACCTCTAGAAGACACATCCAAAGAATATTTCGTGCCTCTTGGGTCCTTGGGTTCCAAGGAGTCCAAAGTTACATAGAGAAGGCAATAAGAAAAGAAAAGTTTAATTAAGTATTTCTTTATTAAGAAATAAATTGAAAATAATGATAAAATAAGTGGAAAGAGGCATAAATGAGATTTCTTGGTGAAATTTCATATCCATAAGGTTGCTAATATTAAAAGGAATGCCAATGACGAAAATAAAAGAGAAATAAAGAGAAATCCTCAAAAAGTGATATTTTTAAGGAGAAATAAACAAGATAATGTGAAATAATGCATAAAGATGCATCTAGAAGGATAATAAGTATCCAATAAAAAGAATTTCGAAATAATGGAGTTTCTTGGGGTCCAAGGAGACCCAATGAAGAAAGAGGAAAGAGAAAATACCAATAAAGGCAAATAAGAAGATAATATGATGCATAATGAATAATTATGAGGTATTGTTAAAAAGAAGTGTTATTTTCTTTAAGGAAATAGTTTTTCATGGCCAAGAGAGTATAAGGCAAGGCTGGAGATAATGAAAGGGATAATTTTCGTATTTTTTAATTATTCATGAAATAGGGTACCTAAAAGATAATGAAGAGAGAGAGATGATTTCTTCTTAATTAAGACAAAATATGTTTCCTTTTGGGATAAGGACTTGAGTCCTCATGGACGCACATCTTGGGGTGTGAATACTCTTCCCCTATATAAGGGGAGGAGCCTTTGGCTCAAGTTCCAGAGAACCCTACGTATACCTCTCCCTCTTCTTTTTGGTTTTCTCCCTTCTACCGTAATCATGGGGGTTAAGCCAATCTGAGTTGTATATTGTAATCTGATCCCTAGCAATGATTCTCGTATCCTTGCCAACCCTAACTATATCTCATGGTGATGCCAAAGACGCATCGAGTTGCAAGGCCAACATCAGCTCTGCTAGAAGGCTGGAAGGAGGAGGGAACTGCATCATGGACCAGCACCTACCTACCCTTGCATGGGGAGGTATCCACGGGAAGTTTACAGTCCTCAGAGAGGCTTCAGGGACGACGAGATATCCTTCCCCCTTCTCCCTTCGTAGGCGGAGACCTCTGCCAAGGAGGTTTTCACTACCGAGCGGGGTTTGTGTGCGACCCTGGTCCTCCTTGACCAGGCCGTCGTGGCCCTGATCCATAGCATGGACAGGTGTGACAGGGAGCTACGGAGGAGTGGGGACCCTCGCGTGGTCCACTCCCACCTTAGGTAACCACCAGATCGCGATAGGGTTTGACGTTGCAGCTGCAACATCGCATCGTCGAAAGGTAGAAGACGATGCAGATCTTCTGGACCATAATGCCCCTCCAAAGCGTGCAGGTGCAGTCCGTGGCCCAGGGGTAAAAGAGGGAATTCGTTATAAACTCAATTCGATCGCAAGGTATGTAAGTGGGAGTGAGTTGCCTATGTGGTGCCTCCCTATTGGTCCATATGTGTTTATCTTACAAAATTCATAACTAAAAATTGGTAGCTCAGAATATTATGTGTAATATATGAATTTTGATCAAGAGAATGAGAGGAATCCAATAAAAATGATATTAAAAATTGATTCCGTTCCTAATTGCAAAAGTACTATAAGTTGTTGAAAAGTGAATTAAAATCAAGTTAAAAACTCTTTTTGTGATTAAAGGTTGAATCTAGAATGCTTAATGGGTTAATTGAAGTATTAATAACCTGTTGAATGATAATGTTAGATTCAAACCTGATCTAGATGTGAAATTACATGATTTAGGGTTTTTACCACATATGAGAATGATTAAATAATTTAGAAACCCTAATTTAGGGTAAAAGAGGATAAGATCATATTTCATTTGAAAAATGTGAAAATATGTTGTTAAATGATGGTTCTAAGTTATTCATACATAAAGTCCTTAGTTCTGGATATATACCCTATATGTAGTGATTAGGGTTTTCTCATGAATAAAAGGTAGAATTAATGGCAAATTGAGTTCATATGTTAATTAGACCATAATGAACTTTGTATTGAGGATAAATGTGTATAATGATCTTATCTTGGATTAAAAAGGATAAAATAGTAGCTTTAATGTAAAAGAAGCTTAATGAAATTAATTGAGGATTAATATGCATGTAATATGAAAATAGAGTTATATGTTGTTAAGGTAACCTTAATATTGAAGAATAGATGAGATAATTAGGGTTTATGAGTAATGGCATAAAAGTAGGGTTCAATATGGTAAAAGATGAAGTGAAACCCTAATTGCAAAATGAATCCCTAAAATGGATACAAAACCCCTAGAAAGTGAATCCAAGTCAATAAAGTAGATTCTTGATAAAGTGTGTAATAAATAGAGTACATGTTCTTTTCAAGAATTATGTGATGATTGAATTGCTTTCTTGGATTGCTTTCTTGGGTGGAATAAATTAATACTTGTGAAATCATCGAATCAGGTATGTGGTTACGCTTATGAATATCTTGAGATAGATTTCCGAGGTTTTCCAAGATTTTCACCGATGACTTGAATAAACTGTTGGATGAATTTAGTTCATGCAAACTATAATGTGAATATGACTATCACTTAATATATGTGCCTACTAGCTCAGATCCTGGCCCCCTCTGTGTCTTAATGGCTGACCTAGTATATGGCTACCTAGAGGGTAGGTCCATCAGGTCGTGGAATGACTTAGTATATGGCTACCTAGAAGGTAGGTCCATCAAGTCACAGTGAGTTAGATATTGGGCTACCTTTGGGTGGTGCCATGCGACTCTACCTTTACAGAGGTATTATATAAGTCCTTACAGGGACAACACAAAGTTGTGGATAGGTATGGATTGAGTAGTTTGGCTTAAATGTAATCTTGGTTGTTAAATGATTAATTGAATGATTACGTGGTTAACATAATTGCATGATTATTGTTTCCCCCACATACCAACTTAGGCTGACCAACATTTTGTTTGTCGACGTTTTAGGTACAATGAAAAGAACCAACAGTAAAGTGGCATATGTGGTACTAAATGAGAATTAAAGTGCAAAGGAGGATTAGATAGATTAGCATCTGTGTGGATAGATGTTTTGAATCCCAGTTTTAAAAGGCATGCAAAAGTTTTTATTCAGTTTAGTTGGTAGAATTAATAATTGTTAATGATTATTTGTCAAACCTTTGATCCGGGTTATTGGTTAACGGCTCTGTCCTTTCGGTCTCCCTTAAATGGGGGTTACCGGGATGCGGGGACGTAACAGTCTTCTTGACAATTTTGGTTGTAACATCATCTAGAAACTGAGTTTGTCTCTGCAACAATGCTGCATTGTGATCTAGATAATAGGTAATGACCAACCTAGGATCATGGAAGTGTCATGACCAAAATTACCCCATACTAGGTGTCAACTATGACAGAAGTCTAAGAGATGTCTTGACCATCTACTCTACTCCATCACCTTTCTAACCCAAGTTCAAAATAGAAGGATAACAACAAGGACTAACCAGGCATCAACAAAGTGAATAACACCTTGGATCATGGTGTTTAACAACCTAAAATGTGATGTTGGAAGATCATCCAAAGATATAAACTTAGAGGGAGTGAAACTGATATTCTTGTGCTTATACCATAACTTCTAGCTTGTTCAAGTATAATGGATCATGTAATAAAGTAGTATAAGAACAAGTTTAAAGATGCACATATTAGGATTGTGAAAAATTATAAAACTTGTTTGCTTTTGAAGAGAAGTTATTTCCTAAGATTCCAAGATCCAAAAGCTTCAACCAAGCATCAAAACCTCAGGTCAAAGGATCACTTCCAAGAAAAGAAAAAGATCATGATTACAATAGAGTTCAGGAAAAGGGAAAAACAAATCTTTGACCAAACCAAAAAGAAAAAGGAAGGGAGAAAGAGAAGAGATCATCTTCTCGCTAGTTGCCACCAAGTCAAAACATAGTCTAAGGCTTTTATGAAGAGGAGATCTCTCTCTCTCTCTCTCTCTCTCTTTCAAATAAAAACCATCATGAATGATCCACAACCAAGAAGGAAGGAGAAGATGGAGGTTTAAGAAAAAAACACAATCCAGAGAAGAATATTACTTACCAAGAGACGATTCTTTATGAATCACCACCAAAGATTAATCCTAGCACACGATCTTCCACATGAACCAAGGATTGGCCACCCAAGAACCTAGATCTGACCTTCCTTGCTCTTTAAGATCAAAGGTGATCTCATGGTAGAAGAAAGATATGTGGGTAAAAAAGAATACTTTCTGGTGAAGAGGATGGATTATATACCTAATACGAGAGAAGTAGAGGTGTTTTGAGGTGTCAACATATTAGATCATCTTAAGGACACATGCCCTTCAAGGAGATACTCTTTCCTCCACTTCCATGCAAATATCCATGATTATTCTTATCCAGCAAGGTGTTGCAAACTACAAAGGTCAGTTGGTCCCCTTGTCTTGGTCGAGACACTCTCATGTTGTAACAGACTGAATTCTAGGGTCTTTCCTGCAATTTACCCATTATCCTACTTTTATTTGCTTTCTTGTACTTTTGGGCCTTTTTCATAAATTTCCCATCCTTTTGAGTCTTGTCCCACAATGCATTGAAATCTAGTTACTCTATTTTAGAAACCCTAACTCCATAGTCTTGGGATTAGTGAGCTTATATATGTTTAGTGTTGAGAAAACAACTTATGATTATAAATCATCTTGTTTGTTTATACACAAATGATTATATATACAATAAGTCATCTAAGGGATAGTTCATATGCTTGAACCATAATATATTCTTGATGCACATAATAGTAAGTTACTCATCACTAATTGTTGATACACATAATGTTGACCATGTCACCCTAATAGTATGGCTAGTAATATTAAGGGATTAGTGCATGTTAGGAATGCATAGCATGTAATGGTCATGTTGACCTAAACCGTAATATGTAATCATCTAGCTTTAGCAATACATACATGCATATCCTTAATTCCTTCATGATACATTAGTGTCTTAGGTGTCATCCTCACATAATATACCTTGGTATATATATAGATGATTTGTAATCACCAAATCATAATCGTGATCAAGTTATCAATATATATGTAAGGCATATCACCATGTTCCCTAATATACATCTCCTTAATCACTTTATCATGATTTAGCATGTGCATCAATTCATTAATGTTTAATGTGTTTCATATTGTCCACTAAAATGCATGTAATGACACAAACATGATTATGAGTAATTGGATTCACATGGTCGTACATTAAGGCCTAATGTGATGTTATGGAGTGTAATAGAAGAAAATGATTAATGATGTCATTAACATGAGTATGAAAGATGATATGGAGATATGTGATAACTTATGTGACATTATTTGGTATTATTATAGGCTTAATAACTTGTTGGATAATATTATCCTTTTCTTTCATGATAATCTATGATAATTCCATATGATGGTCATATAAGGATAATGGGGAATGAATTCAAGTTATTAAGGTGTGTAGCCTAATACATAATAATGTTGGGATTACTTAGTAAACCCTAATTGTGCTTAAAACCCTTAATGGTATAAATAAGGGTAATACATATGTGCATAATGTGGAGATAAAATCCTTGTTAAAACAATGTGAGAATAACATGGCACAAGTAATGGAATAATAAAGATGATGCTTTTTCATGATGGAGATTATGCTTATAAGCCAAAGTGTTAATTATGCTATGTTTTATAAAAGGTAATATGCATGGTAGAAACCTTAGTGAGACATGGCATATGCATAGAGCTTGTGAGGAAACATAGACTTGATGTAACACCTAGTTACCTAATGTTGGGATGTTACGTAGTCACCCTCTCTTCCCTCTTGTTGTGATTTCAGGGACGAAATCCTCCATAAGGGGTGGAGTGTTGTAAAAGACTGAATTCCAGGGTCTTTTATACAATTTACCCATTATCCTGCTTTTATTTGCTTTCTTGTCCTTTTGGGCCTTTTTCATATATTTCCCATCCTTTTGAGTCTTCTTTGGCCTGAATATTGAAATTGAGCCTTTCTTGAGGATGTAATTCACAATCTACCCACATTTATGATTATATAGGGGGTTTTGCACAAATAACCCACCTAATGTGATATTTGAGGACTAATTATGCAATATGGACATTAATGATAGATAATTAATGGATAATGCTAATTTGGAGCTTTTCATATCTCTTTGATAAGATATGAGTAATTATGTGTATTTGAATTAGTTATGAGTCTAATTAACCCCTTTATTTTTCTCTCTCCTTATGAGTGAATAAAATTATGAAATGTAATTAATAGAGTGGGGAAAGCCTCTTGGTTGGCCTATCTCGAAAATACAATAAGAAAAAAATTATTATAATGCCTCTTCACATTAATTTACTCAATTTATACACTAATATATATGTAAATGGGAAATAAATTTATTAGGGCCTTATATTGGGTAAAAAAAAAATTAAATACATATCATCGTTCTAGGTGTTGTCATAAACCTATGGTTAAAATTTGAGGTCATTTGGACTTCATTTGACCATTCAAATGGATTTTACAAGTTTCAATAAAGTGTGACTATAGATTATTAATAGAATTTCATTTATGTCATTTTGTCCTTTGATTTCCTTGTCATGCGCCCCCGATCGCCATACAATCTCGATCCAACAGATAGTAGCTTGTCTCCTACCTCTAGCCATCAGGCATCTTAGGACTCCTCAGTTCCGCGACCCGTTCTCCCTCTCCTCTTCACCATTTCACGAGATTTTTCTTACGTCGAGTTCGTCTTCTCAAGCCTCACATTTTGAGCCACCACTCATCGCCTCCCTATACCATAGCCAAATCAGCCATTTGAACCCTTCTCCTCCTCTATGCCATTTTGCATAGAGGGATCCATGGTCCTCCCCACGCCTATAAAAGGCCACCTAGAGCTTCGTTGGCCCCAACATGTACCTCCTCTTCTCGCAATTCACCTGGAGATTCCTCACTTAACCTCGACATCACCACCTTCCTCCCTGACTTGCGGCCCTTTTCCTGGCTTCTTGGTGATAGAAGTGCCCAATAAAGCACACCGGTGAGTTCCTCTCGCCATGGGCTTCGTTTTGAGAACCTATATGTCTGGTTTGGTCAATAAATGTGGAAATGCCCAATCGGGCAAGCTTCTCCTTCGTGGCCCTGGCTCGCGTGAGAGGTAGAAGAAGACTCGTGGCTTTTTATGGTTTTTCCCCCGCACGCCCATCCCTTTCTTCTTTAACGCAAGGGGCATTTTGGTCATCTACTCCCTCGCTAGCTATGAGGCCTACGTAGCATTTTCTATTTTTCTGATTTGTCCAAATCGTTTAATTCGTAGAAAATCAGTGCTTTGTTGGAAAAATGCAAATAAATACTCGTTGGAAAGATAATTTCATGTAGAATCTGATTTTGAGGTTTTTGAGTCCTAATTCTACTTCCTTTTTCGAATTTTTCTTTGAATGCCATTTTGAGCATGTTAAGTGTTCTAAAATGATAAATACTGCATTTTAACTCCAAATTGAGAAATAAAATATGTCTTCCTAATCATTGATACCTAAGTGAGCTTTTGGTCCTAGTTTTGAGTCCTAAATTGAAGGTTTCCAAAGAAGGTCCAAAATGGGTATCTTTCTTTTTACCTTATGCTTTAATAAATACTAATATATGTGAAATGTTTGTAATTAGGGATAATGATCATGGATACAATCTAATTGGTGATATTGATGGTTATGTGAATCTTCAATAAGGTATCTGAGCCCTATTTAAGTATGTGAACCCTATGTATGTGAAACCTATTTATATTTGTGCACCCTAATTTGTGTAAGAATGTGCAATTAACCTAACCTTCAGTTGGGCTCTTATCCAACCCTACCATACTAATGTGCTAGCCTTGATATCCTTCTAAATGCCTTTGTTTGTCTCTTTACTATTTGATGCTTCTATTGCCATTGTGGCTCATCTATTTGAATTATGTGAATCTTTCTATTGCCTATGTTGGCTCATCTATTTGAGATGCTTGGATATTGTTTTTGCCTATGTTGGCCCATTTATTGAGATTATTTATTGGGTTTTATTCCCATTTGCTATGATGCAACTTTATTTATAATTTTCACTACTGCCAAGTGAATTTATTAAGCATGATGTATTTTTGGCCAAATGACAATGTAGTGTACATGAGTACAAACCGCCCATAGGGCACTGAGGTTTTAGTCCTCCTGCCAGGCACTAAGGTTTTAGTCCCCCTACCACATTATATAGGCATTGGGGTTTTAGTCCCCTTTCCACTTTATATATATTTGAGGTTTGGGATGTGAATTTCCCCTCTCCTCTTGGTGTAGGTCCAGTAGGTGCTTCACCCTGCATTGGTATGATTTTAGTGTTATAATATCATTCATGCTATGTGATTTGTTGTTAATTAAACTATGGCAGTTCTCTATTACTTATTTGATTATTTGTCTCATGCTCTTGAAACCCCTTAATATTGTGAATCATTTTATTATGAAATGTTGTATCTTTTTATATGTCCTTATTCCTCTTGATTTACACATACTTTTATATCTCTCTTGCTGGGTGATTCCAACCACCCAGGTATTGGATCAGAGTTGCGCATCAGAATCATGGTGAACAACCTAAGGCTAAGAGAAAGGAGTTTAATCTTCTAGCTTAGCTATAGCTGCCTATATGTTAACTTGTTTTTGTTTGGAGATAATACTGATTTGGTTTTAGTCTCCCTCTACCTAGATCCTGTTGTTTGTATAAAGTTGTACTCCCTTTTGTGAAATTTTATGAAGTACTCTTTCTATAATAAAATATAGTCAAAGTTTTAATTTCCGTTGCTTCACACTAGTGTTTTTGTTTACCATGAGTTTTTAGTAGAGACTATGTCTTTACAGCATGGTATCAGAGCATCAAGGTAGTCGGAGTCTTGACTAATTCAATTTGTCTCCTAGTTAGACACCCTTACCTTATGTAGTTTCCCTTTAGTAAGCTTTTCACCTTAGAGTGATCAATGATGAAATATTGATCTAGGGTCATAATAATTTTGTATTAGAAATATAATTTGATCAACTTTTTGGTGATTAGTCTATTAGGTTTCTACTAGGGCATAAGTTGAAAGAAAAGGTGTCTAGAAAGGGTCAGGGTCTGGGGGCTGGCAATATTTTCCTCCGCACCACTAGCTTGGCTTATGAGGACTCCCAGATCCATATGACACCGACCTGGCCTGAGCTGATATTGATTATCCCAAAATAGCATACCTTTAGGCAATGAACCTCATTGTTGAGTATACTTATGAACCTAATGTATGATGTTTTGGTTATCCATGTAGAATCACCTTATGATCCATGAGTTACTTATAAGAACCTTAGAATTCCATGTTCAGGGATATCCTACCCTATATTAGAATTTGAAGTTGGATAGAAGTGATTAGAAAAACAATTAAGTGTTGAATCCTATGGTTTAATTATAGGTTCTCTTTTACCCCTAATTTATATTGACTTGGTAGGTCAATCTTTTAAGGAACATTAGTAGTAGTGGTAATACCTTGTTAGATTTTGGAGTTTCTGATTTCGAGGTCGAAATCTTCTTTAAGGGGGTGGAGTCCCACAACAAATTGAAATCTAGTTACTCTATTTTCGAAACCCTAACTCCATAGACTTGGGATTAGTGAGTTTATATATGTTTAGTGTTGACCAAACAACTTATGATTATAATTCATCTTGTTTTTTTATACAGAAATGATTATATGTACAATAAGTCATCTAAGGGATAGTTCATATGTTTCAACCATAATATATTCTTGATGCACATAATAGTAAGTTACTCATCACTAATTGTGGATACACATAATGTTGACCATGCCACCCTAATAGTATGGTTAGTAATATTAAGGGATTAGTGCATTTTAGGAATACATAGCATGTAATGGTCATGTTGACCTAAACCCTAATATGTAATCATCTAGCTTCAGCAATGCATACATGCATATGCTTAATGCCTTCATGATACATTAGTGACTTAGGTGTCATGCTCACATAATATACCTTGGTATATATATAGATGATTTGTAATCACCAAATCATAATTGTGATCAAGTTATCAATATATATGTAAGGCATATCACCATGTTCCCTAATATACATCTCCTTAATCACCTTATCATGATTTAGTATGTGAATCAATTCATGAATTTTTAATGTGTTTCATATTGTACACTAAAATGCATGTAATGACACAAACATGATTATGAGTAATTGGATTCACATGGTCGTACATTAAGGCCTAATGTGATGTTATGGAGTGTTATAGGAGAAAATGATTAATGATGTCATTAACATGAGTATGAAAGATGACGTGGCTATATGTGATAACGTATGTGACATTATTTGGTATTATTATAGGCTTAATAACTTTTTGGATAATATTATCCTTTTATTGCATGATAATCTGTGATAATTCCATATGGTGGTCATATAAGGATAATGGGGAATGAATTCAAGTTATTGAGGTTTGTAACCTAATACATCAATAATGTTGGGATTACTTAGTAAACCCTAATTGTACTTACAACCCATAATGGGATAAATAAGGGTAATACATATCTACATAATGTGGAGATAAAATCCTTGTTAAAACAATGTGAGAATAATATGGCACAAGTAATGGAATAATAAAGATGATGCTTTTTCATGATGGAGATTATGCTTATAAGCCAAAGTGTTAATTATGCTATGTTTTATAAAGGGTAATATGCATGGTGAAACCTTAGTGAGACATGGCTTATGCATAGAGCTTGTGAGGAAACATAGACTTGATGTAACACCTAGTTACCTAATGTTGGGATGTTACGTACTCACCCTCTCTTCCCTCTTATTGTGATTTTGGGGAAAAAATCCTCTTTAAGGGGTGGAGTGTTGTAACAGATTGAGTTCCAGGGTCTTTCTTGCAATTTACCCATTATTCTACTTTTATTTTCTTTCTTGTCCTTTTGGGCCTTTTTCATAAATTTCTGATCCTTTTGAGTCTTCTTTGGCCTCAATATTGAAATTGAGCCTTTCTTGAGGATGTAATTCACAATCTACCCACATTTATGATAATATAGGGGGTTTTGTACAAATAACCCACCTAATGTGATATTTGAGGACTAATTATGCAATATGGGCATTAATGATAGATAATTAATGGATAATGCTAATTTGGAGCTTTTTATATCTCTTTGATAAGATATGAGTAATTATGTGTATTTGAATTAGTTATGAGTGTAATTAACCCCTTTATTTTTCTCTCTACTTATGAGTGAATAAAATTATGAAATGTAATTCACAGAGTGGGGAAAGACTCTTGGTTGGCCTATCTCAAAAATACAACAAGAAAAAATTATCATAATGCCTCTTCACATTACTTTACTCAATTTATACACTTATATATATTAATGGCAAATAAATTTATTAGGTGTATTATATTGGGTAAAATGAAAAATTAAATGTATATCATCGTTGTAGGTGTTTTCATAAACCTATGGTTAAAATTTGAGGTCATTTGGACTTTGTTTGACCATTCAAATAGATTTTACAAGTTTTAATAAAGTGTGACTATAGAATATCAATTGAATTTCATTTATGTCATTTTGTCCTTTGATTTCCTTATCACGTGCCCCCGATCACCATACGATCTCGATCCAACGGATAGGAGCTCGTCTCCTACCTCTAGCTGTCGGGAAGCCTATGACTACTCGGTTCTGCGACCCGTTCTTCCTCTCCTCTTCACGATTTTACGAGATTTTTCTTACGTCGAGTTTGTCTTCTCGAGCTGCACATTTTGAGCCACCACTCATCACCTCCCTTGCACCACAACCAAATCGGCCATTTGAACCCTTCTCCTCCACTCCGCCATTGTGCACAGAGGGAGTCATGATGTGACGTCCCCAAATTTTCTAAAACTTAATATGATGTGTGATGTCCAATTTGAAACCTCACCTCAGTGAGAATTCCAATTTAAACATCCCACACTAGGCTAAGAAGAATAAAATCAAGGGAGTCAGAAGGAAACAATCAATAGCATATGCACATGAACACTAATAAAACCATATACGCACGTTCACCATTCAACATATAATTACAACATGAATAATTACAACATTTTCTATTATATATTGAGCAACAAACTTATACATATATATGTACTACCACTAAACAACAAGATCTTAAGACAACATGCCCACCTGTACATTAGGTCACCACACAACTCTCAACTATCCTGGATCTTCAAGTTCATAGCCACAACCTAAACAAAAGATTACATGTGGTACACGTCAACATAATATTCCAGAATATTGTACTAAGTACGCCTACGTGTCTTTTATATACCTCTCATCATATATTGGTAATAAGATAAAACTAATACTTGGCAGTAATAGAAGAAATATAAGAAAATCATATACTTGCACAAAGATGTTCATTAACAAAAGAGAAACATATTTTAAGCACATTTTCCATTATATCATCCATGCATTTACTACCTGAGAGTTGAATGCATTAAGGCCTTTATGATCTATTACCGAAGAGTTGGATCATTTCACAATGTGATCTACTACCAAAGAGTTGGATCACTTCCAAGTACTTTACTACCAAAGAGTTGAAGTACTTATTTGCAACACTTTACTACCAAAGAGTTGAAGTGCTTAGATATAATGGAACATATATATTATGTTTCATGTATTCATATCAATAAGTATGGAAAATCATGCAACATATCATACAAGAACAATCATTTCATCTAATATCATATACCAAGTATTTTACTACACATATAACACAAGCATATTGTATAATAAGCCAAGTAAGAGGTAATGGCGTACCTTGAAAAGAGATAATCTAAGCCACATATTCCTAATGTCATCTATATCTTAGTCAAACCATGATGAAGACAAGATCATATATCACCATCATGTTGTCATCATCTTACATCTCATATTATACCTAATTATGTCCATTTTAGGGTTTACTTATCTCATTATGATATTCCCATGATTACTTGTATTCTTACCTTAGATTTATCTTACTATTTTCATTTTCCAGATTATGGTTCATTAACTGGATATACTCATGTGTCACATTATTATGTGAACATACTTAACATTACGTCACATTCATTAACCATATTATGGTTACATCATGTGTATTAATGGTCATCCTCATGTAACATGAATTCTATGCATCTAACTGATATTAAAGTTCCAGATTAGCTTCCAGTTACTGATATAAGAGTGTTCTGTAAATTTCATCATTTATTGAGCATGTATGCATTAATTGCATTATCTTTAGTGTTATTAGCCCTAATTAGCCATATGAATCAAATTATATGCTTTTGTGCATCAACATGACCACATCTGACATCATATGCATTATAAACATGATTATAGACTTACTGACATTTTTATCACAATTTCAGGCCATCGTTTGCTATTTATTATTTATTAAATAAGAATTACACATCTTACATGATATAACTGATATTAAAGCATTAGAAGGCTGATATTATGCTTCTATATTGTTCTACTCATTTTTCTGAGAATTTCGGTATCTTATTTGTATTTTTCTGATACTCAAGCTAATTTCTACGACTTATCGAAGTTCTGAGTATTTCAGATTAATTACCTTCATTGGGCCAATCGAGAGTCGACACGTCAGCATCAAGGGCTCGTTCTTTCTTCTACGGGGACCCGATCCGGATCCCGTGTGTGCGTCTCCTTGCTCCAGTACCGCCGTTGCTCTAAACTCCATGTAGGCGCCGTCATGGGGAAGTCTTCAGCGGCGGTTTGCCGTCGGACAACTACCTCCCGATCTCCCCCTCACGATCTCCATACCCGATGTTCCTGTGCGATCTGCGTCTGCATTTGTGAACTGTCGCCTCTGCCTGGGGCTCTTCTCCGGCCCAGGTTGGCTTCTCCTTGCGATCGCCCCACTTCGATCTCAGTGCCCGATGCAGGCGTCTCCACCTGCTCACCTCCGCTGGGATCTGTTCCGCAAGGGCGCCGCTGCACATCTCACCTCTGACGAGCAATAGAGAGGTGCCTCCTCCTCTGCTTGAGTCCGGTTGCGCCTATGGGAGGCTCCCATCCCTAACTTGCCACCGTTGTGAGTCCCATCCGCCTCACAATGCTACCGCTGCAGGAAGACCTCCTCCATGTTGGTGCTCGTCAACGAGAGTCGTAGCATTGTTCATGAGGGCCTCCTCCGTCAGGTTCTCCTCCAGTTCAACGAACTCACCTACACTGCTGCTGCCATGGTGGAGCAAGCAAGAAGAACCGCCCCCTCCTTGGCCTTATTCACAGCTCCTCTGCATATGCACCTCCATAGCTCCACTCTCGGCTCCAAGCTGCTTGGTGTAATGGAGGAATTGGGGGTGGCATTATGGGAAAACCTCACTCATGCCTCAGTGAGGTCTATATGGCACGTTATGAAGCCTATGAGGATCTCAAACTAACTGCACATTCAAAACATGCTTCAATCCACGATCCCTGAGTTAAACGACGTGGTGTATCCTCACATTTAACACAACCATAACTGTTAGGTAGAAGAGAATGCAACCTGGGCTGATGAACCTCATGTGCGGTTGCGATGGACTCTTCACCATAATGAATCCATGTTTGCTTCCGTGTCAAGGGTCAAAGCTGTGCAGTCGGGTCTTGGTCACTCGGTTAACATCATTATCATCATCACTCGGTTCACAACAACAAAGAACGATATTTTGTATTGATTAAGAGCTTAGCTTCATTTCCATTAATATACAAAATATCTCATCGACATCAAATGCTTATTGTTCCTTGTAGGAACCTCTAAATATCATAAAAAAAAGTACCAAAAGCTTATAATCATATAAGTTATCTACCATCCAAATCTTACCAAAGCATTTGTAACTCTTAAAATAACTCAACATACATGAATCCACTTATATCATTAGACATTTAAGATCTCAAAAGTCCACTCCATAACATCCTACACACCTTAAAAGAAATTACATCCTCAGAAATTAAGCCAAAATCTACTTTGTCACACATGGTCCTCCCCACGCCTATAAAAGGCCACCTAGAGCTTCGTCAGCCCCAACACATACCTCCTCTTCTCGCAATTTGCCTAGAGATTCCTCGCTTAACCCCGACAACACCACCTTCATGCCTGACTTGCGGCCCTTTTCCTGGCTGCTCGATGATAGTAGATCCCCAATAAAGTAAACTGGTGAGTTCCTCTCATCTTGGGCTTCGTTTCGAGTATCTATACATCCGATTTGGTCAAGAAATGAGAAAATGCCCAATCGGGCAAGCTTCTCCTCCGCAGCCATGGCTTGTGTGAGAGGTAGAAGAAGACTCATGGAATTTTACAGTTTTGCCCGTGCGTGCCCATCCCTATCTTCTATAACGCAAGGGTCATTTTGGTCATCTGCTCCCTCGCTAGCTATGAGGCCTTCTTAATGGTCCAAATCGTTTAATTCGTAGAAAATCAATGCTTTGTTGAAAAAATGCAAATAAATACTTGTTACAAAGCTAATTTTCTAGTAGAATCTGATTTTGAGGTTTTTGAGTCCTAATTCTACTTCCTTTTTTGAATTTTACTTTGAATACCATTTTGAGCATGTTAAGTGTTCTAAAATGATAAATAATGCATTTTAATTACAAATTGAGAAATAAAATATGTCTTCCTAATCAATGAAACCTAAGCGAGCTTTTGGTCCTAGTTTTGAGTCCTAAATTGAAGGTTTCCAAAGAAGGTCCAAAATAGGTATCTTTCTTTATACCATATTCTTTAATAAATACTAATATATGTGAAATGTTTGTAATTAGGAATAATGATCATGGATACAATGTAATTGGTGATAATGATGGTTATGTGAATCTTCAATAAGGTATGTGACCCCTATTTAAGTATGTGAACCCTATGTATGTGAAACCTATTTATATATGTTCACCCTAATTTTTGTAAGAATGTGCAATTAACCTAACCTTCAGTTGGGCTCTTATCCAACCCTAACTTACTAATGTGCCAGCCTTGATATCCTTCTAAATGCCTTTGTTTGAATCTTTACTATTTGATGATTCTATTTCCATTGTGGCTCATCTATTTGAATTATGTGAATCTTTCTAGTGCCTATGTTGGCTCATCTATTTGAAATGCTTGGATATTGTTTTTGCCTATGTTGGCCCATTTATTGAGATTATTTATTGGGTTTTGTTTCCATTTTCTATGATGCAACTTTATTTATAATTTTTCACTACTGCCAAGTGAATTTATTAAGCATGATTCATTTTTGGCCAAATGACAATGTAGTGTACATGAGTACAAACCACCCATAGGGCACTGAGGTTTTAGTCCTCCTTCCAGGCACTGGGGTTTTAGTCCCCCTGCCACATTATATAGGCACTGGGGTTTTAGTCCCCCTGGCACTTTATATATATTTGAGGTTTGGGATGTGAATTTCCCCTCTCCTATTGGTGTAGGTCCGGTAGGTGCCTCACCCTGCATTGGTATGATTTTGGTGTCATAATATCGTTCATGCTATGTGATTTGTTGTTAATTAAACTATGGCAGTTCTCTATTACTTATTTGATTATTTGTCTCATGCTCTTGAAACCCCTTAATATTGTGAATCATTTTATTATGCAATGTTGTATCTTTTTATGTGTCCTTATTCCTCTTGATTAACACATACTTTTATCTCTCTCTTACTGGGTGATCCCAACCACCCAGGTATATGATCAGAATTGCACATCAGAAGCATGGTGAACAACCTAACGCTAAGAGAAAGGAGTTTAATCTTCTAGCTTAGGTATAGCTGCCTATATGTTAAGTTGTTTTTGTTTGGAGATAATATTGGTTTGGTTTTAGTCTCCCTCTACCTAGATCCTATTGTTTGTATAAAGTTGTACTCCCTTTTGGGAAATTTTGTAAAGAAATATTTTTACAATTGAATATAGTCAAAGTTTTAACTTTCTCTTACTATGAGTTTTTAGTAGAGACTAAGTCTTTACAACATGGTATCAGAGCATCAAGGTAGTAGAGTCTTGACTAATTCAATTTGTCTCCTAGTTAGAAACCCTTACCTTATGTAGTTTCCCTTTAGTAAGCTTTTCACCTTAGATTGACCAATGATGAAAGATTGATCTAGGGTCATAATAATTTCGTATTAGAAATATAATTTGACCAACTTTTTGGTGATTAGTCTATTAGGTTGCTACTAGGGCATAAGTTGAAAGAAAGGGTGTCTAGAAAGGGTCAGGGTCTGGGGTCTGGCAATATTTTTCTCCGCACCACTAGCTTGGCTTACGAGGACTCCCAGATCCATATGACACTGGCATGGCCTGAGCTGATACTGACTGTCCCGAAATAGCATACCTTTAGGCAATGAACCTCATTGTTGAGTATACTTATGAATCTATTATATGATGTTTTGGTTATCCATGTAGAATCACCTTATGAATCACGAGTTACTTATAGGAGCCTTAGAATTTCATGTTCGGGGATATCCTACCCTATATTAGAATTTGAAGTTGGATAGTAGTAATTAGCAAAACAATTAAGTGTTGAATCCTATGGTTTAATTAGAGTTGCTCTTTTACCCCTAGTTTATGTTGACTTGGTTGGTCAAGCTTTTAAGGAACACTAGTGGTAGTGGTAATACCTTGTTAGATTTTGGAGTTGCTTATTTCGAGGATGAAATCCTCTTTACGGGGGTGCAGTCCCACAACACATTGAAATCTAGTTACTCTATTTTGGAAACCCTAACTCCATAGACTTGGGATTAGTGAGCTTATATATGTTTAGTGTTGAGAAAATAACTTATGATTATAATTCATCTTGTTTGTTTATACACAAATGATTATATGTACAATAAGTCATCTAAGGGATAGTTCATATGCTTGAACCATAATATATTCTTGATGCACATAATAGTAAGTTACTCATCACTAATTGTGGATACACATAATGTTGACCATGTCACCCTAATAGTATGGTTAGTAATATTAAGGGATTAATGCATGTTAGGAATGCATAGCATGTAATGGTCATGTTGACCTAAACCGTAATATGTAATCATCTAGCTTTAGCAATACATACATGCATATCCTTAATGCCTTCATGATACATTATTGACTTAGGTGTCATCCTCAAATAATATATGTTGGTATATGTATAGATGATTTGTAATCACCAAATCATAATTGTGATCAATTTATCAATATATATGTAAGGCATGTCACCATGTTCCCTAATATACATCTCCTCAATCACCTTATCATGAATTAATATGTGAATCAATTCATTAATGTTTAATGTGTTTCATATTGTCCACTAAAATCCATGTAATGACACAAACATGATTATGAGTAATTGGATTCACATGGTCATACATTAAGGCCTAATGTGATGTTATGGAGTGTAATAGGAGAAAATGATTAATGATGTCATTAACATGAGTATGAAAGATGATGTGGCTATATGTGATAACTTATGTGACATTATTTGGTATTATTATAGGCTTAATAACTTGTTGGATAATATTATCCTTTTCTTGCATGATAATCTATGATAATTCCATATGATGGTCATATAACGATAATGGGGAATGAATTCAAGTTATTAAGGTTTGTAACCTAATACATCAAGAATGTTGGGTTTACGTAGTAAAACTTGATTGTGCTTAAAACCCTTAATGGGATAAATAAGGGTAATACATATGTGCATAATGTGGAGATAAAATCCTTGTTAAAACAATGTGAGAATAATATGGCACAAGTAATGGAATAATAAAGATGATGCTTTTTCATGATGGAGATTATGCTTATAAGCCAAAGTATTAATTATGCTATGTTTTATAAAAGGTAATATGCATGGTGGAAACCTTAGTAAGACATGGCTTATGCATAGTGTTATAACCCCATTTCTCTAAATCATGTAATGAAATTTGTAAATATCCTTTTCAAAGATAAATGGAATCAATGGTTCATTTAATGATTTTCGTGCATAATAGCCTTGTTTGTTTTCTTAATGGGCTTTATTGGCTATTGAGTCCAATTAAGAGAGAGAGAAAAAAAAGAAAAAAGAATTCAATTAGATAAAGGAATACATAAGAAAATAAATAAAAGAAGAATAAAAGGCTAAAGAAGAATTCCCAAGATGGAATTTCGAAATATTAAGGTTTCTTGAGGTTCAAGGAACTCAGGATAATAATATAATGGCAAGGGAAAGAGAAATATGTGGAATATATAATATTAACTTGCAGATGAAGAAAAGGACCTGTTTTCTTTAGATAATGATCCCAATTTTGGTATGATGAGAGATTAAATCATAACCAAGGTTCCCTTAAAATTTGAGAAAAAAGGAGTTACAATTTGGAAGTTATGGCTGTTTCAATTTATCCTCAAAATTGGATTTATATTGGAATTAGGAAATCTTTTTCTTTAATTGGTTGAGCGTGAGGAACGTGGGCCGTTGGATCTTGATCTAATAGACACCTCTCATCGTCAAAGTCCCAGTAGAGCTCGGACTCTGGACGGGTACAGGGGGACTTTCCCCTTCGACTTTCTTGCGATCCAGTGCATGTGTACTCCTAGAAATCCTTCCATTGGGTCTGAGAGAGGGAGACAAACCTTCTCGACCCTAAGTTGGCTAGATGTTATTGCGTCTTGAGGAAACACCCAATTGGGCCGAGATCTAGGGTGGCGGTAGGGTTGAAGGAACCCTAAAGAAGCCCCCACACCCAATAAGTAGGTCCTCTCTCGAGCCCTCACACCCTCGCGATCCCTGTCGGCTACTTCCCAAGTCCCATCACCCTCTCTCGCTCTTGATTTCTCCCTCTCCGGTGAGCACTCCTCCTCGGCACCGCCGTGGGTTGAGCAGATAGGAAAGAAGAAGACGAGGAGTAGCAACCCTCAGATCAGGGTCCATCATGGACTTGAGGGAGATCCAACGGACTGGCGTTGGGGGCAGCGCACACAAATGAGGTAGTGGAGCTGATCAACGCAGAGCGTCAGATCTGATCAGCGGACCAGTGACACATTGATCAAACGACCATAAAAATTCGGTAATTAGCCATCTTTGCTCGAATAATCCAGAAAAGGCTTTTCCCTTGTGAAATTCATAGAAATAGCTAGGAATCTCCAATGAGAAAACTTTATATATGACAGTTTCTTAGAAAAATACGAGGAACAATATAAAAATGGTTTCGTAACCTAGTTCTGTCTCATTTTGCAAAATTTTATTAATTCGATAGAAAAAGGTTTTAAAAGGTAATTAGAAACCCTAATTGAATATAAAGGATGAATTTTTGTGGTTTGATAGGTTAATTTGAAGAGTATTAACCTGTTGTATATTAAAATAGAGTTTTCATCCATTTTGCATTCAAAGTTGACTAATTTAGGGTTTTAATCTATAAATGAAGGATAATACATATAGAAACCCTAATTTAGGGTAAAAAGGAGAAAAACCATGTTTATGTAGGATTAAGGAAACAAGGTACTAAATAATGATCCTAAGTCTGTTAGGAGTATTAAAATGAGAAATTTAAAGGTTTTATCTAGTTTTGTTGAATTAGGGTTCATAATACTAAAAGTGGAGGCAAAACCCTAATTTCAAAGGAAACCCTAAAATTGGAATACAAATCCTAAGGAATAAGATGAAATTAGATAAATTTTGATAAAAGGAAGTTTGTATGCTTATTTCAGGATTTCTATGCATATTTTCTTGCCTGATTGGGTTTTCTCTACATAGTTGATTCTGTCTCCAAAACTACAGTTACATGTATGTGGTTACGGTTATGAATAATCACTTTAGTTTCACGGTGATTCTCGAACGTTTTATCGGTTGCCTGCAAATAACTGCTTGGATGACTTTTATTTCATGCAACTATAAAGTGACTATGATTATCATTATAAATATGTATATATAACTGGCTTAGATCTGGGTCCTCCTCTTTGGCTTTGCAAATGCTAAAAAGGGTAACTTAGAGCAAGGTCTCAGATATCATGAGTTAGAAATTGGGCTACCCACGTGTAGTGCCATGAGACTCTTTAACACACCATGAGTTAAGGAGTGGGCTACCTACGGGTAGTGCCATGTGACTCAACCATAGAAACTGATTCACCTATTAGGTAGGATCATGAGGGGTTTAATGGGGATCTACCATAAGGAGGGTAGCATCCAGGTCTACTGTAGGGACAACGTAGAGGATAGGGTGTGTATGGATCGAGCAGTTATATGTAAAACATAAAGTTGTTTGTTAAACTATAATTGACTGCAATATGTTGTTATTAATTGCATGATTATTGTTTCCCCCACATACCCATTTTATGCTGACATTTTGTTTATCGACATTTTAGGTACAAACCCAAAAGGGTAAATAGTAAATTGGCATATTGTGAATACATGAATTAAAGTGCAAGGAGGATTAATTAGAATAGAATTCATATGTGGATAGAAGTTTAGAAATCCAAGTTTTCAAAAGGTATGCAAAATTTTATTTTGTCACAGCCTTTTAGTATAGTTTAGTAGAATTTGATAATTATTATTGATTATTTGTCGAACCTTTGATCTGGAAAATTGGGTAATGACTCTGACCTCCTGGTCTCCCTTAATTGGGGGTCACTAGAAGGCGAGGTCGTTAAATTTGGTTTCAGATCCAAGGTTCCTCATTTAATATTTAATAATTATTAAATTTTACAAACTCTGTAGAACCCAAGGGATTTATTAGAGGATTTTTCAAAAGACAGAGGTGTCTAGAAAAGGATCACGTCCATGGGCTGGCAATATTTTCCTCCACACCGCTAGTCAAAATACGAGGACTCCTGGATCAGTGTGACTGTCTGACCGATGTCTTAGGATTTGACTCGAAGTAAGATACCTTTAGGACTCTCTCATCTTATTCATCCCTTCTCATCACACATTCTATTAAGGATTTTAAGAGTTAGGGTTTTTCTCTCTTTTCCTCACCCTCATGTGGTATGGGTAAGTAAGTTAAGGATTAAGGAATCCTCCATCAAACTAATAAAAGATACATAATAAGATGTCATTGACATAAGTATAATTAGCTTAAAGGTATAGACTAAAAGGGGTCTATTTGTGTGACGACACCCGCTATCATTAAGATGACAATTTCCATCAACAATAAAACATGCGGAAGCAAACATCATTAACAACGGATTACTAAAAATTACTAAAAATTAAAACCATTTTCAAAGAGATCCATTCTCAAGAAAACTCTTTTAACAAGAACCATTGTATTTCAATTACATCCGGGTTCATAATGTACATGTAATGTACCATCTCTTCTCGAGGATTACATACAACAGCTTCTCTATTGAATTTGTACATAGGCAACTTAAAACCTCGAGGCATCAAGCTAAAACCTCAGATCGATTATAAAATCACAAACTACTGACTCCTAGGACCTGAGAGTACAGAGACGACACATAGGACTCTTGACTACAAGACTCGACGGACAGTATCTCCACCTGAGATATTACTGCCATCCTTGATGCAACTGCTGTTCTTTCTCTGCTATGGGATTTCTGACTCTTCATCCACGACCACCTAAAAATGTTGGTTCCCACGGGGGTGAGACAATTGTAAATTGCCCCAGCGAGAGATATAACTCTCCTCCAGAAACATCATTATTGCAATTTATTAAATTAAAACTGAGCAGATGTATCTTATATATTTAACAATAGATAAATCGTTGTATGAACAGAATCAAGTAGTCTACTTTCCTAAGGATAACATTGCATCTACTCATGGTAGAGTTGTAAATCATCTATCCACCTTGAAAGGAATGTAAAGAGACATAATTCACATCTATCAACTAAAGATACATAAAAGAAATGTAACATCAGCCAATGAATTTCTGTATTCAATCCCTAAGCAAACATGCTATACGGCTGATTATATGTTACAATCACACTTATGCCCCGAGGAAATGAGGTATACCGCTCATACTCCAACCGACCACTGCAAAGTTGAAATCGGTACCATACATAGGTCAATGGAAGAGCCAGATTCCCATGACCTTCCACATCCCGATCAGTGCGGAACCACAAGCAGGACTTACGTCAACTGCTCAATATAGATTTCCAGGGTATACTGGAAACTTCGCTATTGAGTTACAGCGTCAACTATACTCTCATCGGCAATCGAGAGATTTAATGTTTATCTCCATCGACCCGACATTAAGTATTATTTGGAGATGTGTACGACATCTATCCCAATCATCGAGAGATTTGTGATACATCCATCCCAACACATACAATGAAGGATTGAGAGGTTTAATGTTTACCTCCCATCAATCTCCTCATCAGGACGTAAGGATATATTCACCCATTAACCCCCACATATTCAAAAATATGGATTATGGGTTTTTGCCGCGGAGCAACCCGTTTCACCATCACCTATTACTGACGACGATGGATCTATGGCCAGGGCTCTACATGATATGATTTCACTTGATTAATTAGGTACAATATCATATTCTTTTAGCATCAGTCAAGTTCTCAAACATAATTTATTATGACAAATTCTAAAAAGAACCATGTACTATTTCATCAATCACTTCTCAGTCTTTATAAGACATTGGGATCTCAGTCCCTCATTTAAATACTAGGAATTCTTATCCCTCCACCACATTATTACCATGCTTATAAAATTTGGGTATTTAAGCCCTAGGTTCATCACTGAACATGCATTGTTACCACTTATTAGGTAACTATTACCTCTAGGTCCTTGGACCAAGGTATACATGATACTTGTTACACAAGCATTACACATGGCTCACAAGGCCCATTATTTGTATTATCACCTTTTACTAGGCAACAACTTGATCACATGGCTTACAATGCCATTGCACATTTTGTTACTTCTCATTAAGCAAAATATAATATAATGGCACACCAGGCCAATGCATATCTTGTTACTTCTCGGTAAGAAACAAAAGCATATCACAGCATACAATACAATAGTAACACCACTATTTCCTTACCAGGATTAGGGTTTACCATCAAATAGGGTTTTTCATCCTATTACCCAAAATTAGGGTTAGGATTTCCCATTACACATTAATTAGGGCTTATGTTCATTTTATGAATCCAACCCTAATTAATTGCTTCACTCATCTAAGAGCCTCTTTTAATATCATAAGCATTCACACATGCTTATTGCTCTTCATCACATATCATTAAATATTATTAATGCAAGGTATGCGTTTATTTCTGATCCTTGCCAGGGTATGGTTACATCATACTCATTAGTTTGTCTTAACCCCTTTTTCAAGGTATGTTAGCCTATACTTATCAAAATGTATCAAACTCCTTACATTTCATTGTATCAGTTTATATAATACATTTCATGTGTTTCTTATCCAACTAAATTGGATTTAAAGTGTATCAAGGTGTATCAATTCTGAAGTGCTGAATGTGATATCTATCATGTCTTGATGTATCACTTTTCTTATCACTTCTAACTCACTTGAATTTACCAACTTATCTTGTATTAAGGTATTTCCCTCTTAATACTTTTAACCACTCACCTATCACCTTTATCATATAGTGCATAGGTCACACACTAGATTTGTTCAGCTATCTTTAATTCTATGGACTTGTCTAATGGTTAGGCATCGTTGATATCATTATCAAAAACTTTAGGTATCTCAACTCTCAAAATACTATCCACACCATTATTTAGTGTTTCATACATCACTCCTAAGAATGTCTTGTCCTCATCTTTGTAAGGTGTATAGGGTTGATACATGTATGTCAAGTTAATCACATGTATAGAGTTGGATGTATAATGATCTAGGCATCACCTTGTCCCTTATACCCTTACATATTAAAGTATCAATATTACCATTCATATGGTTTATCAATTTCACCCTTCATGGTGTAACATTCTCATCTTACTTGATTATGTCAGCCACACTCTAGTGTATTGGCCATTATACCCTCATTAGGGTTTCATATATCATTACATGGCATCACCCTAGGTTTAAATTTCATATCACATCATTACATCAGGGTTACACATAACATTATTCTAATTCAGGGTTTCACATGGTATTACCCTAGATTAGGATTTCCCATGGCATCACCCTCAACTAGGGTTTCACATGGCATCATCCTCAATTAGGGTTTCACATGGAATCACTCTTAATTAGGGTTTCATATGGAATCATCCTCAATTAGGATTTCCACTTTAATTACCCAGAATTAGGGTTTACTATTCATCCCAATGAGGATTCCTATTCAAGTATCCATAATAAGGGTTTACTATTCATCCCAATTTAGGGTTTTACATCACATTACCCTAAATTAGGTTTACACATATCATCACCCTGGATTAGGTTTACATCCTTACCCTGGATTAGGGTTTCACTCAAAATTGCCCCGAATTAGGGTTAGGGTTCAATAACCTTATCAATTAGGGTTTTATGCTCATGATTGGGGTTTTATGATCTCTTTACTAAGGATCATACCCTTAATCACCACATGAATCATACTCAAGTATGAATTCCATTCTATCATTCTCTCCACTTGATTTGGTTACATCAACCATACGATCAAGTATATACAACTATGATTAACATAGTGTACTGAGTTATTGCTATTATAAGCAATTAGGGTTTATCCCTTTAAAAGTACTAATCATCTAGGTACTTTAGGGATTCAACCTTTATACCTATCATTGATTATAATTGGTATCAATCATTGGGTCAATGGAACAATCATCACCTTCAATTTCCAAGTGATTGAATCACATTTGACCTCATTCCGTTTTGGGGTTTCATCACCAAACGGTTTTGAAATTGTTTGACTTCAAATGGTTTTGAAACCATTTGAATTCAAATGGTTTTGAAATCGTTTGACCCCAAACATTTTCAAGACTGTTTTGACTCAAACGGTCTCGAGACCATTTGGGACAAATCAGTCTCAAAACCGCAAGGGTTCATTAGGTACATTCATCAATCAAATTGAATGTAATTTGCACCATTGAACTGACCATTGATTAGGCAATTGAAGGATTCATCAATCAACACCATTAGATCTTTATCCAATAATCAAGGATCAATCATTAACCCTCCAAATGGTTTTGAAACCGTTTGGTCCCAAACGGTTTCAAGACCATTTGGGCTCAAACGGTTTTAAAACTGTTTGACTCAAATTATCTTGAAATCGTTAGGATCAATCATGGATTCTTCAATCAACTCAATTCGAGTTTCCAATTGAAGGATTATACATACATTGAATCAATCAATTGTATCCATTGGATCATCATCCAATATGTACTTGGGTTCAGACCTCAAATGGTCAACCTAACCAAATGGTCAACCCTCTCTTATGGTTTGGAGTCCAAGTCATCAAACGGTTTGCAAACCGTTTGGTCTCCAAACCGTTTGGACCAAAAGTCCAAAACCGTTTGCAAATCAATTTTTTTGAGATGTGTGCTTGTGATGGTGTCATCACCATCAACCTTCATCCCCACGAAATCTACTACCATACCCATGAAAGTTGCATCAATTAATCAAAGGTATTGCAAGAAGAACAATTGAATCAATTGAATTGAGAAATTGAGTTCAATAACAATGATTAAGGGTTCAAGTTATATAACCCACCTCCAAATGAGATTCAAAGCTTGGAGCTTCACGTCAACAATGGTGGATGAAGCTTTTGCAAATCCCCCTAGGCTCATCCTCAAGATTTTGGGTGAAAAGATTGGCTAGGGTTGAAGATGGAGGATCATTATAAATCATTGATTTCTTCTTTTTTTCAAAATTACCCATCCAAGCTATGGATAAGGGAGCATATATGCATTTTATTAAAAATTAATTTAAGAGAGAGAAAGTAGGAATTATCTCCTCCATATCCTTGCCATTGGCCCCCTTCCCTTCCTTGGTTACGAGGCTATCTTCCTTGCCTCTTATTCCTCTCAATTATCCAAGAAATAAAGAAAAGCAAATTAAGCACCTTAACCCTTATAATAATAATATCCTAAAGTGAGTGGATATTTCTTTTTCTTATAATAATGTGAGTGAGTTATCCACTTCCTTTGGATATTTTCGTGCCTTTGCAAGGCACAAGGACGTCCATATGTATGGATTTCAACCAATTTTTTTTGGTTGAAGAGCACTTCAATTAATATATTTATTTTTGCATTAAATTGAGGTAAGGTTCCAATTATGTTTTTTAGGGGTAAAACACAACCAATCCATTAAAGATCAGAATTACAGGAGAGGTGTTGTCCCACATCCGGGAAGTTATCAGAACAACAGAAGTCATTTTCAGAACTCAAACCCAACTGAGCAAGATTATGGGTGGTATAATTGCCCTCCCTAGCTACAAAGAGAAAATCACATGAAGCAAACATCAACGCTGAAGTTCTGATCTGTTCGACAATTAGTCCTAAAGGGCTGGCATCCACCTTTGTTGCCTTTAGCAACTCCACCGCCAACAAAGCATCTGTTTCAAGACAAACCTCCCTGAACCCCCACCTCTTAGCAGCGACCAGGGCCAAAAAAATAGCCATACACTCTGCATTCAGAGTATTCCAGACCCCTAAAATCATTCTAGCAAACATCGCCTTAACAACACCTCTGTCATATCTTGCAACAACACTGAAACATGTCAGGGCCTTGTCGATGTAGGTTGTATCAGTGTTGATTTTAATCTTACCCAAGGGAGGAGGAAACCATGAGATGTCCCTTCTGCATTTTCATTTCTTCATACCTGTATTTCATCTGAACAGAGCGTGGTCCTCCACCCATTTGCAAAGCATATTGTCAGTAAAGACTGGGTTAGGGGTTGTAGTTGTGAAGGTGGCTTCATTTCTGCATGTCCAAGCTACAAGGCAGTGTGTGATAAATGCAGCCGCATCCGTATCACTCAGCCGCGATAAGACCCAGAAGATGGTGGTGCTCATATTATCTTTTGGCATGTCCTCAATAATTGTATAAAACTGTGATCTTTCCCATATTTTGCATGCATGCTCTGGGCACTCAAAGAGAACATGAACGGAGGTCTCAGGTCCTTTGTTACAGAAAAAGTAGGTATTATCTGGGATTATGTGCTTTTGGAGCAGGCGGTCTTTAGTCGGTAGATGATCGAACAAAACATGCCATAGGAAATGTCTGATTTTTGGGGGCACGGGCAGCTTCCAGGCCATCTCCCACACAGTCTTAGGTCTACTATCCTGACCCAACCAATCAGTAGGTTTCTCGCGACAACCAAGCTCATAGGCAGACTTCACAAAAAAATCTCCAGACTTTGTGGGGAACCAGTACAGTCTGTCCTCACCCCCCAGACATATGGGGATGCTCAAGACTGTGTCACATTCCTCCCTATTAAGCATCTCCTTAATTCTGTCCACCCACCATGTGCCTCTCACCTTGTCTATCAGAAAGCTAACTCTAGGATCACTGAACTCAACACCAAGGTCGACTTTAACGCAGGTCCCCTGGGAATTCAGAAGCCAGGCATCATCCCATAATCTGATTTTCTCTCCATCCCCCACCCTCCATCTGAGTCCCACTTTGAGCATGTGTTTAGCACCCTAGATGCTTCTCCATATGAAGCTAGGGTCGTAACCCCTGTAAGCTTCCAGAATGTTGGAGTGCTTGTAGTATTTTGTGGATAACACTTTAGCTGCAATAGAGTTTGGGTTTACCAGCAAACGCCACTCTTGCTTAGCCAGAAGAGCTATGTTGAAAGTCTCCATATCTCTAAAGCTGAGCCCCCCTCTGTCCTTTGGCTTGCACAGTCAGTCCTAGGCAGCCCAGTGAATCTTTCTATCATTGTCGGAGCCACCCCACCAGAAGTTGGCCATCATTCTTTTGATGTCGCTAATGATGTTGCAGGGCAGCATGAAAACCCCCATCATGTAGGTTGGAATGGCTTGAATAACAACTTTGATGAGGATTTCTTTGCCCACTTTTCTCAAGTATCGTTCCTTCCAGCCCTTCAATTTGCTCCATATCTTGTCCTTAATGGTATTGAAGACCACCTTTTTGGATCTTCCAATGGCCGTTGGAAGGCCCAGATATCTGTCATGTTTGTTGACCTCCCTCATGTTCAATATTTCAAGGATTTCATTGCGCTTATCCCGAGTTATGTTCTTGCTGAAAATGACCTCTGACTTGGTGTAGTTAATTTTCTGGCCCGAGGCTTCTTCATAGCGGCTGGTTAACCCAGCTATCAACGAAGCCTCTGTCGGTGTAGCTTTCGTGAAGAGCACACTTTCATCCGCAAAAAAGAGATGAGAGATTTGAGGGCTACCTCTGCAAATCCTCACCCCGTTAATGGCTCCCGCCTCCTCTGCTCTTCTGAGAAGGGCAGAGAAAACATCTACACATAAAAGAAATAAATAAGGAGACAAAGGGTCCCCCTGCTGGAGACCCCTTTGGGGCTTGATACAACCCTTTTTACTGCCATTTATAATGAAAGAGAACGAAACCGAGCTATAGCACTCCTTAACTTTTTCCCTCCAAAGATCACAGAAACCCATCTTCATCATCACCTTGTCGAGGAAGCCCCACTCCACTCTATCGTACACTTTACTCATGTCTAATTTGATGTCGATCAACCCCTTCTTGCCTTTAGTCTTCCTTTTCATGGAATGAAAGGCTTCAAAAGCGAGAAGGGCGTTGTTGGTGATGAGACGTCCCGGGACAAAAGCACTTTGATTGGGGGATATAATCTTATCCAGGAACTCCTTCAACCTATTAGCGAGAATTTTACTAATAATTTTATACAGGGTATTACAAAGACTAATGGGGCGGTAATCTGAGACATCCTCTGGATTTTTACATTTTGGAATAAGAACAATGTTAGTCTTGTTGATGGTTTCCAACTTTCTATCACCCTTCCACCACTCCTTCACAAAAAGTGTGCAGTCATCGCCGACGATCTCCCAGTATTCTTGGAAAAAGCCCGCGTGGAAACCGTCAGGCCCAGGAGCTTTGGTTGGATGCATATCTGAAAGAGCCTCCCAAACCTCATCTTTCGTGGGGCATTTATAGAGGTGGGCATTCATGTCCTCATTGACAATCCGTTTGACGCAATTCATCATGTCCATGTCCTCACCCGGCTCCTGGGTGGTAAAAAGATCTTTAAAGTAGTTGATAATAATGTTCTCAAAATCATCTTCAGTAGTTTTCATGTCCCCTTGTTCATTCTTTAGCCCCCTTATCTGGTTCCTCTTCCTTCTTTGGTTTGCCTTTTTATGGAAATAGCTAGTGTTGTGATCCCCATCTCTCATCTCATTTGCTTTAGCACGAATGTACCAAAAGCTTTCGTACTGGCTTTAAAGGGAAATAACTACAGCCCCAAGCTTAGTACACCATTTCAGATTTTCATCCGTCATTTCCTTTCTTTGGTATTTGGTAAGCTCCTCTTCTTCTCTCTTTAGATCTTTTCTGAGATTTCCAAAGTTCTTTTGCGCCCAGGTATTGAGGTTCTTTGCACACGTGTTTAGCTTTTCAACCAGCCCCACACTGCTTCCCCTCCATCCTTCAGCAATAATGTTCTTGCACTCCTTTTCTTTGGGTATAAGATGGATGAGGAAAGAAGGGGGGATCACTTCATAGAGAGCCTTCACCCTACCATCAAGCCCCATGTGATGGCAAGTAAACCTAAAACCTTCACTGAAGCTTACAACACTGCTTTAGACATGGAGGAAACAGTGATGCCAGTTCAGTATCCACCCAGGGGAAATTTAGGTTTCACTGAAGGAACCCAAGGCCAGAAGAACAACCACAAGAAAGGTCAAGGGCGTAATCATGCCAAAGGAAAACATGGAGGAAAAGGAAAACCCCATCAAGAGAACAACTGACTGCAATGCCGCAGCTGTGGAAAGGGGCATGCCAGTGAGTGCCGCTACAAGAAGAAGACATGCTTTCAGTGCCATCAAGAAGGACACCTACAATCTGTTTTCCCTCTGCCAGATCCAAGAGGACCATGACCGGTAGCAGCCCCACCTATAGCTGCATCCCCACTTGCTGGAGAGAGAAGACAAGCTCGGGTGTTTGTCATTGACAATGAGGAGGCTCAAGCAAATGCTAATCGGTTGATCGAGGGTAATAACCCATAGAGTTTCCTTTTATGTTTTAAGATAAGCATATAATGGTCTCATGTATGGTGAAAAGAAAACAATGTAGGCATGCTTGAAGTCATGGGACACAATGTAAAAGCTTTGTTTCACTCTGGATCTACTAATACTTTCATTTTGACAAATCTCGCAACTATTCTTTGTTTGGATATCAAGGATTTAGGGTATGTCTTAGATGTTACAACCCTGAGTGGTCGGATCTTTACATCTCTTTTGAAAACTCCAGTGATACTTGTAAAATATCAAGATCATGAGTTTCCTACAAACTTTATCCTTCTTGATATGAATGACTTTGATGTGATCATTAGTATGGACTGGCTTTATACTTATAGGGACAATATTGACTGTAGCGAGAAGAAAGTGATCATTAAGAAATGAGGTCACCCACC
Source organism: Alisma plantago-aquatica (assembly GCA_963693085.1). NCBI lineage: Eukaryota > Viridiplantae > Streptophyta > Magnoliopsida > Alismatales > Alismataceae > Alisma > Alisma plantago-aquatica. The sequence goes on along the minus strand of OY856409.1, from coordinate 498,396,150 downwards.
TTTCATCATTAGGGGTAGGAAAGATGCCACCACCATCTTGTATGTGTCATCTTTGAAAGAAGAGCGGATGATGAGTAAAGGGTGTCGAGCTTTCCTGGCAGTAGTCACCGAGCCAGAACCCAGGGTGCAACCTTTATAAGAAATAGAGGTAGTTAGGAGCTATGCAGATGTTTTTCCAAATGATCTACGTGGGATTCCTCCCAAGATAGAGGCAGATTTTTCCATAGAGCTAGCTCCCGGGACAAGCCCTATTTCACAAGCACCTTATAGGATGGCCCCTGCGGAATTGCTCGAGTTGAAGAAACAACTACAGGAATTTCTAGAAAAGGGTTTTATCCACCCTAGCACATCACCATGGGGAGCACCAATTCTTTTTGTAAAGAAAAAGGATGGTTCTCTCTGAATGTGCATAGACTACCGGATGATCAACCAGGATACCATTAAGAACAAGTATCCTTAACCCCAAATCGATGACTTGTTTGACCAGTTGAAGTCTGCACGAATCTTTTGCAAGATTGACTTAAGATCAGGTTACCACCAGTTGAGAGTCAAGAATGAAAACATCCCAAAAATATCTTTTAGAACACGTTATGGCCACTATGAGTTTGTGGTTATGCCTTTTGGGTTGTCCAATGCACCCAGTGTTTTCATGAACCTTATGAATAGTGTGTTTCAACCCTTCCTTGACTCATTTGTCATAGTGTTCATAGATGACATACTGGTTTATTCAGATGACTTAGATCAACACTGAGACCACCTGAGTAAAGTCCTTGATATCTTGAGAAAGCATAAGTTTTATGGAAAATTCTCCAAATGTGAGTTTTGGATAGACCGAGTCATGTTCCTTGGACACATCATCTCAGGAGAAATGATCGCCATAGATCCAACAAAAGTGTCGGCAGTTCGAGATTGGCCTACACCGAAGAATCCTCAGAAATTCACAGTTTCTTAGGGTTGGTTGGGTACTATCGATGCTTCATCAAGGATTTTTCAAAGACCTCCTTGGCTTTGACCATGTTAGCTCAGAAGGATGTGAATTTTGTGTGGTCCAATGTGTGTGAGGATCGTTTCCAGGAACTGACGGAGAAGCTGACCACTGCCCCAGTTTTGACTCTACCATCAGGCAATGAGGGTTTCATGATTTTCACCGATGCATCGAAGATGGGACTTGGCTGTGTGTTGGAACAGAATCGGCATGTGGTTGCATATGCCTCCCGACAACTCAAGCCCAACGAGGTGAATTACCTGATGCATGACTTAGAGCTAGCTGCTATCATCCATGCATTAAAGATTTGGCCGCATTACCTGTATGGTGCTACTTTCGAGATCCTCACTGACCATAAGAGCCTGAAATACCTTCTGACACAGAAAGACTTAAATCTACAACAACGACGATGAATGGAGTACATGAAGGATTATGACTTCACCATCGCTTATCATCCAGGAAAGGAAAATGTCATAGCAGATGCTTTGAGTCAGAAACAACTCAGGTGTGTAGCTATTTTATCCAGTCAGTGGAAGAGTTTAGAAGAGCTGGTAGAGTGGTCTCCCCAACCGTTAGGTGATCGAGTTCAATTGGCCAACATCCAGGTACAATCAGAATTGTTGGGTGAGATTGTAGAAGCATAGTTGGCCAGTGGGGAACTTGACAAGATGAAGGGCTTGATGAAGAAGCCACAAACCCGTCTTTCATTGAGAATAGATAGAGGGATCAGATTCGAGAATCGTATATGGGTTCCTAATGACTCACCGTTGAAGGAACGTATCCTACGAGAGGCTCATGGTTCTAAGTACATGGTGCACCCGGGAACTACCTAGATGTTTAAGGACATGTAGAGGTTTTTTGGTGGCTAGGAATGAAGAGAGATATTGCGGAATATGTGGCCAGCTGTATTACCAAATGGTGAAGGCTAAACACCAATGACCCGATGGACTTTTACAGTCTATAGAGATTTCCGAATGGAAATGGGAGCAGATCACCATGGATTTTGTGGTGGGTCTACCTTGAACTAAGAAAGGTCATGATTCTATATGGGTTGTGGTAGATCACCTTACCAAGTCAGCACACTTCCTTGCACTAAAGACCACTGCCAAGGTGTTAGAGTTAGCTGAGCTATATATCAGAGAGATTGTGCATTTACATGGTGTACCCAGTTCCATCATCCTGGATAGAGACCCAAAGTTTACTTCCAAGCTGTGGAAGCAAGTTCAAGAGGAACTTGGTACAAGGTTAAAGTTCAGTACCTCATATCACCCCCAGATAGATGGTCAGTCAAAAAGGACAATCCAGACCTTAGAAGATCTGTTGAGAGCTTGTGTGCTCGATTGGGGTGGATCATGGGAGCAATATTTACCATTAGCCGAGTTTGCCTACAACAATAGTTATCAAGCCAATATTAGAATGCCTTCGTATGTATCTCTATATGGGAGACTGTGTCAGTCACCACTTCACTGGGATGATGTTGGTGAAAGGACCATGTTGAGGTCAGATGAACTCCAAGTGTATGCTGATAAAGTCGCTTTGATCAGGAAAAGGCTAAAGAGAGCCCAGATTCAACAAAAGTCGTATGCTGATGCGAGACGGGATGATGTGCATTTCACTGTGGGAGAACATGTTTCTGAAATTCCGACCGCTCTGAGCTATAGCCAAGAACAGAGGAAAGTTGAGTCCCCGATACGTTGGTCAATTGAGGTGTTAGAATGGATTGGTGAAGTTGCATATCATTTGACATTACCCCTTCAATATAGTATGATGCATGATGTGTTTCATGTGTCCAATCTTAAGCGATATGTGCAAGATCCGATCCATGTGATGAGCATTGAACCCATTGAGCTTTAAGGGAAGCTAACTTATCCTGAGTTACCTTTGTGGATTCTAGATACCAAGGTGAAAGAGCTCAGAAATAAGAATATAGAGATGGTAAAAGTTCTTTGGAAGCACCATGGAGAGGATGAAGTCATATGGGAGCTGAAGACAGACATGGAAAAATCATATCCTAATTTGTTTGTATGATTGTTAAATTTTAAGGGCAAAATTCCTATAAGGAGGGGAGGATTTTATAACCCCATTTCTCAAAACCATGTAATGAAATTTGTAAATAGCCTTTTAAAAGATAAATGGAATCAATGGTTGATTTAATGATTTTATTTAAATGATTTTTGTGCATAATAGCCATGTTTGTTTTCTTAATGGGCTTTATTGGCTATTGAGCCCAATTGAGAGAAAAAAAGAAAGGAATTCAATTAGATAAAGGAATACATAAGAAAATAAATAAAATAAGAATAAAAGGCTAAGGAAGATTTCCCAAGATGGAATTTCTAAATATTAAGGTTCCTTGAGGTTCAAGGAACACAGGATAATAATATAATGGCAAGGGAAAGAGAAATATGTGGAATATATAAACAATTAAGTATTAACTTGCAACCAAAGAAAAGGACCCATTTTCTTTAGATAATGATCTCAATTTTGGTATGATGAGAGATTAAATCATAAACGAGGTTCCCTTAAAATTTGAGAAAAAAAGGAGTTATGATTTGGGAGTTATGGCTATTTCAATTTATCCTCAAAATTGGATTTATATTGGAATTAGGAAATCTTTTTCTTTAATTGGTTCAGTGTGAGGAACGAGGGCCGTTGGATCTTGATCCAACATGCACCACTCATCGTCGAAGTCCCAGTAGAGCTCAGACTCTAGATGGGTATAGGGGGACTTTCCCCTTTGACTTTCTCGCAATCCAGTGCATGTGCACTCCTAGAAATCCTTCCATTGGGTCCGGGGGAGGGAGATAAACCTTCTCAACCCTAAGTTGGCTAGCTGTTATCGTGTCTTGAGGAAATGCTCGATTGGGTCGAGATCTAGGGTGGCGGCAGGGTTGAAGGAACCCTAAAGAAGCCCCCACACACTATAAATAGGTCCTCTCTCGAGTCCTCACACCCTCACGATCACTGTCGGCTACTAACCAAGTCCCATCACCCTATCTCACTCTCAATTTCTCCCACTCCGGAGAGCGCTCTGCCTCGGCACCACCGCAGGTTGAGAAAATAGGAAAGAAGAAGATGAGGAGCAGCAACCCTCAGATTAGGGTCCATCGTGGACTTGAGGGAGATCCAACAGATCGGCGTTGGGGGCAGCACGCACAACTGAGGTAGTGGAGCCGATCGACGCAGAGCATCAGATCTGATCAGCGGACCAGCGACACATCGATCAAACAACCATCAAAATTCGGTAATTAGCTATCTCTGCTCGAATAATCCAGAAAAGGCTTTTCCCTTGTGAAATTCATAGAAATAGCTAGGAATCTCCAATGAGAAAACTTTATATATGAAAGTTGCTTAGAAAAATACGAGGAACAATATAAAAATGGTTTGGTAACCTAGTTTTGTCTCGTTTTGCAAAAGTTTATTAATTTGATAGAAAAAGGTTTTAAAAGGTAATTAGAAACCCTAATTGAATATAAACGATGAATCTTTGTGGTTTGATAGGTTAATTTTAAGAGTATTAACCTGTTGTATATTAACATAGAGTTTTCATCCGTTTTGCATGAAAAGTTGAATAATCTAGGGTTTTAATCTATAAATGAATGATAATACATATAGAAACCCTAATTTAGGGTGAAAAAGGGGAAAAACCATGTTTATGTCGGATTAAGGAAATAAGGTACTAAATAAGGATCCTAAGTCTGTTAGGAGAATTAAATGAGAAATTTAAAGGTTTTATGTAGTTTTGTTGAATTAGGGTTCATAATACTAAAAGTGGAGTCTAAACCCTAATTTCAAAGGAAACCCTAAAATTGGAATAGAAATCCTAAGGAATAAGATGAAATTGGATAACTTTTGATGAAAGGAAGTTTGTATGTTTATTTCAGGATTTATGTGCATATTTTCTTGCCTGATTGGGTTTTCTCTACCTAGTTGATTCTGTCTCCAAAACTATAATTACATGTATGTGGTTACACTTATGAATAATCACTTTAGTTTCATGGTGATTCTCGAACGTTTTATCGGTTGCCTACAAATAATTTCTTGGATGACTTTTATTTCATGCAACTATAAAGTGACTATGATTATCACTATAAATATGTATATATAACTGGCTTAGATCTGGGTCCTTTTCTGTGGCTTTGCAAATGCTAAAAAGGGTAACTTAGAGCAAGGTCTACGCTATCATGAGTTAGAAATTGGGCTACCCATGTGTAGTGCCATGAGACTCTTTAGCACACCATGAGTTAAGGAGTGGGCTACCTACGGGTAGTGCCATGTGACTCAACCCTAGAAACTAATTCACCTGTTAGGTAGGATCATGAGGGGTTTAATGGGGATATACCATAAGGAGGGTAGCATCCAGGTCCACTACAGGGACAACGTAGAAGATAGGGTGTGTATGGATCGAGCAGTTATATTCAAAACGTAAAGTTGTTTGTTAAACTGTAATTGACTGCAATATGTTGTTATTAATTACACGATTATTGTTTCCCCCACATACCAACTTTATGTTGACCGATGTTTTGTTTATCAGCATTTTAGGTACAAAACCAAAAGGACAAACAATAAATTGGCATATTGTGAATACATGAATTAAAGTGCAATGAGGATTAGTTAGAATAGAATTCATACGTGGATAGAAGTTTAGAAATCCAAGTTTTTAAAAGGGATGCAAAATTTTATTTTGTCACATCCTTTCAGTATAGTCTAGTAGAATTTGATAAATATTATTGATTATTTGTCGAACCTTTGATATGGAAAATTGGGATAATGACACTAACCTCCTGGTTTCCCTTAATTGGGGGTCACTGGAAGGCAGGGTCATTACACATAGAGCTTGTAAGGAAACATAAAATCGATGTAACACCTAGTTACCTAATGTTGGGATGTTACGTACTCACCCTCTCTTCCCTCTTATTGTGATTTTGGGGACAAAATCCTCTTTAAGGGGTGGAGTGTTGTAACAGAATGAATTCAGGGTCTTTCCTGCAATTTACCCATTATCCTGCTTTTATTTTCTTTCTTGTCCTTTTGGGCCTTTTTCATAAATTTCCTATCCTTTTGAGTCTTCTTTGGCCTCAATATTGAAATTGAGCCTTTCTTGAGGATGTAATTCACAATCTACCCACATTTATGATAATATAGGGGGTTTTGTACAAATAACCCACCTAATGTGATATTTGAGGACTAATTATGCAATATGGGTATTAATGATAGATAATTAATGGATAATGCTAATTTGGAGCTTTTTATATCTCTTTGATAAGATATGAGTAATTATGTGTATTTGAATTAGTTATGAGTGTAATGAACCCCTTTTATTTTTTCTCTCTCCTTATGTGTGAATAAAATTATGAAATGTAATTCATAGAGTCGATAAAGCCTCTTGGTTGGCCTATCTCTAAAATACAACAAGAAAAAATTATCATAATACCTCTTCACATTACTTTACTCAATTTATACACTTATATATATGTTAATGGGAAATAAATTTATTATGGGACTTATATTAGGTAAAATGAAAAATTATATGTATAGCATCGTTCTAGGTGTTTTCCTAAACCTATGGTTAAAATTTGAGGTCATTTGGACTTTGTTTGACCATTAAAATATATTTTACAAGTTTCAATAAAGTGTGACTATAGAATATCAATCGAATTTCATTTATGTCATTTTGTCCTTTGATTTCCTTGTCACGTGCCCCCAATCGCCATATGATCTCGATACAATGGCTACGAGCTCGTCTCCTACCTCTAGCCGCTAGGCAGCCTAGGACTCCTCAGTTCCGCGACCCGATCTCCCTCTCCTCTTCACCATTTCACGAGATTTTTTTTGTGTCGAGTTCGTCTTCTCGAGTTGCACATTTTGAGCTGCCACTCATCACCTCCCATGCACCAAAGCTAAATCGGCCATTCGAACTCTTCTCCTCCTCTCTGACATTGTGCACAGAGGGATCCATGGTCCTCCCCACATCTATAAAAGTACACCTAGAGCTTCGTCAGCCCCAGCACGTACCTCCTCTTCTCACAATTTGCCTGGAGATTCCTCGCTTAACCCCGATATCACCACCTTCCTCCCTAACTTGTGGCCCTTTGCCTGGCAACTCGGTGATAGCAGCTCCCCAAAAAAGTAAACCGGTGAGTTCCTCTCATCTTGGGCTTCATTTCGAGTACCTATACGTCCGATTTGGTCAAGAAATGAGGAAATGCCCAATCGGGCAAGCTTCTCCTCCACGGCCATAGCTCGCGTGAGAGGTAGAAGAAGACTCATGGTGTTTTATGGTTTTGCCCCCGCGCGCCCATTCCTTTCTTCTATAATGCAAGGGCCATTTCGGTCATCTTCTCCCTTGCTAGCTATGAGGCCTACGTAGCATTTTCTATTTTTCTTATTGGTCCAAATCGTTTAATTCGTAGAAAATCAATGCTCTGTGAAAAATGCAAATAAATACTCGTTGGAAAGCTAATTTCAAGTAGAATCTGATTTTGAGGTTTTTGAGTCCTAATTCTACTTCCTTTTTCAAATTTTGCTTTGAATGCCATTTTGAGCATGTTAAGTGTTCTAAAATGATAAATAATGCATTTTAACTCCAAATTGAGAAATAAAATATGTCTTCCTAATTAGTGAAACCTAAGTGAGTTTTGGTTCTAGTTTTGAGGTTTAAATAGAAGGTTTCCAAAGAAGGTCCAAAATAGGTATCTTTCTTTATACCTTATGCTTTAATAAATACTAATATATGTGAAATGTTTGTAATTAGGGATAATGATCATGGATACTATCTAATTGGTGATAATGATGGTTATGTGAATCTTCAATAAGGTATGTGACCCCTATTTAAGTATGTGAACCCTATGTATGTGAGACCTATTGATATATGTGCACCCGAATTTGTGTAAGAATGTGCAATTAACCTAATCTTTAGTTGGGCTCTTATCCAACCCTACCTTACTAATATGCTAGCCTTGATATCCTTCTAAATAACTTTGTTTGGCTCTTTACTATTTGATGCATCTATTGCCATTATGGCTCATCTATTTGAATTATGTGAATCTTGTTATTGCCTATGTTGGATCATCTATTTGAAATGCTTGGATATTGTTGTTGCCTATGTTGGCCCATTTATTGAGATTATTTATTGGGTTTTATTCCCATTTGCTATGATGCAACTTTATTTATAATTTTTCACTACTGCCAAGTGAATTTATTAAGCATGATGTATTTTTGGCCAAATGAAAATGTAGTGTACATGAGTACAAACCACCCATAGGGAACTGAGGTTTTAGTCCTCCTGCCAGGCACTGGGGGTTTAGTCCCCCTGCCACATTATATAGGCACTAGGGTTTTAGTCCCCCTTCTACTTTATATATATTTGAGGTTTGGGATGTGAATTTCCCCTCTCCTCTTGGTGTACGTCTGGTAGGTGCCTCACACTTCATTGGTATGATTGTTGTGTCATAATATCATTCATGCTATGTGATTTGTTGTTAATTAAACTATGGCAGTTCTCTATTACTTATTTGATTATTTGTCTCATGCTCTTGAAACCCCTTAATATTGTGAATCATTTTATTATGCAATGTTGTATCTTTTTATGTGTCCTTATTCCTCTTGATTAACACATACTTTTATCTCTCTCTTGCTGGGTGATCCCAACCACCCAGGTATAGGATCAGAATTGCGCATCAAAAGCATGGTGAACAACCTAAGGCTAAGAGAAAGGAGTTTAATCTTCTAGCTTAGCTATAGCTACCTATATGTTAAGTTGTTTTTGTTTGGAGACAATATTGATTTGGTTTTAGTCTCCCTCTATCTAGATCATGTTGTTTGTATAAAGTTGTACTCCCTTTTGGGAAATTTTGGAAAGTGCTCTATTTACAATTGAATATAGTCAAGGTTTAAATTCCGCTGCTTCACATTGGTGTTTTTGTTTACTATGAGTTTTTAGTAGAGACTATGTCTTTACAGCATGGTATCAGAGCATCAAGGTAGTCAGAGTCTTTAATAATTCAATTTGTCTCCTAGTTAGAAACCCTTACCTTATGTAGTTTCCCTTTAGCAAGCTTTTCACCTTAGAGTGACCAATGATGAAAGATTGATCCAGGGTCATAATAATTTCGTATTCGAAATATAATTTGATCAACTTTTTGGTGATTAGTCTATTAGGTTGCTACTAGAGCATAAGTTGAAAGAAAAGGTGTCTAGAAAGGGTCAGGGTCTGGGGGCTGGCAATATTTTCCTCCGCACCACTAGCTTGGCTTACGAGGACTCCCAGATCCATATGACACCGGCCTAGCCTGAGCTGATACTGACTGTCCCAAAATAGCATACCTTTAGGCAATGAACCTCATTGGTATGTATACTTATGAACCTATTATATGATGTTTTGGTTATCCATGTAGAATCACCTTATGATCCATGATTTACTTATAGGAGCCTTAGAATTCCATGTTCGGGGATATCCTACCCTATATTAGAATTTGAAGTTGGATAGTAGTGATTAGCTAAACAATTAAGTGTTGAATCCTATGGCTTAATTAGAGTTTCTCTTTTACCCCTAGTTTATGTTGACTTGGTAGGTCAAGATTTTAAGGAACACTGGTGGTAATGGTAATACCTTATTAGATTTTGGAGTTGCTGATTTCGAGGACAAAATCCTCTTTACAGGGGTGGAGTCCCACAACGCATTGAAATCTTGTTACTCTATTTTGGAAACCCTAACTCCATAGACTTGGGATTAGTGAGCTTATATATGTTTAGTGTTGAGCAAACAAGTTATGATTATAATTCATCTTGTTTGTTTATACATAAATGATTATATGTACAATAAGTCATCTAAGGGATAGTTCATATGCTTCAACCATAATATATTCTTGATGCGCATAATAGTAAGTTACTCATCACTAATTGTGGATACACATAATGTTGACCATGTCACCCTAATAGTATGGTTAGTAATATTAAGGGATTAGTGCATGTTAGGAATGCATAGCATGTAATGGTCATGTTGACCTAAACCCTAATATGTAATCATCTAGCTTTAGCAATACATACACGCATATCCTTTATGCCTTCATGATACATTAGTGACTTAGGTGTCATCCTCAAATAATATACGTTGGTATATATATAGATGATTTTTAATCACCAAATCATAATTGTGATCAAGTTATCAATATATATGTACGGCATATCACCATGTTCCCTAATATACATCTCCTCAATCACCTTATCATGATTTAATATGTGAATCAATTCATTAATGTTTAATGTGTTTCATATTGTCCACTAAAATGCATGTAATGACGCAAACATGATTATGAGTAATTGGATTCACATGGTCTTACACTAAGGCCTAATGTGATGTTATGGAGTGTAATAGGAGAAAATGATTAATGATGTCATTAACATAAGTGTGAAAGATGATGTGGCTATATGAGATAACTTATGTGACATAATTTGGTATTATTATAGGCTTAATAACTTGTTGGATAATATTATCCTTTTCTTGCATGATAATCTATGATAATTCCATATGATAGTCATATAAGGATAATGGGGAATGAATTCAAGTTATTAAGGTTTGTAACCTAATACATCAATAATGTTAGGATTACTTAGTAAATCCTAATTGTGCTTAAAACCCTTAATGGGATAAATAAGGGCAATACATATATGCATAATGTGGAGATCGAATCCTTGTTAAAACAATGTGAGAATAATATGGCACAAGTAATGGAATAAAAAAATGAAGCTTTTTCATGATGGAGATTATGCTTATAAGTCAAAGTGTTAATTATGCTCTGTTTTATAAAAGGTAATATGCATGGTGGAAACATTAGTGAGACATGACTTATGCATAGAGCTTGTGAGGAAACACATACTTGATGTAACACCTAGTTACCTAATGTTGGGATGTTACATACTCACCCACTCGTCCCTCTTGTTGTTATTTCAGGGATGAAATCCTCTTTAAGGGGTGGAGTGCTGTAACAGACTAAATTCCAGGGTCTTTCCTACAATTTACCCATTATCCTTCTTTTATTTTCTTTCTTTTCCTTTTGGTCCTTTTTCATAAATTTCCCATCCTTTGGAGTCTTCTTTGGCCTCAATATTGAAATTGAGCCTTTCTTGAGGATGTAATTCACAATCTACCCACATTTATAATAATATAGGGGTTTTTGCACAAATAACCCACCTAATGTGATATTTGAGGACTAATTATGCAATATGGGCATTAATGATAGATAATTAATGGATAATGCTAATTTGGAGCTTTTTATATCTCTTTGATAAGATATGAATAATTATGTGTATTTGAATTAGTTATGAGTGTAATGAACCCCTTTATTTTTCTCTCTCCTTATGAGTGAATAAAATTATGAAATGTAATTCATAGAGTGGGGAAATCCTCTTGGTTGGCCTATCTTGAAAATACAATAAGAAAAAAATTATCATAATGCCTCTTCACATTAATTTACTCAATTTATACACTAATATATATGTTAATGGGAAATAAATTTATTAGGGGCCTTATATTGGGTAAAATGAAATATTAAATACATAGCATCGTTCTAGGTGTTGTCATAAACCTATGGTAAATATTTGAGGTCATTTGGACTTTGTTTGACCATTCAAATGGATTTTACACGTTTCAATAAAGTGTGACTATAGAATATCAATCAAATTTCATTTATGTCATTTTGTCCTTTGATTTCCTTGTCAAGCACCCCTGATCACCGTACAATCATGATCCAATGTCTAGGAACTCATCTCCTACCTCTAGTTGCTGGGCAGCCTAGGACTCCTCGGTTCCACGACCCATTTTCCCTCTCCTCTTCACCATTTCACGAGATTTTTCTTGTGTCGAGTTCGTCTTCTCGAGCCGCATGTTTTGAGCTGCCACTCATTGCCTCCCGTGCATCAAAGCCGAATCGGCCATTTGAACCCTTCTCCTCCTCTCTGCCGTTGTGCATAGAGGGAGCCATGGTCCTCCTCACTGTTGACTCAAGGTCAATTATGTCAATGTGTCAATTATGTCAATGTTGACTCGCGTTTAAATTGACTAAACCTGTGTTTTGATGATGACTAACCATTCAACATATTTGTGTCTAATTCCTCTACTTGAGTGATTTCAAATTAGGTATAGACACACTCCAAATGCCCTAACTTGCGCATATCAAATTGGAGAAAAGACAAGTCAAAGTCAATACAAGTGCACATTTTTGTAATATGATGTAAATCCATTAGAATCATGTTGTAAATCACTTGTAATGATTGTATGACTTGTAATTAATCTTGGAAAAAATTAGGAGCACTTTAATCGAATGTTTAAGCACTCAAAATCCGTTTTCCAAAATTCACATCAGGATGTTCATCGGTCGAGTTGTCAATACACATAACTCAATCGATCCTGATTGGATCTTGAAAATGACTTTTGATCGGTTGAGTTTACACTTCACAGAACTCGACCAATGGAGTACCTAACCAATTCAATTTTCATTGGTTGGTTGAGTTTCCCTAGGACAAAATCGATCGATGGTTTGAATATCGACTTTGTCTTTTATTCTATCAGTCGAGTTACCCTTATAGAAACTCGATCGATTGCACTGTACGGAAAAGTGCAGAAAAGTGCTTCTAGCCATTGTGGAGTTGCAACAAGTGAAAATATATCCATTGCAAGCCACAAAATGGCTAGTTTTCGTTATCAAGTATTCCCAAAGGCTAAGAGGCATCCCCAACTATAAATAGGACCCCTTGGGCTTCATTCCAAGGTTGAGAATTCAATGCAAAACTCTATGTGAGGTTCCTATTCCATAGTTGAGTGCTTCCTACAACCTCCTCTCTCTCTCTCTAAGCTTAATCACTTGCTACATTCGTTACAGTGAGTAGGAAATCTATAACAGAGCTCGTCCTACATGTATATCTTGTGAGGCTCTCACTTCCACCACCTCCCTATCTCTCTTTTCAACCATGAAGATGAAGGTTCTCTCTCTTGGCTAAGAGAGGTGAAGAAGAACAAGGGAAGGTGTCCCTTGGTGAAGATCAAGTCTGAAGACTTGGAGCTAGAGTGGGTAAGCCCTTGGTGAAGGTAGAAGACTCCTTGCTTAAGTGGGTAAGTCCTTGGTGGAAGCTTCTCCGAGTGAAGGTGAAGTCAAAGGAGGAAGATCTAAGAAGAGTGGGTAATCCCTACAAGGCTGAAGACTAGTGTAAGAGTAGGTAAGTCCTTGGAAGAAGGCGGAAGACTCCTTGCAAAGTGGGTAAGTCCTTGGTAAGGTTGAAGACTCTTTGTATTGGATAGGTAAGTCCTTTGGTGGTAATGTATTGTATCTCTCATAATAAATATAATGAAGGTGCAAGGTTAAGAAATCCTAGTGGTTGACCTCACTAGGTAGTGGACTTACTCACTTCTAGTTTGAAGTGTGGAACCACTCTAAACAACTTGTCAATTGGTGTATGTTCAATCTCTCTCTCCCCGCACAGTTTCTAGCTTACTTCCTCTCAGGTCCAGAAGTAGATATCTCTATCTCTATCATCTTCCTGAGATCCTCTATAAAGAGGTTATTTCCCTTTCCTACTTACCCCTCTCCATATCTTGAGTGATGAAGACTTGGACCTAAGCTTGGCTTCATAACGACCGATGGAGTAAAAGACAAAGCCGATATTCAGACCATCGGTTGAGTTTGTCCTGGGGAAACTAGACCAACCAATGAAAATCAAATTGGTCAGGTACTCCATCGGTCGAGTTCTGTGAAGTGTAAACTTGACCGATCAAAAGTCATTTTCAAGATCCAATCAGGATCGGTCGAGTTCTGTGTATTGACAACTCGACCGATGAACAACCTAATGTGAATTTTGGAAAATGGTTTTTGAGTGCTTAAACATTCGATCTAAGTGCTCCTGATTTTTTCCAAGCTTAATTACATGTCATATAATCATTATAAGTGATTTACAACATGATTCTAATGGATTTACATCATATTACAAAAATGTGCACTTGTATTGACTTTGACTTGTCTTTTCTCCAATTTGATATGTGCAAGTTAGGGCATTTGGAGTGTGTCTATATCTAATCTAAAATCACTCAAGTAGAGACATTAGACACAAATATGTGGAATGGTTAGTCATCATCAAAACATGGGTTTACTCAATTTAGACGCGAGTCAACATTGACCTAATTGACCTTGAGTCAACATTCTCCCCCTTTTTGAAGATGACAAACCATTCCATAAATGTATTGAAAGCATTTAAGTAAAGTCCATAGCTTCAATTTGAGCCTTCATTTCAGCCTTCTTCATTCTCTTTAGCTCTTTCTTCTCTTGTCTTTCAACTTCTTCTCTTTTGTTAAGTGTGACTTCATGTGCTTGTAGATTTCTAATGATCTCTTCAATAGGCACATCCTTAAGAGACATTGCTTCTTCAATGGAAGTCACCTTGGGTTCCCACCTCTTGGGGAGAGTTCTAAGGATCTTTGAGTTGATCTCTCCACTAGACATAGGATGTCCTAGAATAGCAAGATCATTCACAATGGTGTTGATCCTTGAGTACATGTTGGCTATCCTCTCCTCCTTTCCCATCTTGAAGTTCTGAAGAAGCCCTTTGAGCATGTAGACTTTTCTTTCCTTCACTTGATCTGTCCCCTCATATGTGATGCATAGATTTCTCCATACCTCATAGGCCGTCTCACAATAAGAAATCCGGTTGAACTCAGTGGAGGTCATGATAACATAGAGGATGTGCATGGCTCTAGCATTCAAGGTTGCTTTCTTCAAGGTAGCATAATCCCATTCTTCAATCTTTGTCTTTGGTAGCTTGTATGGGCTGTTTACCATTTGCCACATATCAAGACTTGATCCTTGGATGTAGAATTGAAGCCTTCTTTTGCAATAGAGAAAATTTCTCCCATCAAAGATTGGTAGGCTAATCAAGTATCTCCCTCCTTGGTAGTCACCCATCTTCTCCTACTTGTTAAAGTATGCTTGGAGAAGCCCGCTCTGATACCAATTGTTGGATCCTAGATGGGTCATTAGATGCTCTAGAGGGGGGGGTGAATAGAGCTGAATGCACTTAAACAAAATTCATTAGACATTCAAGATATATCACAAAATAAGGTTGCTAAATAGGAAATTTGTGTGCAACTTAAACATGCATAGCTCTTGGGTGCTTTCCTAAAAGAACAACAAGTAGAATAGCATACATCTTGTATGGGCAAGAGTTTTATGGACTGATGGTTCACTTTAAAGATATGATCTTTGATGGAAATGCCTATGTCTCACTAACTATACTTGATTGTTAAAGAAACAAATGTGTGTGACAGATGTAATGAATGACATGATAACTCAAACTTAAATGCCTACAACATAGTCATCTATAGTGCATAAATGAGAATTACATTTCTAGAAATCCATATGATGATTATCTAGACTCTTTTGGTTGGTTAACCAATAGAGACATGCTAATCTCATTCATTATGCAATATGACAAAGGTTCTTCACTAGATGTAGTGGGAGGATGATTATTCTATTAAGGATTATACATATTGATGTATATAGACCTTTTAGAATAAATGCTATAGGTAATCACTAGTACTTCAATGTATTTACTAATGACCTCAGTAGATATGATAGTTTGTATTTAATAAAATACAAATATGAATTTCTTGAAGTGTTCAAGGAGATCCTAAATGAAGTACATAAAAAACTTGGTATAAGTATTAAATTTTGATATGATCGATACGGAAAGACTTTGAACCAAGAGTTTGAGAACCTTCTGGAAGATCATGATAATGTATCATGATGGACTCCATCTGAAACAAAATGATAGTGTATCATGAGAAGTCTATTAGAAAGAAGGAATCACACCTTGATAAGTTAGAGTGTGATTACTAGCTAAAACTTCAAATTTCCTTTTAGGCACATGCTTAACACTGGGAATAATGAGAATCACAAAATGTTGTGGAATCTCAAAGTTCCTTAAGTAACACACAAAACTCATGGTTCTGGTAAAACATGCCTAGATCTTGAATGATATATGATATCTTATGGACAAGAAGACAGTGAGTTGATCATATGATGAGTCAATAGTCTACCTAGAAGCTAATGAAAACAAAAAATTGAGATATGGCTTGAAGCCATGAAATCCAAGATGGACTCTAGGTACATCAACAAAGTATGACCTTGGTTGATCCACCTAAAGGGGTAAAACCCATAGGGTACTTTTGGGTCTTCTAGAAGAAGACTGACATGGAGGGTGATTTGGTTGCAAAGCATTTCTAACAAGTTCAAAGTGTTGAACATGATGAAATCTTTTCAACAGTTACTAAGGATAAATCCATCAGGATAATGCTTTCCATTGTAGCTTAACATGACTATGAGATTTGGCATATGGATGTTAAAACTACATTCCTTAAATGGAATATTATGCAGAATGTGTATGTGACACAACCTAAAGGTTTTATAAATCCAAATAATGCAAATAAAGTCTATAAAGCTGCATTGATCAATCTTTGGATTGAAGCAAGCACCTCAGAACTGTATCTTCAATTTGATAATATAGTCAAAGAGTTTGACTTGAGTCAAAATGAAGATGTAATGTGTGATTACAAAACATTAGCAGGAGCATATGTATATTCTACATATTGATGGGGGAATAACATCCTTATACTACAAAACCTGGCAATGAAGTGCATTCTAAAAGGTTTTTAGATAAGCATCCTATGTGATAGGAGTCAAGATCTATAGAGATAGATCAAGAGTGCTTCTTATCCAAGGAAAGAGAACATACTTTGGCTAGATGTTGAATTAGTTCATCATGGTGAGAGAAAACCTATCCATGTTCCATGGAGTTAGTCTCTCAGGAGCCAAGTGTCCCAATTCTTATGAAGAATAAGGAACACATGGATAGATGCCATATGCAATTGTAATTGGATCTATCACATATGAGCTCATCTCGTTATCTTATATGTATTAGACATGACAAGAAAATATGAACTAATTATCTTGTATGTGTTGGACATGACAAGAATATACAAACTCATCATCTTGTATGTATTGGACATGATAAGAAGATATGAAATCATCATATTGTATGACAATATGATATAAATATCTAGTTATCTCATATGTATTGGACATGACAAATGGATATCTGTCAAACTCTAGTAAGAGTTACTAGAATACCATGAAGGACATCTTTGTGTACTTATGAATACTAAAAGGGTTAGTTCTTTAGTTATGGTAATAAGGAAGAGTTGGGTGTAAAGAGTTACACCGATATTAGCTTCCGAAATGACAAAATTGTGTTTGACCTTAAAATAAGAATGTTAGTTGGAAATGTTCCAACATAAGACAATTGAATAATTCTATAAAAAGAAGCCCAATACCTTAGTGTTACAAACATTGTAAAGGATATTGTATGCATCTAGAAATTAATATGGATGAACTTGTGGGAGGTTCTGACCATTTATGACTCAGTCATAAATACTGTAACAACAATGGAGCTAATGGTTAGGCAAAGGAATTTTAGATAGCATACTACTACACTTCCATATCATACGAGTTGTCATACAGTGAGGGGATGTGAAACATGCAATATACTGATCTGAAGCAAATGTTGCTTACCCGCTATAAAAGCACTTGTACAGCAGAAACATGATGGACATATTAAGATCACTTGGAATATGGTTCATGGGTGATTGTCTCTAAGTGCAAGTGGGAGTCTGTTGGTATAGTATGCCCAGAGAGCCAATCATATGATGATTGCAATGAGGTATATGATACTTGATTTGATAATGATAAAGGTAATTCTGTCTATTATGTTTGTCTCACTCATGATATGATGACACATACATGATATATGTCTAAAGAATGATGTGAATAGATGACATGTCTTTAGGTTAAGGACCTGAACAATGAGACCGTCTGTATGATAAGAGTACATACATTCTTGTTAAGTCCCTAGTCAGATATTACTGTGGAAGTAAAATAGACAACAATAATACATAAGACTAGAGTGTTTGTTGACTTATGATAGAGTCTCATTAGTCATGATATATGATATCAAGTCAAGCACACAAATATATGTTAAAGAACAATATATCAGATAGACCCACCATGAGAGTGATACATGGATACCATCGAATGGTAGTCACAATCATCTCTCATAGTGATGGTGGTGATTGTGGTGCTTAGACCTGAAATCACTGCACTCGTCCCATGTCGTTGGGTGCACTTTGACATCATCAAACGTAGTCCTGAAACATGGGTTGTTATAACTGTGATGTTGGGTGACTTCGACACATGGGTACTTGACTGTGAGTGATAGATATGGGATTTGTCCCTCATACAAGGAGTATGATATCCAGGGCACCCTTGATAAGCGAGACTGAGAATTCTATGGCCATACTCATATGATTTAATATATGATATGTGAATTCACATGCATCTCAGGTAGTCTGCTCTAGGTCAAGGAACATGGATTGAATGTTGAAGATGATGACGTTCCATGCCTCGAGTTCAATCCGGATGTCAGTGACAAATGAACTATATGATCATTGTAACACTAATCACAGATTCTAGGTTGAAGTTGTTCTCCAACTTTTTGAGTTACTTGGGTAGAAATGATGCGTTACTAGATTCCTCTCATTGCTTGTGATGTCATAAGTTGTTACGAACATTCACTACCAATGTAAATTGGAATCTGCAAGGTCACACACATATGATACCCCTGGAAGAGGAGATTGTCCGTGAATGATGTTTAGATTGAGAGTAAAGGTGTTTAGATACTCAATTAAACATATAATTGACTGACTGGACTTAGAACTATCAAGTTCAAGTGTTGAACTAGCTGGTTAGAGTGTCAGGTCGATTGGAGACTGGGTTGGCAATGTCAAGACTACCAACCGACCGGTTCACCCTTGTGAGCCAATCAGCTGGTGTGAGCCAACCGACTAGTCTACTTGGTGAACCTGGTGACTCACAGTCCTGCCAGCTGCGGAAATTGGGATTTTTCCAGTTGGAAGAAAACTTTCACATTTCACTTGTTCAATTCGATTGGAATAAGGATTAATCTTTGCATTAATTGGAAACGAATAAAGAAAGTCAACTACGGGCAAGTCTGGGAAGTGAAATGATTAATTCATTGGGTGAACCGATCGGCTCACCTACCCAAATGACCGGTTCAATTATGAACCGATCGACTCACCTTGCTAAATGACTATTTCAGTTATGAAATGATCGGTTCACCTGTCGCAGTACAAACTATTCATGGAAATTTTTTTTCCTTCTACTCCTGAACAAACTAGGAACCATGACCCTACCCTCTACTATAAATAGAGGGGTACTGGGGTTCTCAAAATACACAACTCAGAACACATTTGCTCTGCAAAGTTGTTGTCCACTCTGGTTCTAGTAATCGAGAGAGATCGAGCAAGTACTACCTGACTAGGGAGGCATAATGAGGGAAAGACAACTATAGAAAATCAATTTGAGTTTTGGGAGAGCAGGTTGGTGCTAGTATGCCAACATGAGGGTCATCTCCTTCCTGCCAGTTCTTCTAGAACGATAGGTGTAACATCCCTGACCTGGGTTATGTCTTAACCCTGGGAGTTTTGCTTAAGTAAGTTAATTAGATCCTTAATTTTATCTTGTGAAAAGTAATTAAGGCTGAAAAGGAGCTTATGCTTCAATTTTGGTCCTATTTGAATAATATTGAAGCAATGTTTGCATATTTTGGATTAAAGTGCAAATTACCCAAGTTGAGGGGTTAACTTGCAAATGTTACTTGATAAATGTTCCTCAAGTATTTTGGCATCATGAGAATGAAGATGATGTAGAGTAATGGCTTGTGGTAGCCTGAGTACCAAGAAAGAGCTGATAACGCAATGTTTGTGCATTAAAACCTAGTTTTGGAGTAAAGTGCAATTTAACCAAAAACCTAGGGTCCAATTTGCAAATTACCACTTCAAAATGGTCCCTACTATTTCTTGGGATCATGTGGAGCAAAGAAAATGAGAGGGGCGTCTCATTTGTATCTCTTTGAAGGAGAGAGAATATTAATATTAAAATAATCAAGATTTAAGCATAAATGGAACTTTAATTCAATTTAAGGCAAAAAGAAATATATTAATAGGATTAACCTTCAACCAAAATTGTGTTGGTTGAAAATCAACAAGTGTGGACGTCTTTGTGCCTTGCAAAGTCAATGGAAATATCTTAAGGAGGTGAAGAACCCACTCACCTTATTATAAGGAAAAGAAATATCCACTCACTTATGGATATTAGTATAATATGATTAAGGTGCTTAATTTCTTTTCCATTAATTCATGGATAATGGAAGGGAATTTGGAGATAAGGAATATATCTTTGCATGCATGGAATTGATGAGGAATAGGTGGCACCAATTTTGGAATTAAATGATTTTTATAAGGCATTTTCTCTCTCATTGATTTTCTTATAAAGGCACCCTTTACAAGCCAAATCAAAGGCTTTTTTGGAATCCACTTCTTCCCCTTGCTTTTAGACGACCAAAGGAGCTTTGGAGGATCAGGAGGACGACCCCCAACTTATTGGTAAGCCTCTTGACCTCCTTTCACCTTGAATCCATGGTGAAAATTGAAAATCAATGCATGATTTCTTCATATTTCGATTCCCTCTTCAATTCTAACCATTCCTTTTCACTCAAAGCTTGAGGACGAGCCTTGGGATAGTGAAAGGAGTTCCATCCACCATTTTTGACGTGAGATTCAAGCTTTGGAGTTCAATTGGAGGTGGGTTTTATAACTTGAACCCCTTTACATTGTTATTCAACTATCAATCTTGCAATTTTGTTGATTCCTTCATCTTTTTGATTAATTGTTTGTTGTAATTGGTAATTCCATGAAATCAGAGGTACTAAGATCTTCAGGGATGAAGTTAGATGATGATTACATCATCTTTGACACATTTCCCAAAGAAATTGTACTTCATTCAGTTTCAACAAGTTGCTCATTCGGTTTCAACAAAACCGTTTGAAAACAAACGATTTCATCAAACCGTTTGAAGCTAAATGGTTTCAAACAGTTTGGGAAAGTTGACCAGGGTTGACCGTTTGGAGAAATTGATGCTAATATTGATGGTTGATGACCCATCAAATTTTATGGATTAATTCCAAAGGGTTCATCAGTTGAAGGTTAATCAATTAGCAAATCCTAATTGGATTAAGTGCTGAAATTCAATTTGGTTAATTTAGATTTTTGGGTGATTGAGCCCAAACGGTCTCAAGACCATTTGAAGGTCACCCAAATGGTCTCAAGACCGTTTGTGGGTCACCCAAGACCGTTTGAGGTCAGGTCACTTTATAATTTGATGGTGGTTCATTGGTTTCAATTGGATTATTTCCACAATGATAACCAATGATGGTTCCTCAATTCCCAAACCCTAATTGATGGGTTCTTGATTATAAATCCTAGTTTAATTGGGTTCAAAACCTTAATTAATGGTCTAATTGAGCGGTGATTCTACGGTTCATATGATGAATGAATCAAGGATGTAATTAATAACTGGTTCATGGATTGGAACCTTGAAATGATTAAGTATTCAAACATCTTTTTGGTCCATTCGATTTTGAGAGGGTTTGGACCAAATGGTCTAAAGACCGTTTGGGTCTAAACGGTCTCACGACCGTTTGGGACCAAACGATCCCAAACCATTTGGAAACCCAAGCTCATGCAGTTTCAATACTTTCTAGCTCATTCAGTTTCAAGCCAATGATTTCTTAAATGGTTTCAAGGGCAATGTGCCCAAACGGTTTCAAACTGTTTGAAATTTGAGTGTCCAAGACCATTTAGGGTCTATGAAAGCAAGACCGTTTGAGGTCCAACATGATTAATCCATTTGGATATCTAATATAATTGAAGATTCAATTGATCAATTCATTTGGATATCTCAAGTAATTGAAAGTTCAATTGATCAAATCTCCTAGACATCCTAGAAGAGGATGAGAGAGAGATTTATACATGTAAGATAATCATGTAGCAATCAAGCCTAACACATTCAAAATAAAGGTGATATACAATTAGGGTATGATCCTTGGTAAAGAGATCATGAAACCCTAATTTAATTAATTGATGAACTCAAACCCTAAATTAGGGCAATTCTGAGTGAAACCCTAATCTCGGAAGATCATGTGATATGAATCTAGGGTAATGCCCTGTGAAACCCTGAGTTAGAATGATTTTATGTGAAACCCTGAGTTAGAATGATGTTATGTGGAACCCTGATGCAATGATGTGATGTGAGACACAAGTCCAGGGTGATGTCATGTAATGACATATGAAACCCTAGTGATGGTATAATAGCCAATACACTAAAGTAGGGTGTGGTTAATATAATCAAGTAAGATGAGGATGTTATATCCATGAAGGGTAAACTTGATGAACCATTTGAATGGTAATGTTGATACTCTAATGAATAAGGATATAAGGGACAAAATGATGCCTAGATCATTATATATCTAACTCTATGCATGTGTAACAACCCTATGTACCTTACAAAGATGAGAACATGAAATTCTTAGGAATGATATATGCAACACTAATCAATGATGTGGATAACATCCTAAGAGTTGAAATACCTAAAGTGGTTGATAATGGATTATTCTATATCAACAATGCTTAACCATTAGATAAGTCCATTTCATTAAAGATAGCTGGACAATTCTAATGTGTGACCTATGCACTACATGATAAAGGTGATACGTTAGTGGTTAAAGTATTAAGAGGGAAATACCTTAATACAAGATCTGTTGATTGACCTAAGTAAGATGGAAATGAGAAGAAAAGTGATACATCAAGACATGATAGATATCACATTTAGCATTTCAGGGTTGATATACCTTGATGCATCCTCATCCAACATACTTGGATAAGAAACACAAGAAGTGTGTGTTATATAAATTACTACAATGAAGATGTAATGAATTCAATGCACTTTGACAAGTGTTGACTAACTTGCTATGAAAAGGAGATTAAGCCAATATAATGGGTATGTTATAAACATATCATGGCAAGGTTGAGAAATGAACTCATACCTTGAATTGATGATCATTAATGATATATAATGAGAATAATGATCATGAGTAAATACTTATGATATCATTGAATGCTCCTAGAGGAATGGAAAAATAAATTAGGGTTGGATAGATAATATAAACATGAAACCCTAATTAATGTGAAATGGGAAACCCTAACCCTAATTTTTGGGTAAAGGGATGAAAATCCTATTTGATAGTAAACCCTAATCCTGATAAAGGAATGGTGGTGTTACTATTGTATCACATGATGTGGTAAATGATTTATATGACTGTTATCATGTCTATTAACCATGCAGATATCATGAGATGATGATCATAGCCAGATTTGAGCTATGGATTTTACATAATAAAAGTGTTGATTGGCCTTGTGTGCCTTAATGTTGTTGTTGCTTATTAAAAGTAACAAAATGTGCATGGGCTTTATGAGTCATATGAGTAAGTTGTTGCCTAGTGAAAGGTGACAATATACTTAATGGGCCTTGTGAGCCATGTGAGATGCTTGTGCAACAAGTATCATGTATACCTCGGCCTGAGGACCTAGAGGTGATAATTACCTAATAAGTGGTAACAGTGATAGTGATGAATTGAGGGTATGAATACCCAGTTTTGGTAAGTAAGATAATGGTGTTGCTGTGAGTTGTGAACTTTCAAGTAATGAGATAAGGGATTAAGATCCCAATGCATTATAAGTTTTGGTAAAGCTATAAATAAGAGCTTACAAGTTTCTTTGTAGCATTTGTCATAATAATTCCTATTTTGAGAACTTGACTGATGCTAAAAGAATATGCTAATGTACTTAATTAATTAAGTGAAATCATATCATGTAGAGCCCTGACCATAGATCCATCATCGTCACGAATAAGTGATGGTGAAACGGGTGCTCCGCGACAAAACCCGGAACACATATTTTGAATATGTGGGGGTAAATGGGTGAAAACATCCTTACGTCCTTATGAGGGAATTGATGGAAGGTAAACATTAAACCTCTCAATCCTTCATGCTTCCAGGATGGATGTATCACAAATCTCCCGATGATTGGGATAGATGTCGTACACATCTCCCAATGAAATTAATGTCGGGTTGATGGAGATAAACATTAATTCTCTCGATTGCCGATGAGAGTGCAGTTGACGATGTAACTCTATAGTGAAGTTGGAAGTATACCCTAGAAAGCTATGTAGCAGAGAGATAAGATGTCCTGCATGTTGTCTCGTACTGACCGAGATGTGGGAGGTCTTGGAAGCCGGCTCTTCCATTGACCTTGTATGCTACCGATTTTGACTCTGCAGTGGTCGGTTGGAGTATGAGCGGCATACCTCATCTCCTCAGGGCATAAGTGTGAATGTAAAATGTAATCAACCATATAGCATGTTTGCTTAAGGATTGAATACAAAAATTCATTGGCTGATGTTACATTTCTTTTATGCATCTTTAGTTGATAGATGTTATTCATATCGCTTTATACTCATTGGAAGTAGATGGATGAATTATGATTCTACCATGGATAAATGCAATGCTCTCCTTAGGAAAGGAGGTTACTTTACTTTGTTCATTCAATGATTAATACTGCTATTAATATATAGAACTCCTACTTAGTTTTATTATAATAAACTGCTATAGCAATGTTTTGGCGGAGAGTTATATCTCCTGCTGGGGAAATTTACAATTGTCTCACCCTCGTGGGATCCAATGTTTTTTAGGTGGATGTGGATGAAGAGGCAGAAACCCTATAGCAGACAAAGAACAACATCATCATTAGGAACAACAGTAATATCTCAGGTGGAGATACTGCCTGTCAAGTCATATAGATAGTAGTCCTATGTGTCGTCTCTGTACTCTCAGGTCCTTGGAGTTTATAGTTAATGCTTTCATGAATCGATGTGAGATTTTGGCTTGATGCCTCGAGATTCTCATGTTGTCTGTATATAATGTTAATAGGGTAGTTGATGTTGTAATCCTCGAAAAGAGATGGTACACATTATGTACTTACGGGCCATGATGTAAATATATACCTTGGTTCTTTATGAAAGAGAATTCCTATGTGTGGATCTCTTTGCAAAAAGTTTTAATTTTTAGTGATTTTCAGTAATCCGCTACAAATGATTCGCTTCCGCTTAAGTAAATCTTGCTTTTATAAGTTGGATGCCACAATTTAGTGGTATTAGAGCTCCAGGTTCACTGAGTCTATAGAGACATAGGACTAAGGTAGTTGAGTCTGTTCTAGTGTCTTCCAGTGTATCTGATAGTGTCTTCTACTCGTATAGGAGAAGAAGAACTAGAAGATGTCGGAATCACACAGAGAACATGATGCTGAGAGCAGCAATGTTGCACCAAGAAGGGATGCAGGGGATCAGAGCAGAGAAGAACATACACCTACACATCCCCAGTTTGACCTAACCATAATAGAGAGCCCAACTTTCCCTGCTCTGTTTGAGCAATTTAGGACAACTATGATGCACATAGTAGATCATGCATTAGCATTGCAACCTAGGCTACCAGCCCCCAATGGTGATGTTCTGAATATCAACAGGGTTGGTAATCAACATCAACAAGTTGAAACAATAGGAAATGATGAAGTGTTGAACTCCAATAGGCTTCCTACTCAACATCAGCCTGTTGGAGCAATGATTAATGATGAAAAGATTAGGATACAATCTGAAACTAGGATTTGCCATAGGTGTAGGAAGCCGGGACATATCATACCTAATTGTCCAGAAAAGGAATATAAAGGAAGAATTGAGAAAAGGCCTATCCAAATCCAGGAACAGAGGCCTGGTAGTTCCAAAAAAAAGAAGTTTTTGGTACCACCAGTGCAACCAGGGCCTAGTGCACCAAGGCAATGGTTATCCAGAAAGGGTAAAGAACCCTCTAGACCACATCTGACACCCAGAACTTGCTACCAGTGTAGACATGTAGGACATCTGGCAAGAGATTGCTCATCCATAAATGTTATGGTGAATCAACCTCTGAGGCAGAATCAGCCTGAGGCAGTGAATTATCCACGAATCATGATAGGTTAGACAAAATAATGTCATCCTAATATGTCTTTTTATGGTTTCCTGAGTTTAATTAAGAAGGTAATTGATTGAGCTTTCCTTGATTAGTCCTATGAGGACTTACATTTTGTACAGTAACATTATAGATGTTTTATATTGTTCTTACCTCTATGAAAGAGAATGAGGTATAGAAGAGATACCTGGATGAAATCCAGAAATGATGAATCTTATGCTCATGATGATATGGAAAGAAAGGAATATGATAGTATACAAAGTGCATACTACTTAGTCTCAGTATTTATATACCCTGGTCAGGTATACAACTATTGATGATAAAGTGAGTATGGAAACTCTTAGATTGTTATCTTTTTTATTGCTCTGATCAAGTAGTCATTCTGAGACAATCTAATGAGTATCATGAAATTTAAAATATGGAATGGATAAATGTGTCATATCCTAATCACAAGAAATAGAAATATGAGATAATCTCAGATGAGTATGTGTGTATGAGGAAGTAAAAAGTATACTCCTCCTAAGATAGAATGAGAACAAGGGAGGTGATCCCTATTCAAAAAGGTTTGTGTATAATAAGGATCTTTTCCCATTATATGGAAATGGGAAATATGATAAGATCATAAGATGCTCATGAACATGTTAGATAGTAATAAAGAAAGGAATAATGTCATGTGACCATCCTTAGAAATTCATGTACAGAGGGAAAGGAACCTAGGATGAGACAAAGAGTAAATGATTCATGAATAGTTGAAAACTCATGAAATAATAAGAGGGATATGATTCCTTGTCTTCTTTCCTTTCGGGGACATGGCAATCAAGTGGGTCTTAGGACACTTGATGTGCATAAGATAATATGTTCATGTGATGGATACTTAGAAAAGTATCAGTCTATCTTGGACTTTGGTTCCAAGGTGAAGTTATATGTAACAAGAAATGTCCCAAGAAGAAAGGAAGATAAATATGTGATGTGTTTTCAACACATGTGATAGATACCAAGGTAAGAGATTCTGGTATCTAAGAAATAATAAATGGCTAATGTTGATCATCTGGAATGGTCAACCATGAAATCAGATTAATCATGTAAAATAGTATGAACGTCACATGTTAGGGGTTTATGCTTTGCATAAACATAACAATTAAAGATATCTTTAAGATAAGTTCTTAATTGATAAGTAACTTCTTCTTGTGATAATAAAATGTACAACCAATGAGATAGTTAGTACAAGTAATAAGGAAAGTGTTACCTGACACAAAATTAACTCCACAGTCAATGATAAAAGGACAGTGGAATATGTATTCTGTGTGAATCATTCCATGATAAACTTGTGCAGAATAACTTAATATTGATCAAAGCTTTATGGCGTCTCCATAACAATGAAATGTTATGTGATGACTAGATAGTATGATGAATAAATAATATCTGTCTTCCTTTATCTGGGATTTCGGGGACGAAATCCTTGTTAGGGGTTTATAATTTGTAACATCCCTGACCTGGGTTATGTCTTAACCCAGGGAGTTTTTCTTAAGCAACTTAATTAGATCCTTAATTTTATCTTGTGAAAAGTAATTAAGGCTCAAAAGGAACTTATGCTTCAATTTTGGTCCTGTTTGAATAATATTGAAGCAATGTTTGCTTATTTTGGATTAAAGTGCAAATTACCCAAGTTGAGGGGTTAACTTGCAAATGTTACTTGATAAATTTTCCTCAAGTATTTTGGCATCATGAGAATGAAGATGATGCAGAGGAATGGCTTGTGGTAGCCTGAGTACCAAGAAAGAGCTGATAAAGCAATGTTTGTGCATTAAAACCTAGTTTTGGAGTAAAGTGCAATTTACCCAAAAACCTAGGGTCCAATATGCAAATTACCACTTCAAAATGGTCCCTACTATTTCTTGGGATCATGTGGAGAAAATAAAATGAGAGGGGCGTCTCATTTGTATCTCTTTGAAGGACAGAGAATCTTGATATTAAAGTAATCAAGATTTAAGCATAAATGGAACTTTAATTAAACTTAATGCAAAAAGAAATATATTAATAGGATTACCCTTCAACCAAAATTTTGTTGGTTGAAAATAAACAAGTGTGGACTTCCTTTTGCCTTGCAAAGGAAATGGAAATATCTGTAGGAGGCGAAGAACCCACTCACCTTATTATAAGGAAAAGAAATATCCACTCACTTATGGATATTAGTATAATATGATTAAGGTGCTTAATTTCTTTTCCATTAATTCATGGATAATGGAAGGTAATTTGGAGATAAGGAATATATATTTGCATGCACGGAATTGAGGAGGAAGAGGTGGAACCAATTTTGGAATTAAATGATTTTTATAAGGCATTTTCTCTCTCATTGATTTTCTTATAAAAGCACCCTTTACAAGCCAAATCAAAGGCTTTTTCAGAATCCACTTCTTCCCCTTGCTTGAAAACGACCAAAGGAGCTTTGGAGGATCAGGAGGACGACCCCCAACCTGTTTTTAAGCCTCTTAACCTCCTTTCACCTTGAATCCATGATGAAAATCGAAAATCAATGCATGATTTCTTCATATTTCGATTCCCTCTTCAATTCTAACCATTCCTTTTCACTCAAAGTTTGAGGACGAGCCTTGGGATAGTGAAAGGAGTTCCATCCACCATTTTTGACGTGATATTGAAGCTTTGGAGTTCAATTGGAGGTGGGTTTTATAACTTGAACCCCTTTACATTGTTATTCAACTAGCAATCTTGCAATTTCGTTGATTCCTTCATCTTTTTGATTAATTGTTTGTTGTAATTGGTAATTCCATGAAATAAGAGGTACTAAGATCTTAAGGGACGAAGGTAGATGATGATGACATCATCTTGGATACATTTCCCAAAGAAATTGTACTTCATTCGGTTTCAACAAGTTGCTCATTCGGTTTCAACAAAACCGTTTGAAAGCAAACGGTTTCATCAAACCGTTTGAAGCTAAATGGTTTCAAACCGTTTGGGAAAGTTGACCAGGGTTGACCATTTGGAGAAATTGATGATAAAATTGATGGTTGATGACCCATCAAATTTGATGGATTAATTCCAAAGGGTTCATCAGTTGAAGGTTAATCAATTAGCAAACCCTAATTGGATTAAGTGCTGAAATTCAATTTGGTTAATTTAGATTTTTGGGTGATTGAGCCCAAACGGTCTCAAGACCATTTGGAGGTCAGCCAAACGGTCTCAAGACCGTTTGGGGGTCACCCAAGACCGTTTGAGGTCAGGTTACTTTATAATTTGATGGTGGTTCATTGGTTTCAATTGGATTAGTTCCACAATGATAACCAATGATGGTTCCTCGATTTCCAAACCCTAATTGATGGGTTCTTGATTATAAATCCTAGTTTAATTGGGTTCAATACCCTAATTAATGGTCTAATTGAGGGGTGATTCTACGGTTCATACGATGAATGAATCAAGGATGTAATTGATAACAGGTTCATGGATTGGAACCTTGAAATGATTAAGTATTGAAACATCTTTTTGGTCCATTCGGTTTTGAGAGGGTTTGGACCAAACGGTCTCAAGACCGTTTGAGTCCAAACGGTCTCAAGACCGTTTGAGTCCAAACGGTCTCAAGACCGTTTGGGACCAAACAATCCCAAACTGTTTGGAGACCCAATTTCATGCGGTTTCAATACTTTCTAGCTCATTCCGTTTCAAGCCAATGATTGCTTAAACGGTTTCAAGGGCAATGTACCCAAACGGTTTCAAACCGTTTGAAGTTTGAGTGTCCAAGACCATTTAGGGTCTATGAAAGCAAGACCGTTTGAGGTCCAACATGATTAATCCATTTGGATATCTATTATAATTGAAGATTCAATAGATCAATTCATTTGGATATCTCAAGTAATTGAAAGTTCAATTGATCAAATCTCCTAGACATCCTAGAAGAGGATGAGAGAGAGAGATTTATACATGTAAGATAATCATGTAGCAATCAAGCCTAACACATTCAAAATAAAGGTGATATACAATTAGGGTATGATCCTTGGTAAAGAGATCATGAAACCCTAATTGAATTAATTGATGAACTCAAACCCTAAATTAGGGCAATTCTGAGTGAAACCCTAATCTAGGAAGATCATGTGATATGAATCTAGGGTAATGCCCTGTGAAACCCTGAGTTAGAATGATGTTATGTGAAACCCTGAGTTAGAATGATGTTATGTGGAACCATGATGCAATGATGTGATGTGAGACAGAAGTCCAGGGTAATGTCATGTAATGACATATGAAACCCTTGTGATGGTATAATAGCCAATACACTAAAGTAGGGTGTGGTTAATATAATCAAGTAAGATGAGGATGTTGTATCCATGAAGGGTAAAGTTGATGAACCATTTGAATGGTAATGTTGATACTCTAATGAATAAGGATATAAGGGACAAAATGATGCCTAGATCATTATATATCTAACTCTATGCATGTGTAACAACCCTATTTACCTTACAAAGATGAGAACATGAAATTCTTAGGAATGATGTATGCAACACTAATCAATGATGTGGATAACATCCTAAGAGTTGAAATGCCTAAAGTGGTTGATAATGGATTATTCTATATCAACAATGCTTAACCATTAGATAAGTCTATTTCATTAAAGATAGCTGGACAATTCTAATGTGTGACCTATGTACTACATGATAAAGGTGATAGGTTAGTGGTTAAAGCATGAAGAGGGAAATACCTTAATACAAGATCTGTTGATTGACCTAAGTAAGATGGAAATGAGAAGAAAAGTGATACATCAAGACATGATAGATATCACATTTAGCATTTCAGGGTTGATATATCTTGATGCATCCTAATCCAACATACTTGGATAAGAAACACAAGAAGTGTGTGTTATGTAAATTATTACAATGAAGATGTAATGAATTCAATGCACTTTAACAAGTGTTGACTAACCTGCTATGAAAAGGAGATTAAGCCAATATAATGGTTATGTTATAAACATACCATGGCAAGGTTGAGAAATGAACTCATACCTTGAATTGATGATCATTAATGATATATAATGAGAATAATGATCATGAGTAAATACTTATGATATCATTGAATGCTCCTAGAGAAATGGAACAATAAATTAGGGTTGGATAGATAATATAAACATGAAACCCTAATTAATGTAAAATGGGAAACCCTAACCCTAATTTTTGGGTAAAGGGATGAAAATCCTATTTGATAGTAAACCCTAATCCTGATAAAGGAATGGTGTTGTTACTATTGTATCACATGATGTGGTAAATTATTTATATGACTGTTATCATGTCTATTAACCATGCAAATATCATGAGATGATGATCATAGCCAGATTTGAGCTATGGCTTTTACATAATAAAAGTGTTAATTGGCCTTGTGTGCCTTAATGTTGTTGTTGCCTATTAAAAGTAACAAAATGCGCATGGACTTTATTAGTCATATGAGTAAGTTGTTGCCTAGTGAAAGGTGACAAGATACTTAATGGGCCTTGTGAGCCATGTGAGATGCTTTTGCATTGAGTATCATGTATACCTCAGCCTGAGGACCTAGAGGTGATAGTTACCTAACAAGTGGTGACATTGATAGTGATGAACTGAGGGTATGAATACCCAGTTTTGGTAAGTAAGATAATGGTGTTGTTGTGAGATGTGAACTTTCAAGTAATGAGATAAGGGATTAAGATCCCAATGCATTATAAGTTATGGTAAAGCTATAAATAAGAGCTTACATGTTTCTTTGTAGCATTTGTCATAATAATTCCTATTTTGAGAACTTGACTGATGCTAAAACAATATGCTAATGTACTTAATTAATTAAGTGAAATCATATCATATGGAGCCCTGACCATAGATCCATCATCGTCAGGAATAGGTGATGGTGAAACGGGTGCTCCGCGGCAAAACACAGAACATATATTTTGAATATGTGGGGGTAAATGGGAGAAAACATCCTTACGTCCTTATGAGGGAATTGATGGAAAGTAAACATTAAACCTCTCAATCCTTCATGCTTCTGGGATGGATGTATCACAAATCTCCCGATGATAGGGATAGATGACGTACACATCTCCCAATGAAACTAATGTCTGGTCGATGGAGATAAACATAAATTCTCTCGATTGCCGATGAGAGTGCAGTTGACGCTGTAACTCTATAGCGAAGTTGCCAGTATACCCTGGAAAGCTATGTAGCAGAGACACACGATGTCCTGCATGTTGTCTCGTACTGACCGAGATGTGGGAGGTCTTGGAAGTCGGCTCTTCCATTGACCTTGTATGGTACCGATTTTGACTCCACAGTGGTCAGTTGGAGTATGAGCGGTATACCTCATCTCCTCAGGGCATAAGTGTGAATGTAAAATGTAATCAGCCGTATATCATGTTTGCTTAAGGATTGAATATGGAAATTCATTCACTGATGTTACATTTCTTTTATGCATCTTTATTTGATAGATGTTATTCGTATCTCTTTATACTCATTGAAAGTAGATGGATGAATTATGATTCTACCATGGATAAATGCAATGCTCTCCTTAGGAAAGGAGGTTACTTTACTTTGTTCATTCAATGATTAATATTGTTGTTAATATATAGAACTACTGCTCAGGTTTATTATAATAAACTGATATAAAAATGTTTTGGCGGAGAATTATATCTCCCGCTGGGGAAATTTACAATTGTCTCACCCCCGTGGGATCCAATGTTTTTTTAGGTGGACGTGGACGAAGAGGCAGAAACCCTATAGCAGAGAAAGAACATCAGCAACATCAGGGACAACAATAATATCTCAGGTGGAGATACTTCCTGTCATGTCATATAGATAGTAGTCCTATGTGTCATCTCTGTACTCTCAGGTCCTCAAAGTTTATAGTTAATGTTTTCAGGAATCGATCTGAGATTTTGTCTTGATGCCTCGATATTCTCATGCTGTCTGTATGTAATGTTATTAGGGCAGCTGATGTTGTAATCCTCAAAAAGAGATGGTACAATTATGTACTTACGAGCCATGATGTAAATGTATACCTTGGTTCTTTATGAAAGAGAATTCCTATGTGTGGATCTCTTTGCAAAAAGTTTTAATTTTTAGTTATTTTTAGTAATCTGCTGCAAATGATTCGCTTCCGCATAAGTAAATCTTTCTTTTATAAGTTGGATGCCACAATAGGAGTTCCAGGGGTCCGTGTGGACTATCTACAGAGGTGGGAGATGTCTACCATTTAGGAGGACACGTCAACCACAGTCCGTGGTGGAGGCCAGAGTCCATGGCGAAGACCAGGAGCTGCACAAACACCGTCTAAGACATGCATTGAAGACTGCATATGGCTGTGAGGTATTGTCACTGGGAAAGTCCCAGGACCAGGTATATCTCGCTAAAACCATCCTTCCCATTATATAGTCATTGATGTGATCTCATGTTATGGGTTAATGGCAAGTAATTTTTTTTTGTTTCTGCTGCCTACTCTGCGGCCAAAAACCCAACACTGAAAATTGTGGGTCTGGAAAGACTTTTGAGAGACTCCGACATGTAGGAGTGTTGGAATATGTAAGTACATATGATTCAGCCGATGCAGATACATGGATCATTAAGCTGGAGAAGGATTTTAAAATCCTCAACATCCCTGAGGAGGATAAGGTAAAGCATGCAAAATACATGTTGAAAGGGAGTGCTGGCCACTAATGGGCCATTGAAGAGGAGAAAAGGCCCCGAGTTAGGATTACATGGGAAGAATTGAGGCAGGAGTTTGTAAGTCGATATTTTCCTGAGACTTACTTAGATGAAAAGATTTTACAGTTTGAGAATATTAGACAAGGAACCATGTCAATCAGTGCTGATGAAGCTAAGTTTATGGATCTTCTTAGGTTTTGTCTGCATATGGAAACAACAGACAAGGAGAGGATCAGACGCTTTGAGAAGGGATTGAGTACTGAGCTATCAACCCCAATGTCATCCTTAGAGAATAGAGAAAGGTTTGCAACTTTTTTGGAGTCAATTAGGAGACTGGAGAGATCCTTGATAAAGAAACATGAATGAAAGGCCAAGAAGAGGCCTATACAATACCAAGAACAATCTTTTGGAGGATTCAAGAAGCCCAGGTACTCAGAAACACAATCTCAACAGAGGTCAGTAACTTAGTCATAGTGGACACAGAGCAGAGACAGAGGCCAAGGTTTTTCACCTGTAGGAGCTCAGAGTGCAATGTCAGTATTTGTGATAGGGCCGTCTAGGTTGTGGTATGAGGGAAAAACCTACTTCAAGTGTGGAAAAGTGGGGCATACTAAGTGGTACTCCCTTGTGAAGGATGATGAAGTGACTCAGTAGCCTAAGCAGAGTCATCCGAGTTTGCAGCAACGACAACAACACAGTGGTCGATGATGCAGATAGGTGTCACAAGGTGGTTCATCAGGACATGCTAGTAGAGGTAGAGGGTGATAGCAGGAGAAAACTCGATTCTATGTAATGAGTTAGCCTGAGGGAGTCGTCAAACCAAGGGTAATGATAGATATGATGAAATTATATCATTTTGATTGGTCTTCTTCATGTTTTATATATGTTTGGATTGACCTGGGTGTGACACATTCTTTCATCACTAGAGAAGTGATAGAGAACCGTTTCTTGCCTGTTAGTGGTAGACATGATACTCTTCATCTAGAGACTCCCTTAGTTGGTTCTATAGAGATACAGAAGTATGTTTGTCATATATTTTTTCCTTTTCTGGACACAGTAAACAAGTGGATCTTTTACCACTTGATATGAAAAGATTCAACGTAATCCTTGTGATGGATACTTTGGAAAGGAATTAGGTGATCTTGGACTGTAGTGCCAAGATGGATATGTTTGTATATGGTGACATTTCATGGGTCTTACAAGGTCATAAGAAGTTTCTTCCAACATATCTAGTTTCAAATATGACAACAGAAAAGTGGACAAGATAGGGATGTAATGCATTTTTGGCACATGTGGTGGATACCAAGGCAAAGGGTCCCAGTATTCAGTAAGTGCCAGTTGTACAAGAGTTTAAGGATGTGTTCCCCGATGAGATCCCATGTATACCTCCTCCTAGATAGATAGACTTTGAAATCAATCTAATTCCATGTACCCAACCCATAGCACAGACACCATATAGGATGACACCAATAGAAATGAAAGTGCTTAAGAAACAATTGCAAGAACTGCTTGAGAAATGTTTCATTAGGCTGAGCATGTCTCCTTGAGGTGATTCTATTTTATTTGTAAAGAAGGATGGATCAATGAGGTTGTGTATAGACTAGCGACAGTTGAATAAGATGACGATTATGAATTATAGTATTTGTTGTCATGTATAAATGATTTTTTTGATCAATTATGAGGTCCCACAATTTTCTATAAGATAGA
Organism: Alisma plantago-aquatica; assembly: GCA_963693085.1. NCBI lineage: Eukaryota > Viridiplantae > Streptophyta > Magnoliopsida > Alismatales > Alismataceae > Alisma > Alisma plantago-aquatica. The sequence goes on along the minus strand of OY856409.1, from coordinate 498,360,726 downwards.
TATGAGGTTGCATCAGTTATAGATTAAGGCAGATGACATAACTAAGTCATCCTTTAGGACTAGGTATGGTCATTATGAGTTTTTGGTTATGCCATTCGGGCTAACCAATGCACCATCAACATTTATGGATCTAATGAACAAAGTGTTCAGACCTCATCTGGATTAGTTTGATGTTATGTTTCTAGATGATATCCTTATCTACTCCAAAGACGGTCAACAACATGAGAAACACTTTTGTCAGGCTTTGCCTTTGTTGAGGCAACACTAATTATATGCAAAGTTCAGTAAGTGCAAGTTCTATTTAAAGGAAGTGGCTTTTCTAGGACATCTAATATCTGTTAGAGGAATCTGTGTAGACCCAAAGAAAGTAGAGTCAATGTTGGAATGGGATCAGACAAAGACACCTACAGAGGTTTGTAGCTTCTTAGGTTTGGTAGGAAATTATAGAAGGTTCATTAAGAACTTCAATGCAGTCCCTTTACCCCTAATGAAGCTTACCGTAAAAGATGTACCATTCATTTGGGATGATATATGCCAACATTCTTTTATAATTCTGAAGGAGAGATTGACCAGTGCACTTGTGTTAGTGCTTCCAGAACAAGGAAATTATTATATAGTCTTTTGTGATACATCCAATAATGGTTTGGGTTGTGGGCTTATGCATGATAAGTGTTACAACCCCAATTTTGGGTTCACTTGGTGAGAAATGCAATTTCTCGTAACAAAGATATATGAACAAGTAATGATGTGATTTGATTGGATTGTATGAATTTTGTTTATAATAGCCTGTTGGTTGCTTTGTGGGCCTCATTGGCTATTGGGCCCAATAACAAGGAAGAGAAAAAGGAAATCCAATTAGTAAATGAATAATTAAGAAATGGATAAAAGAAAGATGTAGAATCCTCTAGAAGGCAAATGAATATTCCCCAAAGGTGGATTTCATGCCTTTTGGGTTCCTTGGGTTCCAAGGAGTCCAAGTTGCAAAGATAATGCAACAAGAAAGACAAAAGATTAATTAAATATTGCTTTATTTAGAAGAAATGTGAGATAATGATAATATTACAAGAAATATGTGGATATATGGATAATAGATCCATCTCAGAATAGATTTCATGTTCACATGGTTTCTAATGGGAAAAGAAATCAAAATTAAGAAAATAAAATATTATGAGAGAGAAAAATATGCTTAAATGAGTTTTATTGAACATTTACTTGCATATGAAGAAAATACATCCTTCCTTTCAAGTTTAAGGCTCAAAATTGGAATAAAGGAAGATAATGCAAATCTAAAGTTTTCCCTAAATTTTGGTTAAAAAAGGATAAAGGAATAATGAGTTATAAATTTTGGAAATATCCCTAAAGTAGTAGGATTTCATTAAATGTCATATATATTATCTTTTCCAGAAAAATAAAGAAAGGGCCCGTAAAGGCAGCCCTTGGATGTAAGATCCAACGATGTGCGTGCATCGTTTAGCTGTAATCACAGATGGAAAGTGGCAGGAGGAAATGAGATCTTTGATCTCAAATTCCTCGCAAGCCAGAGCATGAACGAGGAAGGAAAGGGCATAGGTAGATTCAGGAGAAGTTTCTGAGCAGGATAATGCATGGTTTGCTAGGGTTTTAACAGCTCTAGAGAATTCACCCAAGTTCCCAACCTAGAGCTAAACTCATCGCCATGGGAGAGTATATATACAGAATTGTAGACCTCTTGTGAAACCACAAGATGTCCCCAAAGCTTTAGCCGGCCCCTGTGAGCGTATTCCCCAAGTCAATTTTCTCTTTGGTCTTAATCTTCATCACTACCCAGGCCTCCGCCGCACCAGAGGCATCCCGACCTCACCCCACCTGCTCCGGCCGCCACCCGAGAAATTGAGAGGTGCTCCGAGTGCAGCGGAGAAGGGTGAAGGTGTCTGTTCCTTCACAGTTTAGTTAGGAGGACAGGATCATAGATTCAACACCATGGTTGACTCGGCTGGGCTTCTCACGAGCCAACCTAAGGTAGAAGAAGACCAAGGGATAAAAGACCACTTTGCCCTCACGCTCACTTTAACCAGGTAAGGGCATTCTCGCCCAATTCCTAAGTTTGATCAAAAGTTAGGTGTGTGGATCCTAGGCCGTTGGATCCTACGTGGTACGATGGACCATGGATCAAGCGGTCATCGATTTTCTAAAATTAATGATTAAATCAGATAAGTGACTTTTCTTGCAAAATCATATCTTTTGCTAGAAAACTCTGATGAGAAAAGTTTATATATGAAAGTTTCTTAGAAAAATACGAGGAACACAGTAAAATTAATTTGAGAACCTGATTTTGTTCCTATTTAGAAAATTACATTAATTTGATAGAAAAGGTATTAAAAGTTAATTAGAAACTCTAATTGAGTATAAAGGATGAATCTTTGAGGTTTAATAGGTTAATTTGAGAAGTATTAACCTATTGAATATTAAAGTAGAGTTTCAATACATTTTACATGAAAAGTTGACTAATTTAGGGTTTTAATCTATGTATGAATGATAATACATATAGAAACCCTAATTTAGGGTGAAAGAAGAGAAAAACTTTACTTAAATCAAATTATGGAAATATGTTACAATATAATGATCCTAAGCCTGTTAGGAGTGTTAAGATGATAAATTTAAGGTTTGTATGTAGTTTTGTTGAATTAGGGTTTATAATACTAAAAGTGGAGGCAAAACACTAATTGTAAAGGAAACCCTAAAATTGGAATAGAAATCCTAAGAAACAATATGGGTTTGGATAAATCATGATAAAAGAAAATTCATATGTTTATTTCAAGATTTCTGTGCATACTTGCTTGCTTGGTTGGGTTTTCTCTACTTGCTTGAATCTGTCTCAAAATCTGCAGTCACAGGTATGTTGTTACGCTTATGAATATCTCGAACTAGCTTTCCGAGGATTTTTGAAGTTTTCATCGGTGGATTGAATTAAACTGTTGGATGAATTTAATTCATGCATACTATAATGTGGACATGACTATCACATAAGATATATGCCTACTAGCTCAGGTCCTAGTCCCCTTTGTAGCTTGATAGATTGACTAGTACATGGCTACCTATGGGGTAGGTCCATCAGGTCATTGGATGACTTAGTACATGGCTACCTATGGGGTCAGTCCATCAAGTCACCATGAATCAGAGATTGGGCTACCTTTGGGTAGGGCCATGTGACTCCACAACCCTAAGTAATGGCTACCCGTGAGGTAGGACCATGGGGGTAAGGATCTACCATATGAGAGAGGTAGTATCCAAGTCCACTGTATGGACAACACAGAGATAAGGGGATAAGTATGGATTGAGTAGTATTTCTTAAAATGTAACCTTGATTGTTAAATAATATTTGGTTGCTTATATTGTTACCATAGTTGCACGATTATTGTTTCCCCCACATATCAGCATATTCATTTATGCTAACCAACGATTTGTTTGTCAACATTTTAGGTACAAATTGAAAAGGACAAATAGTAAAGTGGCATATTGTGAAATTAAGAAATAAAGTACAAGGAGTATTAGTTAGAATAGAGTCAAGAGGTGGATAGAAGTTAGATATCTAAGATTTTGAAAAAAAAGGTATGCAAAGTTTTATTTTTACTCCAGCTTTTAGTATAGTCATGGTAGACTTTAATAATTATTATTGATCATTTGTCAAACCTTTGATCTGGGAAATTGGGATAACGACTCTGACCTCTTGGTCTCCCTTAATTGGGAGTTACCGGGAGGCGAGGTCATTTCATTTGGTATCAGTGCATTGGTTCCTCATTTAATATTTAGTAATTATTAAATTTTACAAATTCCATAGAACTGAGGGAGTTATTAAAGGATTTTCCATAAGACAGAGGTGTCTAGAAAAGGATCACGTCTGGGGGCTGGCAACATTTTCCTCCGCACCGCTAGTCGGAATACAAGGACTCTCAGATCTGTGTGACTGCCTGGCCAATGTCTTAGGATCTGACTCGAAATAATATACCTTTATGACTCTCTCATCTATTTTCATCCCTTCTCAACCCTAATTCTATTAAGATTCTGAGGTTTAGGGTATTTCTCTCTCTTCCTCACCCTCTTGAGGTCAAGGTATGTATAATAAGGTTAAGGAATCTTGCACCAAATTAATTAAAAGCATGTAAGTAAGATGTCATAGACATAAGTTTAATAGTTTAAATGTAAACTAAAGAATAATTGCATGCTTAGGTCGTATGACATGTGTTGTCATGCCCTCAGGAGAGATCTGAGGTTAGACCTTCTTGTCAGGAGGATGAAGTAGAGAGTTGGTCTTGGAGGAAGAAACCTCCATTAAAGGTAGAGACCTGGAGCATCCTCTGAGGATGATGCTAACTGTAACCCTAAGTGGTGGTTAGAGAGAGAGATGGCATGATGAGATGAAAGTTTTGAATCCCTATGATAGTTTGAGCTATGTGGGGTTGGTTGAACTAGTGTCTTTTGGGTGACCCAACCTAGGAAGGGTCATGTGTGTTAGGGTGAAGGATAACCCCTTCGTTGATGAGGACCATATAGAAACCCTATGAGTGTACATGAGCATGGCATAGTATGCACCCAGACTACATTAATAGTGCTGCAGTAGGTTAAAAACCCAGGCCTGAAGGGCATAATGGATAGCTTATGAGATAAGCATAAAGAGATATGGGTAACCTTGAGTGAAAATAGGTTGATCATACATCTCACCCATGTAGGTGTATGCATATGAGCTTGTTTCACCTTAGAGAGAGAACATCTAGTAGTAAGGTTGTTTGTAGGGTTAGCTCTAGAGAGAGAGAGAGAGAAAGACCTGAGCAAGAAGAATGGAAGCTTAGACTCTGGAATATGAGGAACCTTGAGAAGTTGAGTATGTTACGACCTAAGTGGATGGTTGTGGTTGCCTCATGCATAGTCTTTGTGGTTCTTGGTTGCCTTTAGAGGAACTAAACCCTAGAAGAAGGATGAGGCAGCTGGTACCTATGTGTAGATGATATAGGTTCTTACCTTCAAAGGATAGAAAGAAGAGTTCCTTAGACCCTAAGGAGGTTTAGTAACATGTTGCGAGGCCTTATACCTAGTTTGTTGTCCTTGAGGAGGACTCCACTATGATGTGTTGTTCAAGTGGAAGGATTATGGAACGTGCATGCCATACCTTGTACATGCTTGGTTCATGGTTAAAAGGTTGAGCATGTAGTTGGACATCAGAAAAGTGAACCTAGGGTTCCTGTACCTAAGAGGGGAAGTAGTGTACCTGATGCTCATGGCAAGATTTGAGTTTCTATAGATTCGAGTTTGGCACTCCTCATGTTTAGATGAATGGGAACCCCTGAGATTAAGGTATATGTTTGATGAACCCCTCATATGTAGGTTGGTGACCTATGTATGTATGATGTTGGTCTAATGTTGAGGAACGAGAACAAGTAGGACCTACCATAGAGATGTAGCATGGTTTAGTAAGTGGTTCGCTTGCTAGCTATGTGCCTTAGTATTTTGATAGAGTTAAGCAATCTTATCTTGATGTAAACCCTAGATAGAAGGACGTTTGCGACCTTTGTTTCTATCAAGAGATAGTTTCCTCCCATTCTGGGAGAGGACGCTTTGGTAGGGTATGTATCAGCTTTTGTTGGGTTTGAGGTAACCTTAAGAGGTTTCATAGGATCTTGAGAAGCTAAGTGGAGAGAACATAGTATAATAATGAACATGTAGACCCATATATAACCATCTCTAAGTGCATGTGGATGTGCCACCATGGGGGTAACCGGTATGGGGCCTGACCAAGGTAGGTATGTCTCCATGACCCCTATGAAAGGATGTAAGTCAGACCATGATTGTAGAGAGAGATTATGAAGACTTGGGTAAGGTTCTAAGTTGGACATGTGCTATGTTAGAATCCTAAGTCTATCCTAGGGTCAAGTAGGGATAAGACCGATGAGATTAGGAGTTTCCTAATTCCCTAGTTGCACATGACCATAGGGTCAGGAGGTAATAACTATCATTGTCTGAGGGCCATGGGTTAGGAGATTGATCACCTTCATGAACTCACGGGACCCAAAGGGCAGATGAGGAGGGAACTCTCTAGATGCATAAGGGAAGAGGGATGACCCCAAAAGTGTCGGCACCCTATAGACCTAGAGGAGATGAACAAAGATGGTATGATGACCCAAGTGGGTTCGAGACCAGTTTTCCATGGAAGTAACCCTGATGTCGAGATGTTCATACATGTGATGCACATTTCAAGTAAGATTTGAAGGTGTACTGGTATGTGGGATGTACCATCTCTACTTTTGGAACAAGAAGAACTTTGTGTTTGGACGGCCGCCAAATGCTTATTTCCTCTTGTTATGGGGGTGAGAGATAGGATAGTATGCATGCCATACACCAAAGATAAAGATGATGTGAGAGAAAATGTTGCTATGATGCATGAGGATAGAGATAATAATGTACCCTTGTGGAGTGTACGATGTGTGGATGTTGAACAAACACTAAGAGAACTAAGGTAGTCATCTTATGAGGATGTTCTTATTATGATTTGTATGGAATTTATGAGTTATATAAGTTTGAGTTTGATAACCAAGAAGATGAGCTCTGAGTTTTCTTGATGAATATAGACCTAAAGTATGATATGAGATGATAAGTGGAATACAGAGAGGTGTATGTCTTCACTGTTACCTAGCACCTAAAGATGAAAGGTAGTAATGGATGCTCTTGTTGAGATGCAGCTGCCTATTCTAGGTAGTTAGGTGAACCCTAAGTGGTGAGATATGTTTGGGTAACACTCAGATATAACAAGGTCTGTTAATTGAGTTAGTGGTTGCTTGGTTAGCTAGCCTAGGGCTTGTCATGATGGAAGGATGGTTGTAGAACCTCAAATGCACTTCTATGGAAAAGAAGGTGATGAAACCCTGACTAGAGTGTTTTAGGGTTTCTGAGGAATCAACCTTAAGGAATCATGACATACAAGAGATCATGATTTTAAGTTCACCATATAATGTGGTACTATGAAGATAGTAAGTGACAGTAGTACTTTGGATGCCTAAGATGAAGTTGCATGTGGCTTGTCGCCATGCATGCCAGGAGGTGAAGGACGAACACTAGTATCCCAGTGAGTTGATATGGAAGATAAAGAGTCCCTGAGAGGGAATGGGAGTTCATCACTATAGATGTTGGGGTGATTCTCCCTTGGACCGAGGAAGGTCAAGATGCAATATGGGTTATGGTAAGATCGCTTTACCTAGATGACATAAATTAAGAGAAAGAGGGAGTATTTTCAAGGGACTGATTCGGTTGAACTACATGTAAGAGGGAGAGATGGTTCAACTACACCATAATGCGAGTTCAAAGGTTCTTGAGTGTGACCTAAGGATTCACTTCCATGCGGTGGAAGTAGGTACATGAAGAATTCGATGATAGTATAATTTATCACCCCTAACTAATGGTTAGTATGATCCAGAATAGAGGGTCTGATGAGAGCGTGTGTACTTAATCAATGTGATATATGGGGACAGTTCTCGTCCTATGAAAGGTGTGATGTTAACCACCATAGCCAGTATCGGGATATAATGAAGCTCTATAAGGGAGGTTGTGTCAGTCACCACTTTATTAAGATGATGTTGGTGAGGGGACCTCGTGAAAGTCAGAAATAGATCACAATGTGTGCAGACAAAGTCGCTCTGATCATACGATGGCTGAAAGAGAGCCCATGGACGACATGAGTCGTGAGTTGATGCAAAGTAGACTGACATACAGTTCACCGTGGGAGAATATGTGATATGAAAATCCGACCCCTTTGAGCTATAGCTGAGAAAGATGAGTCCCCGATACATGGGTCCATTAGGGATGGATTGGTGGATAGGGTTATGTTTAGCCTTACCCCTCAGGATAACATGATGTATGATGTGTTCCATGAGTCCAATCTAGAGCACTATGTGAGGTACCCGAGCCATGGGCTGAGCAATGGACTTAGTCAGCTCCCAAGGGAGGCTAACTTACCCTGAGTCACCTATAAGGGTACGAGATACCAAGGTGAGAGAGAGCTCAGGAGTAAAGAATATGAGATGATGAAGGTTCTTGGGAAGCACCATGGAGAGGGTAAAGTGACGTAGGAGCCATGATGTACATGAGGAAGTCTTATCCTGCTTGTTTGTATGTTTGATGGAATTTTGAGGGAAAAATTCCTATAAGAGGGGAAGGATGTTACAACCCCAATTTTGGGTTCTCTTGGTGAGAAATGCAATTTCTCTTAATAAAGATATGTGAACAAGTAATGATGTGATTTGATTGGATTGTATGAATTTCTTTTATAATAGCCTTGTTGGTTGCTTTTTGGGCCTCATTGTCTATTGCGCCCAATAACAAGGAAGAGAAAAAGGAAATCCAATTAGTAAATGAATAATTAAGAAATGGAGAAAAGAAAGATGTAGAATCCTCTAGAAGGCAAAGGAATATTCCCCAAAGGTGCATTTCATGCCTTTTGGGTTCCTTGGGTTCCAAGGAGACCAAGTTGCCAAGATAATGCAACAAGAAAGAGAAAAGATTAATTAAATATTGCTTTATTTAGAAGAAATGTGAGATAATGATAATATTACAAGAAATATGTGGATATATGGATAATAGATCCATCTTGGAAAAGATTTCATGTTCACGTGGTTTCTAATGGGAAAAGAAATCAAAATTAAGCAAATAAAATATTATGAGAGAGAAAAATATGCTTAAATGAGTTTTATTGAACATTTACTTGCATATGAAGAAAATACATCCTTCCTTTCGAGTTTAAGGCTCAAAATTGGAATAAAGGAAGATAATGCAAATCTAAAGTTTTCCCTAAATTTTGGTTGAAAACGGATAAAGGAATAATGAGTTATAAATTTTGGAAATATCCCTAAAGTAGTAGGATTTTATTAAATGTCATATACATTATCTTTTCAAGAAAAATAAAGAAAGGGTGCGCGAAGGCATCCCTTGGATCTAAGATCTAAAGACGCGTGTGCATCGTTTAGCTGTAATCATAGAAAGAAAGTGGCAGGAGGAAATGAGATCTTTGATCTCAAATTCCTCGCAAGCCAGAGCATGAACGAGAAAGGAAAGGGCATAGGTAGATTCAAGAGAAGTTTTCGAGTAGGATAATGCATTGTTTGCTAGGGTTTTAACGACTCTAAATGATTCACCCAAGTTCCTAGCCTAGAGATAAACCCGCTGCCATGGGAGAGTATTTATACGGAATTCTAGACCTCCTGCGAAACCACAAGATGTCCCAAAGCGTTAGCTGGCCCCTGCGAGCGTATTCCCCAAGTCAATTTTCTCTTTGGTCTTAATGTTCATCACCACCCAGGCCGCCGCCACACCAGAGGCATCCCAACCTCGCCCCACCTGCTCTGGCCGCCACCCGAGCAATTCAGAGGTGCTTCGAGTCCGACAGAGAAGGGTGGAGGTGTGTGTTCTTTCTCAGTTCAGTCGGGAGGATAGGATCACAGAGTCAACACCATGGTTGACTCGGCTGGGCTGCTCGCGAGCCAACCCGAGGTAGAAGAAGACCAAAGGGTAAAACACCCCTTTTCCCTCACACTCACTTTAACCAAGTAAGGGCATTCTCGCCCAATTCCTTAGTTTGATCGAAAGTTAGGTGCACGGATCCTAGGTCGTTGGATCCTACATGGTCCGACGGACCATGGATCAAGCGATCACCGATTTTCTAGAATTAACGATTAAATCAGATAAGTGACTTTTCTTGCAAAAATCATATCTTATGCTAGAAAACTATGATGAGAAAAGTTTATATATGAAAGTTTCTTATAAAAATACGAGGAACACATTAAAATTAATTTGAGAACCTGATTTCATTCCTATTTGCAAAAGTACATTAATTTGATAGAAAAGGTATTCAAAGTTAATTAGAAACCCTAATTGAGTATAAAGGATAAATCTTTCAGGTTTAATAGGTTAATTTGAGAAGTATTAACCTGTTGAATATTAAAGTAGAGTTTCAATATGTTTTACATGAAAAGTTGACTAATTTAGGGTTTTTATCTATGTATGAAGGATAATACATATAGAAACCCTAAGTTAGGGTGAAAGAAGAGAAAAATTTTACTTAAATCGAATTATGGAAATGTGTTACAATATAATGATCCTAAGCCTGTTAGGAGTGTTAAGATGAGAAATTTAAGGTTTTTATGTAGTTTTGTTGAATTAGGGTTTATAATACTAAAACTGGAGGCAAAACCCTAATTACAAAGGAAACCCTAAAATTGGAACAGAAATCCTAAGAAACAAGATGGGTTTGGATAAATCTTGATAAAAGAAAATTTGTGTGTTTATTTCAGGATTTATGTGCATACTTGCTTGTTTGGTTGGGTTTTCTCTACTTGATTGATTCTGTCTCAAAATATGTAGTCATAGGTATGTGGTTATGCTTATGAATATCTCAAACTAGCTTTCTGAGGATTTTCAAAGCTTTCATCGGTGGATTGAATTAAACTGTTGAATGAATTTAATTCATGCATACTATAATGTGGATATGACTATCACCTAAGATATATGCCTACTAGCTCAGATCCTAGTCCCCTCTGTAGCTTGATAGATTGACCTAGTACATGGCTACCTATGGGGTAGGTCCATCAGGTCATTGGATGACTTAGTACATGGCTACCTATGGGGTAGGTCCATCAAGTCACCATGAGTCAGAGATTGGGCTACCTTTGGGAAGGGACATGCAACTCCACAACCCTAAGTAATGGATACCTATGAGGTAGGACCCTGGGGGTAAAGATCTACCATATGAGAGAGGTAGTATCCAAGTCCAATGTAGGGACAACACAAAGATAAGGGGATAGGTATGGATTGAGTAGTATTGCTTAAAACGTAACCTTAATTGTTAAGTGATATTTGGTTGCTTACATTGTTACCATAGTTGCACGATTATTATTTCCCCCACATACCGGAATATTCATTTATGCTGACTGGCATTTTGTTTGTCGGTGTTTTAGGTACAAATTGAAAAGGACAAATAGTAAAGTGGCATATTGTGAAATTCAGAAATAAAGTACAAGGAAGATTAGTTAGAATAGAGTCTAGAGGTGGATAGAAGTTAGATATCTAAGTTTTTGAAAAAAAAGTATGCAAAGTTTATTTTTACTCCAACTTTCAGTATAGTCATGGTAGAATTTAATAATTATTACTGATTATTTTTCAAACCTTTGATTCGAAAAATTGTGATAACAACTCTAACCTCTTGGTCTCCCTTAATTGGGGGTTACCAGGAGGTAGGGTCGTTTCAATAAGGATTGTAATTTCTTTTGCTTCACGAAAGCTTAAGAAATACAAGGAGAATTATCTGACACATGATCTGGAGTTAGTCATTGTGGACCATGCCTTGAAGATATGGAGACATTACTTGTATTGTGCGAAGTGTCAGATCTTCACTGACCACAAGAACCTGCAATATATATTTTCCAAACAAGAATTGAACATGCAACAATAGTGTTGGATGGAACTGATTAAAGATTATGATTGCACTATTTGCACTATAGATTACCATCTAGGGAAGGCAAATGTAGTAGCAGATGCTTTAAGTAGGAAATATTCTACATCATCATACTATGATAAAGCATAGTTGAATACTTTGGTGTGCCACGAGAGAGATATGTTGGTCTCTCTTCGACAGATGAATGTACATATAGAAGTGTCCATGTTGGCAAGTTTGTTAGCACACTTACAAGTAAAGACAACATTGAATCAATAGATCAAAGATGCACAATAGTTGGATACTGTAGTACAACATATTCAGGAAGAATTAGGTAGTAAAAAGCATGAGGGCTTTCATGAATATGAGAATAGGACAGTATGTTATCATGGAAGGGTAGTTGTACCAAATGTAGATAATCTAAGGGCATTAGTTCTAGAAGAGGCTCACTCTTCCATGTATGTTATGCATCCAGGTACTACCAAGATGTATCAAAATTTAAATGATCTATATTGGTGGCTAGGATTGAAACGTGATGTAGTTGAGTTAGTAGCTAAGTGTGCAGTGTGTCAGTAGGTTAAAGCTAAACATCAAAAACCTGTAGGGACTTTACAACAAATGCCTATATCTCAGTGGAAATTGGATCATATCACAATGGACTTTGTTGTAGGAATTCCAAGGACATCTAAAGGTTGTGATTCCATATGGGTGATAGTGGATAGGTTGACTAAGTCAACACACTTTCTACCAGTAAAGACAACATATACATATGATAAGCTTGCACATGTGTATGTTAATGAGATAGTACGTCTGCACAGTATCCCAACTACTATAGTGTCAAATAGAGGTCTTCAGTTCACTTATCGCTTTTGGGAGCATTTGCATACAACAGGTACACAATTGAGGTTTAGCATTGTGTTCCATCCACAGGTAGATGGACAGTCTGAGAGGACAATTTAGACCTTAGAGGATCTGTTGAGAACCTGTGTGTTATAGTTTTTGGGAATTTGGGATATTTACCTTTGTTTAATAGAGTTTTTCTACAACAATAGTTATCAAAGAAGTATTGATATGAAACCCTATGAAGCATTGTATGGGAGATGTTGTAGATCTCACTTGTGTTGGTATGTGATTGGGGAATATCAACATTTTGGTCCTAAGTTAGTGCAGTAGACAACAAAAAAGATTAAAGTCATTCAACAACAGTTAAAGGCAGCGTAGGACAGACAGAAATCTTATGCTAATAACCGTCATAGACCCTTAGAGTTCCAAGTGGGAGACATGGTGTATCTTGAAGTCTCTCCTTGGAAGGGTGTTCTAAGATTTGGTAAGAAGGGTAAGTTAGCTCCCAGATTTATGGGACCTTATCTTGTAGTTGCATGTATTGGGAAGGTGGCCTATAAGTTGGAGCTTCCACCTGAGTTACAAAAGTTACATCTTGTGTTTCATATCAGTATGTTGAGGAAGTGTCACCCTGATAAGGAGTTGACTCTTCAACCTATAGAAGTGGAGTTAGATAATGATATATCTTATGTAGAAGGACATATGTTGATCCTGCATAGAAGGATCAAGAAGTTGAAGAAGAAGGACATTATTTTAGTTAAAGTCTTATGGCATCATCGTCTAATTGAAGAAGCCACATGGGTAGTTGAAGATGAGATGCAACAAAAGTATCCATCTCTTTTTGCATAGGATTTTGGGGGTGAAATCCCTATTAGGGGTTTATAGTTGTAAGATTGCATACCTATCATAATGTTTAATTATGTTTACCTTGAATAATGAGATGCTTAAACCTTAATCTAAGCTATTGAGATGTTCTAATATCATGTGTCAGTCTTATATTTTCATTGGAACCAATTTGATTAATGATTGAGTTATTCTTGCTATATATGTGTTTGTTGTGGACAAATTGCAAATTACCCATAAGTAAAGGTTACCTTGCAAATTTTTACATGTAGAGAGTATTTCTAATGCTTTAACATCCTAAGAGAGAGAATGGTAATATGGCACTTCGATTGTATCATAGTTGAATATGTGAACATCATCAAGTGATGTTAGGGTTTCTAGGGTTACTTAGTTGACATGGTGACTATCTTAAGGTTTTAGGTTGTGATCATTATACCATTTGTGATGAGGGACGTGACCAAGATTCATGCTTAGATGCATGGTTGTGACTGAGACACCCCTAGAGATAGGATGGTTGTGATAGTTGTCCTTTAGTGTAGGTGTTTTGACCATGCTTTGGTGATTAGGGTTAGGTCGAGAAAAGGGTGTGCATGAGAGTGTCTTGATCGAGATAAGGGGACCAATCGACCTTTGTAGGTCATGACACCTTGCTGGATAAGCATGACCATGGATATTTTCATCAGAGTGGAGGAAAGAGTATCTACTTTAATGGAATGTGTCCCTAAGATGATCTAATATGTTAACACCTCAAAACACCTCTACTTCTCTCCTCTTACGGTATATAACCCATCCACTTCACTAACAAGTAATCTTTTATGAATGACAACTCTTTCATCTACCTTGAGATCACCTTGGAGCATGAAGAGTAAGGAAGGTCAGATCTAGGTTCTTGGGTGGCCAATCCTTGGTGCATGTGGAAGATCTTCTGCTAGGATTAACCTTTGGTGGTGATTCTTGGAGAATTGTCTCTTAGTAAGTAATCTTCTTCTCTAGTTAATGTTTTTTTCCTAAAACCCCCACCTTCTCCTTCCTTCTTGGCCATGGATCATTCATGGTTGTTTTGCTTTGAAAGAGAGAGAGAGAGTAATCTCCTCTTGACAGAGGCCTTAGACTATGTTTTGACATGGTGTCAATTAGTGAGAGAAAGATCTCTTCTCTTTCTCCCTTCCTTTTTCTTTTTGGTTCATCCAAAGATTTATTTATCCCTTTTCCCAAACTCTATTATAATCATGATCTTTTTATTTTCTTGCAAGTGATCCTTTAGCTGAGGTTTTAAAGATTGGGTGAATCTTTTGGAGCTTGTAATCTTAGGAAATAACTTTTCTTCAAGAATAAGAGAGTTTTATAATTTTTCACAATCCTATTATGTGCATCTTTAAACTTGTTCTTATACTACTTTCTTACATGATCCATTATACTTGAACAAACATGAAGTTATGGTCTATTATATAAGGACAAAAATCCATTATACTTGAACAAACATGAAGTTATGGTCTATTCTTTACTTCCAATATCACATTTTAGGTTGTTAAACACCATGACCCAGGGTGTTGTTCACTCTATTAGTGACTGGTTATTCCTTCTTGTTATCCTTCAGTTTGACCTTGGTTTAGAATGGTGATGGACTAGATCAGATGGTTAAGACCTCTCTTAGACATCTATCGTGGTCGACACCTTGTATTGGGTAGTTTTGGTCACGACACTTCCTGATCCTAGGGTGGGCATTACCTATTATCTAGGTTGTGATGCATCATTGCTGCAGAGACATACTCTATTGCTAGATGATGTTATGACCAAAATGGCCAAGCAGACAGTCGTGATGTTGCCGAGTGAGTTGAGGACGTGATGTTGCTAAGAGAAGAGGTCGCTATGTTTCTTGTTTGATGGGGTCGTGATGATGCCATGTCACAGTCGTATCAGAGCATTAGCTGACTCAAGTGTTATGGGCGGGATGTCATTCCTGCTAAGGGGTCGACGTACTCTGAGTTAGTGTTAAGTGTGACACTATGTTAGGCGGTGTTATGGTCAACCATCTAGTTGGTTGAGGATGGGTTGAGTTGTTTTGATCACAACACTTGTGGGAGTGGTCGTAACACGTGGGCTGTGTCATGGACGTGACATCCCATTGCTGGTCAGTCGACTTTTATGTGTTGGAAGGCCGAGATAATGGTGTTATAAAAGGTTGAATCATAGGTGTGATGATTAGTTGAGATGCTTATATATGTGAACGAACATGACACATATGTTACGTAATAACCTACTTAAGACGGTGCGATTATGAATGGCTAACCATCAATGATAATACTTAAACTCTCAAACAATACAACAAGTGATAGAATTAGGATTTAGAGGTAGTATTATGCTATGAAACCCTAATTGGGTATATATATAACCTAATCCTAATTCAATAATAACATGATAAGTGAGCTCACTCTATTTGAAGGTTGCTACTCTATAATGATGTTTCTCTCTCCTACATGTGTAACACTAACTTACAGGTATGATGAATGGCATAGCTAAGTGAATGTTATCATGAGCCTATTCAATACAGAGTGGTGATTATGAATAATGTTGAGGCATATTATAATATAGAATGTGCAGTAGTATATGAATTGGTCTAATCACCTAATAAGTGCCTTGTGCATAAATTGAGGGATTGATATCCCATAGTGAGGTGATATTGATAATAAAATTAATAATGGCAGTATTACTAGTGCCATGTGATGACGAGACAAGTTCTCACTTAATACATTTTATATCTTCTAAAGTTGCATCTTGCCTTAATTTTGTAGAAATTGTTTAGGGTTAATACATTGTAACTTGATTGATGCATTAAAAGATACCCAATTGGCATGTCTAATCAAGTGAAACTCTAATCATGTAGTTGCCCTATACCATAGATGTATATACAATGTCACTACCTAGCTGGATGGTGAAATAAGAAACTCCTACGGAAAAAGTCAGAGTACATATTGTTGAATATGTGGGGTGCAAGTGATATATTTCTTTGTGTCCTGAAATTGTGAAAATAGTGATATATTGTTTATTATTGAATGACTATGTGTGAGACAGTTCTTTAGTGTTGTTCCATGTACCAAGGAAAACTAGTTATTTATAGGATCATGGCTTGACTATGAGTTGCTATCTCTACATGATTATATCCTTGACTACAAGTTGTTGTCTTTTAGTAGTATGACTATATGTCACTGCATTCTAGACTTAAACTGACCAAGTAGTACTGGTGATGATAATGAAGTTTGGCTCTTCCATTGATCTTATATGGTATTCATTTCGACTTAGAAATTGTCAGTTGGATTTGAGTGGTACGCCTCAAATCCTCATGGCATAAAAATGGTTAAACAACTGTGTAGTATATTGTTTAGGGTCAAATACGAATTACATTGGATGACCTCATGCCTTATTTCTTGTACTGTTTAGTTTATAACAATTGAACATGTTCTTCAGATTCCTTTTAATAGTATAAAATGTTCTACTGCTCAATTGTAAATACTTAAACTACTTGAGAAGAACTACATGCTTTATTTACTGCTCTTTATAGTGTTGTGCTTATAATAGACGTTGGCAAAGAGTAATTACTCTCACTAGGACATTTGGTCTCACCCTATGGGTTCTATTACTTTTTAGGTGGTCGTGGATGAGGAGGTCGAGGTCGTGGTGCAGGAGCTGAGCAACAAGGAGAGCAGTAGCTATCTGAAAAAGGTTGGACATGCTACTGGTGTAGTGTCTTAGTGGAGTCCTATGTGTCATCCATATATTCTCAGGTCTTGGGGAGAGATTTTTTTGTTTGTTTATCGATGTAAATATTTTGGTTTTATGCCATGATTGAATAAAAAAGAGCTTGTACATATGATCAGGTTGCAATATGTATCAGATATGGCTTGATAGCCTTTGAACTTAATATGTAACATCTTTTGGTATATGTGAAATATAGATGGAATATGTTGAAGGCTTATTATAAAATACTTCCACTTGAGATATTAAATTGCAAATGGTTTTCAGTTTCCCTATTTTTTGGTATTTTTTGGTTAGTGATAATTATGTGATTTGTTTTGAGTAATCTCATTTATTGTGGTGATGGTCGTCACAGCGGGACTGGGTAATACTTGATACATGTCTCTTAGTTCAAGGTTAAGGGCAAATCTTATTAATGAAATGGAGTTCATTGCAATGTACATCATGGTGAAACAATAATACTAAGGAATCCATCTAATTTGTGGTCACAACCCACTTAATTTTGTTTTCAATTCTTATGATTAGTTCTAATCAAATAAAAAATCACTTTTTCCTCAGGCCTAGTTGAATAGGTAATAGTTAGTAGTAGATTCTTGATTAACATTTCCCTGAGTTCGACATTCCAGTCTCATAGGCATGTAACTTGATGTGTTGACTTACGTTTTTGCACATAGAGTTTAGGCATGCTAAGTTTTTGGTATAGTTGTCAGGGAGACAAAAATTCCAACACTACGAGTGTTGTGACCTACCACTCTAGGCCATTGCTTTTCTTTTTATTTACTTTTCAAAAATTATTAAGCGTAATTTAAAATTTTTATTTTATAAACCACTAATAATCACATTCTCACTCGATTATATTTTCAGGTACTAGTGTATGGTTCATACTAGACCCGCTAACTACAGGAAGTCCACTCCACATGGATAGATAAAAACTAACTTTGTTGCATGGCAAGAGAGTATAATAGTTTAGTGGAAAGATTTATCCATACTCCACCACCACAGGCATAACAAGCAATGGTAGGTATAGAGAGTAGATGAGAACGTCGGGGCTGAGCCTAAGGAACAAACTGTCTCAGAGAAAATCAAGGCATCCTCAACTACACCAATTAGGGCCGACTAAAAGGCAAGAAGTCAACATGAGCAGTTACAAGATGGACCCCATGCTGGTGTCACTCATTAAGTTACAATAATTCCATGGACATAGTATGGAGGACCCAATGGTGTACATTATTGGCTTTGTGGAGAGATGTGATATGTTGAAGATTGACAAGGTTCCAACCACAATAATCTATTTGTAGGTGTTCCCCTATTCATTGTCATATAAGGATAAAGCATGGTTTCTCAGTCTCTCTTCTGAATCTATAGAGACATGAGATGTGATGATAGATTGTTACATCCTTAGTTGTGGTAAAAAGTGAATTGTGTAAATGAATTGATTTGTAAATTCCCCAATGATATTATTGGTGAAATATTAATGTTAATTACCTTTATGGAATGTGTGCTTGTGGCACAAGTTAAATTAACAAAAGGAATTCATACATGAATAAATAATAATGGTTTTTTTTATGAATGAAATAATTGTCAAGTTTCCAAAGGAAAATAAAATACATGGTATTTTAGATAATTAAAATGACAATTATCTAGCAAGATTGACAACACCAGTTTGAGGCAACAATTGGTATTAATTTTAATCTAATTGAAAATAGTAATAGAAAGAAAGAGAGTTCTAGAAATTGGAAATATATTGAATATGTTGCTTTGACAATTATACATGCCTTTTGCATAAGTGTTTCATCATAACCATGAAAGAGAAAGTGAATAATAGAGGAAAAGTATTCTTTCCTAGTTGATGTTAAATCGATTTATGAAAAAGGAATATACATCCATATAAAGAAAATAATGGTGTGGCTCTCCCTCTCTCATAATAACGAACAAATATGGATGTTTGATTCATGAAATGTACCAAAGAAGGAAAAGAGAGAGAAAGGTAGGGGTTACATCTCGTGGACATTATGGTTTGATTCTCTCCAAAAAAGTTTGCTAAATATGATAAAGTAAAATGGAAAGTCATTATTACCTAGGATTAGAAACAAACCTCGAAGAGGCAGGCCAAGAGGGAAGGGTTCCCATAGCAGTGTGTATATATACGTCTTACATACCCGTGTCTCTCCTTTGAAGGAATCTCCCACGAACTCTGATCTCCTTCTCGGTTTGCAAAGGACTGCTGAACCCCTCGTTATCCACGAGCAAACTTGCAACTCACGCTCAATAGCCTCGTACCCCCATCCCCTTCTTCAGGAGACTGTGAGTTTGGCTGAGCGCTGCCAGGGTTCCATGGTGAGGAGGCCGTGGCTAGGAGGGCGTCTGCAGTAGCCCAAGCAGTCCACAGAATGCTGCATTGCCACAGAACCAGTGGGCTTATCCACTGGAGAGGCCAAGAGGGTCAAGCTTTGGGATAGCGCAGGCAACATGCAGTCTCGGTGGTGGCACTTCATCCACGGCGGGGGCGGAGGCTTGGCGAGCCGCAACAACCAAAGTAGTCATCGCTGCGGCACTACTCTACTCGTAGGGCTAGGAAGCCGACCTGCTGGTGCAGTCGATGTGAAGTACAAGGCGCAGCGGAGGCATCTCGATGATGGTGGTGGAGTAGCAGGAAAAGGAGGGGCACATAGCCCCAGTGACCAGCGTTGCACGACGGCGTCGGACATCAGTGCGGATGCACGTTACCTGGGTCAGGGGAGATCACCTGAAAGAGAAAAGAATGGACGGATCTAGGTATCTAATTAATCAGATCAGGGACAGGATCCGATTAGCTGAGAAAAGAAATATGAAAATAAAAGGTATTACCTTGCTGACTTGGCCTCTTATGATTGGTTGATTAAAGATCACTTAGCAAAAACTATAGATATTGCTACAATGCTCGGATGAAAATAAGTTATATATGAAAATTGATCAAAAGGACACGTAGAATCTAAATAAAATATGTTTGAAATCTAAATATGAACATAATTCTAAAAGTAGTGTAAAGAAGGATTAAAGTGACGAATAATGCTTAAAAATCCTAGTTTTAGGTGCTATATTGTGGGAAGCATTACAAAGCCTTTGTTTGTGTTAGTATATGACATTAAGAGAAATCAAAGTGTTCATGTTAATAATAATGAGCAGTTAGGATTTCAAATATGATTGATCTTGCACTTGAAAGATTAGGGCTAAAGGTCACATCTTGGGATGTTAATAATGAACTTAACTGAATCTAGTCCTCATGATAACATAATATGGTAGATTTGATAATCAGGGAAACACCTAAGACAAAGTAGAGTCCTTGAGTCATTAGATCGATGAACATGGGAACTGAGGGATCAAACATGACCCTAATTATAACTCGATAACAAGGAAACTTAAACCCTAGAACATGATCAAGTAGGGTTTAATGTGATTAATATGTGATGGAGACACTTTATATTTACAAATGCAGATTATATGATGCTTGATTGATTTTCTGGCTTGACTAGATTATATACTTTGAGAATATTTGCATAATCTTCATGGCTCACCATCAAGGTACGTGGTTACACTTATGATTACATGTATCGACTTCCGACGTTTGTCGAGATTTCTTAAAGATTGAATATATGATATCTGTTGGATGTTTATTTATTTCTTGCAAATTATAAAGTTCCTACGAGTAACACATAAAGTAAATAATGATATTTTAACCTTAGGTTACACTGATCAAAGGGTAACACACATAAGTCCAATGGTGAATAGTTGATTACACCTGATATAGTAGACTAGATATGGGTTAGAATATGAAAGAAAATACATGTCCTTATGTACAAATAATTGATGCTTGACCATGTCCTTATGTGCAAATAATTGATGGTTGATTATAAGTACTTATGATTATAGGATGAACCCACGTATCAATATAGAAACAAACTGATCGCATTTTGTTTGTCGGCATTTTAGGGTTGATACACAAGATACAAATATGAAGATAAAGATGAAATCCATGAAATGTATTAAAGCTATGACAAGGAAGATTAGATATATGATACTTGTTCTCAATAGGTATTAGTTCCATGAGATATATCATTTTACAATTTTTAAACTATATTTTAAATTTAATTGAAATTATTTTCTATTATTGGTATTTGACTAATTTGGATCCTTGGGAATATAGATAATGGCTCTCAACTTGAAGGTCTTTCCTTAATTGGGGGACACATAAAGTGAGGTCATTACATTTGGTATCAGAGAACTAGATTTTTCAAATAATATTTAATAGTTAATAATTTCAAGTAATCTGTAGAAATATGAGGGAATTATTAGGGCATTTTTTTAAAGATGATGGTGTCTAGAAGGAACCATGACCGAGGGCTGGCAAAATTTTGCTCCACACCACAAGTCGGCTTATGAGGTCTCCCAGACCCATGCATCTTACCTAGCTAAAGTCAGACGATTTCACCCAAAGTAAAATACCTTTAGGGTTTCTTCTCATCTCTTTCATCCACTTCTCATCCTCTTGCTTAATGAACCCTAAACAGAACTTCTCTCCTCATCTAAAGTTAGGGGTTTTGAGAAGAAGTAGGATTAAGGCATCCTTTTCCAAATAATTTACATATAATGTGAAATAATAATGTACATTTAAATGTGGAAATAATAATGTGCATGTAAATATTGAAGTAATAATTTACATGTAATGAGGATATGATAATGAGCATGAAATGTGGATAAAGTAAAGAAAAAAATTGTTTTATGGGTTTTCCTTGTGTAGGTAACCTTATATTGAACTAGGGTCGATTTATAAGAAACCTAGTGGGTCAAGAGACATGGAAACCTAAGAGGTAGGATATAATCCCTAACCCTAACCCTAAAACTATAACCATGAGAAATATGAATATTTTAGAGAAAGAGAGAATATAAATGTTTCTGATAACCCATGCATGAAGGATGCATGTAAACGAATATGAATATAAACGAGTTAAGTGACTCAGTCTTACATGCATGTGTGCATGTGGAACAAGACATTGGCCTATCTAATCACCTCGGATCAAGAGGGCCTATGTATGGTCACTATGGTGATCGGTGATCTGGCCTATAAAGGATAATCACCTCGGGAAAAGGCCTGTGTATGATTGCCACTAAAGTGATGGGTGATTGAGCCAGAGCTTATCTATGATGCTGCAGGGACTTACCCTAGAGAGAGTGTAAAGAGGCGAGATCACCTCTTTACTAAAATTTAAAGGAAATACAAACATCCACAATTTTCACAAAATTTAGAGACTTTGAGGATGATTGCATAATATTCCAAGTAAATAAGCATGATTTCTTATACATTGTAAAATGTCAATAGCATGGGAAATAAAGAAATAATAAGCCTTCACATGGCTTCTATTGTTTATTGCAAGAATCATTTATAAAAGAAAAGATAAGATAAGCAGGATCTAGCTATAGCAACCTATCCATCCTTTCCAAACGCTAAAGATCAACTCCTGAGGAAATCCTCTCCTTCAAGCCTGTCCTTCTCCTTGCACAACACCAGCACCTGGGTGGTTGGGAAGACACCCAGCAAGAGGAAAAGGAAGAAAAAGTATGTGTTACAAGATTATTCTAAAAGTGACAAGATAGTTGTAACAAGTAAAATAGGCTAGGAAATCATCAAAAGATGAGACATCAAGAGTATGAGGCTTTATTTAATGAAACTTCCCAATAACAAAAGTAAATAAATGATTTGCATGTAAATTAATATGTCTACCTAACTAAGTAGGGTTGAGGCACCTACTGAACCTCTAACCTTAGGTGAGGGGAGAATAAGACATTCCCAATCACCTATAATATTATGGGGAGAATTATAAACATTCCCCTAGGGCGATTATATACATCCCTCTGTTGGTGGTTGTACATAAGTACCTCTACTTTACAATTAAATAGAACATATAACCACATACTAGCAAAAGATTTATGGCAAGATTAATCAAAGGATTCATATAACAAGGCAGTGGGGTATAAAAACCCAAACAAGATAATACTACAACTAATTTTTGAGGCATAAATAAATTAGGTTTCATGAATCATGAATTAAGTCAGATTAAGCCTCATTAGGGAACATGGGTAATGGTATAAAAACTTTCCCAACTGAAGGGGGTAGATGCACATACCTTAGCCTCAAGAGTTCTATAAACCACTTTCCAACCCTTCACATGAAATCAGAACCCACTTTCCCTAATATCATCATTAGATCTATGAATTAGAATTAAGTATACTCATTAAAGGTTTAAAACCCTAAAGTTACTAACTTTTTGTGCAAACCTTCAAATTAGACTCTGAAAATATCACCATCATCTTAGTTAGGGTTTTCTGATTAAAATGACATATAATATTAAGTATTTTTCAGATATGGATTTTTCGAGTTATTTTTGGTGATTTTTAGTTAATTAAATCACTCTAAAAATACTTTTTCGCAAACATCAGAATCAAACCTCAAAAACATTTTTAATGGATAGATCTCGTTCTCTTGATTTCTAAACACTACTTATTTTTAATTTTAGACCACCAGATGAATTTATATAAATTATTTGATATCAGCCAACCATAACTTGCCACGTAGGCAAACACGCACACACAAAGAGGAAGATCTGACGCCTAGGCCAGCCGGGTAAAAGCCCACCAAAAGACAGGAAGACCCTTGGTGAGGGTCAGAGCCGAAGAGGAGAACACGCAAGGGCAAAAGGGTAAAACGGAAAAAGGTAGTCTTCCCCACTCGAGCGACGAGGAGAACTAACAAGCTGCTCGGTCATGGTCCAGAAAAATTGGGCAAAAACGTGATTCTCAACGGAACTCGAAGTGCAAGCACTCAAAAGAAGAGACAAATCTATATGTACCTCATATTTTAATGGAGACAAGGAGAGAATAGCGTGAGGGGTGTTGCAAGTCTGGAGGTTTCGGCGGCTAGATGGAGGTCAAGACGTCCACGAAACTCGAAATTGAAAGTACGGGTGAGTTGCTAAGGTGACGAGGACCTAGGGGTATGGTTATATATAGGCAAGGAGACCTAGACTAGGGTTTGTCTAGATGGGGGTAGATAGAGGCAGCGCACGAGTTGAGCATTTCTCAAATCTTCATCAAAACACAAAAATCTTGGAATAATATGGTGCGGAATTGCGCAAGGAATTCATAGGATAAAAAATCATTGAATTTCATTGAGTAAAACTCAAGATAATTGGATTTGAATACTTGTCAAACAAGAAACCTATTTCCAATTTAGACCGAGGAAGAAGACAACATGAGGATCCTCTGATCATGATCCAACGGCTGACGATCATCACGATATAACAGTTGCCATCTTTTATTCCTATTCAAAATCGACTTAAAAGGGCATATTCATTTAAATGTTTTTCTCTCTCCTCGTTTGGAGGCCCAAACATTATCAAAAAATTACTAAATTTTATATTCTGACTGATTTTGACGAGTAGAATCCAAATATGGAGTTATATGTGCCTTTTAGAAAAGTTTATTAGGTTAAATAATTAAAATGGAATTTTCTCTTTCCTCCTTCAAAAGAGGTGATGACATTATCTAAAATTTGTGTAACTTCACCCATAAGTCTCCCTAAGGAATTAGAATACGATTTTGTCATTATTTTGACAAGTTGGGATTATTTATTTATTTATTAAATAAATAGAAGATTCTACACACTTTCTCTCTCCTATTTTATTCATTATTCACACATTATCCAAATTAGTTGCAAATTTGCCCCAAGGCTTATTTTTATGTCTGGATTAAAAATTTGGAGTTATTTTTCTATTTTGAGAGCATTAAGTATTTTATTTCACTTTATTGGCCTATTTTCTATTTTCTTTTGATAAAGACATTAATATATACATTTATCTTCCCAATTAAATGATACTTGGCCCTTAAGTTACTTTTTTGTCAAGGAAACGAATTTGAGTGTCAAATTATCCTTGTGGGTTTCCAATTAAATTTTTGGTGCAAAATATTTCTCATTATCCTCTTTTATCCATTAAATCCCATATTACCTCTAATTATTGCATTTATCGTTTCCTTTATATATAATTTGGATTTTCTCATCTTTTTTCTATTCTATAAAGTACTCGAAAGTTATAGGATGAAATATCTTAGTATTTTTATGACTTAGTGTACAATTTGCACTTCAAGCCCATTATTTAAAATCTAACTGAGGTATTTGTGCATACAACCCTATATTAAGAATGTATGGGAAACATTTATCCAATCACCATCATAACTCCACTAAATGAAATCCAAAGACATATGGGATGAAAAAGAAGGATAATACTTATAGAAAAGGGTACAAAGAGATACATAGTGGATTTTGGTATGTTACAACACTCCACCCCTTAAAAAGGATTTCGTCCCCGAAATCTCATACAATGGCGGCATACCAATACTAGCTTGGTAGTTGTTGTTGTAAGTGAACTCTACTAATGGTAGATACTGATCCCATGCACCACCCCAATCCATCACACAAGCATGTAGCAAGTCCTCCAGAATCTGAACTGTTCTCTCAGACTGGCCATTAGTTTGCGGGTGGTAAGCAGTACTGAAATGCAGATCAGTACCCATCTCTTCTTGAATCTGACCCCATAAGCGAGAAGTGAATTACGAGTTTCGATCAGAAACTATCACAATAGGAACACCATGTAGATGAACTATCCACTCCACATATAACTGAGCCATCTCAGCAACTTTATACGTGGTTTTGAAAGGTAAGAAATGAGCAGATTTTGTAAGCCAATCAATCACCACCCAAACAACATCATAACCTTCCTTGGACTTAGGGAAACCAGTAACAAAGTCCATTGTGATCTTCTCCCACTTCCATTCTGGAATCTCAAGAGGATGAAGAAGACCGTCGGGTCGTTGATGTTCAATCTTGACTTGCTAACATGTCAAGCACTTCGCCACAAACAAAGCTATATCATTCTTCATGTTCTTCTACCAGAAGCTTCACTATAAATCCTTGTACATCTTGGTTGTGCCAGGGTGAATAGTGTACTTGGACCCATGAGCTTCACTCAGAACCTTCTGTCTCAGATCACCAACATTGGGAATCCACAACCTTTAACTGAAGAGGACATCACCATCCCCTCTGATAGAGAAGTCCGATTGCAGTTTCTCAGTTAAAGATTTCATCTCTTCAAGATCAGAACTCTCCAACTGTGCAACCACGACTTTCGAGATCCAGGTTGGTATAATGGTCAAGCTGGCCATATGGACACACAACTTATCTTCATCCAATGAATCAATAGGCAGAGGTCTCCAGCTAGCCACATGTTTAGGGTTTTCCCACACTGAACATCTCATAGAAGCACAAACAACATCCTTCTTGCGACTTAGAAAATCAACTATGACATTCGCTTTACCAGGATGATAGGTGATGGTGAAGTCATAATCTTTAAGATATTCCATCCACCTACATTGTCGCAAATTCATATCCTTCTGAGTCAATAGATATCTCAGACTTTTGTGATCAGAAAAGACTTCAAACTTTTCACCATAGAGATAGTGTCACCAGATCTTCAAAGCATGAACTATGGAAACAAGCTCCAAATCATGCATAGGCCAATTAGCTTCATTAGGTTTCAACTGTTGAGAAGCATAGGCGACTACCTTACCATCTTGCATCAAAACACACCCTAAGCCTTGTCTAGATGTGTCAGTGTAGATGACATAGGGTAAGCCCTCAACAGGCAAAGCAAGTACGGGAGCAGAAGTCAGGCTCTTCTTCAACTTATGAAAATTGTTTTCACATTCAGCAGTCCATGAAAACTTGACCTCCTTCTGAGTCAGCTTGGTCAAAGGTAAGGCCAACTCAGAGAAGCCTTTGATAAACTTCTGATAGTAACCGGCTAGACCAAGGAAACTATAGATTTCATATGGGTTTTTCGGAGCATTCCACTTTGTCACATCTTCTACCTTCGCATGATCAACACCTATATGACCGACAAAAATCACGTGACCAAGAAACATAACTTCCTTTATCCAAAACTCACACTTTGAGAATTTTGCATAGAGTTGGTTTTCTCACAGTGTGCTGAGTACAATCCATAGGTGTTCGCGATGTTGTTCTAATGTCTCAGAATAAACCAAAACATCGTCAATAAATACCACTATGAACTTGTCAAGATATGGGCGGAATATTGTGTTCATCAGGTCCATGAACGCAACATCGGCATTTGTCAAACCAAAAGGCATGACCATGAATTCATAATGCCCATAACGAGTTCTGAATGCCATCTTCGGGACATCATCATCCTTCACACACATCTGGTAGTAACCACTTCATAGATACATCTTGGAGAAGACGGTGGTTGACTTTAGCTGATTGAATAGGTCGTCGATGCGCGGCAACAGATAACAGTTCTTCGATGTCACTTGGTTAAGCATGCAGTAGTCCATACACATATGCATTGATCCATCCTTCTTCTTCACGAATAGTATAGGGGCTCCCCAAGGGGAAATACTAGGATGAATGAAGCCCATGTCGACAAGCTCTTCAAGCTACTTCTTCAACTCAGCCAGCTCAGTAGGGGCCAAGAGGTAGGGTGGCTTCAATATCGATGAAGTTCTAGGTATAAGCTCGATGGAGAATTCCACCTCACGAGTTGGTGGCAACCCGGGTTACTCCTCGGGAAAGACATCCAGGAAATCCTTCACCACATCAACGTGATCTAGAGCAGGAGGTGTAGCATCGAGAACTATGGAGGCTAGGAAAGCTCTACACCCTTGCGAGACAAGCTTTTTAGCTTTAATGGCAGAGATGACAAACTGTCACTCTTCTCACTTCTTGCCCTTGACACACACTTTACCTTCAATAGGATGAACCAATCTAACCTTGGATTCCTCACAGTACAAAACTGCTTTATACTTCTTTAACCAATCCATACCCAGGATGATGTCAAATACAGTCATATCAAGCAAGACAAAATCCGTGGGAAACATTATTCCGTATATATAGAGGTCCATGGTAGGAGTTTGGAGGTACGAGGAGAAGATCTTACCAATAGGGGTTTTTATGTCTAACACATGATCCATAAACTCAGATTCTATTTCTAGCATAGAGGCAAACTGACAAGATATGAAGGTATTGGAGGAGCCAGAATCAAACAGTGCTTTTAAAGGATGCATATTAAGGTGTAGTGTACCTTCAATCACTTCGTTGCCTTCACCTTCTTCCTCAGCATTGAGAGCGAACACTCTCCCATTCCGCCTCTCCACTGGAGGACGCCTCGGGTTCTGGTTGTTGTTGTTGTTATTGTTGTTCTATGGAGGCGGGTTCTGTCTTGGTTGTTGCGGCTGATGGACATTATTCTACCCTTGCCGAAAATGAGGGCAGTTGGGTCGGATGTACCCAACCTGGCCGCACTCATGGCAGGTCAATGGAGGAAAGTTTTTCATTACGAGCAGGCACATTGTTGGCAGGGCATCTGCCAGGAGTATGGTGGTGATTGCACCTATTGCAGCGATCACGTCCGCGGTTCTCATGTTGGTTCTGATTCTTCCTTTTGTTGTTGAAGCCATTAGAATCAGTAAATGTAGTCGGCCACGCTCATGCTTCCTTGGTTGAGACCGTAAAACTCAGCCTCCTTCTTCCTCAGGAAAGCATTGTAGATATACTTCTCCCTGAACAGCTTCAGAAACTGGACCCACTCCATAGAAGAGGTGTCCCGAGTGCGGGCAACACCATTCCACCAAACGTACACCGGTCCATCCAGCACGTATGTCGCGAACCGAACCTTCTGGTGAGGAGGGCATGCCATACCCTCGAAGGTCTGATCCAGGGCCAACACCTAATCGTCAGCTTTGTCCACCATGTTAGGCTCACTTTCACCCTTGAAGTAGTGTGGCTACATCTTGATGAAGTCAGTGAGGGTGAACTCCCTCGGCTTATTGGCATTAACAACTATGGTGTTGAGTTGTCCCATCATGGTGGAGGACAACAACTGACGTAGCATCACCAGTTCTTGCTTAGGTGTGAAGGCGGGAGTACCCGTAGCAGTCTGGTTGACCGCAGGAGTCACAGGAGTGTTGGGGTCATTAGTGGTCGACTCCTAGTTCACATTGTCGAACAAGTCACCTCTCCTGAAAATTAGGGTTATCATATTAGGTTCTCAGGAGTATAGAATCATAGATGAGAAGAGAATATAAATAGAGATGAGAAAAGGATATCTAGAATGCTATTGCCTAAAAGCATACTATTTTGGGAAATTCGTATCAGCGCAGGCCAGGCCGGTATCATATGGGCAGGGGAGTCCTCATATACTAAGCTAGTGTTGCGGAGGAAAATTTTCCAGCCCCCGAAACCCTGATCCTTTCTAGACACCCTTGCTTCAACTTCATGCCCTAATAGTCACCTAAAGGCTCTTATACCATGTTTTAAAGAGGTGAGATCACCTCTTTACTAAAATTTAAAGGAAATACAAACACCCACAATTTAAAAAAAAATTAGAGACTTTGAGGATGATTGCATAATATTCCAAGTAAATAAGCATGATTCCAGATACATTGTAAAATGTCAATAGAAGCGGAAAAAAGAAATAATAAGCCTTCACATGGCTTCTATTGTTTATTACAAGAATGATTTCTAAAAGAAAAGATATGATAAGAAGGATCTAGATATAGCAACCTAGCCATCCTTTCCAAATGCTAAAGATCAACTCCTGAGGAAAGCTTCCTTCAAGCCTGTCCTTCTCCTTGCACAACACCGACACCTGGGTGGTTGGGAAGACACCCAGCAAGAGGAAAAGGAAGAAAAAGTATGTGTTAAAAAATTATTCTAAAAGTGACAAGATAGTTGTAACAAGTAAAATAGGCTAGAAAATCATCAAAAGATGAAACATCAAGAGTATGAGGCTTTATTTAATGAAACTTGCCAATAACAAAAGTAAATAAAGGATTTGCATGTAAATTAATATGTCTACCTAACTAAGTAGGGTTGAGGAACCTACCGTACCTCTAACCTTAGGTGAGGGGAGAATAAGACATTCCCAGTCACCTATAATATTATGGGGAGAATTATAAACATTCCCCTAGGGCAATTATATACATGCCCTCTGTGGGTGGTTGTACATAAGTACCTCTACAATTAAATAGAACATATAACCACAGGCTAGAAAAAGAGTTATGGAAAGATTAATCAAAGGATTCATATAACAAGGCAGTGGGGTATAAAAACCCAAACAAGATAATACTACAACTAATTTTTGAGGCATAAATAAATTAGGTTTCACGAATCATGAATTAAGTCAGATTAAGCCTCATTAGGGAACATGGGTAATGGTATAAAAAGTTTCCCAACTGAAGGGGGTAGATGCACATACTTTAGCCTCAAGAGTTCTAGAAACCACTTTCCAACCCTTCACACAAAATCAGAACCCACTTTCCCTAATATCATCATTAGATCTATGAATTAGAATTTAGTATACTCATTAAAGGTTTAAAACCCTAAAGTAACTAACTTTTTGTGCAAACCTTCTAATTAGACTCTGAAAATGTCACCATCGTCTTAGTTAGGGTTTTCTAATTAAAATGACATATAATATTAAGTATTTTGAAGATATGGATTTTTTGAGTTATTTTTGGTGATTTTTAGTTAATTAAATCACTCTAAAAATACTTTTTTCACAAACATCAGAATCAAACCTCCAAAACATTTTTAATGGATAAATCTCGTTCTCCTAATTTCAAAACACTACTTTTTTAAAAATTTTGACCACTGGATGAATTTATATAAATTATTTGATATCAGCCAACCATAACTTGCCACGTAGGCAAACACACACACACACACAAAGAGGAAGACCTGACGCCTGGGCCAGCCGGGTCAAAGCCCACCAAAATATAGGAAGACCCTTGGTGAGGGTCAGAGCTGAAGAGGAGAACGTGCAAGGGCAAAAGGGTAAAATGGTGCAAGGTCGTCTTCCCCACTCGAGCGACGAGGAGAACTAGAAAGCTGCTCGGTCAAGGTCCAAAAAAATTAGGCAAAACACGATTCTCAACGGAACTCGAAGTAGTTCCTAAAGTAGTTTTTCATGATTGGTTTGTTGTAACTGGTCCGGAAAACTTATGAACTGGAGTTCCTAAAGTAGTTTTTCATGATTGGTTTAAAGTAAGTGTTGGAAGTCGAGTTCCGTGACTTCCGGTGAGTTACAGAGTTATATACAAAACAAAGTTCCTGAGTTTCCTCTTAAAAAGAGCGGAAAACGAGTTCCAGAACAATTGACAATATTTCCTATATAATTATATTTTTTATTCTTCATAAATGACACATGTAAAATGTTTAGGACTAGAAATGTTAGTGTGTGGATATGGTTTTATTGTCAAAATGATAAAACAATATGACAAGATATTGTATACTCTAAGCGACACCATATAAAATATTTTACACTAAAACTACCATTATCACTGTGTCTACAAAATAAAAAATATAAAAGCACTATGAAAAATAACCAGACCATTATGAAAAATAATTAGACCACACCATGTGACAAAAAATGATTTATCTAGCATTTTTTATATTCATATTTAAATAATATGATGTGAAAATGATAATAAACTATAATCGTACGTGAAGAATATAGTAAAAATTAATGTTGTACATATTGTTAAATAATTTTAAATCAAAACTTATATTTACATACATTTAAAATGTACATATCATTACAATAGTTTATACATATGAAGTGAAATAAAAATATTATAATGTAATTTGAACCACAATATACCATATTAAAATATTTTTAAAGAGCAACATACGCATCATGACCGCTTGTTGGGATTATTATGTTAAAAATATATTAATCAGTAGTCACAGATATGATTCTTTTTTTACTTTTTTTGTCCTCTATTTTTAAGGGAGCAACATCCACATTGTGATTTCTTGCCGAGATTATTATTTTAAAAATATATTAATTAGTAGACATAGATATGATTCTTTTTTATTTCTTTTCCATCCTTAATTTTTTTATATCACATAGTAAAACCAATAATTTTTTAATTGATTTCCATATTTACACTAACGAAAAACTAATCACATGGAAGTGCATGGAACTTAAGTTCCAGAAACTGAACTAGAGTTTCTAGAAAATAAGTTCCACAAAACTTATGACTTCCACCGAACCAATCGGAGCCTTAAAAGAAAGAGGAAGAAGAGATGAATCTATAGGTGCCTCGTATTTGAATGGAGACAAGGAAAGCAGAACGTGAGGGGCGCCACAGATCTGGAGGATTCGACGGCTAGATGGAGGTCAAGACGTCCACGAAACTCGAAATTGAAAGTACGGGTGAGTTGCTAAGGTGACGGAGGTCCTAGGGGTATGGTTATATATAGGCAAGGAGACTTAGACTAGGGTTTGGCTAGATGTGGGTAGAGAGAGGTGGAGCATGAGTTGGGCATTTCTCAAATCTTCATCAAAACACAAAAATCTTGGAATAATATGGTGCAGAATTGCGCAAGGAATTCGTAGGATAAAAAATCATTGAATTTCATTGAGTAAAACTCGAGATAATTGGATTTGAATACTTGTCAAACAAGCAACCTGTTTCCAATTCAGACCGAGGAAGAAGACAACACACGGATCCTCCGATCATGATCCAACGGACGACGATCATCATGATATAACAGTTGCCATCTTTTATTCCTATTCAAAATCGACTTAAAAGGGCATATTCATTTAAATGTTTTTCTCTCTCCTCGTTTGGAGGCCCAATCATTATCAAAAAATTACCAAAGTTTATATTCTGACTGATTTTGATGTGTAGAATCCAAATATGGAGTTATATTTGCCTTTTGGAAAAGTTTAATAGGCTAAATAATTAAAATGATATTTTCTCTTTCCTCCTTCAAAAGAGGTGATAACATTATCTAAAATTTGTGTAACTTCACCCATAAGTCTCCCTAAGGAATTAGAATATGATTTTGTCATTATTTTTACAAGTTGGTATTATTTATTTATTTATTAAATAAATAGAAGATTCTACACACTTTCTCTCTCCTATTTTATTCATTATTCACACATTATCCAAATTAGTTGCAAATTTGCCCCAAGGCTTATTTTTTTGTCTAGATTACGAATTTGGAGTTATTTTTCTATTTTGAGAGCATTAAGTGTTTTATTTCACTTTATTGGACTATTTCCTACTTTCTTTTGATAAAGACATTAATATATACATTTATCTTCCCAATTAAATGATACTTGGCTCTTAAGTTACTTTTTGGTCAAGGAAACAAATTTGAGTGTCAAATTATCCTTGGTATTATTTTAATCTACTTGAAAATAATAATAGAAGAAAAAAGAGTTCTAGAAATTGGAAATACATTAAATATGTTCCTCTGACAATTATACATGCCTTTTGCATAAGTGTTTCGTCATAACCATAAAAGAGAGAGAGAATAATAGAGGGAAAGTAATCTTTCCTAGTTGATGTTAAATTGATTTATGAAAAAGGAATATATGTTCGTAGAAAGAAAATAAGGGTGTGGCTCTCCCTCTCTCATAATAACCAATAAATATGGATGATATATTTACGAAATGTACCAAAGAAGGAAAAGAGAGATAAAGCACTACTACAGAAAATGCTTTTTACAACAGTTCTTTTTCTCAATTTACAACAGGTGTTAACCGTTGTATTAGATCGCGTGGTCTTATGGGGGGGGTGCTTTACACAACATGTGATCACATGTTGTAATAGATGTATTTTAGACAACAGTTGAAACATGTTGTCTTTTAAGGAATGGCCGGTTGTAATATGGGTATTTTATACAACATGTGATGCACCTGTTGTAATATATATTATACAACAGTTGAACGACGTTGTCTTTCGCTAAACACACCCGTTGTAATAGAGGTACTTTTTACAACATGCGGTTCACCTGTTGTAATATATATTATACAACAGTCGAAGCATGTTCTCTTTCACTAAACACACCCATTGTAATAGGTAGGTCTATTACAACATGCAATGCAACTGTTGTAATATACATGTTTATACAACAATTGGAGTATGTTGTCTTTCCATACATTTAACCATTGTAATAGGATTCTTTAGACAACATGGTGTGTCTGTTGTAATATACACAACTTATACAATAGGTTATGCATGTTGTAGTTCACTAGAAACATTTGTTGTAATAGGTGTATTTTTTCCTGACAAACCTATTGTAATAGGTGTGGATAACACAACATGTGTTGTTTGTTGTAGAATCATACATTTTACAACATATCATTAACTGTTGCATTTGATTAGAGTTTGACAGGTCATATATCGAACCAATTGTATTGATCAAATTAATCATATTATTAATAAATTATAATAAATATGCAATTATACTTTTTCATTTCACAAACAAACACATAGTTGAAAAAATTTCCATCAAACCTTGAAAGAAACTCGTACTAAATTTAATTAATATTAAATCATCCATACAATGATTCAATAATACAAAATACTGAGTATCCACTCTAGAATCGAACTGAAAACTAACTAAAAAAGTTTCACACATTGGTCTATGCTAAAGAACAAATGTCTCCCCCACATGTTACATAATCTTATGTGTGCTCAAGAACACATGTCGCCCACTCATTTTGGACCTCATCGATTTCTTCTCGGTTGAAGCAACGACCAATATACTTCGAATAATACTGCAATCATATGACAAATATATCAACATATTGTGATTTTTTCAATTTATTTAGAAATTTGAACAAACTAAAAGAATATAATGTTAAGTAGCTTACACATTCAGGAATATTTCTATTTCTCACATCAAAGATGTCTTTCATATACTTCAGCACATAATACCCGCAATCTGTATTGTTCGGCTGCTTTGGATACTATACAAAATAAATATTAATTTGTTATCTAAATAATAGTGAGAACTTGTTAACAAATAAGAGGATGGAAAGGTATAAATAGCCAGAAAACTTAATAAAAGGTATGTGTAAATAGAATCAAAAATGTTATAAGAGTGGCGGTTCATTAGAGACACAATTACTAAAGATGTATGGCCGCCTAATATGATTGAGTACACCATGAACTCTATTACTGGAGGAACTATAAATATAGCTTGGAATGGTAAACTGCTGGACACTTTCAAAGCGAGAGGGGATTAAGGCAAGGGGATCCATTGTCCCCCTACCTCTTTGTGCTTTTTTATTAACAACAGTGCAAATATTGTATAGCAAAATTGATATCCCAACTGGAACTACTAGTTGTCCATTAAACTTCTATGTAATTGATTTTAAGGTTGTGTAGGAGACTAGGATGAAGCTCAATGATACTTGTCTACTGTATGCACCATACATGACAAAGGCTAGCATAAGTATTTTGTATTCTTATTATGTGACTGGGCATTGTAAATGAAATAAGGATGGACCTCAAGTCTTTCTTTGTAACTTGTAGTGGACAAATGAAATATCCTCTCTTATAATTATTATTATGCTTAAATGTTGTAGTTACACAATTGCCATTTTTTTAGCTATTTATAAATAAAATGAGGGTAGGCAACAGTAAATTAATAGTTTTTTTGTGACTAGTACGAACTACTAACTAAAATTGTATACAGGCATTTGAGTTGTAACTAATATGTAGCTCATAATAAGAATCAAGCATGTCAAAAGATTTTAAACTGTATGGCTTCAATTGTAGTTGTATACACCAATAAATAATATATACTTATCAAGGTAGGCACCAAGGCAATGCCTAGGCAACCTAGGCGCTTCATGAACCCTAATAATAGGTGTCTAGGGGTTTCATGAGAAAGGGGTGGGCTGGGCAGACCGTCGAGGTGACGATGGACCCCGAGTTTCCATTGTTCTTTCCTCACTGGTTTTCCATCCATCCTTAGTCTCTTCCTTGTACTGTTGTGCTGATTCTTCTCTTCCTTTTCTCTTCTTCCTCCTATATCTCCTCTTACCGTCTTACTCACTTATGCCTACATCTCTTTCTTTTCTTTTTGATCTTAGTAGTCATTTCTTACCTCACTGATGTTCGGTTCATCCTTGTACTTTTGTGCTGATTCTTCTCCACCTTTCTCTTCTTTTATGTCTCCTCTTACACATTTCCACCTACATCTCTTTCTTCTCTTTTTCTTTTTTTTCTTCTTCTTTCTCCTACTACTGTTACTGCCTCCTTTTAGCCTCAGTTCTTTTTATATTTTCTTGTCTCACTCTTGCACATCTCATGCGCCTCCTGCTCTATTGCTGTTTATTTCCTCCTCCATCTCCATCTCCAACTGATATAACAACCTCCTCCTGCTTGCCTTCTTTTAATGTTGATTTCTTCTATTCCTCTTCTACATCAGCTCTTCTAATGTTGCAGCTACTGTTACTTTTTTTTTTCTCAGCCTTCTCCCTTTACTCTTCTAATGTTGTTACAAACTCTTCACTTCACCTAGTTTCCAACTAACCTTCTCTTGTCAAACTCAACTAGTCAATAAACGTTGCATTGGTTTCCTTTTGAGTTTGTTACTAACAATCATCAATATTAGCATCATCATAATCATCTAAGCTTCATTCATAAACATGTTGTGTTTAACTACATGGATCCTTTCCATTCAGCAATGTTGCGGGTCATATTCTCATCAACATGTAAAGATTTTAGTTCTCTCTTTATAAGCTCTCCCCAAGTTAACTTAGGTATGCCTCTTCCTCTTTTGATTGTGCTAGACTCAAAAAAATTACTTTGAATATGTGCATTTGTCAGTCTATGTTTTACTGTGTAATTAGTAAAAAAAATTATTCCTGGAGTTTCATGTCATTCCATTTTGCATAGCTCATGGAGAAAAAAAGTAAACAAAATTCATCACACTAAGGCAATGAATTAAATCATGAACTAGTATGTTGGTTTCAGTTGCTGCACTTTGTTGTGTCTAAAAAATTCCAGGACCATATAGTACTATGAATGTTCGTTTGTAGGTAAAACAATGTGCTTCAAAAATTTTATATTTTTCTTGATTTGCTGGAAGCAGGTCTCAACGAAGAAATTCATATAAAACTATGCATTGAGGCTGCTTTCTGGTAAACTTGTTTTGCTAAAATTAGTCAGCCAAATATGGAAATTACTACTTTACATCTTTATAGCTTGGGAGTGTTCTTCATCTTGGATTTCCAACTAGATTATCATTATTAAAGTCTTGATGGCCTTTGCAAAAGTTGGGATGAACTAATAATATCTGACCTTGACCTATATATCTTAATTTAATTATTAAAATATGGATCACCTGTCCAAACATATTGTACAACACAATATTACTTCATTCAACTAAATTTGATTTGGAAAAAGCATTAGCAACTCCTGTCAAATGAATCCATCCATTCAGAAACTAGAAAATCCAAAATAGAGAAACACAAGGTATTGCAAGCATAGTGACATGACATTACCTGGATATTACTTGATATGGTAGAGTTTGCTCCTTCCCGCTCATTTTCATATGTTGACATATCTGGAACGGTTTAATGATTAAAGATGGGTCAAATTAACTGACATAGTAAAATACAAAATAATATTGCTCTAATACTCAAACATGACTACCAACCACGAAAAGCTTGGCAGCAAGCTTTGGAGGTTCATCCTTGGATTCTTGAATTAGCTTGTGTAGAAACTTGGCGGCCTCAAATTCCACATTTTGTGGAGCTCCCATCTCTGCTACAAGCCTACAAGACCAGAATTTTACTGAAAGCTATATTTTCCAAAAAGTAGTTTCTAGTATAGCTGAGTAAACCATTTTTTATAAAAGGACATTCTAAAATTATATCAAATTTAGATAGGGTTCTAAAAATACCCCCATAGTAGTAGCCAGAAGTGGATAAATCTTGTTTAGTGTACCATATTAAGCTTAACAGAGGTTCTGTTTAATCAGAATAGGAGAAAGCCTTGAAGAAGAATTCATAACATAATAAAAAGCCTGAATAAATAATAAATAATGAAGAAAATGCTGGTTAACCTCAACAAAATTGGGGGATAAGACATTGACAGGGAAAGGAATGCCTATGGTAAATTTTCAGAATCTCATACTCAATCTCATAATTAATATTTATGTGGAGAACCATGTTCATTGAAAGCCGTATGTTTGTGATATTTGAATAAGCTCACACCACCCTTTCATTTAGGATCCAACACAATTTTCTTGGAAAATATCAAAACGGATATGGAATAGAATAGCATCAGGTCAGTATATACAGAAAGATTAAACATTCTCCATCTAAGATGTTATATCAACACCATACAGAACCATGAAACTCCTAATGAATGCTCGGTTGGGTCATTTACAAGGGTCATGGTCAGTCTCCTGCATGGCCATTGATTAATTTTTTAACAACATACCAACAATTAGTTACATGTTGGAAGGTATCAAGATAGAATATAAATTAGTAGTAAGTACATACATAAAGGATAAAACATTCTCCATAAAAGATGTTATATCAACACCATAGGGAGACAGGAAATTCCTAATGAATGTTTGGTTGGGCCAGTTATAAGGGTCACGATCAGTTTTCTGCATAGCCATTAATTTTCTAACAACAAACAGATAGTTACGTGTTCTAAAAGTTACACATTTTGAGGGGAATTTCAGAGTCTTGCAGAGGCCATATAGTAATTTTGTCAACTTTCACTCCAATCAAGCTTTTCTATCTGGATATACGAGAATAAGAAATAGGGTCAGGGCACTCCATTTGAGTCTACCTATCAGTTAGGTTGAGAAAGAAGGCAGGTACAAAGGGATGGATAAAGTTTGATACAAAGGAACATAAACAGCAGAAAGTAGAAACATGAGAAACTTACTCTCCTAAAAATTTGGTAAACATCACGACGGTAGTTCAAAATATTGATTTCGATGCCATTTCTGATGGTCCAGAAACAGAAATTTCGATATTTCCGCTTATGTCTAGATAAGATTTCGACACAAATTTAGACCGGAATTTTAATATTTTCGCTTATGTCGACGCATAATGCATACCACTTTTTAAAACATTGCTTCGGCTTAATCTGCTAGCAAAGTCAAAGAAAAAAATCCTTGTTTGTAGATGCTTTAGGTCCACATATGAGGAATATGGATGTTCTATGGAAGACTAGAGGCAAGATAAAAGGAACAAACATTAATAACCTTTAGGTGTATTGTCATAAAAGTATTGTTTTCTTAAAATTTGTTGACGATTATGAGCTTGGAAGGATGCAGAGAACTTGTTCAAGATTTTTTAAGTGATTGACTAGGTCGATCCCAAAAATGTGGCATGTGTTGTTAGTGATAATGCTCCTATGTTTCATGTGGTAAAATGTTTATTACTCTATCAATTTCTCTCCATGTGTTGCACGTCACATCAAATCGATTATGGAGAATATTGAAAAGTCGCTATATATGAAAATTGTTGCAAATAAGGTTGTTAAGATATATGCATTAGTTTACAATCACATCTATGGTTTAAACATGTTGAAGAAGAGGTCAAGATGGGTGGTAATTATATGACCTAGGCCAATGAGGTTTCCTACGAACTTTTCTGTTATGCAGAGTGTCCTTTCTCACAAGTTGGATTTTTTTAGTTTTTTCTTGAGTAAGTAGTTTATTGAATCCCAAGTACTCCCAAAAAACAAAGGTAAAATTGTCCAGAAAATTATGCATGTTTCTCTTTTTAGAGGAAATAGGCATCTATAGTTCATATCACTGAACCTCTAATTGTGTTTTTAGTATTGTTGATTCTAATGAAAGACCTACTATGGGCTATGTGTATGAGTCCATGGATTAAGCAGAAGAGGCCATTAGAAAAGCATGTGAAGGAAACAAAGACTTTATGATCCTTATCTTTTGTCTCGTCTCCAATGTTATATTGATGTTCAAGATGAATATTGGGTTTCTAGGGCTCTAATTCTATTGGCTTTTGAATTTTAAAAGATTGTGTTGTGGATTAAGTTCCTTCGTGTTGACTCAGCTAGAGATTGAATGGGTTGAAGGAGTTGCTACTATAAGTTCTTACCAAGATTCATCTTGAAAATCTATCCAGATGTACTGACTCAAACTCAATGGTGTTGATTGTCTGGCCTGGAGATCCTTGAAGTGTGAGTAACTAATGAGTGGAAGGAAGATGTTTCTATTGTCATTTATTCTTTCATTTTGTTTCTAGTTACTCATTTAAGTGGTGAGATTTTAGTTGATCTATGATTGATCTTTTGGACTCTGATTTTGTGTGGTTTGAGTGAGTCACTTATTGTTGTCTTGGTTGTAGTCAATTGTTGCTTACGAAAGAATAGATACCTGAGGGGTTGAAGCAAATATTATTCTTAAATCAAGAGCTAATGAGTCACAAAGCATCATATGTTGCAACTCTTTTCTTGTTCAGACTAAACTCGAGGTTGGATATTATTGAAGTTTGAGATAGCTACTAAATTGA
The DNA here is from genome assembly GCA_963693085.1 of Alisma plantago-aquatica. Lineage (NCBI taxonomy): Eukaryota > Viridiplantae > Streptophyta > Magnoliopsida > Alismatales > Alismataceae > Alisma > Alisma plantago-aquatica. The sequence goes on along the minus strand of OY856409.1, from coordinate 498,320,415 downwards.
AGGGATAATGTTGGGTAAAAAAAGTTTGTGTTATGTCGGGTTTGACTAGGAATACCCACACAAATCTGAAGGCACATGGGAACCTCCTCCAATGGGGTACCTGAAGATTGATGTTGATGTTGCACCTGAGTAAAAATGGACACAATGGTAGCAAGAAATCAAAATTGTAATTGGGTCCTAGATGGAAGAAAAAGACATCTTCTACATATTGTAATAGAAACTGAGAAGTACAATATTATGGAAGGGATTTTCATTGCAATGGGAAGAGGTTTCTCCTATAATGTTAATGAATCAGACTCACAATGGATAGTCACTTCTATTCTTATGCAACTATTATTTCTTCAACTTTCAAACCATGGATTGCAAGAATCACCAACACGAAGGAGAAGATTCAAGAGTGTGGATTTCGGTTGAGTAACTAGAATACAAGCCGTGTAGTGGATGTTGTTGCATAGAAACAACTTCAAAATATCTTATCCCCCCTTTTTCCGTAGTGATTTACTTTTACTTGATATATATGGACTACCTTAACTTATTGTAGTAGTAGTCATTAGTAGTAACAACGCATCCATGAACCTTTAGTTCGGCAATGCTTCGATTAATCATAGTATGAAAAGTGCAGGCTAAATAAATAATGTGTTTTTTAGCCCCCTCCCCTAAATAAAAATAGAGGTAAAATACGATAAATACGTTGGTCGTCGATTCATCACAACTTTTCTCAATTTTCCCACTTTTTCACAATTAATACAATTTTTTCATGATTATTCATGACTTTTCACGATTTTTTTCTTTTAAGTCGTTTGCTCTTTTTTTTTTACAAAACCATGTACACAGAACTCTTGATATAAACTAGACCTCTAAACCCCCACTCTCCCGACAATCCATTGCTACTGTTCAACTATTCTTTTTTTTTTGTCGATCAAAAAGCGTGTTGCTATTAATACCAAAAACTTTGGGCACTAAGTACCCCATTACATCAACAAAGAGCTAGAAAGCTTGATAAGTTTCAAAATCCCCACGCAGGGGGACAAACAAACTATCTAGGAGAAGAAACACTAAGAAAACCAAACAACCTAGACATCTAGCAAGGTCCAGGCAGACCAACGAGAAGAAGGCTACAGTAAGCCACAATTACATACAGTCAGCGCACCCACAAAGAGTAATAGCAACTTGACATAGACCAACCTCAAGCAAACCAGCCTGTAGCTAGACATGAAGATTCTGGCCTTCTCAGCATCCCAACTGCAGGAACACAACGGGCAAAACCCAAAAGGAAGACTCCCGCAGTAGGTCAGCATGAAGCTGAAACAAATCACAAAAGAGATCAGAGCCAATGCGGATAAATGACAAAGATTTGGACGAATAAGTTAGCTCCAAATCACGCCTTCATACGTAGCACAACACCAACTATCTAATAAGAGTACCCACAAATTGTGGTACTAAGCCAGAAAGAGGGAGATCCTTCGAGCTGACATCCCCCAAACACCATAGCTTCTCATCAGCACTGGACCTTGATCTATCAGTAAGAGCTGGAACACAACGGCAACCACAACACCCAAGGGTATTTCCTGCCATCAAAAGGCCCGAGGCTAAAACATAGGACGAGGATCCCGACCAGGACCCTGTGGCCCTGTATGCACAGAGGCATTCCAACAAACAACTCGAAGGTGTTCCATCTTCACATCTTCGCAACAACAGGAGGTAGCCATCAAACTCCTAGAGCGCCTCAGCAGAACCTGTAGCCAGCAGACGCCAGGAGCGCCTCAGTGGAACCTTGCAGCAACAGAGGGCCAACCACTCCTTATGTGCGAAGATTTTGGGGTCCAAACGGTTGGAGAAGACCTGCATCAGCAACTTGGACAGGGGCTCCCTCAAGCTTAGACTACGAGAGACCAAGCCAGAGGGCGCCACGACAGAGCAGGAAGACGGTGAAGCAGCACAAGCCGAGGACGCAGACTCGAGCCTCCCAACAGAGAGGTCCATCTCGCCTTCACAAGGTCGACCCGAGCACTCACCCAGCCATCCAGCGAGGGACCTCCACCGGAGTGCCTTGGCATCGTCCGACTGCTGTCGGGGTCGCAACATCTGACCGTCATCTCCAGGGAGCAGGAAACGTCGATGCTTTGGAGCAGCACGCCACTGGCACAACAGTGCTCGGATTGGGGGAGAGAAGCAGTGAAGTGAGCAGCAGCAATCTTGGGATGCAGAGCAGACATCGTCTCACCATCTGCCACGCTTTAGCGGGATAGTGTCGACAAGGTCGAGGTAGCCGACCCAACCCCGATCTGATTGTCGCTCGCGAACACACCTCGCCCTCTCACCCCGAATCACCGAGACAACACCAGACGATGCCGGCTCCAGCCACCAGCTATCCGCTTCGAAACGCCAAGGACGTCGCTTCCAGGAATCGTCCGCCTATTAGAAATCGAATGGGAGTCGATGAGCGCCAGGGGAGGAAAGCGTCGAAGCGGCGCTCCCTCCCCCCAGCGACGGCCGCCAGGGAGATTTCTAGAGAGAGGGCACAGCAAGCCCTAGAGAGAGAGCGCCCGCTCGGTCCCCTGTTCAACTATTCTTTAATTCTTTTCCTACTTTTTCCCTCAATAAGATTGTATGTCTAGCAAGGTTGTAAAATTCTTGAGGCGTAATGAGGTATTTTTGTCTAAGTGAAGTGAGGCGTAAGCCTCAAGGCGTTTGAGGCGCTTGAGGCTTAAGATTCAAAATCTATATGAGTTGGTAATTTAAAATAAATTTATGCATGTATTTACACACACACACACATATATATGTATTTATATATGTTAAGTATATGCATGTGTATATAATAGAAATGGCTATATACAAGCATGCCCAAATGAAATAGAAATTAATTGTGAAAATAAATAATGATAATAGACACTAAAAATCCACCAGAATACTAAAATAAATATGTATACCAATAATGATATATCAATTCTTTTGTATACCAATAATGATATATCAATTCTTTATACTATTAGAATAAAAGATGTCATCGACATCTAAAATTAAGGCGATAGAATTTTGAATTAGTAGGAACAAGGAAGAAAAACTAGTTAACAATAATACAAAATTCACCGACATGGTGAATAAGAAGGTAGCAAACATAGATAAATTTGACAATGAAGATTAAAGATATCACTCACAGAATGATGATTAAATGACAAATAACAATTAACTACAAGAACTCCATTTTTTTAAAGAAAATGTGTAACAATCTTAAAAGCAAACAATTTGGTGGTTAACATAAGTTGTTATCATCCAGAATTTAGTTGTGCACCTCAATTAAGCTTCAGAGCATCATTGCTTTGAGGCGGGCCTCGTACATTGTGAGGCATAAGCCTCAATCTGGGACATTGAGGCCTAAGTCTCGAGGCACATTAGGAATAGCCTCACTAGGAGGTGTAAGCCTTGAGAGCCTCAAGACATTTTTTTTATTACCATGATGTCTAGTGACATTAATAGTTATATTTTTATTTGATATGTATGAATGTGTATATATATGTGTGTGTATACATATACATACACAAAAATGTATATATATATATATGTGTGTGTATAACTATATATACACATATAGCCGACTCATTATCGATATTTCCAAGTAGTTGACTAAAATATATTGATCTTTTCATGATTTTTTAATTTTCTCCGGCCAGCCGAAAAGTTGTCGAATCCCAAATTTTTCACTATGCATGGAACCACATACCAAGATGTCAGCATTTGCCATTACGTTTTTCCATACTTAAGGAAATTAGATGTGAGAATCGTGTCACATGACTTCTCATCCATTTGCAATAAAAGAACAGTCGAAGAAAGTTGTATATTTGCACATGCAAACAAACAAAACTACCAAATTAGCAATCTCCAAGAAATTCTAATGGAGAACAACATATCTCTTGCTGATAGTTTCTGCATGTCATATAATAATAGTATTCATGTTCTTCCATCAAGTTGACCGTGGTATAAGCTATTCAACTTAATAAGTTGATTGCAACTCAAAAACGATTGTAGTTCTAATAATTCTCTACACACTAGGAGTGATGAGGCTAGGGAAAACTTTAACTACTATTTTTTCAATAAAATATGTTGATTGTGTATATGTGTGTATGGGAGATCACTTATGCATAAGCGGTTGCATAGCCATGTATGGTGTGGCGAGTGTTATATAGGCTGCATATGAGAGCCCTGGTTGGTGGTGTAAGGTGGGTCAACACCTAAGCAGAGTACCGAGAAGTATGAGATTCACGCCAACATTCCAAGAGCACAAGGCACAGCTAAAAAAGGAGAAGCATAATGTGAGGGAGAATAGGAAAAAAGAATAATCAGCTCCATTGCAAGATGTGAAATAGGAATATTTTGGTGGACTATCAAAGTCCAAAAAAGATATTTAATGGGAGGACTACTATCAGTAATAATTTATCTATTAATAAGAAAAAAATCATAATATGATGTTTAACGTTAGAGTGTTATGTTATTTGGGATGGATTAAAATTATTATCGTAATTACTTACACAAGAAGTGGGAAAAAATAGGTCATTGTTGACAGTCTTATTTCACAAACTTGATGTTGATACTACAATTTCGTGTAATTTCAGATGAAGGTATGAATCCAGGAATTTTGATAAATATATATATCTATCTATATAAAAAAAACTGCCTATCTATGGAAAGGCCTCTCAAGGATGAACCAGGTGTAGCTAAACATAAGCAATTCAGTCAATGTCCCAGAAACTACATGTCTAAAAAACTATGGTTAGTGTCAAACTTCATGCCAAAAAGGTTATTGTTAATTTAGAAAATATACAGAAATAATCACAAATTGCAAGGGGCAAAGTTGTTTAGGATTTTAGGAGATGTCTTGACTTATACCTGAATGAAACAATAGGACTCTTTAAATTTGAACAATATCATGCCAAATAGCTTAAACCAATAGATACCCAGTGAAACCAACATGTGTACAAAATGACGTCACAGCAATAGTATAGTTTTGAACTAATGGTAACGTCCCAACATCAAGTAAAAAAGGTATAAGAGGGACAACGTGCTATTATATACAACTTTAAGAACTGTGAAAAGAGCATACAAGATTGCATACATTATTTAATTCTATTTGGACACTAAAACAACTGAGAACTAATCTTTTGTTTTACTTATTGAATTAGTTTGGTCATGACAATTCATGTTTAGCCAATGCCTAAAATACACTTAGTTATGAATAGTATTCTAGAAAAGCCAATACAAAATCCATGGCCTTTAACTAAACCAATGCGTAAATAACATTAAAATTGTATAGAAAACATGATCAAAGCATAGAATACAGAAGATAAATATATACGATATGAATATGCTCCTACTTTTTACTAATTACTAGGACCTATGGATCGATTCTCTGAGAAATCACACTCCTAAATAAACAAACAAATTGATTCATTTATGACGGACTTGTTCTATTACGAAGTACTTCACTTTATTCATAAGCTGCAAGAAATATGCTCACTTTTTCCTATTGTGGCAGGGCATAGCACGAAATGTCTAGCATGTGAAGAATAGAGATGAAATTCCACAGTATCTGGTGAGTATAAACAAGCCTTAGACGGCCTTTGTCCCTATTACTAGATAGGACAGTGAGAATTATGAAAAAAGAAAAGAGTTACTTGGGAAACAGGGGAAAATCTTACTGTAAGTGATGATGTGTTGATATTACCAGAGAGTCTCCCATTCAAACAACACAACACATGCATGCCACCTACAACTGCATGTTACTCATTGCTGCCGATGACGATGGAAAATCTTACTGCAAGTGATGGGCTCCCGCGGCTCCATAGGACCGTATCTGGCATTTTTGTGTTGTCGATCGATCTAGAATGGCTGATCAGTTCAACGCCGGGATGAGAGATCTGAAGACGACCTCCTCACACGGAATGGTGACGCCGGTCTCATAGTCGAACCCAAATTCCTCTTTGGCATGGCGGAGGAGATTCTGAAACTCGATACCTAGGTAGGAGATGGGTATCACAAACCGTCACCGGTTTTCCCCAACGTACACTGCAAAGTGTCGATGACGATGCCGATGTCGATGCCAATGCCAATGCTGTGATAAGTCGAAGATTGATGGCTAGGTTAAGTTGTGGGGAGGGGAAAGGAGGAAAGGGGAAAGAGAAAGGGGTGGATTTGTGATAAAGCTAATGTGCCCGAACTGCAAAATTTGAATTTTTTTTGTCAGCCGCGGGCGCGAATAAAGTAAATTGGAAACCCGCCAAAACTAGAGGCAAGTAGTACGACCATTTTTTAGTTTATTGTTCTTCCACAACTCAATTCGTATTGATTGTATATTAAATGAGTTTTGACCATGAAAATTAATCAGTAGTTACGATGAATTATTTTTTTGGCCTTTGTTAAATATTACAATAGCGACAACACAAGAAGATGTCATGCTTGGTGTATCAATTACGGTGACAAATTTAAGTGGTCGTGAAGGTGGTCGTTAATGTCATAGTTTTTTGTAGCGTACATAAAAGCACCACGATACCACAATGGTCAATTTGGTAAAATTATAGGTGTAGAATTTAGTTGAGAAACAAAAATATGTACAATTGATAAACATCAACCTTTATTAAGTGTCAATTCAGTTCAAGTACCATTTTAGTTAAATCCCACATTGAGTTGCTTAGGTCAAATTAAATAAAGTAGAAGAAAAAGTTTAATGAATTGAGGGGAATTAGTCTTTAGAAAATATTGGAACATGAAACAATGTTAAGTGAGTATTTTTTTTAACAATTTGGAAATAAATTGTTTTGTTCGGGATAATACGCGAAAATGTGTAAATGACGAATAAAACATGAATAATTCGTAAAATTCGGGGAAAATACAGGTTTAATACGAAATTAGGTGTACCACACGTCTAATAAAAAATTCGCATATTATATGCAAATAATTGAAAATTTCAGAGAATTATGTGAATATGACGTGTTGTGTAACTATGGTCTTTTACAATATGTAGCTAGTACAACAAGTGATATCATGTTGTGTAATAATAGTATATTACAATGGTTTAGTTTACATTGTGTAATGGCGGTCTATTACAACGATGTTTTGTGTGTGGATATTACAACAGGTTACAACATGTTGTGTAATTATAATATATAACAACAAGTTGGAGTCTGTTGTCTCATGTCGGGATATAACAACGAGTTTCAATATGTTGTATTATGGTGGTCTATTACAACATGTACCAAATACAACATGTAAAGGCCTGTTGTATAATTAATACATACTACAACGGGTGAGTCTGCGTTGTGTAATGATGGTCTATTACAACATGTGACTATTACAACAAGTCAAAATATGTTGTGTAAATAATATCTTTTACAACGGTTTTGAATATGTTGTGATACTACAGCCTATTACAACACTTTAGCAGTTGTTGTAGTATCCCCCTATACTACAACATGTTTGGCATGTTGTAAATGACTTGTGTTGTATAAAATATACAATATATAACACAAAAACGGGTTTGTTGTGATAAGTATGCTAACTACAACACAATCATCAGAACTGTTGTCTATCTCCCGTTGTAAAAAGTATTTTCTGTAGTAGTGAAGGTAACTCATGGACATTATGGTTTAATTCTCTCCTAAAAAGTTTGCTAAATGTGATAAAGGAAAAGGGAGAGAAAATCCGAAAGTCATTATTGCCTAGGATTAGAAACAAGCCTAGAAGAGGCAGGCCAAGAGGTAAGGGTTCCCATAGCAGTGTGTATATATACGTCTTAGATACCTATGTCTCTCCTTCCCAGGAACCTCCCACGATCTCTGATCTCCTTCTCGGTTTGCAAAGGACCGCTGAATCCCTCATTATCCATGAGCAGACTTGCAACTCACGTACCCCCATCCCCTTCTTCAGGAGACAGTGACCTTTGCTAAGCATTGCCAGGGTTTCATGGTGTGGAGGCCGTGGCTAGGAGGGCGCCTGCAGCAGCCCAAGCAGTCCGCATAATGCTGCATTGTCATAGAACTAATGGGCTTATCCGCTAGAGAGGTCAAGAGGGTGAAGCTTTGGGACGGCGCAGGCAGCATGCAACGTTGGTGGTGGGGCTTCATCCACGGCGGGGGCAGAGGCTAGGCGAGCCACAACAACCAAAGCAGTCACCATTGCGGTGCTGCTCTACTCGTAGGGCTAGGAAGCCCACCTTCTGGTGCAGTCGATGCGAAGTGCAAGGAGCAGTGGCGGCATCTCGATTATGGCGGTGGAGCAGCAGGAGAAGGAGAAGGACCGGCGTTGCACGACGGCGTCGGATGTCGGTGCGGACAAACGTTACCTGGGTCAGGGGAGATCACGTGAAAGAGAAAAGAATGGACAGATCTGGGTATCCGATTAATCAGACCAGGGATGGGATCCAAATAGCTGAGAAAAGAAATATGAAAATAAAAGGTATTACCTTGCTGACTTGGCTTCTTATGATTGGTTGATTAAATATCACTTGGCAAAAATCATAGAAATTGCTACAATGCTCGGATGAAAATAAGGTATATATGAAAATTGATCAGAAGGATACGTAAAATCCAAATAAAATATGTTTGAAATCTAAATATGAACCCAACTCTAAAAGTAGTGTAAAGAAGGATTTAAGTGATGAATAATGCTTAAAAATCCTAGTTTTAGGTACTATATTGTGGGAAGCATTAAAAAGCCTCTGTTTATGTTGGTATATGACATTAATGAACATTAATAGAAATCAAAGTGGTCATGTTAATAATAATGAGTAGTTAGGGTTTCTAATATGATTGATCATGCACCTGAAAGATTAGGGCTAAAGGTCACATCTTGTGATGTTAAAAATGAACTTAATTATATCTAGTCCTCAGGAAAACATAATATGGTAGATTTGATAATCACGGAAACACCTAATATGGATTACGGTCCTTGAGTCATTAGATCGATGAACATGGGAATTGAGGTGTAATGACCCCACCCCTCAACAACCCCCATTTTAGGAAGGCTAAGAAGCTGGCGTCGTTATCCCAAAATAGGATCAATAGATTTTGCAAATAATAAAAAATAATTAATAAATTCTACCACAACTATGCTCAAAGCATGATAATTTTTTTTTATTTTAACATACCTATTAAAAAAGGAGTTTTGAACTTTACCCAAAGTAGAGTTCTATCTCACTAAATCCTCCGATATTTAATTATCTTTATTCTTCAAATGCCACTTTAAATATTCATCCATTTTCATGTATTCCTAAAATGCTGACAAACAAAACGTCGGCCAGTATAACAGATTATACTGGTATGTGGGGAAACTAAAATCTTGCACATATATTGTAATAACACAACCACATCAAATTATTTGTTATCAATCAAATTTTATGTTTTCTTTATAACTTCCCAACCATCGTACCCATCCTCTAGTATACCCTCTCTTAGGGTTTAGTCTCTGCAATGGACAGTAGGCTACCGTCTTCATCCTGAGCTTAGTGGGCCACCTCTCTAGGTGCCATGTAGTCTTCCCATCTAGAGCTTGACCACCTATGACCTTCCCTCCTGGTCTTGGTATGACCTTCCCTCCTGGGCTTGGTCTCTCATCATCATAAGTCATAAATCTAGAGATGGTAACATGTTCAAGCAAGTCATAAGCGATATATGGTGATAAACATAGACATTTTATAGATGGTAGGAAAAAAAGTTATCCAAACATTTAATTTCAAACAATTGGTAAAACATCAGAAGTCATCATGAAACTAAAACAATTAGCCATAAGCCTAACCACATACCTAATTTGAAGTCTCAAAAGAAGAAATATATCCAAATCCAACTAGATGTCCAATCAAGTAAGCCAAGCAATCAATCAAGCAACCCTTGATCCTGAAAACATGTATAATACCTAATTGTCACCATCATATCCTTAACAACTCCTTATTGACTTGAGACTCCTTTCTAAGGATTCTAAGCCTTATTAGGATTCATTAGGGTTTCTTAGATCTATTTCTCAACCTTTATCCTTTTTAGGTCAACAAATCGTAAAACATCTTTTCTACTCATAAAAACCCTAATTACACAAATTATCCACATTAACAGTCTTTATTCTCAATTTGTCTTAGCATCATTATATCTCTATCATATTAATGGATTTCTGTTCATAAAACCATTAAAAGTCTTATTTACCAAAATTAGGCTTTATAGGTTCATTAATGCACTTTTATACACGTGGAACCCTAAAATAAGCATAATATGCACAAAAATTATCCTTTTAGATCTAATTCTTCCTTTTATTAACAACAAGTTAATATTCAACTCAAAATATTCACAGAACATCATTAGATCTAATAATCATCAAATCTTAGGGTTTTCACTTAATAAAACCATTTAAGATGGCATCTTTACATACTTTTTTTTAGATCTAGAGATTAATTATTATTCATACCGCTCTCTAGTGCAGTCCTAACCGAGTTCAAATGGACATTTATGTCCGGAGACAACCATGGAGGTTTAACAGAAGTAAAAGTACATGGACTAAACTCAGAAAGGGAGTGTTTTGCTACTGCATCCGTGACTTTGTTCAACTCCCGGGGAATGTAAAGCAAGGCGAGCTGACAATGTGCTTGGATGAGTTGGAATTGTCTGCAGTGGGACTGGAGTTTTGGGATAGGCATCTTGTTGCTGGCGAGGAGTCTAATTGCTATAATGGAATCCGAAAGTGGCTGCCTGCGTTATACCCCTATCTTGGCATAGCCTGTTGGTGAGGAGGATCACGTGGGATTCAGCCTCCAGCACAGAAGTTGAGAAGAAGGGTACCCCCAGACCTTCTAGACAGTGTCCATTGTAGTTGATGAGGTGAATCCCCGCACTCGCCTGTTTGGATCCACGACTGAAGGGTGCATCAGTGAAGGCAATGGCCGAGTAATTTGTGAGTGCTACAGTTGCCTAGGTAGGCTGGCAGCTAGGCCGAGGAGGAATCCTGGATGGGAGGTGCACTATAGAGCATGTTCTCTCCTTAACGAAATTGACACTGCATTGAATGTTAAAGGGGCGGTTGTTATGGACTTTATCATTCCGCGCATGCCAGAGATGCCATACAGTCACTATGTTTTGGATTGCCCTTGGGTCCTTATCATTGCTGGGAAGAATGAGAGAGATCCAGTTGTCCTCGTCTATGTTGAAGAAAGGATCCGTCCTGCCCAGGCTTGTCCACACTTGCTTACTAGCTTGATAGTCATGTAAGCAGTGTAGGATAGTTTAAGGGGCATTGTTACAGATAGTGCAGGTAGTGTCAATGTCGAAATGGCGCCTATGCTTTTCAACGTTCGTCAGGAGTGCTCGGTGTTGACTCATCCATGCAAAGATCTTTAGACGTTCTGGGATTTTGAGGTGCCAAATAGCTTCCCAATTTCCTGGGGTGCTGCCCAGGCTTGTCTCTAATCCAATTATAAGCTGTGGATGTTGTGAAGAGGCCGGAGTCCTTGAAAGGCCACGCCCATGTGTCTTCCCCATGGTTGCAGAGCGGTGGTAGGATGGACTGGATTCTGTCCCCAATGTCACGGGGAAGGAACTGGTTTATGAATGAATGATCCCATTCACCATTATCCAGACGCAGGGATTGGACAAGGAGGTCTTCAAGGTTGTAAGGGATAGTCCAAGAAGGGTATAGACCCTTGACAGACTCACCTTGAATCCAGTTGTCAGACCAGACATTGGTAGACTTACCGGACATGACAACTTTATGGCTGACATGCAGAACTGAGGTCATGTTCTTTTTAACAAAGGCCCATCTTTACATAATTTTATAACTACAAGTAGATTCAAGCATCAATTATATTTTAATTTGTGTCTATGGATTTTTCTAATAAAAAATCATATATAACTTATTGCAATCAGAGTTACCAATAATTATCTATAATTATTTTAAGATTAACTCTTCCTGGCCAATCCAGCAATGACATGTCAGCATAAAGATAGCCTACCTTATTTCCACGCAAATTAGGCTAAGCCAATGAGCGAACACAACATCACCATGGAGCATCCGTGTGGCGAATCTCTGGTCAGGGTTGCAAGGACTCTTATTCCCTTGCCTTGGTGTGTCAGCCTTAGGGGCAACTAGGTCACTTCCTCAGTTTTCTTCTCCTTCCCCCGATCCTCTTCGACTTGCGAACCATTGTTGTGGTCGGTCAATTGGAGGGTTGACTCTTTCCTCTAGTACTTTGATTTCTTCAGCAATTGATCCCTGGGCTTCCTTGGTCCTCCAGTGACTCTAATAGACCTTCACTACTACCAGTGTCGGCCGGAGTTGGCCCTCCTACAAGCCTACCCTCACGCTTAGAACAAGGTGAAACAAACTACAACTGAGGTGGAAAAGAAGACTTAACCCATCCAACCACGACTAAAGAAAGTTATGAGATGGTCTTGCCTCTGGATTCGAAGGCCTGTGTGGCCTTAGATTGGCATAGATCGTAACAGACCAAGGACTTCAGTATTTCCCTAGATTTTCAGTTCAATAGGGATTTGGGAAAATCCTATTCCCAACGGAAATGACACAAATTTGGGATGGCATAGTTTGGCTTCACACCCCCAATTCGATGGAATTCCTCATTGGGGAAGACATGAACCACATAGAGAGAAAGTCAACGAGAGAGAAGGTAGTATACTGTAGCTGAATTACCTAAACTGGCTGAAGGTAGGTGATAAGTTCTCATTTATTGGATGCACGTCAAGGGTCCACATTAGGTGTGACATTCAAAGGGCCAAAAATAGAGTTTGTGTTTTGGAAATAAAATCATGACATTAAATGCTATCCTCTTTACTTTAGGAAACTTACAAAATTCATATCTCCTAATCCTTTAATCTTGTTAATCCCATATTTTAAAGGAAAGTCTATAATGACTTAAACTCCCTGTGTGCCAATTTTGGAGTCAAAAATCAAAAGTAAAGAGACTTTTCTTCATATGCAAGTTATCTACTCAAAAGGCATATTTATGCAACTAAAATTCATATTTTCTCTTTCTTTATCTCCTATTTTCTTTATTTTGATTTCTTTTCTTATTAGCAACCAAGTGGAAGCAAAATCTAATCAATAAAGTCATCCATACCACTTTCTAGAGAATTCTACATAATTATGACCATTATCTTTATTTCTATATCCTTTTTATTTACTATGAGATTTCTTTTATCTTTTCTTCCCTTTTATCACATTGCACTCACTAAATCAGTAGGATCCACAAAAACATACATTCAAGGGAAATATTGCAAAAGAAACCCATAAATCATACAATTTCCATGCATATACATTTTATTTGAGAAATTGCATTTCAATCAATATAAACCCAAAAATTGGGGTTGCCACATCCTTCCCCTCTTATAGGAATTTTTCCCTCAAAATTCCAACAAACATACAAACAATTCATGATAAGACTTGTCCATGTCCATCTTCAGCTCTCATGTGGCTTCATCCTCTCCATGGTGATTTTAAAGAACCTTTGCCATCTTTATCCTTTCCTCCTGAGCTCTGTCACCTTGGTATCTCATACCCTTATAGGTGAATCAAGGTATGTAAACCTCCCTTGGAGTTCAATAGGTTCAATGCTCAACACATGGCCCGAGTACCTCACATAGTGCTCTAGATTGGGCATATGGAATACATCATGCGTCATATTATCTTGAGGGGATAAGGCTAAACAAAAGCAGCTTCACTAATCCATTCAAAATCTCAAATGGACCCATGTATTGGGGACTCAACTTTCCTCTGTTCTTAGCTATAGCTCGGAGGGGTCAGATTTTCAAAAAGACATGCTCACCCACAGTGAACTGCAAGTCAGTCCGCTTCACATCACTATGTGACTCAGGTCGATCTTGAGCTTTCCTCAGCCATTTCTTGATCAAAGCGACTTCATCAACATACATTGTGGTTTCTCTAACCTCCACATGATCCTCTCACTAACATCACCCTAGTGAAGCAGTGACCGACATGACCTTCCATAAAGGGCTTCATACATCCCGATACTGACTTTGGTAGATGTTATAACAAGCAAAGTCAGCTAGGGGAAGGTATTTTTCTCGTGATCGACCCCGAGTGAGCACATATGCTCTCATTAGACCTTCTAAAGTCTGGATCATACTCACTTGATTATCCATCAGTCTGGGGGTGATTTGTTGTGCTAAACTTCAATCTAGTATCGAGTTCTTCATGTACCTACTTCCATAACATGGAAGTGAACTTAAGGACATGCTCAAGAATATTTGAACTCAGATTACTGTGCAGTCGAACTATCTTTCCCATATATATAGTTCAACTGGATTTTTCACATTGGCAGTGGTCTCTAAGATAAGGAATTGTATTGACTTGGTAAGGCGATCTACCATAACCCATATCACATCATGACCTCTCTCAATATAGGGGAGACTGACCACAATGTCTATGATGATCTGCTCCCATTCCACTCAAGAATTTCCAATTTTGTATGGAAATCCACTGGGTCATTAGTGTTCAACATTCACCCTATGGCATGTATGGCCATTAGCCACATGCACCTCTATATCCTTCTTCATTCCAGTCCTCCAAGGTACCACTTCAAACCTTAACCATCTTGGTAGTACTAGGGTGTACGGTGGACTTAAATCATGAGCTTTTTGCATGACATGATTCTTCAAGGCGTATCCTCAGGAACCCTAAAAACTCTAGTAATGGATTTCTCCACCTACTTTTCCTGAGAGGTGTAATTGAGGTTCCTCTAACAAACCTTTTATCTCATCAAATTCTAGGCTAACCAGGCAACCACTAACTCAACCAACATGTATGATTGCATCTGGATGTTAGCCACATCAGTCTAGTCTTCCCACGATTGTAGGGTCCACCTACCAACCTCTTCCAGACTCTCCACTGGATAAACAAGACAGTTGTACACTTGTGCTGTGTTTTGGCTAAGAGAACATGTTACCATATTAGCTTCCTTGGGTGCTAGATTATGGTGAAGACATATTCTTCCATATACTCCACTCATCATCCTTGTCCTGGGGTTTAGGTCTGATGAGTCAGGTAAACTTCAAGCTCTTGCATCCATCATCTCAGTTATCAAACCCAATCTTTAACTTATAAAATCCAAACTAATTTTGACAAGTATGTCCTAATATGATGATTACCTTAGTTCATCTATGTTTTCATACCATCTATCAAATATACTTCCAAAAGGGGGTGGTACTTCCTCTATCCTCAATCATCATAGAAAGGTTTCAACTCATATTACCTTTATTCATAGTATATGGCATGTGTTTTGTCCCATCTCTTACACCCATATTAAGATGAAATAAGAATTTGGGTGCATTCCAAATATAGAGTTCATCCCGTTCTAAGAGTAAAGATGGTGCATCACACATCACCATTACACTTTCCAGTCTAAGTTGAAACATACTTCTCATGACTCCACACCATGAAAATTTCTCTTCTATGTTTACACATAAGGGAAGACTTTTCCCATCACCTTTGGGTCTTAATATCACTCTTACATACAATCGTTAGTCATTTCCTCAAGGTCTCTAGGGTGCTGGTACTTTTGGGATGATCTTACCCTTATGCATCTAGGGTGTGCCTCTCACATTTACCCCTTAGACCCCATGAATTCATGAAGGTGGCCAACCTCCTCACCCATGGTCCTCGGGCAAAGGTAGATGTTACCTCCCGACCCTATGGTCTTATGAATCCAGGGAACAAACAACCCATACTTCCATCGGTCTTATCCCTCCTTGACCTTGGTATTGACATAGGATTCTATCATAGATTGTGGCTCCTTTGTTGATACTTGAGCACATCTCATTCTTGAATCCTCATCTGAAACTCCATCATCTCTCTAGGCACTCATGGTTAACCTTACATCCCCTCATAGGAATCATGGTGACCTACCTAACCTAATTTAGCCCCATATAGGTTACCCCTATGGAAACATATCCTTGTGCCCCTTAGATATGGTCACACATGGGTCTATAGATTCATGCTCATACTATGTGCTCTTACACTTATCTCATCAAGCTCTTATAAGTGACCTATCATGGTTACCCCAAACCCAAACAAGAGTTTGTACTCACTCCTACATGAAGGGTCCCTTTCTAGGGTAGAAGAAAACTATCACTTGATAGCAACAAAGGTCACACAACTTCTGTGCATCCAGGGTTCATACCATCATGTATATGCATATCTCCTATCATGAAACCTATGCACGTGTCTAGCAAGTAGACAACCTATTAAACTATTTCTAAGTTCCTTGGTATGTCATACTTGTCCATCATTCCTCCAGGTTGGACCATATCATATACCCATATGTCCTTCACTAGTGTGACTGACTCATCAATCATATACCTCAAATCTAATGAGGGGTTTCCCTATTATATCAACGCATGAGGGGGGTGTCACATTTAATTCCTACGAACTCACTCAGCGTCATGAGCATTTTGTGCACCAGGTACCAGTACTTCCCCTCTTTGGTCTCAGATTCCCAGGCTCACCCTTTATGCATCAATTATCTAAACTGCATGCTCAACTGCTCAAACATGTTCCAAAACCATGTATGATAAGGCATATACTTCGTAATACTCTTCCACGTGAACAACCCTTAGAGTCCTACATAAGGACAACCAACTTGGTGTAAGGCCTCACAACTTGTTACATACAATACCTCTTCAGGGTCTTTGGAACTCACTTTCCTACAACTAAAAGGTAGGAACTCATATCATCCATATATCTGTACAAGAAGCCTCCTTCTCTCTTCCAGGGTTTGGTTCCTGTAAGGGACCCCTCTAAAGTTAGGGTGATATCCCTCATATATGCCTGTAAGGGTTTCTATACGGTCACCACTAATCTTCTGAATAAGGGTGATATCCCTCATCCCTAACAGGAACGACCCACCCAGGGCCACATCACCAAAAGGCACTAGGGGTCATGCATCCAAACATAGTCTATGTTTTTCATGTGTACTCAAATCCTCTACGTAAAGCATGTTTTTCTAACCCACTTACATGCATTCATGAGTCAACTATGGTATCCAACTCATTGTGTCTTCTCTTTTTGTATCCACCACTTAAGGTTTTGGGTTGAGCATCGTCCTCAGAGGATGCATCAGGTCTCTTACTCTCCCTAGAGGCATATTCCTCCAAGGCTAACCCTCTCTCATCTTCCTATGAGATGGTCTAATCTCACCGTTCTCCCGAGGGGTATCCAAGGGCACAACAACATGGCCATGCCACCTAAACATGTAACTAGCCTCAATCTAAGTTTCATCATTAAAAAATAATGTCCATGACCTCTTGCTTACATGCTTTTTACTATTTGGTGGAGGATTCCTTAATCCTTAGTACTCTTAACCCTCAAACTTACGAGGAGGTTAAGAGAGAGAAAACCATAAGCCCTTACAATTTCTCTTTGAAAAGGGTTGAGAAGGGATGAAAACTATGAGAAGACCTAGAGGTATCTTATTTTGAGTCAAATCCTCAGATTTTTGCTAGGGAGTCACATAGATTTTGAGAGTCCTCGTAAACTGACTAGAGGGGTAGAGGAAAATCTTGCCAGCCCCCAGATCGTGATCCTTTTCTAGACACCTACATCTTTGGAAAATCCTCTAATAACTCCCTTGGGCTCTAAATTGTAAAATTTAATAATTATAAGAGATTAGATGGAAAACTATGCTTTGATACCAATTGTAATGACCCCACCCCTGAGCAACCCCCATTTAAGGAAGGCTAAGAAGCTGGTGTCATTATCCTAAAATAGGATCAACAAGTTTTGCAAATAATAAAAAATAATTAATAAATTCTACCAAAACTATGCTCAAAGCAAGATAAAAATATTCTTTTAACAAACCTTACAATAATAGGAGTTTTGAACTTTACCCAAAGTAGAATTCTATCTAACTAAATCCTTCGATCTTTAATTAGCTTTATTGTTCAAATGCCACTTTAAATGTTCATCCATTTTAATGTATTCCTAAAATGCCAACAAACAAAATGTCGGTTAATATAACAGATTATACTGGTATATGGGAGAACCAAAATCTTGCGCATATATTGTAACAACATAACCACATCAAATTATTTATTACCAATCAAAATTTTTGTTTTCTTTATAACTTCCCAACCATCATACCCATTCTCTGGTGTACCCTCTCTTAGGGTTTAGTCCATGCAATGGACATTAGGCTACCTTCTCCATCCTGAGCTTGGTACCTTATGGGCCACGTCTCTAGGTGCCCTGTAGTCTTCCCATCTAGGTCTTGACCACCTATGACCTTCCCTCCTGGGCTTGGTCTGACCTTCCCTCTTGGGATTGTTCTCTCATCATCATAAATCATAAATCCGAAGGTGGTAACAGGTTCGAGCAAGTCATAAGTGATATATGGTGATAATCATAGTCACTTTATAGATGGCATAAAATAAATTCATCCAAACATTTAATTTCAAGTAATCGGTAAAATCTGAGAAGTCTCTGTCAAACTAAAGCAATTAGCCATAAGCGTAACCACATACCTGATTTGAATTCTCAAAAAAAGAAATATATCCAAATCCAACTAGATGTCCAATCAAGCAAGACAAGCAATCAATCAAGCAACCCTTGATCCTAAAAACATATATAATACTGAATTGTCACCATCATATTCCAAACAACTCCTTATTGAATTGGGACTCCTTTCTAAGGTTTCTAAGCCTTATTAGGATTCATTAGGGTTTCTTAGATCTATTTCTCAACCTTTATCCTTTTTAGGTCAACAAACCCTAAAACATCTTTTCTACTCATAAAAACCCTAATTACACAAATTATCCACATTAAGGTTCTTTATTCTCAATCTGTCATAGGATCATTATATCTCTCATATTCATGGATATCCGTGCATAAAACCAATAAAAGTCTTATTTTCCAAAATTAGGATTTCTAGGTTTATTAATGCACTTTTATATACATGGAACTTTAAAACAAGCATACTATGCACAAAGATCATCCTTTTAGATCTAATTCTTCCTTTTATGAACAACAGGTTAATATTCAACTCAAATTATTCAGGAAACATCATTAGATCTAATAATCATCAAATCTTAGGGTTTTCACTTAATAAATCCATTAAAGATGGCATATTTACATACTTTTCAAACTACAATTAGATTCAAGCCTCAATTATATTTTTATTGAATTGTATGGATTTTTCTAATAAAAATCGTATATAACTTATTGCAATCAAAGTTACCAATAATGAGCTATAATTATTTTAAGATTAACTCTTACTGGCCAATCGGGTGATGACATGTCAGCATAAAGATAGCCTACCCTATTTCCACGTGGATTAGGCTAAGCCAATGAGTGAATGTCGCATCACCTTTGAGCATCTATGTGGCGAGTCTATGGTTAGGGTTGAAAGGACCCTTATGCCCTTTCCTTGGTGTGTTGACCTTAGGGGCAACTAGGTCACTTCCTTAGTCTTCTTCTCCTTACCCCGATCCTCTTTGACTCATGAACCCTTGTTGTAGCCATTCAACCAGAGGGTTGACTCCTACATCCAGTACTTTGATTTCTTCAGCAATTGATCCCTGGGCTTCTTTGGTCCTCCAATGACTTCAGTAGACCTTCACTGCTACCAGTGGCAGTTAGAGTTGGCCCTCCTGCAAGCCTACCCTCACGTCTAGAACAAGGTGAAACAAACTACAACTATAGTAGAAAATAAGACCCAACCCGTCCAACTACAAGTAAAGAATGTTCTGAGATGGTCTTGCCTCTGGATTCGAAGACATGTTTGACCTAATGTAGGTATAGATCGTAACAGACCAAAGACTTTTGTATTTCCATGGATTTCTGGTTCAACACAGATTTGGGCAAATACCATTCCCACATGAAAATGGCACATATTTTGGATGACATAGTTCGACTTCACATCCCCAATTTAGTGGCATTCGTAATTGGGGAAGACACAAACCACATAGAAAAAAGTCAACGGGAGAGAAGGTAGTACTGTGGCTGAGTTACCTAAATTGGCTGAAGGTAGGTGATAAGTTCTGGTCCATTGGATGCGTGATCCAAAGGTCCACATTAGGCATGACACTCAAAGAGCCGAAAATATATTTTCTATTTTGGAAATAAAATCGTGACATTAAATGTTATCCTCTTTACTTTAGGAAAACTTACAAAATTCATATCTCCCAATCCGTTAATCTTTTTTATCCAAAATTTTAATGGAAAGTCTATAATGACTTAAACTCTTTGTGTGCCCAGTTTGGAGTCAAAACTCGAAAATTAATAGACTTTTCTTCATATGCAAGTTATCTACTCAAAAGGCATATTTATGCAATTAAAATTTGTATTTTCTCTTTCTTTCTCTCTTATTTTCTTTATTTTGATTTCTTTTCTTATTAGAAACCAAGTGGAACTGAAACCTAATAATAAAGGTCATCCATACCACTTTTTAGAGAATTCTACATAATTTTCACCATTATCTTTATTTCTTTATCCTTTTTATTTATTATGAGATTTCTTTTATCTTTTCTTCCCTTTTTATCACATTGGACTTACCAAATCAGTAGGATCTACAAAAACATCCATTCAAGGGAAATATTGCAAAAGAAATCCATAAATCATACAATTTCCATACATATACATTTTATTTGATAAATTACATTTCAATCAATTTAAACCCAAAAATTGAGGTTGTAACATGAGGGATCTAACATGACCCTAATGATAAATCGATAAAAAGGAAACTTAAACCCTAGAATAGGATCAAGTAGGGTTTAATGTGATTAATATGTGATAGTGACACTTTAGAATTTACATAATGTAGATTATATGATGCTGGCTTGATTTGCCTATTTGACTGGATTATATACTTAGAGAATATTTGCATAATCTGCATGACTCACCATCAAGGTACTTGTTACACTTATGATTACATGTATCGACTTCTGACATTTGCCGAGATTTCTCGAATATTGAATGAATGAAATCTGTTGGATATTTATTTATTTCTTACAAATTATAAAGTTCCTATGAGTATCACATAAAGTAAATAATGATATTCAAACCTTAGGTTACATTGATCGAAGGGTAACAGACATAAGTCCAATGATGGATAATGGATTACACCTGAGATAGTAGACCAGATATGGGTTAGAATATGAAAGAAAATATATGTCCTTATGTGCAAATAATTAATGGTTGATTATATGTATTTGTGATTATTGGATGAATCCACGTACCAATATAGAAATATATTGACCGCATGTTTTTTGTCAGCGGTTTAGGTAGTTGATACACAGGATACAAATATGAAGATAGAGATGAAATCCATGAAATGTATTAAAGCTATGCCAAGGAGTACTAGATAGATGATACTTGTTCTCAATAGATATTAGTTTCATGAGGTATATCATTTTACAATTTGTAAACTATATTTGTAATTTAATTGAAATTGTTTTCTATTATTTGTTATTTGACTAATTTGGATCCTTGTGATTATAGATAATGGCTCTCAACTTGAAGGTCTTTCCTTAATTGGGGGACGCGGAAAGTGAGGTCATTACATTTGGTATCAGAGTGCCAAATTTTTCAAATAATATTTAATAGTTTATAATTTCAAGTAACTTGTTGAAATATGAGGGAATTATTAGGGCATTTTCTACAGATGATGATATCTAGGAGGGACCACGATTGGGGGCTGAAAATTTTTTCCTCTGCACCGTTAGTTAGCTTACGAGGACTCCCAGACCCGTACATCCTGCCTGGACAAAGGCAGACGATTTTGCCTGAAGTAAAATACCTTTAGGGTTTCTTCTCATCTCTTTCGTCCACTTCTGATCCTCTTGCTTAATGAACTGTAAAAAGAACTTCTCTCCTCATCTAAAGTTAGAATTTTGAGAAGAAGTAGGATTAACGCATCGTCTGCCAATTAATGTACATATAATGTTAAATACTAATGTACATTTAAATGTGGAAATGATAATATGCATGTAAATATTGAAATAATAATTTACATGTAATGAGGAGATGATAATGAGCATGCAATGTGGATAAAGTGAAGAAATAAATGTTTAATGGGTTTTCCTTATGTGGGCAACCTTAGATGGAACTAGGGTTGGTTTAGAAGAACCCTAGCGGGTCAAGGGACATGGAAACTCTAAGTGGTAGGGACCTAACCCTAACCCTAAAACCCCAACCATGAGAAATATGAATATTGTGGGAAAAGATAAAATATAAATGTTTCTGATAACCCATGCATGCAGGATGCATGTAAAAGAATATGAATATAAATGAGTTAAGTGGCTCAGTCTCACATGCATGTGTGCATGTGGAACAAGACATTAATAAGAAAAGTTTTAAGAAACTTATGAAGAACACGTGATATAATATAACTTTCTCAACTAACTCTGATGGATGTATGCAATACATGTGGATGTATGATCGAGCCTATCTAATCACCTCGGGTCAAGAGGGCATATGTATGGTCACTATGGTGGTCGGTGATCTGGCCCAAAAAGGATAATCACCTCGGGCAAAGGTCTATGTATGATTGCCACTATAGTGATAGGTGATTGGACCAAAGCATATGTATGATGTATCCTATAGGGACATACCCTAGAGAGAGGGTTCCTCATATGAATACTCCAGAGTAGGAGTGTCCCATAAAGATTAAGTTGAGAAGTTAGAAAGAAAACGTATGAGTATCTACTTTTCTACTCTTCTAATCTAAACACGACAACTCGTCTCTCTCTGGTTAGTTTACGCACATCACTTGGACTCTTGTTCAGTTACTACTCTAAACGTTATCGTCTCCGTGCCATAAGTCCACGCATACCATGAACAGTTGCATAGTCTTTTTGGTTCAGCAAAACTTAGTTGCAATTGCCCTCAAAACATTACCCAGCAACGTACGTGCCCTTTGTTCATCGTCCGTTCAGATTCCAATTGAAAGCAGTGCTAAAGGCCGTTGCCTCATTTTCTATGCTTTCGGTTGTCATCGGCACATAGCGTAGAAGAAGCGATCTTGTGCTTTGCATAGATCACCGGCACATCGGGAGAGCCTTGATTTATGTCTCTGTCCCGGAAATATCTGTCTGACTCCATGAGACTAATACCAATACATCGCCAATAGAGGCTATCAGCGATGTCAATGACGCCACACTGTCTTTTCAATCTTCTGGTCAGACTTTTGAACTTATCTGCTGATGCATGGTAACGACAGATCGGATGTCCAACAACACGAGTTTATTCATATTATCCTTGACTTCATGTAGACTTTCCATGTAGCTAGATCAAAAATCAACAATTACTCATTCCCCCATCA
This sequence comes from Alisma plantago-aquatica, assembly GCA_963693085.1. Lineage (NCBI taxonomy): Eukaryota > Viridiplantae > Streptophyta > Magnoliopsida > Alismatales > Alismataceae > Alisma > Alisma plantago-aquatica. The sequence continues at coordinate 498,297,101 of OY856409.1, read as the reverse complement.
TCTTCTCTAAGGAGGCATGCATTCTAGATATTCCCTAGACAAGGTCATAGATATATTTTACATTATGCAAGCGCCAACCAGTCAATAGCAGGTTTTCTTGTGGTGAGAGCTTGGTTGCAAGAGGGGTATGTAGCTACGCGTCGGCGCATCTCATATACCCACGAATTATGATCAACACTTGATAGTATAAACTCAGTTGTTGGTGCCTTGTTTCATTTCTCGGCATTAATTATTGGCATTTACAGTAACAGAGGAAGACAATTGGAGCAACAACATATCATCACACTCATGACCAATGGCATATATATAGCCTATCACATGTACAGGTTACCTCCTTTCCCATCTTTACGTTGATGCCAACGGCATAAAACCTCATGCCAAGAAGCCTACAACACAACCAACTAAAGAATTGTGCTCTTGTCATGTACATGTTTGGACAGTCCGAAGATATATACTTATAGATCCAATTCATCATTGGTGGAATATGCTATATTTGCTAAATGTAAGCATGGTCTTCTCTCATACATGTGAGCTACTGCTATGAACTGAGAACATAGGCGCTAATGGTATAATGAAAAGCAGCTTCGATTGAGTGTTTTAAGGTATTTTCATTGTCATATAATCATCCAATTATGTCACTCTGGGTGCTATGAGCTAATTCCTAAAGGATGGCGTATCCTCTTCTGCTATTAAGGTAAACAAATTTAACTTTATGTTTCTTTGTTTCTATCCAGATGGAGTCCCTTCTTTCACCGCACCAATTAACTATTGAAAACATGTGTAGCACTATTTATTTCTTCTTTGCTTTATTGTCTGAACTAAAATAAAAACATTGATGTAATTGTTAAGACCAGAACAAAGCTTCATATTTCTACTGCTTACAGTGTATTAACTATTTATTTTATTTCTCTAAAAAAACTGGTTATTTTATTTGTTTTTTATTTAGCTTTTGATTCCGCTTCTCTTAGGATATACAATTTTTTTGTAGTAGGAAAAATCTATAAAACTTTAGCTTGCAAATTTGATTATCATTGTGTAATAAGTCCTTAGTCTATATCTGCACGGGACAGAATCTAGATTTAAATTAGATGAGTGTATATGTTATATTAATAAATGCAATGATATGAATGCCCTATGTATTTGGGTCTATTAGTCCATTTTTAATCTCCCATTCGGGATGCTACCCATAAATTATGAAATCCTCCTCTCCTATCTAGATCAACCTTTCTATTATGATATGGATATCTCAGCTAGATTACTACCAGAAGAACACCAAAACTAGTTTCAGTTCCTAGATGACTTTTTATTTGGATCCTGACAGCTTCTTTCCCATGGGAAATAATGGTGCAGTCCGGATTTCAAACAGTGATGTGTTTTTGGTTTCAACATCTACACCATACCGAAGAAATTGTTAGTGTCATAGTATCTAGGTATTTAAAGTTCGATTGTCTTTCATGTTACCTCCATTAATAGTCTTTCTAAATTATTCTAAGTTTATGTGTATATGAATGCATGTGAACAAATAAGTAGTTAAATGTACAAAAACATCGAGGCTTAGACATCTAGCTATTGCAAGCCCCTCCTAAACCTTGATTTAGCTTCAATTAACTTTCCATAGTTATTTGATACTTTATCATTTATCCCCATACTTCCATGATCCCTCTTCGACCTTCTTCTCTTCTCCAGTGAGCCTCTTTGTTGGTATAAATGGACCAGCGTTGCAGGGTTCACATGACCTCAGCCAAACCCCTTCATTACTCATACATGCATGTTAGTGAATGCATAGATATTTTGGTAGTGGGTAATTCTGGCAAGGGTATATAAATAAATAGTGAGAGGTATTATGCATCTATTAAATTATTTAATAGATTCTTAAATTTCAAGAATTCTACAAAAGTTGCAAAAGTAGAATGTTTTTCCCAATGTGAATACTAAACTATAACATGTTTCTTGTACTTCGCTAGGAGAAATAAAATTCAAAGTTATCATGTAAGGTAGCAAAGTCAAATGTATCATAGAAAATCATATATGAGGAGGCATCAATTCCTAACTAGATCCAATATATATCCTTTTATGGATAAAAAATATTTACCTACACATCCACTCTCTTTTGAATGAATTCAGATCTAGAATTCATAATATGTTATGAAAGATCATTCCATAGGAGCCCAGTTGAATACTTGGCGAACTAGAACCTACTTCTATCACCCTTATATGAAGTTGAGAAAAACTTGAATTGTAGATGCTTCCCTTGAGATTCATGATATACACACTTGTGTACAAATTTGAACACTATGTGATGATAATAATTTTTAAACACATTTTACTTATTAAGAAACAAGGTTAACAATAATGTTTTTTGTGATGCATTAACATGTACGTTTGATTTTTTGTTAGATATGGATTATTTGTATGCTTGAATGGTATATGCACGAAGATAAATACTTGAAGCAAAATGTATTATGGGAAATATTTTTCCATTAATTGTGACAAAGCATTGCAAGTGAAAGAAAGAATTGTATGGTATATCATACCAAGTTGTATACTTGATGGTATATCTCACAATGCTTTCTTTGAATTATAATGTTTTGTCAGAATCAATGAAAAATATTTTCCACAATATTCATGCTTCAGATATTTATTTTCACATATACACTACAAAATCATTTTGTTTGATGTAAATAAATAACAATTTTGGAATTCCAACAGAGAAAAAATGTCCCGAGGATCAAAAAGCTAACAAGATAGCAATTCAGGTAAGCTACAATAACAACAAACTCACAAATACACATGATGGTAGTGATAGTTATCTAAGTGAGTTGGTAACAATAGTTTGAAACAAATGTCACATTATGGAAATTTTAATGAATATTTCTATAAAAAGGTTTCACAACATACATGTAATTTTTTTGATAAGATTTGGTATTCCACTTTAGGTTGTGCCTAACATAACAAGATTAATGGAAACCTTTAAATTTGACAACTATAGTGTACATTCTTGACACTAGAGTTGTTCCTTTTATACAATTTAGGAATTCATTGTTAAAAAAATTATGTTTGATGGATAGGTAGATAATTGTCTCCGTAATCCTAGAGAATTGTTGATGCTCAGACTCTTAATACTTCTTCTAATAAGTAGTATAAAAAATCAAAATCAAAGATGATAATAGGTATATAGACTTGTGGAGGAATTATGCAACTATAGTTAGAATCTTATAAGGGATTTAAGATAAAACAAAAATCACACAATAGAAGCCTCTTAGTTCTTATTGAATATTTTTTTATTTATAGACATTTTAAATCTATGTATGTCCCACTAAAAACCCATGAATGCATGTAAGAATAAGGTAAAAGGGGAGTCAATAATATATAATTAGTATGTATTATTTTAGACAACATTGACTATGAATCTCAAATATCATCTTACAACATCATATCTAGCTTATACATACATGCAACTTCGATCATGTGTTACCAACATCATCATCTTCTGTTACATGTCAGTAATTGTTTTATATTGACTTGCTACAATAATTGGCATAAGAATTCATAATGTAGAAAGAAAAGTTTAGAGGAGATTGTTGTGTAAATTGAAATTCACATACAACATTGACTTATTAAGCATAGATGATGATTCACTTTTACTAACATTCTTGAAATAGCAATTCAACACATCACTTGGCTTACAAAATGAATCTCTAACATATGTATTTAAATAAAAAGGTATCTTCAGCCACATTCTATCAAATTAATTTTTCACATGTAGGGAACTTTTTTACACACCTTACAATCTAAGGTTATATCTAATAATACTATCCATAGAATGTTGGGTTGATGTACACACATAGTGATATTCATTGATGTGATTGATATTCAAATGTACCTTGGAACATCACTCACTCTTTAAGTATGAAATATTTTTAATAAGGAAGTACAAGTGACATTAAATTTTATAAAGTTGAAATTCGTTATTTTGCTATTATAAAATCTTCATGATATTGAATATATCAGGTTGTTAAATTGGGAATTTTGTGAATTGTAAAACTATCATACAAAACTTTCAATATTATGGAATTTTATATTTCACATTTGATATGTGACTACCTATCTATAGGTAAAAGTTTTCCACTATGCTTTATACCATGTTATAGAAATACAACAAATATTTAAATGCATCTTAGATAAATGTTTAATATTTATGGTAATGTAGGGTGTGAAAAGTGATGAATAATACTATTTTTATGGTGATATATAAAATATATATGACTTGAAACTCTATTTTATGTTTGTATCATTAATTATCATTTTTGTAATAATTGAAATAACCTCTTCAAAAGAATGTCTTTTTCTTAATGTTGGTAGTCATTATGTGGAGTTGTGTGGTGGAATATAATGCCAATGAAAGAAAGGTAATTACAACAACATTACACTTGAGCAACGACAATGACAAATTTAAAATTAATAAACAATGTCTCAATGTAAAATTGATTTTGTACATTTTAAAAAAAAAGTGAAAACCAGTGGTAAACTTGTTGTAGTTGATTCCCAATAAGAAATCAAAAATATTTTCAAAAAAATATGACATATTTGCTTCTCCCTAATGACTTCGTATACATATTCAAAATTATAACTATTATATAAGTATGTTCCCCAATAAAGGTGATGTTTTGAAGATGTGACAAGAGTTTCCATTAATAGAGTTCCCCAATTTAAACATTGTGAGAAAATTGTTCATTAGTTGACTTTGATTTTGATAAACTAGTATGTAGTCCTCATACATCATTATTGGTAAAACCTATAGATGTATATGTTATAATATGCATAAATCAAATTGCGCATCTTGCATAATAATGTCTCCAACTCCTATAGGATGATTTGTTGGTTTTCTTAAAAGTCAACACCTTTAAGTTTAGTATTCTTTTATAAACAAAATCCTTACAACATTATATAAATCTCTAAAAATATAGAAATTATTCAAGTAGCATTATCAAAAATATGGAATCACTGTCAGCATATGCAATTATTCTACAATACATTTTTTATTGTTATGCCAACTATAATTAACATGTCGCATGATCATTTGAAATAAAATACTCATTTATATATCTCACGTGCAAAGTACATGCATAAACTAGTATACATGAGAAACATAAGTAGCCAATAGTCATTCATGAAAATGGAAATATGAATATAACTTGCTCATCGCCTTACTGCTATCTTTGGGAGTTTTTTTATAGATAGAAATTCATCATGATCAAGCCCCAGATTGGGAAGATCACAAAAGGTGAAGCCCCATATTGGGAAGATGTGACATAGTGAGTTTTCTATATATATATAATTTATTTTCTCTCCTACAATTTTTTTATTCCAATTATGCCCTCAACCATCTCTCTTACTAAATTGATTAAATGGCCTATCAATTTCACATAATACTAAACCCTAAGTGTCACAAAAAGGAGAAATGTAGGCATAAACACATTTAGTTAATAACCATGTCAAACGTTTGAATTTGAAGCCCAAATTTATACCATGGTTACATGGCGACATTATAAAGCTACTCCTAAAATTTTATTACATTTGGATTTACCAATTAAGAGCTATTAACTTTTGAAAATAGGGTGTATAATGTCATCTATTAAGCCCTAGGACCTATGTTTCGAATTTCATTTGATATATATGTGTCACACTTTCCTTTTTTAAGTTGGGCACAAATCCTTTCACCAGGGAGCAATCACAACCATCCGATCTGAGGGCCACAGATCCGCATAGGGATCCAAGGGTCAAGGACCCGTCTTCAACCTCCCGCAAAGGGCGGGGAGGAGAGAATGAACCTAAGCCTCGTCGAGGCGCCGCCTCACCCGTGCTCGCGAAAATCTATCTGAACGAATAGTTTTGTCTTGCCAAAATACAGTCAACAAGCCCGCACCCGTCTCCCCTCGCCCTCAGATCAAGGAGAATGAACCCCGACTCCCTTGCTACTCTCACTAGCGGCAGCGGCCGACTTAGGGCTTCATTGCCCTCACCCTCAAGCACCTATATAAGGCCTCCAACAACTCTGCTCGACCTCCCTTAGGATCCCACAAAACTCAATTCAAGGCACTCGACCTCCAAGCACCACCACCAATTCCACCTCCCCTCCATCGCTGCACCGCCTCAGCGACACCTCCACAGACCTCGCCCCACCAATTAATCTTTGCCATCAAGTCCACCTCAACCCAGAGGTGCTTCATGGCCAACCTCGCCATGTCAAAAAACCCTGCTCTCCCCTAACCCTCTCTCATCGGTGACCTCGTCTACCCCGTGGAGGCTATGAGCTCCACCAGGAGCCACGATGCGTCGATGGGCTGTTCGGATTTGGCACAAGTTAACGATGGCGATCGACGCCTTAACTGCTCTCCAACTCCACCAAGGAGTGATGGAAATCCCGTCGGAGCTGCCCCAGGCAACCTGCTCACGCGCAAGCAAAGGAGAAGAGGAGGATGACGTGTCGCCTAGGTGGACCAATCCCTGAACGCCAAGTCAACAACCCGATCCATTCCTTGCAAATCCTGGAATCAATGAGATCCCTCGATCCAGTCAGATCCGGACGTTGATCAAGGTAAAAATCATCTCTTTTTATTTTCTTTTACCCAAGAAATGGATTATCTTAGGAAAATCCTAGAAAATGCTAGGAATATCAGTATATATCGAACCTATATATAATTTTCATCTGGAAAATGTGATCTATCCAAACAAAATATAATCAAGACCTATATCTGAGCCCTTTTTCAAAATTTATAGCCAAAGATTAAATAATCATCCCATTATTATTAGATTGCGTTATTGTGGTGATCTATAGTTAAGGTATGAGTTATGAACATCTAAAAACCCTATTCGGGTCCCTGATCATCATGTTACTTGAAATCCTAATCAAAGAGGGATATTTGATTCAATAGTTGTGAAAAACCCTAATTTCTAGTTTCCTCTCTTCATGTGTATACTTATTACAACATTATGTTAAACCCTAATTATTAAATGACACTAAATGATTTTGAATGAGCTTGACACCTTGGAGTCCAACTCGAATCTCTTGAATCTTATGTATCCTAAAGAGATACCCTTAATGATCTAACCCAAAATGGAAACCCTAAATATGAATGCTCCCTTTTTAGATAATATAGGTATCTTCAAATAAATGAAACCCCAATAAGAAGGTCTGATTTTTTAACTCCAAAAATCAGATAATAGTCATGGATAATCCAAGATCTAAACATTATAATATGAAAGTAATCATATCTAAAGAACCAACCTTAGTCATGGGTCATATGGACCAATAGTAACAAGTATACCCTTGATTTCCTTTCAGGGTGATCTACTCCTTTAATATAGACTTGTGGAAATTTCATATTTGAGCTCAAAGGTACGTGGATATAATTATATGACTTTTTTTACTGGATGTTAAATATAAGTACTTGCTTGTATGTATTTGAGTACATTGTTGGATGTAAATATATGAGTATTGTCATTATCCGCATTGAACATTAAAGAACATAAATGAATGAGAAATGAAATGTAGTTACTAGTGGTGCTGATTAATCTCCCTATTAGAGAGGGAAAGCATTAATGTTGACTAGCACCTCCCTAGAGTACATGGTATAAGGGGAGATCCCTAGAGTACAAGGTACATGGGGAAGGGCCCACTAATATAAGTGATTACGTGCTAAGTCCACCATAGTAATGCTTATTCATTTGAAATGTGACTAATAACTTGGGATTACTTAATTTTCCACCATTAAATAAGGTTTCTTTATATTTCTTATTTTTCAAGTATTTTCAATATGCCAGTAGTAGTATAGCCTTTTAATTCCACGTACCAACTTTTGTTGATGTTTTTATTTCTCGTATTTTTTAGGTACAAGGAACATATGATGCACTTCAAAGTACCAGAAGAAAATAAATAATGGACATGGAGGATAGTTAGATAGATCTCCATCTCTTATTTTATCTTATTTTTAGTTAGATAGTTTTTATTCTTATAGATGTTGTAATAGGATGTTCTAAATCCTATGTAATAATAATAATTTCCTTCCTTATAGAACTATTCATTCTTCCTTCTCAAAGATTAAGTATGTGATGACTTTATTTATTCTCAATGAATGAAATGTTTGTGTGGCTATCTATTGATGATGTGAACAATGATCTTGGCATTTCACTGACTTTAGTTGATTATCTTAATTTCTTGTATTTTCCCTTCTGACATTTATAGATATGAGTGCACACATATCCGTGGATATCACTAAGGAAAGTATATAGAAATTGGGGTCGTCACAGATGGTATCAGAGCCAATGTTCACACATCATAGTCACATAGACTTCATTCACCCTATTATGAGTCTAGAGTAGTCCTTGAGTTAGGGATGTGAAGGGTTGAGGTGACTAGGATAGCATCTGCCATGGGTCTGGCTAAAGTCTCCGAGCCACTTCGCCTGGCAATTAAGAGGCTACCTATATGGAAGTATAAGTTTACCTGGACGATATCCTAAATGTCCCCTACTTCTTGGGCATACCTTAATTAGGATCCTTCTCATATATAGAAATTCCCTCTCATCTAATCTATAGGAAAAATTTCCCTCTTATCTCGATTTTTGAATAATTCCCCCCTTACCTTTATGATATAAGGTTAGGAAAGAGTCTCTCTATTTAGAAAGTCTTAAGGACTGACTCATAAGGATTTTAAGGTATCCTCCACAAATCATAACATTAAGAACATTAATAAATAATAAAGGAGAATAATGAAATACTATGTGATAAAAATAATGAAAATAATGAAAATAATTGTTGAGTGATTAATCTAATATGTCAACCTAATTTCAGGATGCCTCCTAAGACTCGCAACTCAAAGGACTCTGAGGAATCATCCTCTAAGAAGAGGAAAGAGCCTAAAACCTCTGAAGTACCTGATCCCGATACCACAACAAAGGAAAGGTGGGAGGAACAAAAGAAAATCCTTCTAGATTTTATGGAATCCCTTGCCACAAAAGGAACCCCTGAACCTAGCTCCTCTAGGAAAGAGGAGGTGACGGTGATAGATTTCATCAAACTCAACCCAGATACCTTTTAGGGGGAAGATCAACCTGAGGTCATGGATAAGGCTGAGGCCTGGATCCTCATCGTAGAGAATGGTTTTCGTACCCTAGAAGTACCCACTAAGAGGAAGGTCAAGTTCGCCACCCATCTGCTTAAGGGAGGGGCAAAAATCTGGTGGGAGAACTCTGGCGGGAATATGGGAGAAGAAATAGATAACATGGGGTGGGAAGCTTTCAAAACCCTCTTCACTGATTGTTTTATGCCCATAGCTGAGAGGAAGAGGAAGGAGAAGATTTACATGGAACTTAACAAGGGAAGCTTTACAGTAGCTGACTACACCCCAAAAGTTTAGACTTATGGAACATTATGCACCTATCAGAACTGAAGATCACCTCACTGAGCACTATGTTGACTGCCTTTCTGCCCACCTAAAAACCCTAGTCATAGCCTCCAGTCCCAAAAGCATAGATGAAGCCCTAGGCATGGCCCTCAAGAAGGAGAGAGAGAGTAGGGAATGCATAAACCTTCCAGCATGGGGTACTCAGGGTTAACCACTACTAAGGAGGATAAGTCTAGGAAATTCAACCCAGGCCATAACAACAAGGTACCAGGGAAAGAAGGAGGTTTAAGAAAAGGAGGAAAGAAGCACACCTGAAATCAATAGAAGATAGTACACCCAAAGTGTAAGACTTGTGGGCGACACCATGGTGGGGTATGCCGCTATACCAAGCCGGTCTGCTATAACTACAAGAAGGAGGGTCATTTTGTCACCAAGTGCCTCACTCCCTCCATCTTTGGCAATCCTACAGCAGGTGCTCCATAGCCTTAGGGACACCGCTATGGCAGGGTATTTGCAGTGAATGTAGAAGAGGTCAAGGAAAATCCCAACCAACTTTGTGAAGGTAATCTAAATTTTTTACATAATTTAAGATCTTATTCAAGCCTGGAAATTATTCATAACTCAATTATCCTGGGTAGGAACTATATTATTAAATGGTCATCCTGTTAAAGCTTTATTTGACTCTTGATCTACAAATATGTTTATTTCTCAAAATCTAGCATCTATATTACATTTGCATATAAGGGACTTGGGATATATTCTGGATGTGTCTACTCCTAGTGGCAAAATACTCACAACCCTACAGAAAACTGATGTCCTCTCTCTTAAATTCAAAAATCATGATATGCCCTTTACATTCATTCTCTTAACTATGGAAGACTTTGATATTATACTTGGTATGGACTGTCTATACACATACCATGCTCACATTGATTTAGAAACAAGATGGTAGTCCACTCTCAACCTCATTCTTGTCCTGTGAAAATCCCTAGGGGAAGTAGATTATGTAATAATATTATAGTCTCCTCTCTTAAAGCTAAAAAGCTCATTTCTCAAGGATATAAAGTCTTCCTCGCATTAGTCTCAGAGACCGGTCCTAGTAGTGGGCTATAGAAAGTCTAGAGGTGGTACGTGACTTCCCTGACATATTTCCGGAGGAGCTTCTTGGGCTGCCTCCAAATAGAGGACTTTGAGTTCTCCATAGATCTTCTCCCTGGAACCACTCCGATTTCTAGGGCACCGTATAGGATGGCTCCTGCTGAGCTTATGGAGTTGAAGAAACATTTGCAAGAACTTCTCGACAAAGATTTCATTCATCCTAGTATTTCCCCCTGGGGTGCTCCTATTATTTTTGTAAAAGAGAAAGACAGTTCTATGCGTATGTGTATTAACTACCGCATGTTGAACTAAGCTACTATTTAAAACAAGTATCCTCTCCCTCGTATTCATGACCTCTTTTATCTGCTTCATACTGCTAAAGTTTTCTCAAAGATTGATCTTCGTTCTGGCTACCATCAATTAAAATCAAGGATTCTGGTATTTCTAAAACTGTTCTTCGAACTCGTTATGGGCATTACAAATTTCTAATGATGCCATTCATGTTGACCAATGCATTGGGCGTATTTATGAACCTAATGAACAAAGTTTTCCATCCTTACCTTGATGAGTTCGTGGTCGTCTTCATTTATGATATCTTGATCTATTCTGATTCTATGGAAAAACACTAAGAACACTTGCGAGCAATTCTTGACATTTTTCAAACCCAGAAATTTTATGGCAAGCTTTCAAAATGTGAATTCTGGATTGACAAAGTCATGTTTCTTGGACATGTCATTTCTAGAGGTAATATATATGTTGATCCTACCAAAGTATCTATTGTACTTGATTGGCCACCTCCTCACAATCCTTCTGAAATCTAGAGTTTCTTGGGTCTAGCCGGATGTTATCGTTGCTTTATTCCAAATTTCTCCAAAGTGGCACTTCCTCTGACTAAGCTTACTCGGAAGGACGAGCACTTCATCTGTTCAGCTGCATGTGAGTCCAGCTTCGAGCAGTTAAAGCAAAAGTTGACGTCGACTCTTGTTCTTGTTCTACCCTCTGGTAATGAAGGGTTTGTGATATTCAGTGATGCTTCGAGAAATGGGTTAGGATGTGTCCTACAACAGAATGGTAAGGTAGTGTCCTTTGCATCTAGACAACTAAAACCTAATGAACTTAATTATCCCACACATGATTTGGAATTATCTTCAATTATTCATGCTCTCAAAATATGGAGGCACTACTTGTATGGGGCAACATTTGACATCTTCACTGCCCACAAAAGGCTGAAGTACATCCTAACTTAGAAGGACTTGAATCTGCATCAACGCCGATGGACTGAATATCTAAAGGACTATGATTTCACTATTTCCTATCATCCGGGTAAGGCAAATGTAGTCGTTGACGCCCTTAGTAGGAAAAGGGCAGTGTGTGCATCTCTATTTGTTCCTGAATGGAAGAATATGTAGGATCTATTAAGCTAGAAGCCACAATTTTTGTCTGATCATGTTCATGTTAATAACATCTCCATCACATCCAACTTGAATTTTGAACTTCTTGAGGCACAGAAGGCTAGTACTAATCTTGCAGAGCTCTCCTCTCTCCTGTCGAAGCCTCAAACACATCTGTCTGTGGGTCTTCATGGTGGTCTTCAATACAAGAACTATTTGTGGGTTCCTGAGTAGTCAGCAGTAAATTCAATGATTCTCAGTGAGGCACATGGGTCAAAGTACACAGTTCATCCTGGCACGACGAAGATGTACAAAGACATACAACATCAGTTTTGGTGGAGGGGCATGAAGCATGATATTTCCGACTTCATGTCTAGGTGTCAGAAATGCCAAAGAATCACGACCGAGCATCAGAGACCAGGCGGTCTACTACAACCCCTTAAGATTCCAGAATGGATATGGGAACACATCACCATGGACTTTGTGGTGGGATTACCCAGGACCAGGAAGGGATACGACACTACATGGGTCATAGTGGATTGTCTCACCAAGTCAGCTCATTTTCTCCCTATAAAGACTACTGCAAAAGTTTTGAGTTGGCCGACCTCTACATACAGGAGATAGTACGTCTACATGGAGTTCTAGCATCCATTGTCTCGAACAGGGACCCAAAGATCACTTCAAAGTTGTGGAAATAGGTTCAAGAAGAATTGGGCACCAAATTGAACTTCAGTACAGCCTACCATCCACAGACAAACGGGTAGTCAGAGCGTACAATGCAGATTTTAGAGGATATTTTGTGATCTTGTGTTCTCAATTGGGAAGGCTCGTGGGACCGTTACCTGCTTTTAGCTGAGTTCGCATATAATAATAGCTATCAGGCGAGTATTGGGATGCCTCCCTATGAAGCTTTATATGGGCATCCCTGTAGGTCTCCACTACACTAGGATGACGTTAGAGAGCATACTTTGATGAAATTTGAGGAGATGCAGCTATATAGTGATAAGGTTGCACTGATCAGGAAGAGGATGAAGTGGGGATAGGATAGGCAAATGTCTTATGCAGATGGTCACCGATAGGAACGTTAGTTCAAAGGAGGTGACTACATTTTTTTTGAAAATCTGACGTATTTGAGATTTGGCCAAGAACAAAGGAAAGCAGTCCTCATTATGTTGGACCATTTGAGGTTCTGGAAAGATTTGGTGAATGTGCCTATCATTTCGCTTTGCCACTTCAATATAGTGCCATGCATAATGTCTTTCATGTATCTAATATGAAGCCTTATGTTAATGACCCTAGTCACATTCTAAATTATGAGCCCCTTGAGTTGAAAGATGATCTGTCTTATGTTGAGTCCCCAGTCAAAATTCTTGATTACAAGACAAAGAGGTTTGTAGTAATCGACATATAGATATGGTGAAAGTTCTCTAGAGCCACCATGATGAGACCGATGCCACCAAGGTGCTAAATATTGAGGTCAAGAAGAAGTATCCACATCTTTTTTCAGGCTGCTTGAATTTTGGGGACAAAATTCTTAAAAGGAGGGGAGAATGTGACAAAGTGAGTTTTTCTATATATATATAATTTATTTTCTCTCTCCTACAATTTTTTTATTCCAATTATGACCTCAACCATCTCTCTCACTAAATTGATTAAATGGCCTATCAATTTCACATAATAATAAACCCTAAGTGTCACAAAAAGGAGAAATATAGGCATGAACACATTTAGTTAATAACCATGTCAAATGTTTGAATTTGAATCCCAAATTTATACCATGGTTACATGGAGACATTATAAAGCTACTCCTAAAATTTCATTACATTTGGATTTACCAATTAAGAGCTATTAACTTTTGAAAATAGGGTGTATAATGTCATCTATTAAGCCCTAGGACCTAAGGTTCGAATTCCATTTGATATATATGTGTCACACTTTCCTTTTTTAAGCTGGGCACGGATCCTTTCACCAGGGAGAAATCACAACCATCCGATCTGAGGGCCATGCATCCGCATAGGGATCCAAGGGTCAAGGACTCGTCTTCAACCTCCCACAAAGGGCGGGGAGGAGAGAATGAACCTTTTCCTCGTTCAGGTGCCACCTCACCTGTGCTCATGAAAATCTATCCAAACGAATAGTTTCTTCTCGCCAAAATAGAGTCAACAAGCCCACACCTGTCTCCCCTCACCCTCAGATCAGGGAGAAAGAACCTTGACTCCCTTGCTGCTCTTACTAGTGGCGGCGGCCAACTTAGGGCTTCATTGCCCTCACCCTTAAGCGCTTATATAAGGCCTCCAACAGCTCTGCCAGACCTCCCTTAGGATCCCACAAAACTCAATTTAAGGCACATGACCTCTGAGCATCGCCACCAATTCCACCTCCCATCCGTCGTTGCACCGCCTCAGAGGCACCTCCACAGACCTTGCCCACCAATTAATCTTCACCATCAAGTCCACCTCAACCCAGAGGTGCTTTGCGGCCAACTCCGCCACCTCAAAACACCCTGATCTCCCCTAACCCTTTCTCACCGGCAAGCTCGCCTACCCCGCAGAGGATCTGAGCTCCATAGGGAGCCATGATGCATTGGTGGGCTGTCCGAATTCAGCACAAGTTCATGAAGGCGATCGACGCCTTAACTGCTCTCCAACTCCACCAAGGAGCGAGCACTACTACAGAAATAGCATTCAGTGTCACTTTTCTGGGCGTCGGTTATTAAGGAAAATTGACGCCTAACATTTAAGGCGTCGGTTGTTCAAGCAACCCGACGTCTATTTTTGAAGACCAGCCAGACACGGGTACCGCTTTGTATTAAGCGTCGGTTGTTTATAACAACCCGACGCGTAAAGTCGCCCGCGAAATCCATATTTCGATCAAAAAAATAGTGTCATTTTCAGCGTCGGTTATATACGTAGAAACCGACGCCTATGTGCGATGAAAATTTGCACGAAAAGTGTCACTTTCAGCGTCGGTTATCCTTGTATAACCGACGCTGAAAGTGGTTCCCGCCAAATAATTTCATGAAAATATCGTCCAATTGGACGTCGGTTTTTTCAAACAACCGACGCTAAAGATGTTTAGGCGTCGGTTGTTTTAAACAACCGATGCTATTTGGGAACTTCATTACCCTCGATCGCCCGACTCTTCCCCTTTCTTCTGTTTCATTGCGATTTCCCTATTTCTCTGCTGCCGCCGATTTCTCTCCGGCGATTTCTTCTTCAGCTCCCCTTCTCTGGCGCCCCCTTCTCCGCCACCACTCCTGCTCGCCGCCGCTCCTGCCGCCGTTGGACACCTACTCGCCGCCGCTCCTGCTCGCCGACGATCCTACGCCTGTTGTTGCTCTGCGTCGCCGCCACCGCCGCCGCCTGCTCGCCGCCGATCCTGCTCGCCGACGATCCTGCTCCTGCTGCTGCTCTGCGTCGCCGCCGCCGCCGCCCGCTCCTTCCTCCTTGTTGCTGCTCTACGTCTCCTTGCTCACGCCCTAACTCTGCTGCTCACAAGGTACTAGCATCAAACCCTTCCTCTGCCATTCTTTCTAGGTTGACGCCCTAACTCTGCTGCTGTTTTAATGCTAGTGTCAGGGCTATCTATCTAGGTTGATGTGTGAGCTATCCCCTATATTTTTTTTCCTGCTCTCTTTGTGTGTATGAGCCTATTCCTTGGTTGTGTATGGTCTTGCTGTTTGGAGATGTTTTGATCCCCTGTGTGGGATACTTTCTCCTTTTGTTCTTTACGTTTGGTCAGGTGTGTTGTCTGTAAATGCCCAAAGTTTTTTTGGTATCAATAGTTGAGTGTTTTTCACAAAAAAAAAGATGGAGAAGTTAAATGGATACAACTCTGTACATAGGTAGGTGTAGTTCTCTAGCTAATTACAATAAGAACATGACAATATGATAATAAACATCTACAACCTAATGCCACCTACCAAGACATATACTAATACCACCTCCTCACCTATCAAAATCTTAAGGTTAGACATATAAAGGAGGAAGAGTTGTGAAACATGTGTACATGAATCTGAAGCCACTATACAAACTCTGTTTGAGTGTTTAAGTATCAAGCATCGTTAGTCCAATACATAAGTACTACAAGTATCCATGGGTTAAATAAGGTGAACTAGCTGTGTAATGTTAGGGTTTCTGTAGTAGTGGGTGCGCCTACTACATTTGGGGGTGCGCCTTATACTATTTGATATCCTTGATTTTATCTTCTATCCTAAATAAAATTAAGGGACCCATGATTAGAAAACAATTCCAAACTTGGCACCCACACTAATTGGAAGGAAATAAAATATGATTATTGAAATGCACATTTGTGATGTGATACCTTTTTTAGGATGCATATATTAGATTCAACCTTTGAGACATCCTTTTATGAGTTCCAATACAATTAGGGTTTCATTTCATTGCCATTGTATGTATTATAATATTACATCTTTCACATAAAAATTTATTAAATTGAATCCTATTGGAACCCTATATTAAATCCTAATTTGATTTAAACTTGTCCATTCTAGCATCCTAATTTGATTTGATTAAACCCTAACATTGTTTAAACCCTAACATCAATTGTGATGAAACCCTAACATGTACATATCTATTATTGTGTTTGTTGGCCTAGAAACCCGTCCAAGATTGACTCATTAGGAGTAAATCTTGGATAGTCCCCGGTTTGGGACTGTTCTTGAACACCTAATCTCACTTAGGATGTAAGTGTATAATGTGTATTGGGTTTTCGAGAAAATTTTGGTAGCATTTCCCCGTTTGTTCTCTAAGTACATATGTACTTAGAGAACAGTGGGGAAATGCTGCCGAAATTTTCTCGAAAACCCAATACACATTATACACTTACTAGTGAGATTAGGTGTTCAAGGATGGGATAGGTGGTACACATTTATTATATATAAGAATGACATCACATGTGTTTGTTGGCCTAGAATGTGAACTATCATTGTTTTTTATATTACTTGTACATTGGTATAAATTAGAATGAACAATCACTAAATTATATACTGTTTGTATGGAGTCCGGCTTCATTGTAGATATCTATTATTGTGTTTGTTGGCCAAGAAACCTGTCCAAGATTGACTCATTAGGAGTAAATCTTGGATAGTCCCCAGTTTGGGACTGTTCTTGAACACCAAATCTCACTTAGGATGTAAGTGTATAATGTGTATTGGGTTTTCGAGAAAATTTTGGTAGCATTTCCCCGTTTGTTCTCTAAGTACATATGTACTTAGAGAACAGCGGGGAAATGCTGCCGAAATTTTCTCGAAAACCCAATACACATTATACACTTACTAGTGAGATTAGGTGTTCAAGGATGGGATAGGTGGTACACATTTATTATATATAAGAATGACATCACATGTGTTTGTTGGCATTTCCCCGTTTGTTCTCTAAGTACATGTGTACTTAGAGAACAGCGGGGAAATGCTGCCTAATCTTTTCCTAATATATACTTGTTTCCTAATATATACTTGTTTTCTCTGATCATAGAATGGATAGATCATGGATGTCCATTCGTAATCGTTGCACCCCAGAGTTTATATCTGGTCTTGATCAGTTTATTAGATTTGCCGAGGAACATAGGAAAAAACCTACAGATAGGTTCTACTGTCCATGGTAAAAGACTATTCATTGAAGATCCTATAGATGAAGAAGAGTACTATGATAAGTATGATGACTCCAGTCCATTCTCAGTTGGGTTGCCAACTCCACAAAATATTGAAGCTAATGATGACTTATATGTGCGCGGAGATCACAATGAAGGATTGTTAATTGATAAAAGATCACAATTTTAGAGACATGTATGTTTATACAAATGCTAAATGTTTGCCTTTTTCTAGTTAATACAAATGCTAAATGTTTGCCTTTTTCTAGTTAATACAAATGCTAAATGTTTGCCTTTTCTAGTTAATAGAAATGCTAAATGTTTGCCTTTTTAATGACATTTTCAGATGGCTGACCATGATGAGCATGATGTCCATGATGAGCATGAAGTCCATGATGAGCATGCTGTCCATGACGAGCATGGCGAGGATACTAATGTAAGTTCTAAAAACATATCCTGTATTTCTATAAAATTCATTATCTTCTAGTTATGTCATATATCCTATATTTCTATATTGAGCTAATTTAGTGTGTTTTATTTTTGTCAAATTTTAGGTTGATGCACCTGTACCCACTGAAGCACTGGAGCAACTTGATGCGCAACACCAAACACTTAACAAGAAAAGGGGCATCACTCTGTTGAAGAAGTTATTAGCGCTAAGTGGTAGTGGATCCAAATTGGTGGTGGAGTTTGATAATGGAGGCAATCCAATTGGAGTGAACCGGAATAATTTTGTGAACTATCTTGGGTGTACCACTCGGAACCATTGTGGTGTTAAGTATGACAATTGGCATAAAGTTCCTCAAGGGAAAAAAGACTTGATATGGAAGGATTTATGCGTGAGTTATTATTATTTGCAATTCTATTTTGTAGATTACAAATTCTATTATTTGCAATTCTATTTTGGATACTAGTTAATAAAATTTCTATTTTACAGAATCTATTTGCATTGGATGAGAAGTTGCATCGTAAAAATGTGATGCAACGTGCTGGAAAGATGCTTAGGAATTATAGGACAAATCTGAATAGAGAATACATAAAAGAGGGTGACAAGAAGAAGAAGTCAGCCCTTGAACAATGGAACTTCTTGGACAAAGAAGATTGGGACAATTTTGTTGCTTCAAGAAAATATGAAGAATTCAAGGTATTAGGCGTCACTCCCAATTTAATTAATATACATTGTATTCACCTATTCAAGATTAGCATTTAGTGCTACTAACCAAATCTTTAATGTGCATACTAACTAGGCCCTCAGTGACGCACAAAAAGCAAGGCGTGCACTGAATGTGCATGACCACACTATGGGTCCAAAAGGCTATGCAAGCGTTCGCCAAAGACTACAGGCGGAGTCTGCGGCTACTCAGGAGTCTGCTCCTACTCAGGAGTCTGCCACACCCATGCCTCGCCATGATATCTGGATAGCTGGCAGACAAAACAAGAAGGGTGAAATAAAGAAGCCTGTAACTGCTGAGGCGGCTGCAAAAATGGTAAAATACAACTCTTAGAGAAATCGTTTGAATATTGATTATTTGTGGTGTTAACTTACCAATTTCTATTTATGGTGATTAGCGGGAGCTGCACGAGCAGAGGAAACAAGGCACGTTCATCCCTCAGGGCACAAGGGATGAATTGACAGTTGCTCTGGGTAACCCAGAGCATCCTGGACGTGTTAGAGGTGCCGGCGCTGGTGTTGGCATCAAAGCATTCTTTGGGCCATCCCAGCGCAAACCCAGAGCGGGACTTTCTCAAGAAGAGGTAACCTATTCTTTTTTTAGAATGTTACTGCAAAAGGAAATTCATTAATAAGAAGCTAATGTTTCTTTTATCCATGTATAGGAGAATAAGAGAGTTGAGGATTTAGTTGCTAAGAAGGTCAACGATGTAGTTGCTGAGAAGGTCAAGGAAGAATTGCTGCGGTGGCAGGCATCTCAGGCTTCCAATACGCCTATGGCGACCCACTCTTCTCCTGATGCACAGACTGCGAGTAATCCTGGAGACCCATCGCCTAGCACCTCTGTTGTAAGTATTGTTTATGACATTGTAGCTAGTCTTTTCAAGATGATATGTTTTCAAGATTATATGTATATATGTATAACATTCTTTACGTAAATTTGTAGGCATTGAAGCCATGCCGCTTAAGAATAGAAGACTATGTTGTTGCAGAGGCGCAAGCTTACCCATCCCTTCCCGGGGAAAGGTTTCACGTGACTCCAATGCCACATGGTTATGTTCGTGTGGGCCCATTACGTGTGTTACCCGATTGGAGGGAAGTTGCGTTGCCATATGCCCACCCAGATATTGATACACTTGGTGAGGCAGAAGGCGGGGTCATATTGTGGCCCAAAGCAGATGTCGTCTACACGACTGAAATTGTAAGATAAATTTACATTGATTTAGACTGTTAATGTGTATATATTATGTCAACTGATCTGAAATTATATATACAGGTTAAAAAGAAGACACCAGGAGCACCTAGGCCTCCACCTCCACTTCCCGCATTACCAACTTGGGTTCCAACTGACCTAACATACCCGTTAGGTCCTGCTTGTAGGGGAATGGCATGTTGGCTACGTGCACATAATATACATTGCCCTATAATAGTTTATTTAGATGCAGATTATGCAGGTCGATCATACGATAGCTCTTTATTTATACAAGATATTATTGAGCTGTTTATGTATGATTGGCTGAATACATCAATGATAGAGACATGGATAAGGTGAGATCTTGTTTATACATCCATATACCTTGTGTAAGATCCGGTGATCTGGTTTCTTATATATTAATGCATACGTAATACATGTTTTGCAGCTACTTAGTCGAAGATCATTGCAAACAATTTGCATTTGATCATGTGGCATTTTTGATTCCATCATTGATTAGTATGGTAGCTAAAGACCCTGATAATGTTCAACAATACTGTATAGATGCTTTTACAATTTTTGGTCAGCAAAAGAAGACGATAATAATAGCTCCATTCAATGTCAAGTAAGTTTACTTTATTTATAATTTGGACTTAAGAAAATTCCATTTTTATTGTGCATTTTGAGTTATTAATTGTTAACTTTTTACCTCTAGCGGTAAACATTGGGAGTTACTAGTTATTGTCCCCGGGACGTTCACTGTTTATTATCTAGATCCCACGAGAAGTACATTAAACACTAAAATTGGACACGTAATGAGAATGCCATTATTCTGGTGAGAAATATTTCATTTTTGTATCTGTTACCATTTGTTATTACATTACTATTTACTTATGTAATTTACTGTGTTATATTAACATGTAGGGGTTTAGATGCATTCAAAAAGGCTGGAGGAACGGTCCCAAGGAAAAAGAACCAGCCAATAAATTGGGAGAACGTACAAGTAAGTTCCCGACTCCAATGTATATATTATTGATGTGAATTGTGCTTAGTTGTATGATTTTGTATGTTTCAATTTATAGTGCGCTACACAAGACAATGGCTGGGCATGCGCATACTATGTGATGCGATTTATGCAGATGATTATCAAATATGCCGCATTGGACATCGATACCATACATGAGGTATTATATATAGTCTCATTAGTTAGTATGAAATATATCAATCTTATCTTATTTTTATATTATTACTGATATATATACATCATTCTCTTTGCAGGTGTTTAAAACTGACAACACTACAGGTAAACGCTTAAAAAATATACATGCTCCATATACGATGGAAGCATTAAATGAAGTAAGAGAAGAATGGGCAAAAGCCATACAAGCAGTGGCAACTGTAAGATATAATTGGGATGTTGATAGCGATAATGAATGATACTTTGTATATGAATATTTCTGAATGTTAATACATGTATTTGAATGTTTCTATATGTGTGAATGTGAGAATTGAATTGATGTCTGAATGTATGTACTTGTGTGAAATTTTCTTTGTGACTTTTGCAGGTTTGCGACCTGTTTGTAGGCTGATATCAATGGATGTCGTAAACCTGCAGTTCAGAAAACTGAACTGCAGGTTCTCATCCTACTGACCAGCCACAGCAGGCCTGCAAACTGATATGAAAAAAATATATATATAAATAGGCGTCGGTTATTTAATGAAAACCGTCAACAAAGACATAAAGCGTCGGGTATTTATAATTAACCGACGCCTGATGTGGCCAAAGCAGTCCTGGAAATGGCGTCGGATATTCGTATCGAACCGACGCCTATTTAAACAACAAAGCGTCGGTCGTTTGGTATATAACCGACGCCAAAAGGGTTCGCGCCACAGAAAACGGCGTCATCTAGGACACTTTATGCGTCGGTTATCAACTAAAAGACCGACACTACATGGAATATAGGCGTCGGTCTTTTAGTAAATCACCGACGCAGAAAGTGCCCTAGATGACGCCGTTTTCTGTGGCGCCAACCATTTTGGCGTCGGTTATATACTAAAAGACCGACGCCTATAGGTTAAATAGGCGTCGGTTAAAAAACCGACGCCGAAATGTTCGACCTTTAGCGGCGCCCACATAGGCGTCGGTCGGAAACCGATGCCAAATGGGGTTAAAAGACCGACGCCAAATGGGGTTTCTGTAGTAGTGGAGAGAAATCTCGTCGGAGCTGCCCCAGGAAACCTGCTCGCGCGCAAGCAAAGGAGAAGAGGAGGATGACGTGTTGCCTAGGTGGACCAATCCCTGAATGCCAAGTCAGCAACCAGATCCATTCCTTGCAAATCCTAGAATCAATGAGAGTCGTCGATCCAGTCGGATCTGACCGTTGATCAAGGTAAAAATCCTCTATTTTTATTTTCTTTTACCCAAGAAATGGATTATCTTAGGAAAATCCTAGAAAATGCTAGGAATATCGGAATATATCTAACCTATATATCATTTTCATCATAAAAATGCGATCTATCCAAATAAAATATAATAAAGACGTAGATCCGAGCCCTTTTTCAAAAGTTACAGCCAAATCTTAAATAATCATTCCATTATTATTGTATTGTGTTATTGTGGTGATCTATAGTTAAGATCTGAGTTATGAACATGAAAAAACTATATTGGGGTCCCTGATCATCATGTTACTCAAAACCCTAATCAAAGAGGGATATTTGATTCAATAGTTGTGAAAAACCCTATTTTCTAGTTTCCTCTCTTCATGTGTATACTTATTACAACATTATGTCAAACCCTAACTATTAAATGACACTAAATGATTTTTAACGACCTTGACACCTTGGAGTCCAACTCTGATCTCTTGAATCTTATGTATCCTAAAGAGATACCCTTAATGATCTAACCCATAATGGAAACCCTAAATATGAATGCTCCCTTTTTGGATAATATAGGTATCTTCAAACAAATGAAACCCCAATAAGAATGTCTGATTTTGTAACTCCAAAAATAAGATAATAGTCATGGATAATCCCTGATCTAAACATGAGAATATGAAAGTAATCATATCGAAAGAACCAACCTTAGTCATGGGTCATATGGACCAATAGTAACAAGTATACCCTTGATTTCCTTTCAGGGTGATCTACTCTCTTAATATAGACTTGTGGAAATTTCAGATCTGAGCTCAAAGGTACATGGATATAATTATATGACTAGTTTTTTCTGGATGTTAAATATAAGTATTTGCTTGTATGAATTTGAGTACATTGTTGGATGTAAATATGTGAGTATTGTCATTATCCACATTGAACATTAAAGAACATAAATGAATGAGAAATGAAATGTAGTTACTAGTGGTGCTCATTAATCTCCCTATTAGAGAGGGAAATCATTAATGTTGACTAGCACCTCCCTAGAGTACATGGTATATGAGGAGATCCCTAGAGTACAAGGTACACGGGGAAGGGCTCACTAATATAAGTGATTATGTGCTAAGTCCATCATAGTAATGCATATTCATTTGAAATGTGATTAATAACTTGGGATTACCTAATTTTCCACCATTAAATAAGGTTTCTTTCTCTTTCTTCTTTTTCAAGTATTTTCAATATGCCAGCATAGTTTAGCTTTTTAATTCCACGTACCAACTTTTGTTGATGTTTTTGTTTCTCGTAGTTTCTAGGTACAAGGAACATATGATGCACTTCAAAGTACCAGAAGAAAATAAATAATGGATATGGAGGATAGTTAGATAGATCTCCATCTCTTATTTTATCTTATTATCAGCTAGATAGTTTTTATTCTTCTAGATATTGTAATAGGATGTTCTAAATCCTATGTAATAATAATAATTTCCTTCCTTATAGAACTATTCATTCTTCCTTCTCAAAGATTAAGTATGTGATGACTTTATTTATTCTCAATGAATGAAATGTTTGTGTGGCTATCTATTGATGATGTGAACAATGATCTTGGCATTTCTCTTACTTCAGTTGATTATCTCAATTTCTTGTATTTTCCCTTCTAACATTTGTAGATATGAGTGCACACATATCTGTGGATGTCACTAAGGAAAGTATATAGAAATTGGGGTCGTCACAGAAGACTAGTACGTCACCAAGCTCCAGATTGGGAAGGTGGCATGAATTCACAGTACAAACGACCAAGCCCCAGATTGGGAAGGTCATGAAGTGGTCATGCCCCAGATTGAGAAGACCCATATGGCACCAAGCTATAGATTGAGAAGGTGGCCCAAGTCCAGTGTGTAGATGACTGACCAAGCCACAAATAGAGAAGGTCACAAAGAGGTCAAGCCCCAGATTGGGAAGGACGACATGGCACCAAGCTCCAGATTGAGAAGGTGGCCCAAGTCCAGTGCATGGACAGAACCCCATGAGAGGGTATCCTAGAGATTGAGCAAACATGGGTTGAGAAGTCATAATAATAATAAAGATGGAAATATGAAACCTTTAGGGCTAATGTGCCAACCTGGGATGGGTCAACCCTAGAGTGGGAAGATGACCTATGGGGGGGAGGTAAAACCTTAGAACTTGGGGTCAGGTTGTGGCTAGAGAAGCCTAACTTCCTCCTATGAACCCGTTATTTTAGAGTTCTGAGTGCCAATCATGTCTAAATTGCATACCGAACACTTTAATAATCAAGTTTAAATCATATTCATGAGTAAACTCCTATTCTTGGTGTATCCTATGTGTGTGACCCTATAGGTCCTAAGTTACATTAGTAGTGAATGCCTGTAGATGATTTATGACATCAGAAGCAATGAGTGGTATCTTGCAAGACATCATAGATACCCATGTAATTGGAAAGTTGGAGAACAACTTCAACATCTAATTTGTGATTAGTGTTACATTGATCATATAGTTCCTTTGTCTCTAATATCCAGACTGAACGTGTGGTATGGAATCGTTATCCTCTTCAACATTCAATCCATGTTCCTTGAAATAAAGTAGAATGTCTAAGATATGTATGAACTCAATATCTTATATTGATTCACATGAGCATGGCCATTCATTTCTAAGTCTGGAATAATAAGTAGTCAGGATATCAATCTCTTGTAGGAGGGACAAATCCCATCTACATCATTCACAATCATCTCCATGTGTCACTATGTATCTGAGCATCATCTTTATAGTGACCTTTATTCAGGGTCACATTAGATGATGTCAAAGTACATTGAATGACATGTGATGAGTGTAGTGATTTCAGTCTAAGAACTGCAATCACCACCTATCAACATGAGAGCTAATTCTGACTACCACTCAATAGTCTCCATGTATCACTCTCATGTTGGGTCTGTCTGATACACTATCCTCTATCAAGTACCTATGTGTTTGGTTTAATATCATATATCATGACTAATAAGATTCACTCATCAACCAACAAACACTCTAGTCTAATGTGTTATTGTTTTTTATTAGCTTCTACAATAACAAATTCCCAGGGACATAACAAGAATGTATATACTCTTAACATTCATATGATCTCATTGTTCATGTCCTCAACCTGAAGGAAAATTTCACTGAGTAACATCATTCTTTAGACATTTATTATGTTACATCATTATCTCATAACTGAATAAGACAAAATAAATGGAAGTTTGCCTTTATTATTAATCAAATCATATACACGATTTGCCACTGCAATCATCATATGATTGTCTTTCTAGGCATATATACCAACATAAGCCCACTTTCACTTAGAGCCAATCACCCATGAACTTAACCCAAGTGACCTAACATGACCTTCATGCTTCTGCTACAAAAGTGCTTCTATGAAGGGAGCAACAATATTGCTTTCAATTGGTACTTTGCAAATCTTCACATATCTTGTTGTACAATCTCACATATGATATGGAATTGTCATTGTATGTTCTTGGAATGCTGATGTAATCTTAGTTCCTTAGCTTGTGTAATATCTCCATTGTTGTCACAATATAGCTCTACTGCATCATTGGTGATTGGAACTACCCCATGTTCACTAATGAACTTCTTGATCTAAACATCCTCCTTTACTACATTTGATGCATCAATATACTCAGCCACTATTGCAGAATCAACAATTGCTTCTTTCTTGGAGCTCAACCAACTTACAACTCCATTGTTAAGGCAAAACACAAATCTAGATTGCAATATGTAGTCATCTTTGTCAGTTTGGAAGGTTTAATAGGTGTAACCCTTACCACCAACTCTTCCTTACCACTTAGACAAGAAATTAATCCTTAGTTCTTCTATACTTAAGCATGTTCTTTATAGCAGTCCAATGACATTCACCAAAATCTGAGGGATACCTGCTAGTCATACTCAAGGCATATGAGACATCAGGATGAGCACAAAACAGTGTGTACATGATATATCTAGTTGTTGATGCATATGGCATCTTACTCATGTTCTCCTATTCTTTAAAAGAACTAGGACATTGAGCTCTAGAGATACTAATGACATGAGAGATGGGTAAGTTTCCTCTCTTTTTTAGTTCTGCATGTTGAACCTTTTCAACACCTTATCAATGTATGTACTCTGGATTAGACCAAGAAGCCTCCTAGATCTATCTCTATAGATCTTAATTCCTAAGATATAGGATTCTTTGCCTATGTCCTTAATAGAGAATGTATTTCCTTTCCAGGTCTTTACCATATATAAAGTATGGAAGTCATTCCCCATCAATAGTATATCATCCACATACAAAATTAGGAATACAATCATGCTCCCACGAACCTTCTCATAGACACATGGTTCATATTCATTTTAACTAAAGACAAACTCTTTGACCATTTCGTCAAATCGATGATTCTAGGTTCGAGATGCTTTCTTCAATCCATAGATTGACCTTTATATCTTACAAACTTTATTTGCATCCTTTGGATCTATAAAACCCTTGAGTTGTGTCATGTACAAATCCTTAAGAAGATTACCATAAAGGAATTTGGTTTTAACATCCATCTTGAAAATATCATAGTCATGATAAGTTGTGATGGAAAGCATGATCCTGATGGACTTAACAATGGCAACTGGTGAAAACATTTCGTAATGGTGAATACCTTGAACTTGTTTGAAACCCTTTGCAACCAATCATCATTTGTATGTTTTTATATTACCATCCATGTCTGTCTTCTTCTTGAAGACCCACCTGCACCCTATGGGGTTTATGTAAAGACCCGATCTTTATGATCAAATATTTACAAAATATTATCACAATCATAAACAATCTTGATTACAATCATGCTTGTACATCACAGTCACGGAAGCTTACAAATATGATTACAAGTTTAAGAAATAGAATTCATTCTATCTAGTCTTCAACGGAGGACTACCCAGTGCATGTCTCTTCAAGCTCTTCCATCTATCAGCTGCCCATGAGTTCCCAGAGGGAACGAAACTACACATGGACCCCATTGAAGGGAAAATAAAGGTCAGCAAAGTTGGTACAGAATCCAATCATTGACCTATGTACAAAATAGGATTTAGTTGTATAATAAAACTTAGGAAAGGACTATTTAGTGGACTAAAGGTTACCAAGAAGAAATTACAATATCACTTTCAAGATAGCAAATCTTTCACAAGAATATCACTAAGCAAGATTCAATATTTCAAGCATGCAAAATTTATCCAAACTCACAAAGTATATCAATTTTAGGATATTCAATTTGACACGTTTTGGCACCTTTCTATCATCTCTTTTCTAGGGCTAAGTGCCTTGTGTTCTCACACTCTTGGAGAGAACAAAACTAGTGCCTTGTTAGCTATTCCAATTAACTAGGGGACAAATAATCCCTATCTAGTGTGTAGGGTTGTGGGGTACTTGGCCCACTCAAGTGAGCCAAAGCTCTATAGGGCCAAAGCGCGAGGGACCAAAGTCCAGAGGGAGTCAAAACTCCAATATATCAAGTCTAGTACCAAATTTATTATCAACAATATTTCATCAATTACCAAATGAGAGTGGTGAGCTTTCAAGAATAAATAAATATTTCAAAACTATATGGAATTCACCACGAAGCAAGATATATGTGTGTCCATCAAGAGGAAAAATAGTTCAATAATAAAATAGAGGATCTAGTACCTTTATATCAAGAAAGAGTCCAACATTTTCATGACCATATTCAAATATCTCCCACATTTGATGAACAGATGTATCTACAATTTGGAACAATATGGTTACGATGTGCTTGGAATCAGATGTTGTTCACTTTGGGTTATTTTGGATTAAGTTTCCATCAGGGATTACAATTGCATATTTTCTCCATCCTTGTCCTTTCTATATTCCCATCTAGGCATCATACTTAATTTTGTCTATTTTACATTCTCAATTGTTCATTGTATAAGGTATGACTTATCAAAATATTCATACAAAGTATCTAGGGTTTTAGCCATACATAGTTCAATACATACTAGTTACACACTCATATTTGTACATAAGTATGCATTTCGATGAAAGATGATATAATAGACTTGTAAAACTGTCATCTAAATTTAATGTGCATGAATAGAAACTCTTCCATATAAATACATACCCTTCTTATAGTACTCTTTACATATATCAATGTATCCGCCTAGACCAACTTAGATAAGTAAATTTCTTGATTAATCAAATGTAAGGATTTTACTTTGTAACAAGGTTAAGTTAGTGTTTGCATTAGTCTCATTATGAATTACTACATTTTTCTATTCAATTAGTTAATGGTTCATTCATATATGGGTAATAACATGAACAAATTATTGTGATTGTGATAACCATATTCTACATATATGAGATGTATGTTACTGATGTACTAAGTGTTCTAGGTGACCTATGTGAATGTGTAGGTTTTAGGACTCCATATCACTTTGGTTATCATCTAGCCATTTATGAGTTATATCTGCATGAGCTTATAATGCAATATATAAACTTCTAGATAAGTGTGTATACTATAGTGGTATCTATTGGGGTATGGATCAATCTATTGCTATGAGAGTCCATACTATTGAGTTCACCTTTTAGACTACTATGTTTAGATATCTTGTTAATCCTTTAACTGTATTCACGAATCTGAAAATGCAAGGTAGTATTGACTTACCAAAATAGGACTTCACTGTAATATCCTATGAGAAAACTTAGTCTGGGGTTGATCTCTCCTTGGTCTTCTTTATACTTGCCTAATGATGTATCACATCGACAAATGTTGATGTTGTCATGTACATGAATTTGGGTGAGGATATCTTCATTGTTGGCTTCACGATTGGGATCCCAGTCATGGATTTTGGGTGGTAAACTGGATCTCCTCTAGGCTGTCATTTGTGAGGCTAATGGTTAACATATGAAGGCTCTAACCATGTGTCCATGATGGGGTCAAATTGTACCTCCACTGTAGCTAGACTTAATAGAAATATCAGTCACAATCTTTAGGTCTAAGCACATTGATTGAACTGAAGTAATTGCAGGTTGGTACTCACATATAGGAGGTGAAGGAAGATCAACACATGCTCAATACAATTCTCTTGCTATTGGGCCCAATGAGGAGGAATTGTAAGAACTTGCTAGCAGTAGTGGAGTGGTTGGAGGAGGCATCTCTTAGGCACTGCAGAGTTGTCAATTGCCTGATGTGTAGGCTTGTCAAAGAAGATCTGTAGAGGGCTGCAAGGATGGTGTGGATTGGTAGGCAGTCATGGTACTAGATGGGAGGTGAGGAGGGGTTGCAAGGTGATGACCTGAAGATGAGGTTGAATGTAAGGACCCTGACCTCCGTTTTTGGCTTACCCTATTTGCTTTTCCTAAACCGTGTGTTTAGAGGCTTGCCTAATCACCTGAGTTGTGATTAGGGTTTGTTTGTGCTTTGTTGAGAGGTGGAGGTGCAACTTGCAAATTACCCAAGTTTTAGGGTTGGTGTGCAAGTTTGTCACCTTGAGAGATGTCTTTCTCTCTCCTTGCATCCTCTAGGGTTGAGAGCATGGGTTGGGATCTTTGCTTGAGTATATTTGGGCTTTGTTGAGCCTTGTTTGAGTTGTTTGAGCCTTGTTGGGCCTTGTTGAGGCTTGTATCGGGCTAGACCTTGGTGTATCAGCCAAGGGAGTGCTGCTTGTATCAGGCAAGCTGTGTATTGGCTAGGGTTTTATCAGCCAAGTGGTGTATCAGCCATGGTGTGTAAGTTGCCATCTTGGGCGACACACACCCTTCACCTAGCCTCATTTGTGTCACCATCTTTAGACAAGTGGCTGTTGCTTTGCTAATGGGTGGCAAGTCATGGAAAAGTGGTTTGGGGTACTAGCATGCAACATAACCCTTGGACAAGTGTGCTATAGTCAGTTGCCACCTTGCCTTGCTCTCCTCCTTCACCCTTTAGTATATAAGCAACCCTTCTTGCTTGCTAGGCCTCTTTGGTTCCCTTAGTTGCTCCCTTTTTCCTTTGGTGACTGAGCTAGGAGAGGAGAAGGGGGAGTGGTGGCCAATACAACAATAGTGGTGGCTGATACAGTTGGTTGCTTGGCTAATATCCTTGGTGGAGCCT
This sequence comes from Alisma plantago-aquatica, assembly GCA_963693085.1. Lineage (NCBI taxonomy): Eukaryota > Viridiplantae > Streptophyta > Magnoliopsida > Alismatales > Alismataceae > Alisma > Alisma plantago-aquatica. The sequence goes on along the minus strand of OY856409.1, from coordinate 498,266,734 downwards.
TCTTCTTCCTCTAGTGGTGGTCGTGACCCTAGAGTGTGCCTTGCTCTTTCTTCTCTTGTGGTGGCCGAAGGTGGAGCTTGGAGCTTGGAGTTTGTGCTTAAGGCAGGTTACATAACTCCTACCCTATCTATATTACCTTCTTTTTATGTTTCTTGTTCATATGCTATCTTGATCGGACATGCTTATCTTGTTAGTGATATCCTTGCTCTAGTTTGTGCATTGACATTGTGGGATATGATGATATGGTTATGTGGTTTAAAGGTGTTCTTGGACCTTGTTGGCCAAACCATTGGATTAGGGTTCTTTGGGCAAAACCCCTCTCTCTTAGTTGTTGAGAGGTGAGCCTAGGGTTTCCTGACTCCATGGTGCGTGTGGTGTGTTCTTGTGGCAAAATCCCTTTCTCTCCCTTTGGTTTTGAGAAGTTAGCTTGAGCTCTAGTGGTATAGGAAAAACCCCTCTATTCCTTAGTCATTGAGAGGTGAGTCTATGCTCTAGTTGCTTGGGAAATACTCCTCTCTTACCATGGTCTTGAGAGGTGAGCCTTTGGTTGGTCTTAACCTAGTTGAGGTTGGAAGGTTGGCTGATATGGTGATGACCCACCTTGCTTCCCGATATGTGATATAGGTTGTGCAAGACCCCTCTCACTTAGATGTTGAGAGGTGAGCCAACACTCTTGATCTTTTAGGGTTTTTGGTGGTTGCCTTGAGGTTGGAGATGAGCAACCCGATAGGTGGTGTAACCCGATATCTTTGACAACCCAAGATGTGTTGTTGGGCGTTATGCTCTTGGGAGATATAGTATTTACCCAATAGGGAAGATAGTACCTTGAGGTCTGTTGACTGTTTTGATCCTTGAGAGTGCTGCCCGATACCCTAGAACCTTTGGGCGTCATGGTATGTTGGTTACCTGCACGACATCATTTTGGATGGTGCTGGCTGACACCTTACTGGATGATGCCTTGCCTGATATGGGTGCTTATGTTGTGACGAACTTGTTAGTAGGGTTGTATCCCTTGGCTGTTTTGCTCCTTGTGAGGTGATCCTCTTGGGCGTTATGGGGTGTTGCTGATAACACCCAAATTAGTGCATATTTTCTATGCATTTTATCTATAGTTTTGTTCCACTTTAGTATTAATATGCACTCTTTTGTTCATGTTTTATTCTTTCTATCTCGAATTAGATAAAAGTAGTAAAAATAGCCAATAATGTAGCTAATTAGCAAAATTTTGACTTACAGGCACCGAAACTAGCCAATTTTGGGGACTCTCAAGTACCGAACCTAAAAAGACAAGAATTCCAATAGCTGGCTGATACGGTTGCCTGATATGGTCTGGCCGATACGGCTGCCCGATATGGTCTGCCCGATATGGCCTGCCCGATACAGCTGCCCGATGCGGCCTGCCTGATACAGTTGCCTGACACTCCCCCTACCCGACACGATCTTTGGGCGTCAGTCATATTTGCCCACCTAATGCCTTAAGATCGAAGACACAGATGAAGGACACGTGGACCAATAAAAGCTACAACTCCCATCAACTTGCTGCCTATAAATAGTAGCTGCCAACCTACAAAGAGGGGGGCTGGAGGGAGGACCCTACAAGAGCTAGTACCTAGACCAAGGAGCTAGTGTGTCGAGTTCCCCAAAAGTCTACTGCCCGATATGGTTGCCCGATAAGGTTCCGCGATACGGTTGCCCGATACGGTTTACCCGATACGGTTGCCCGATACGGTTTACCTGATGCGACCTAGAGAGAGAGAGCCAAGGAGTCTAGAGGGACGAAGAGAAGACCTAAGGGGCGAGATTCGGCCTGCACAGAGGCCGAGGAGTGAGAGCCACCGCTCCTCTACGAGCTATATATCTTCCCTCTTCTCTTTCATTCTACTGCGTTCCTTTGTTTCTTGTACAAACGATGTTCATCCATCTTTGTTCAGTGCCAGCTATGCTTGTCTATGGCTAGTTAGCTCCTTCTTGTCTATGTAGCCCGATCTGGGCATGTATATGTACTTTTGCCTTAAGCAAGTAGATTCATATCAGATCTAGTATGTTGCATGTTCTGTTTTCTCTTTCTAAGTTATGATTGCTAGTTTGGTTGATCTCTTACTCGCTTGAACTGCTATTTTTGCCTGTATCGAGAGACCCATTGTAGGAATAGGTAAGACAATATAGTTTGGATCGGAACACGAGAGGAGGATGATCCAAGGTATTCTGTTCCTAACACCCCAGAATATCCTAAGACCCGAGACGGAACTTAGTGTATTCCGAGGTGTTGATATGTCATTCCTCGAGAGAGGGTCATTGACATATTGTTGATGGTTTTAGTCACGCATCATGAGAGCAAGTGGGACGACCCCACATGACAGATGCCACCGTGCATACTAGATGCTTGCTTGGGTGTTCAAGGGTTGTCTACGCCCGAGAACGAGTGCATAGACTGCCCCATTTGTGGTTACATAGCCAAAAACTCTCTTTCTCTGTTTAGTAGAATCACAAGCTCTGTTTTGTTTTGTTTTGTTTTCTTTATTTTGTTTTATATCATGACAACCCACTAGAATAATTCTAGCACTTACTTTTATCGACTATCGTCTTGTCTTATCTGACTAAAGAACGGGATATGTGTCGTCCTAAACATCACCACGTCCCTGTGTTCAACCCCGTATATCTACTTTGACCCCGTAATAAAGTTGTGGGGGCCTAGAAGGTTTTGGGTTATAAATTTAAAGCTTGATTCCTTCCTTTGTCCCGCCTTCATTTCCTGACGCGTGAAAAAGGCTGATTACCTTTTGGCACCGTTGTCGGGGACGTTTTTTGCACGTTTACACGCCTAGTAGATTTTTGTTCTGTCACTATAAGCCTGTATATACATGCATAGTTTTCCTCTTGCTTTACGCATACTTGTTCATATATACTAAATCACTTTTCTTTTTCTCATACGTTTTTCATCCATGGACCTTGCTTCCGTAAGATAAGTCATCTTGTCCACCTGTCCTCTCGAGTTTTTCCGTAGTTCCGACTGCTAGCAAATAATTGAAGGTCGTTCTCTACAACTAGTTGAGTTATACTTACCTCCACCGTCGTCATATGTCAAGATTCTAACAATGAAGACTACCAGTCAGCCCTCGACCCCCATGGTATCATGGGATCAAGAACTCATTAAGGAAGTGGAGTTGGCTAGGGAAAGTATTCAAGCACTCACCTCCTTAGCCCCTCATCTCCAAGAAGATGTCGATCCAATGCAACAACTACTAGAAGAGCATGATCATCATCTCAAAGTAGCCACTGAGGCTGCAGACCATAGTAGTAATATACTTCAAACTGTTGAACAAGGATTCATCCTAAAGCATCAGTTTGATACAGTGGGTTCCCCTTATATGTGTATGGAAGAATCGACAGATCTCAAAAGCATTGCTGCTCAAGTACAACAACTTCATGATAAAGATGTTGAACAAGGCAGGAGGCTCCAAGAGCTCATCGATTTGGTTACAATTTGGTTACAACTGCCATCACAAGACAATAAAGATGTTAGTCATCAAGACCATTCCATTGGGTCTGAAGTGGAGTATGCACCATCATCCTATTCAGACCATCAATTGGATTCACTAGTATTTTTCTGTGAAGACCAACCCACTTGGGGAAGCCCTTCATTCTATCCAAATGACCCAGCTGATGAACCAATGGAAGAAATGAGTCATATACATGAATGGGTCTATGACGACGATGATGAAGACTCAAAAACCCAATCGACCTCACAACCAAAAGGTTGGTTTGAGGAACCAGATTTAGATATTGAACCAGACCAGAGTGACATTTCTCATATTGAGACTTGTCATTTCGCTTTGAGCAGTACACCAACCATGGGTTGGAACAATTTGTTCGACGACGACGACGACAACTGCTCGACATCGAGCAGTGAGTATAGTAACGAAGACGAGTTGGAGCAGCACGAGCCATCATTCGCCACCATACCTTTACAAGGCTTGGTGGACGTCAAGGGGTTAGGATGGACGGTTCACTACAACATGGCTGCTGAGCATGAAGACACCCCTGACTCCACACCAGGTGATAAGCTTGGGATGGTAGAACCACAAACAGATTCTTCAGGGGGTACTTTTTGGTCAAAAGATGATTGGATGACTCAGACGGTACATGAAGATTTATCTGAGCATCCAACCTCAAGTGCAGAGATCGAGAGAGAAGATATGAGTCCTCAAGATGATGTCCAACCTATCTCATCTATCTCATCCTCTGTCGACATCCCAGGACCTTCATTTTTAGAATCATATAATGAAATGTACCCTGAGGATGAAATGCCAAAGAATTCATCCCAGTGCAGTTCAAGCCACTTCCAGCACAAAGATGACTTCACCGAGTCATCGGATTTCACTTCACTTTTTCAGACTCCGCAGGGCCAACACATCCACCTATTGTACTCCTACTATGTGGCGGAACCCGTCGGAAAGACACATGTGACACTGGTCCCAAAACTTAGTATTTGGGATCCCAGTGTCGTTATCGTGGGGCAACCACCCCCTTTTTCTATTACCCACCCTCCCTCCCTTTTATTACAATAAATTTTGCTTTTCATGTTCTTTTTGGTTAATTTCTTTCCTCTAACTATTTTGATATCCTTACACCCATGCATCATCTTTAGAACTTCAATAACTGTCATTAAACTCATGCATTCCTGCCTCACTATTTCAAGTTTGAGTCTTGCTCGAGGATGAGAAATTTTTTTAAGCTTGGGGTGGTAGGCTTCGCCCTTCTTTTCTCTTCACCCTTCTTGCATGCATGTTTATGTCCTGCATTTAGTTTTAAAATTTAAAAAAAATCAGCTTTTTAGCTTTGCAATTATGGCTATATGGTGTGAATCTAATAGATAAATGCTTGACTTTATGCCTAGATGCACAGTTTTATCTTAAAAATTGCTTGACCTTCTGCTTGACTTGCTCTTTGACTCTTTCCTTGAGTTTGATAATAAATTTAAGGTTATAGCTTAAAGCTAGATTCCCTTGATCTACGTCGTGAATGGAAAACTCATGGTAAAGGACCATTGGAATAAGCTAAACCACGATCAAAGAATCCTAGCCGTGGATTCACAAGCTTGCCTCTATTCTAAGGATTCTTGAATCATAATTGCAACTTCTCACACATGTATCAAGAGGATTATGATGGGCTTTGAGCTATGATCAAGATGAAATGTTTATCCTTGATGGACTACATGCCTTCTCACATTAGATTGAGTCAAAAAGATGAAAAATAGAAAAATGTGCAAAAAAGGCTTGTCCGCCCACAAAATCCCAAAAATATCTATATAGTTCTCACCCAAGCCTAAAAATAGAATGCAGATGATAAAAGCCTGAGTGTGAACAATAAATGAGCGCTTGTTTTCTCTTTTAGGAGAGTTGAGGATGGTGCCCAGCCGGTGTATGACTGCGCTCACGAACGCGGGTATGTCGCGCCTAGTAGTATCACTCCAAATGCTCATTAGAGAGTCACTAGGAACCCCTAGGAGACCTATCAGACTATCTCAGTAGCAGGGTTGGTTCGAGCGCAGTACGAGGAGTTCGTCTCACTGCTCTGGGCCAACTGGCTCAGACTGCAGGGACTGTTGCTCGTTACATGGACCAACCTGACACAGATCGGGATTCTCAGAAGTCATTAGAGTCTTTTTACTTTGTTTCTTAGGACATGAATAAGTGAGAGGTGTGGTATTCCGGATTGGTTTGCATGGATTCATGGTGATGGATCATTGCTCATCACCCGCGTGATCACTTGTGTGATAGCTCTTTCATGTTAAAATAATTATGGTTCAAACCCTCATGAGTATCGACTGGTTGTAGTGAATTTGCTTAATCTTTCCTGGAAACTCTTTGATCTTGCTTTGGTAGGATTGTGCCTGACAGGTGGGGGTTTGTTCTAAAATGACATGGATCAGGAGAATTGATGTTTTAAACTATTTTTCTTAACCTTAGCATTTATTGCCAAGCTTAATTTGGATGTTATCTTTTTGTTCTTTGAGCACAGCCTTGCTTGAGGACAAGCAAGTTTTAAGCTTGGGGTAGTTGATAACACCCAAATTAGTGCATATTTTCTATGCATTTTATCTATAGTTTTGTGCCACTTTAGTCTTAATATGCACTCTTTTGTTCATGTTTTATGCTTTTTGTCTCGAATTAGATAAAATAAGTAAAAATAGCCAATAATGTAGCTAATTAGCCAATTTTTGACTTACAGGCACCGAAACTAGCCAATTTTGGGGACTCTCAAGTACCGAACCTGAAAAGATAAGAATTCCAGCAGTTGGCCGATACGGTCTGGATGATACGGCTGCCCGATATGGTCCGGCCGATATAGCTGTCCGATATGGTCTGGCCGATACAGCTGCCCGATATGGTCTGGCCGATACGGCTTCCCGATACGGCCTTCCCGATATGGTATGCTCGATATGGCCTGCCCGATATAGCTGCCCGATACAGCCTGCTTGATACAGCTGCCTGACACTCCCCCTGCCCGACACGGTCTTCAGGCGACAGTCATATTGGCCCACCTAATGCCTTAAGATCGAAGCCATGGATGAAGGACACATGGATCAATAAAAGCTACAACTCCCATCAAATCGCTGCCTATAAATAGCAACTACCAACCTACAAAGAGGGGGGGATGGAGGGAGGACCCTGCAAGAGCTAGTGCCTAGACCAAGGAGCTAGTGTGTCGAGTTCCCCAAAAGTCTACTGCCTGATACGGTTGCCCGATACGGTTCCCCAATACAGTTACCCGATACGGTTTACCCGATACGGTTGCCCGATACGGTTTACCTGACACGGCCTAGAGAGAGAGAGCCAAGGAGTCTAGAGAGATGAAGAGAAGACCGAAGGGGCGAGATATGGCCTACACAGAGGCCGAGGAGCAAGAGCCACCTCTCCTCTATGGGCTATATCTCTTCCCTCTTCTCTTTCATTGTACTACATTCCTTTGTTTCTTGTACAAACGATGTTCATCCATCTTTGTTCGGTGCCAACTATGCTTGTCTATGGATAGTTAGCTCCTTCTTGGCTATGTAGCCCAATATGGGCATGTATATGTACTTTTGCCTTAAGCAAGTAGATTCATATCAGATCTAGTATGTTGCATGTTCTATTTTCTCTTTCTAAGTTATGATTGCTAGTTTGGTTGATCTCTTACTCACTTGAACTGCTATTTCTGCCTGTATCGAGAGACTCATTGTAGGAATAGCTAAGAGAATATAGTTTGGATCTGAACCCAAGAGGAGGACGATCCAAGGTATTCTGTTCCTAACACCCCGGAATATCCTAAGACCCGAGAGGGAACTTAGTGTATTCTGAGGTGTTGATATGTCATTCCTCGAGAGAGGGTCATTAACACATTGTTGATGGTTTTAGTCACGCATCGCGAGAGCAAATGGGACGAACCCACAAGACAGATGCCACCGTGCATACTAGTTGCTTGCTTGGCTGTTCAAGGGCTGTCTACGCCCGAGAACGAGTGCATAGACTGCCTCGTTTTTTGTTACATATCCAGGAACTCTCTTTCTCTGTTTAGTAGAATCATGAGCTCTGTTTTGTTTTGTTTTCTTTTCTTCATTTTGCTTTATATCGTGACAACCCGCTAGACTAGTTCTAGCACTTACTTTTATCAACTATTGTCTTGGCTTATCTGACTAAAGAATGAGATCTATGGCATCCTAAACGTCACCACGTCCCTGTGTTCGACCCCGTATATCTACTTCGACCCCGTAATAAAGTTGCGGGGGCTTAGAAGGTTTCAGGTTATAAATGTAAAGCTCGATTCCTTCCTTTGTCCCGCGTTCATTTCCGGACGCATGTAAAAGGCCGATTAGTTGCCTGATACGATGCTTCATGGGTGACATGGGTGTGATGTTTGGGCGACATAGGTGGTTCCTTGTGGCGTTATCTGGTATTGTGCCTTAGTGTCTTGGGCGATATGAAATGGACGATAGGGTTTGCTGCCTTAGGCGTTAAGAAGCTTACCCTCTTCCTTGGCCGATATCTTATTGTTTGGTTTTGCCCGGTACATCGTTGCCCATCACATGTGTTGTACGTCGGGTTCTTGCCTGACGTAATGTTGCGTTGCAAGCTTGGGCACCACAGGTTGAGCGCTTCCCATTACCAGTTTCTAGGTGTGCCCGGTATAGGTGTTTCCCCGAGTGGAGGTTGTGGTATTCTTTGGTGAGGGTTTCTGCACCTTTGGTGAGGGTTGTTCCTTACCCGATATACCTTTAGTGAGGGTTGTACCTTGTGTTCGATTGGTAACCCTAATGCTCATTATGCTTTGGTATAAGAGGTTGTTATGCTTGATATATAAGAATTCTATGCTTGATACACTCATGTATGTTGCATGGTTTACTCTCATAATAAAGTAAGGAGTTGTAAATGTTTCATGTATGAGTATAATTGTACCTCTATGCTTATGCTAACCAGGTAGGTAATAGTTGTACAATGAGGCCATGGTAATGGCATGATAATGATATGATGTGGAATATCAAGGGTTATGATGAACCCAGTGATATATGATGGGTGTTACCCATGGAATGGCAATGTGTGCCTTGATGATGGGATTGAGTCCCTGTGATGTTGATCCTTGAGATGGATCTTGATGATTGGCAAGAGGCCAAGTGGTAACATGTGACGTTGGATCCTTGTGATGGATCAGGATGATGTCAATGACACTAAAGACCTTAGTGACAATGTAACCCAAGATAATGAGTTCTATGTTTATTCATTCTTGTTATAGTTGCATGTTACATAACTTGGTTGAATCTTGCAATCCACTTAAAATATATTAATTAATTACAGATGAATCTTTCATGTAGTTTTACCCTGGCCATAGATCCATCATCGTTAGGAGTTTGGTGATGGTGAAACAGGTTCTCCTAAGGGTTAACCTGGAACGCATATTATGGAATATGCAGGGTGCGCCTACGCCCTAAGTAGTAGTGCATGTTTAGAGAACAGTTTTAGGCCCATGGCTCAGTGTGGTTAGAGCATGGTGAATAGGCCCATGTCTCAGGATATGTGATAGAGCATGGTGGATAGGCCCATGGCTCAGTGATGATGGAGCACGGTGAACACGCTCGTGGCTCAGTTTTCTAGTGTCAATACCTGTACCAAGGTGGGATAGGTAGAGGGTAGCCTGACCCTGTGTGGCTGAGGCCACTTAAGCAAGAGACTGTGGTCCTACTTTGGATATCATGCAATGAGCACGAGGAGGTGAGGTCGTGGAGTCCGGCTCTTCCATTGACCTTATATGGCACCAGTTTTGGGCTTCGCAGCCGAAGGTTGGATTTGAGCGGTATGACTCACTTCCTCATGGCATAATAAATGGTAATCCATCCATATAGTATATATTGCTTAGGGTAAAACATGAAACATTGGTTGAGGCCTTTCCTGTATAGTTTCCCTAGTTATATCTTGAAGTTAATTATGTGTTCCTCATATCTTATGATAAGTTCTTATATAACTTATCTTGTTAATCATATTCCATAAGAAATATCTGGTTATATACCTCCCGGATATCTTGGTAAGATGTTATAAAAAGTAAGTTCTGCTCAGTATGCTACTCATATATGATATGCTTATATCAATTACTCATTTTATCAGTTATAGCTCCCTTTTGAGGTTTTATAGTTTTGGTGGGGGTTATGTTTCTCGCTGGGACTGTGTGTCTCATCCCGTTGGTTTAAAACCTTTTTAGGTAATCGAGCTAGATGTGGTGGTTGTTGTGAGGTTGTGGCTGAGCAGCAAGAACAACAGTAGAAAGCAAGATTGGATATGTTGCTGCTGTTGTTAGATGTTTTGTAGTAGAGTCTTAGAGTCATCCTTGTACTCTCAAGTCCTTGGATGTGTTTTGATAAATTTTCACGATGTATGATCTTATATGGCTTACTTATCCTATTGTTGACCTGGATAGGTCTGTTTTGTATATAAACAGGTGATGCAGCCTTTATGGATAAGAGACAGCTGGATACTATGAGTTGTGGACATGTATCAAGTTTATGTATATTTATATGACATGTTTCCTTACAGGATGTGGATCTGGGTGTAATAGTGGGATCTAGGTGTAATAGTTCCTTTCTTATCTACCTTCCACAATCGGTTTTAATTAACCTGTGTTTTTGGGAATACGATGTTTATGACGGCTCCATACGTTTTTGCGTGACATTTCTTTGTCTGTGTGATAGAGGGATGTCACATTGAAGGTATGATGATGTCACATAAAATGAAGAACATTATCTGCAGATATGTCGTAGGTAGGTGATCAGATGCAAGGAGGCTGGAGGAATCAGTAGTAGATCTGAGCATCACGTCGACGGTAGAGGTTTGTTGATCGCCATAGTGATCAGCGCTTCAGACGACCATGGTGAAGTCTGAATGTTGTGACTCTTGGCATCCAACATCCTGGTCATCTTTAGAGGTTTTGATCATGTGATGGAGGTTCATCTTCTCTGCCCCGACTACCATTGTAGTGGTGTGGTGCCGGTGGAGTAGCAAGGGTGAAGAGGAGAGGGAGAGGTAGAGACGCCAATACATTTGAGAAGGCGGTAGGTGACAGCATCATTGTAGATGGTTGTCGTAACCATGCACTAGGTTAACGGTGTTGGAGATCTTGAAGGAGTCAACTACTGATGTAGCGGATCGATGACCATCAACAGTCTGTTTGTTGGTGAGGTGCCATGGTGGCTACAGGATGCTTGGGGTTGGGGTAATAACACCCAGGTGGAGTCGAAGAAAACAAAACCACATTGGTGGTTTTGCAGGTTTAGAGAGGGTTTGAGGTCTAGGGAAGAGGGATTGGGGAGGAGATTAGTGTAATCGTTCAATTGGTTGTCAACGCATTGTGCCATGACTTTCGTAGATGGGGAAGGATCGGGTGGTGTACTCTATGATCTTAGGATGCATGCTACGGTTTTCGTACAGGCGGTGGTGTTTTGTTACAAATCTGTTGTTCTGTGTGTATAGTACTTATATTGCCTATAGGGAGGTATTAGGGTTAGTGGGTATGCAAGGTCATGTAATGATGGGTCTTTTTTTCCAAATAGGAAAGGCATTCTAATGGTTCACATTAAGTCATATTCTATTGATTTAATAATTGATGTCATTACCTTACATGAAAAATGGAGTGGATAAAATACGTAATAATAAGATAATTGTTCATACAACTCCGTCATTGCTCCCTTAGCCAATAAGGACCAACTACTCATCTATGTGCAAGTAACGTTTTTGCACTCAATGGGTATTGATCAAACAATAATGGTTCACTATTATATACTAGTGACTACTCTTCCATATAAATCCTTATTGACTAATAACTTCCAAGCAACACTTTTAATTTCTATATTGCTTTAAAGATGTGTTCCAAAACATATTAATACCTATAGTTATTATTATAAGATGGATATTTAATTATCATCCTAAATAATTATAATATTTGTATCGTTTACTATTATCAATATGCTCCTTTGATTCCAAAGCATTCGTAAATCCATGGGAATTATATGAATGTAAGTTTCAATCAATGTATTCTAACACTAAAATTTCATATTGTACTAATTGATGTCAAGGTGATTCATTGAGGTATTGTTTTGTAAACTTCTCAATTGATGAACACAAGAAACTCGAAAGAAGGACAATCTTGTATTAAGGAACGTCAACCTGATCACATATGAGTTGAAAGGAAGGATTTGATTATAGTTGATAAAAAGTATTGAGAAATTTATGAATTGTCACTCAAAATAAATTTGGTACCCAAATTTCATTATGTTACAACTTTATTATAACATCACAAGATTTGATTCCTTGGATAACATGATCTTAGAAGGAATGATTGGACTACCCATATCACCAAGGTGCACCTCCTTTTTTAGGATCCCATCACTAAAGAACTCCATAGTTAAGCATGCTCAGCTTGGAGTAGTACTAGGATGGGTGACCAGTCGGGAAGTTTATCATGTCTTACATGTTAGTGTGGATAAAGTGCACAGTTATGGCCAATGGTGGTCTATGGGGCCTCTCGTCATTCCTAAAACTCTACTAGAGCCTAGGGTAATGGTCCTTGTAACATACCAGATCTCGAACCCTACCCTAGAAGTTTAACCTTTTGGACTTCGCCAAATAAGGTTGAGGTTAGAGTGATCCTAATAATCTAATGCATGAAAAATGTAATCTAATATGTCATATAATTTATTTGGTGATAATAAGATGATAAATAACTTAATTACATGCATAATATGGTTAATGGGCCTCTAATGGGCCATATGATGTAACCCATGTAAGAAAGCCTCAAAATAAATAATAGACTTCAAATTCGTAATCTACACATCAAAATAAGCCTACATGTCAATTTTCATTTAATTTGGACAACCTTGAAATAATATGATAAGTTAAGAGAGAGAAATTGCCTAAAAAGTGTAATTAATAAATAAATATAATAATTGACTCCAAAAGAGGAAAATAATGTTATATTCATGATCTACATAATAAATATAGCCTTTGGGTGAATTTCCATCCAATTTGGAGAAATTTGCTTAAAAGGTGAAATCAGGAGAGAGAAAGTGTGTAGAACCTTCAACAAATTAAATAAATATTCAAACAACTCCAATATGTAAAACTGATGGCAAATTCGTATTTAACATGTTAAATATGACACGTGGGTTAAGTTTCATAAAATTTGGATAATCATAAAGCCATTAATGAAGGAAGAAAGAGAAAATATGTTTTAATTTATTTAACACATTAATGATTCTCAAAAGGCAAAACTAAGTGCATAATCGGAATCTACATGCCTTTATTGGCCTCTGTGCAAATTTTGGCTTAATTTAATTAAGTTTTGAACTTTTAAAAGAGGAAAGAGAAAAAGGAAATAATGTATAAATGTCACATTATTATTTTGTCGATTTCATATAGTTTCCTTCTATTTTAGCTGTCACGCTTGCTTTCCCAAATTTCGGCCTTCTTTGTGACTGTTAGATTTCGATCTGATGGTGTGCGAGTTGTCTCCTACCTCGAGTAGGAGACGCGGGCCAGCTACAGTGCTGCGGCCCTGGTAAATCGTGTATATCTCGTGTGTTTCTCGATCTTTTCGCACAATTTTTCTTTGGTTGTGTTCGCGAGAAGATTCTGCACAGGTAGATGGTTAGCTTGTTTCCTTTCTTGAAGGATTCGGGAAATAACCAATCCTTATGCGACTGTACTTCCACGGTCCTTTACCAAGACCAGTATCTCTGACCCTCTACTATATATAGCGTTGCTCCCACCTCCGCCCAACCTTGTGGAGTTATCCTCATCTCTCAATTTCCCTGCACATTCTGTCCTTGCCTCCCGATGATCAAGTCTTGGTTCTTCATTGCAGCGCGGCTCTGAGTATCTCGGAGATGCCTGGAGCCGAATTGGCAACCGAGGTGTGTTCCCTGCAACTTGATCTTCCAATTCGTGCCTTCAGTTCGATGTTTGATCGCTTATCTCAGTTTTCCCCAATCTGGCCGTAGTCTAGCCGTGCTATTCTTGCAGTCGTGGTTGGGCAGAAGGTAGGGGATGAATCCCCCGTTTGTTTCTCAGTTTTACCATGTTGTTTCATGTTCTTTTGCATTTCTTTGGTAAGGGCATTTTGGACCTTTCGTGTGGTGTTGGTTTCTTTTTCTCGCTATGAGTTGGTGATGGGCTAGTCCAGCTGCCCACCCATTACTGGACCAGGTCACCTGGGCGGGCCTCTCCTTTCCCCTCTCGCTCTCTCTATCTGTCTTTCTCTTATGATACGCTGACATGGAATTTTGTCATTGGTTGATTTTATAAAATCTATAACTAATTATATACTCATCAGAAAAGTATAAATAAATATTTGTTGAATTCAGAAAAATGCAAGCTTTCTTTTGGTATTGGTTTTGTCAACTGAATCTAATGTTTTAAACAGGTGTTTTCAATGGATCTAAGTAATAATGACTTAACTTCTAAAATTCATAACTAATAATTTATAAGTCAGAAAAATATAATAAAATATTTTTTGAACTCCTAATTTAATATACTAAATTATGGCAAGGTTTTGATGACCTAATTCACATAATAATAAAAAGGTAGTTTTTAGGGTTTTGTATATTAATGGAAACCTAACCCTAATTCCACATATATGCTAAATAGGTGTTTTGGAAGCCTAGGCTTGGACCTAGAAGTGGCTTTGGATCTGTTTGACTCTGAAGTTGAGGTATGTTGCATCTCCGATTATTCTATATTGAGCAATTCTCCTCTCTTATGTATGATTGCATCCCACATTAATTCTGTATTGAGCAATTTCTTATTCATCTCTCTCATGTATGTTGCATCTCCGATTATTCTATATTGAAAAATTCTCCTCTCTTATGTATGCTTGCATCCCATATTATTCTTGTTGAGCAATTATCCTATTTCTATCTTACTTTTTGTCCTATGGACAATAGCCTATACACATTGCTCTTTTCTTTTGATATCATGGTTCATGTGAACTACCTTATATGTTGTTGATCTTGTGATGACATATATTCTCTTGGAATCTTATCTTATTGCCTTGGTGGAAGTTGGAATTTTGATGATATATACCCACTGTGATGTGGATTTTACTTGTTGATATATTCCCACTATGATGTGGATGTTTTTATGTCTGTGTTGTCCATTGTGTGATGGCAACATTGTATAAATCTGACTATACTGCTCTACTTTCCTCTACATTAAACATGTTATGTGATTCAGTAGCACTAGAGTAGTGTAAGTGCATTGGTTTTATCTATAGCATATGTGATATTTCCTGCTCTTTTTGGGACGGCAAGGAACCTCATACCCAGGGCAAGATGTGTGTCGTGACCCATTTTATATTTGGGAGTTTGCGGTGAGTCATTCTCTATCAGGTTTGCAAGGATGTGAAGCCTTGGCCGCCAATTGTTATTTATATTTTTCTAGGGCTATGTTTATCTCACATGCATGCAGGATGTTGATTGTGGGGTGTGTGCCCTACTTGTGCTTTGTTTCCCACCATGGTAGTGGATTTATTTATGGCACAATCTTTTTATATATTTTATGGAAAGTATCCCTTTTGTCATGTTACTTTTCTCTTGATCCCCGTTTGGGTGGTACTTAACTCTTGCATGGGAAGCCTTTTATTTTGATGTCCCTTATTCTTTGTAAATTGCTCAAATTTGCTTTTTAGTATGCACATACCAGCCTTTGCTGATGTATCTCCTTTTTGTTTCTCTTTTGCTGGGGTATGCTTCCAACCCTAGGTGGAGGACTTGGATGCATGGCATGGTGACCTGGACTTAGTTTGTGAAGCTTGGAGACAATCTTGAGGTTGTTTAGATTTCCTCTACATGGATCATTGTGATGTAAGTTGTAACCCTTTGTTTTAAAATTGAATAGTCAAATATTTTCTTCCGCTGCTATACATTGGTCTTTTGTTACCATTATATAAAGATTTGAAAAATTTACACCCACTCCAACATACCTTCTGAGTGTGTTTGGTCTGGAGGTTTTATTGTTCAAATTTTTAGTAAGGAAGTGGTTTCACTTCTTTACAGCATGGTATTAGAGCCCATGGTAGTCGGAATCGACTATTTCAATTTTGTCTCCCTATAGAACCCTTGACTTTTCTAGATAGCTATAAGTGTGATGTTGACCCTAGATTTGATCAATGATGATCTTTTGTGCAATAAGGTTTGTTTTGAGGATAAGATTAGGTTATGAGAAGACCTTGATATGGAAATATTGTGACTTAGTTTTCGTATTAATTTTTGCTAGCATGTTGCTTTTACATCGCAAAGTTTTTCATTAACACAAAATTATTTCCATTATACTACTATATGTACAAAACTTTCTCTGGTTTGTCGATGTTTTCTTGAACTAAGTCACAATGGAGAGAAACTCTAGTAGAATCTAACCTTAGTTTGTGACTAGGATTGATATAATGGTGTAGTTGACCTACCCTATGACTTTTTGGATGTTCATGTAGGGTTGATAGGTTAGAGACACAAGGACCTAAAATCTCAACCCTAGATGGTGACTTGATAGTTGGATACTTGAAAAATATAAATCTCTAAAACTTTCTCACTAATTGATGTGGGTAGCTATAAAAAGTTGTTTAAATTGACTGGTTAGGTTAAACCCTTTAAGGGGTGGAGAGTAGTTGGAAGTTGATGTTTGGATGTTTTTATTTCGAGGACGAAATCCTTTTTCAGGGTTGGAGTGTTGTAACATACCAGATCTCGAACCCTACCCTAGAAGTTTAACCTTTTGGACTTAGCCAAATAAGGTTGAGGTTAGAGTCATCCTAATAATCTAATGCATGAAAAATGTAATCTAATATGTCATATGATTTATTTGGTGATAATAAGATGATAAATAACTTAATTACATGCATAATATGGTTAATGGGCCTCTAATGGGCCATATGATGTAACCCATGTAAAAAAGCCTCAAAATAAATAATAGACTTCAAATTCATAATCTACACATCAAAATAAGCCTACATGTCAATTTTCATTTAATTTGGACAACCTTGAAATAATATGATAAGCTAAGAGAGAGAAATTGCCTAAAAGGTGTAATTAATAAATAAATATAATAATTGACTCCAAAAGAGGAAAATATTGTTATATTCGTGATCTACATAATAAATATAGCCTTTGGGTGAATTTCCATCCAATTTGGAGAAAGTTTGCTTAAAAGGTGAAATCAGGAGAGAGAAAGTATGTAGAACCTTCAACAAATTAAATAAATATTCAAACAACTCCAATATGTAAAATTGATGGCAAATTCGTATTTAACATGTTAAATATGACTTGTGGGTTAAGTTTCATAAAATTTGGATAATCATAAAGCCATTAATGAAGGAAGAAAGAGAAAATATGTTTTAATTTATTTAACACATTAATGATTCTCAAAAGGCAAAACTAAGTGCATAATCGGAATCTACATGCCTTTATTGGCCTCTGTGCAAAATTTGGCTTAATTTGGATAAGTTTTGAACTTTTAGAAGAGGAAAGAGAAAAAGGAAATAATGTATAAATGTCACATTATTATTTTGTCGATTTCATATAGTTTCCTTTTATTTTAGCTGTCACGCTTGCTTTCTCAGATTTTGGCCTTCTTTGTGACCGTTAGATTTCGATCTGATGGTGTGCGAGTTGTCTCCTACCTCGAGTAGGAGACGCGGGCCAGCTACAATGTTGCGGCCCTGGTAAATCGTGTATATCTCATGTGTTTCTCGATCTTTTCGCACGATTTTTCTTCGGTTGTGTTCGCGAGAAGATTCCGCACATGTAGATGGTTAGCTTGTTTCCTTTCTTAAAGGATTCAGGAAATACCCAATCCTTATGGGACTGTACTTCCACGGTCCTTTACCAAGACCAGTATCTCTGACCCTCTACTATATATAACGCTGCTCCCACCTCCGCCCAACCTTGTGGAGTTCTCCTCGTCTCTCAATTTCCCTGTACGTTCTGTCCTTGCCTCCTGATGATCAAGTCTTGGTTCTTCATTGCGGCGCGGCTCTGAGTATCTCGGAGATGCCTTGAGCCGAATTGGCAACCGAGGTGTGTTCCCTGCAACTTGATCTTCCAATTCGTGCCTTCAGTTCGATGTTTGATCGCTTATCTCAGTTTCCCCCAATCTGGACATAGTCCAGCCGTGCTGTTCTTGCAGCCATGGTTGGGCAGAAGGTAGGGGATGAATCCCCCGTTTGTTTCTCAGTTTTACCCTGTTGTTTCATGTTCTTTTGCGTTTCTTTGGTAAGGGCATTTTGGACCTTTCATGCGGTGTTGGTTTCTTTTTCTCGCTATGAGTTGGCGATGGGCTAGTCCAGCTGGCCACCCATTACTGGACCAGGTCACCTGGGCGGGCCTCTCCTTTCCCCTCTCGCTCTCTCTCTCTATCTTTCTCTTATGATACGCTGACATGGAATTTTGTCATTGGTTGATTTTATAAAATCTATAACTAATTATATACTCATCTAGAAAAATATAAATAAATATTCCTTGAATTTAGAAAAATGCAAGCTTTCTTTTGGTATTGGTTTTGTCGCCTGAATCTAATGTTTTAAACAAGTGTTTTCAATGGGTCTAAGTAATAATGAGTTAACTTCTAAAATTCATAACTAATAATTTATAAGTCAGAAAAATATAATAAAATATGTTTTGAACTCCTAATTTAATATACTAAATTATGGCAAGGTTTTGATGACCTAATTCACATAATAATAAAAAGGTAGTTTTTAGGGTTTTGTATATTAATAGAAACCTAACCCTAATTCCACATATATGCTAAATAGGTGTTTTGGAAGCCTAGGCTTGGACCTAGAAGTGGCTTTGGATCTGTTTGACTCTGAAGTTGAGGTATGTTGCATCTCCGATTATTCTATATTGAGCAATTCTCCTCTCTTATGTATGATTGCATCCCACATTAATTCTGTATCGAGCAATTTCTTATTCATCTCTCTCATGTATGTTGCATCTCCGATTATTCTATATTGAGAAATTCTCCTCTCTTATGTATGATTGCATCCCATATTATTCTTATTGAGCAATTATCCTATTTCTATCTTACTTTTTGTCCTATGGACAATAGCCTATACACATTGTTCTTTTCTTTTGATATCATGGTTCATGTGAACTACCTTATATGTTGTTGATCTTGTGATCACATATATTCTCTTGGAATCTTATCTTATTGCCTTGGTGCAAGTTGGAATTTTGATGATATATACCCACTGTGATGTGGATTTTACTTGTTGATATATTCCCACTATGATGTGGATGTTTATATGTCTGTGTTGTCCATTGTGTGATGGCAACATTCTATAAATCTGACTATATTGCTCTACTTGCCTCTACATTAAACATGTTATGTGATTCACTAGCGCTAGAGTAGTGTAAGTGCATTGGTTTTATCTATAGCAGATGTGATATTTCCTGCTCTTTTTGGGACGGCAAGGAACCTCGTACCCAGGGCAAGATGTGTGTCTTGACCCATTTTATATTTGGGAGTTTGGCGGTGAGTCATTCTCTATCAGGTTTGTAAGGATGTGAAGCCTTGGCCACCAATTTTTATTTATATTGTTCTAGGGCTATGTTTATCTCACATGCATGCAGGATGTTGATTGTGGGGTGTGTGCCCTACTTGTGCTTTGTTTCCCACCATGGTAGTGGATTTATTTATAGCACAATCCTTGTATATATTTTATGGCAAGTATTCCTTTTGTCATTTTACTTTTCTCTTGATACCCGTTTGGGTGGTACTTAACTCTTGCATGGAAAGCCTTTTATTTTGATGTCCCTTATTCTTTGTAAATTGCTCAAATTTGCTTTTTAGTATGCACATACCAGCCTTTGCTGATGTATCTCCTTTTTGTTTCTCTTTTGCTGGGGTATGCTTCCAACCCTAGGTGGAGGACTTGGATGCATGGCATGGTGACCTGGACTTAGTTTGTGAAGCTTGGACACAATCTTGAGGTTGTTCATATTTCCTCTACATGGATCCTTGTGATGTAAGTTGTAACCCTTTGTTTTAAAATTGAATAGTCAAATATTTTCTTCCGCTGCTATACATTGGTCTTTTGTTAGCATTATATAAAGATTTGAAAAATTTACACCCACTCCAACATACCTTATGAGTGTGTTTGGTCTGGAGGTTTTATTGTTCAAATTTTTAGTAAGGAAGTGGTTTCACTTCTTTACAGTCCTAGTCATTACAAATGGTATCAAAGCCAATTACCATGTAGTAGGTGGGGCCCACATGGGCCTGTGGTATGCCAGTCTTTGAGCCGTGCGATCCACGCATGTTGGAAAGGGCTATCTAAGTCAATGGAGCCGCCCATGCAGTGGTAGTGTCCATGTATGTTGTAAAGGGCTATCTGAGTTGATGGAGCCGCCCTTGCATTGGTAGCTATGATCGGGAGCTGGGTGTACATGGGTCATTTTGGGTCTACACTAAAATGGGGAAAAAGATCATGTGGCCATATATTTGAGCCTTTGATGAGGACGTCAAGAGTCTAAGTGGGGGAGATTGTATCATCCCAGGATTTGAGGCCTTGGATAACATGATCTTATAAGGAATGATTGGGCTACCCATATCACCAAGGTGCACCTCCTTTTTCGGGAGCCCATCACTAAAGAACTCCATAGTTAAGCCTGTTTGGCTTGGAGTAGTACTAGGATGGGTGACCAGTCGGAAGTTTATCTTGGCTTGTGCGTGAGTGTGGATAAAGCACGTAGTTAAGGCTAGTGGTGGTATGTGGGGCCAATAGTCATTCTTGAAACTCTACTAGAGACTAGGGTAGTGGGCCCAGTCATTACAGTTTATCCCTTCAACTGAGTCCACCAAGGTCTATGCCTTGTTGGTACACATGGATTCCATCTAAGATCTCATGGCTTCAAGCCATTTCTTAGATTTTGGTCCCTTAACAACTGCTAGATAGGTTGTTGGCCCATCATCAATAACCAACTCATTGCCTTCTCGAATCCCAATTTAACCAAATCTTTCTTAGTCAAGGCGTATCCTACTAGATTTACGAGGTTCTTATGTTACATGAGGAATTTGAGATTCTAAAATGATTTATGACTCTATATGTTCCTACTATACCTCTATAGGTTCAAGGTTTTCTTGTTCATCTTAAACTTCTTCGAGTTCTTCTTTCCTCCCACTGATTCCTTTGGAAATGAATTCCTTTTCTAGGAATACATCATCCCTGGAAAGAAACACTTTGTTGTCAGATGGATTATATAAGTAGTATCCTTTTGATTCCCTAGGATATCCAATAATATAATGTTTAACCGATTTGGGTCCAAGATTTTTGGGTAACTAGTTTCTCACATAAGCTTCACATCCCCAAATCTTCATAAAAGACACATTGGAACACTTCTCATACATATCTCATATGGTGAATTTTGAACCGATTTAGATGGTACATGATATAGTGTAAATGCTACAATTTCTAGAGCATAACCCCAGAAGGAAGTCAGAAGGTCAAAAAAACTCATCATTGATCAAACCATATCTAGAAATGTGTGATTCCTTCTTTCTGACAAACCATTATGATGTTGTGTTCCAAGTGAAGTCCATTGTGATAGAATACTACAGTCCCCCATAAGGTCCTCAAAATATTGACTTAAGTATTCTCGACCTTGATCAGAAAGAAGTGTCTTAATACTTTTATCAAGTTGGTTCTGTACTTCATTCATGAAATCCTTGAATTGTTCATGTGTTTTTGACTTATGTTTCTTCAAGTAAAAATAACCATACATATTGAAATTATCAATAAAGGTAATGAAGTACTGATAACCACCTCTAGCATTTGTTCTAAAAGGGCCACATGCAACAATATGTATGAGTCCTAATATATCACTAGCCCTCTCACTGTTTCTAGTTAAGAGTGTCTTTATCATCTTTCTCAACAAATAAGACTCACATGTCTCTATTGATTTGAAATCAAAAGAGTCTAGATATCCATCTTCATGGAGTCTAGAAATGTGTTTGTCATTGATGTGCCCTAGATGAAAATTCCAAAGATATTTTTTGTTTGAGCTATCAAGTTTGAATCATTTGGTATTTACATTATAAGAATTTGTCTTTAGATCTAACAAATAAATACCATAGGACATTAGGCACTAACATAAAAGATCTCATCTTTTGAAATAGAAATTTGACTATTCTTTATATGAAATTCATATCTATCCTTGTCCATACAAGATACAAAATAATGTTTATATTTATGGCAGACACAAAATAGTGGTTTCTTAACTCTATTACAAGACTCATGGATAAGCTAGCTATATCATTCAGGAAATGATTGTAGAATCACATATGTGGCCAACTCTTGGCTCAAAAGGGGTCCCAATCTCTCTAGATGTTCCATATGTCCAATCATATTCATCACATGGGTCTCTAATGGATCTCCTTTTGTCATCTTACACTCAAAGAGTGCCTCTGAGACATTGTACCTTTCTTGCATTGCATGATTGTGGTTCATGTTGTTAAGATGTGTTATCATCTCCGGAATCACCATATCTTTATGATTCTCATGCAACTCATAGTCCATACAACATAACATAAGGTGCTTATTGTCTAAGGCATCATTGACATGCTTCGAATAAGCATCCACCTCAGCCCTAGGTGCATCAGGAGCACGTCCTTCTAGCACTGGTGTATCTAGGACATAGAGCTTATGCTCATCATTGAGAACCTTTCTCAAAGTACAAAAATAGTAACGAAAGTTCATCCAGTTAAGTTTGTCCTTCTTTAGGATTGATCACAATTATGATTTGTTTGACATTTGTTTCTACAAGAAAAAATTGCATTTGTCAAAATACTTTTGATTTGATTTCATTAAATAAAATTTGACAATGTTTATTTAGGCCTTTAATTAATTATCACTCCCAATATTTTGTTCAAATTGATAACCCTCATGTAATAATTCAAAAGATAGCAACATACAATCTTCTAGTGAGACAAGACCCAAATTGAGTTATTAAACGATAACGCCAATATGCATAGCCAATTATTAAGGTAGGAAACATTTTCCAATTGTATCTCATGTAATTCTTAGATAGATGGTATGCACAACTCTTATCCATAGTCATCTTTATGACTATAGACACGAAATCTCATTAAGTTCACCTAGTTAAGTCTGACCCAAAAGCCAACACAATAGCAATGCACCCTGCTTGGCAGGTCCAAATAACTACCATCACATTTCCATGATGCAAGGCCCCTAAACTTGCTTATTGAGTTAAACAAGCTAAATTATCATAATTGAATTCTTATAACCCTTATATAACCTTGTGATATACTTTGAAATCATAATACAAGCTTAATTTTCAAATTTGGTCCAATTTGGTCACTATTTGAGCAAGTTATGCAATTTTATGCACATTTTGGACTTTTCTACAATTTACCCAATTGAGAGGTTTTATTTGCAATTTATCACTTGCATTATGTTCCTTGGATATTCTCTCATCATTATTGAGCTTTTTGATCCATGGGGAACCTATTTAAACCTTGGTTTGAAGGTGTTTTCTCTAAGGGTATTTTAGGGTTTACCCCTTCACGGATGAGCTACCTTTAGTAGCTATCAACAAATGAATGATGTGATTGGCTGGGAAATTCGATAAAGGAAAGCTAAGCAGGTCAATAAGTACGGTGGGGGAGCTTCTTGTGTGTGTGTGTTTGTATATTCTTAATAGTTTAAGGCCATAGACACATGGGGAAGCTACTTTTACACCTCATGCTTGCTTCTATCCTTATCCATGGGCTATATTTACCTCTTCCTTGCCCAAGTAAGAAACTATGTTTGATTTCTCTTTCCTCTAACCTGGATCAACGACTCCCCTCTATTTTTCTATGGAACCATGTGCTCTAAGGTATAAGACAACCTCATTTTGGAGAAGAAGGTCTCCTAGAGCTCCATTTAGCCCTACCTAGGGTTTCCAAGGTCATTTTCTAGGGATTTCGACCAAGTCAAGTTATTTTCTTCCTTCCTTCTCCGTTTCTCTTGCTCTTCTCCTTCCTTAGACCTTCTTCCAGGTAGGAACCCTGCTTTTTCATGGTAGAATTTGCTCTAAAGCTCTAAAACCCTACCTTTCTTTCCCCTTATGCTTAGGGTTTGCTCATTTGATGAAGAAAGGTGTTAGATGGACGAATTCATAGCTTATTCTTGG
This sequence comes from Alisma plantago-aquatica, assembly GCA_963693085.1. Lineage (NCBI taxonomy): Eukaryota > Viridiplantae > Streptophyta > Magnoliopsida > Alismatales > Alismataceae > Alisma > Alisma plantago-aquatica. The sequence continues at coordinate 498,243,033 of OY856409.1, read as the reverse complement.
ATTTTCTACCCTACCTGCTCGATTTTTCTTCTGTTTGGGGTTTCATCTCCTCATTAGAGGCAAGTTTTATAACTTGAACCATGTTTATTGCTTACCATAAGCTTGCTAGCTCATGTTCTTGCTTGAATATGATGATTCATGCACTAGAAAGTTGTGCTTGACTTTGATTTCGATTTTTATAATCTTCCCTGTTCTGATTTCAGTTATATATGAACATGTGATCATGTGTACATTATTCCTAAGGTATAATATGACTTGTATCATGTTGTTTTGACAACCTATGGTTCTAAACACCTATCAACCAATGGTCAATTTTAGGGTTTTAAGTTGATTTCTTCTATAAACCCATGACCCGATGATGGTACCATTGCAACAACGCTATGGTGTTGTCTTCATGACAACTGATGGTCGTGATAAAAGGTGTCATATGACGGTGAAAACCTATGTTCACCCTCTTAGGTCAGGTTTCGGATCAATTAGAAGTTTAATGATCAACCATTAAGTACCCTAATAATGTTATCAATTAATGATGACATTAGCTTAATATTTGATGTTGATTAATGAATATAGTGATAATATAACAACCTATGGTGACTTAATGGTCACTAATGATAGTGAATCAGGTCTCCACAACCTATGGTGAGTTAATCATATAGTTGTAGAATCAATTAAGCTTTAGAACAATGGTTTCTTGGGTCACTTGATGCAATGGTCGGACCTATACTAAAATTGATGGTTTTAACATATGAACTTGACCCAATGGTCAACATCTAATGTTTATTACTCCAATAAAGTGGAATGATGGCTAATGTAATAATTTATTCCTAATAATGTGATTTATAGGGTTTCCTTTATATGGTCAACTTAAGGAGCTTACTTGTTGACAATGGATGGCTTATATTAAATGAATAGTCGATTGTGAGTTTTACCCTACTCTCAATGGAACTTTTTGAGTTGTTAATCAAGGGATGTCTAGGGTTAGTGGTGACTATTTCTAGAGAACCAATTAAGGATTTCATTGGTGTTTTATCCAAAGTGTTTACTTATGTAAACAACCAATGGTCTTACCTTTTAAACATCCAATGGTTCTGGGTGACATAGTGGTATGGAGATATGGGTTGAAAGATGATGATATTAATGGAGGGATACCCTTAATAAGGTATTCTTACCTATTCAATCATATGAATAGAATGAATGATAATCATATTGTGTTGATATGTAACCCTAATGAGGTATAGCTTGTTATACCTATATTTAATATAACTAAATGATGGTAATTAGGTATGAATAGTCCTTGAATGACTACTACAATCATGGAGTACTCTGTTACTGTTTTGAAACCCTAGTATGCTATAACCTAATGGTTACACCATGATTTATGTGTGTGTTCATACTTGAGAATGGTAAGGAATGTGATGGTGATGCTTCACCTTATGCATCCATGATCCAATGGGGATTCCTTGAGTTAGGGTTTGGGTATGAGTGTTGATTAGTAACATTAATATAATGAATCTTGTTCAGCCTAACTCTAATGCAAATAGATAAAGATGAGTATTCATGTTTAACCTTCTCATATGATGACATGATGGTGGAATAACCTCCTTAACATGATCATAACCTTAATGTGTTAATTGGTGGTTATCATAGCCACATGGTTGATACTTTCTTATGCTAACCATGTGCATTATGAATATGATGAGTGTTAATCATATATAGATTCCTTGCATGTTGATGTAATAAAGGAATGTTCTTAATGTTAATATAACCCTGCTATGATTGTTTATGAATATCTCCTAGCTCATTAATGCAATATTGTGTTGATATGGTGTATTATATGTAAGTGATGTTGTCGAGCCATGTTATAAGGCATGTAAAGATAATGATGATCTTGTAGGGAATAGTATGATGGTCTTAATGACCTTTGGGCATGGTTGAGCCCTGAATGAGGTGTAATCCTCTTGTGTTGATAAGGGTTGATACACTGTGATATTGTGAAAAGGATTTATATCCTTTGATAGTGTGATGGTCTTAATGACCTTTGGGCATGGTTGAGCCCTGAATGAGGTGTAATCCTCTTGTGTTGATAAGGGTTGATACCCCATGATATTGTGAAAAGGATTTATATCTTGTGATAGTATGATGACTAGTGTGGTCTCATGAATGGCAAGTGAATAGTACCATGTGATGATGAGAAGAGAAATTATGTTTCACACGTTCTATATCTTTTGTAGTTGTGATATTTATGTGCTTTCTAGAAGTGAATTTGGGTTTGTATGTCCACTTATTTGATGCAGCCTTAATTCACTCGATCGGCATAACTAATCAAGTGAAACTCTAATCATGTAGTGCCCTATGCCATAGATCCATCTGAGTGTCAGAATTTGCTAGATGGTGAAACGAGTATTCCTAAGAGAAACTCAGAGTGCATACTGTTGAGTATGTGGGGGTGACAAGTTGAGGATATATCCTTATCATCCACAATGCAGATTGTAGAGGTTGGCTATGGTCATGCCTCATACATCTGATGTGATTGAGAACGGATGCGGTCGTGTCTCAGTGATTATATATGTGACAAGATTGGAGGACAAGTGCGGTTGTACCTCAGATGGTAGGGTATGCATACCCACCTCCTTTCACTATTGTCATGACATGTACCAAGGACGGACTAGGCTGTTAGTAGATTGACCTTATGTGTCCCAATGGAGGACCCATACTGATTGGGGGCAGAGAAGATCTTAGGAGTCTGGCTCTTCCTAGATCCTGTATGGTATTGATTTCGAATTAGTAGTGGTTAGTTGGACTTTGAGTGGTATCCTCAAATTCCTCATGGAATAATAAAAGATGTAAGATAGCCATGTAGCATATCAGTTTAGGGTTACACACAACACTTCATATTGGATGAAAACCCTTGTTTGCTTTCTTTTCACTGATATCATGAATAGTACAATAAGAGATAATAGATATGCTTATGCTATAGTTATGCTCATGTTGTAAACATACTCATGTTGTGAAATATATTGACACAAATGGTTAATATGATGCTTCTAGCTATGTTTAATATTGATAGCCATGCCTTTGTAACTAGAGATGCATATACTGCTAATCATGCTTATCCAGATAGTTGCGCTTATGTTGTTATCTCTTTTTATGATGTTGATATGTTCAACCTATTAGACATGCTAATGTTTTTATCTATGCTTATGTGGCTAGACTTATTCATAATTATAAAGATTCTATGTTACTAGACTTGCTCATGATTCTAGATATGCATATGCTATTGAATTGTTTATATTGTCAACAAGATAAAGGATGATAGTCTGGCTAATGATGGTAGTTATTATCTGCTCATTTATGTATTTTGTTAATCATCAGTACTATTGAGCTTATTTTTTTATCTGATTAAACTTCTTAACTGCTTAATTACTTAAAAATGTTGTAAGCAATAAATGTTGTTGGAGGTTATATCTCTGTTGGGACATGGGTCTCACCCTTGTGGTTCGCCACATCTTTTTAGGTAATCTGAAGTGACAAAAAAAACATGTGGAAGCAAGGAGGAGCTGTAGTAATGAGTCTATGAGAAAGTTGATTAGATGTCTAGTGTGTCCTAGAGTCATCCCTATACTCTCAGGTCTGGGCGAGAAAAAGTTTGTATGGTGTTTCAAACGAATCAAACTTTTGTTATTATATTAATGCTTGTTTGTGTGGCATATATGAATATTGTTCTCCTGTGTATATATGTGGTGTCTAACATGATAGAATAATTTGTATCAAATTCTTGGCATAGTATGGATATAAGAAAGATTTTGGGCTCTTATGCAAATGTTTATGAGTGGGTGCTGATGTTGAAATCGATTTTCATTTAACTATATTTTTGGATATGTGATTAATTAGTGATTGATTGTGTTTTATGTTTTGAGTAATCTCATTTAGTGTAACAGGTTCTCACAAGTTGGTATTAGAGATTTTGGTTCACTGAGTCTACATGGACACTAGGATTTAAGACTAGGATGATGTCTAAGTTAGGAATGTGACACAAAAACATGGTGCATACTACCTAATCTCAGTACTTGGATGCCCTGGCCAGGTATTCAATTATTGAAGAAAAGGTAAGTATGGAACTCTTAGATTGTTTTCTTTCTGATTACTCTGATCAAGTAATCATTTTGAGACAATCTAAAGAGCATAACAAATTAGAAATCATGGTGTGAATATCTCAACCCTACCTTAAAGAAGATGAGAATTGAATCATTATCTATCAAAACATGAATGTTTGGTAAATATAAGAGAAAGATACAACACCATGAAATCTAAATCTGAATACAAATAAGGAAAAGAGGAGTTCTTAAAGATGTGATTCAATAAGATAATAAAGTAAAAGACAGACAAGTCTATGCTTATAAAGTGAATCAAGGTATGAAATCCACATAACATGGAGAGAACACCTATAATAAGTACAAAATGAGAAGATGAATGGGAACAATGACAAAGGAATAAGGTGGAACCTGAGTTAATCTCAGACCAACATATGTGTGTAAGAAAGTGTTAATGAAAAATTAGCATGGCATGTGAAATAAATTAAGGGAGATGAACCCAGTTTAATGAGGAAAATGTGGAATAATGATTTACCTGTCAATAAATGGTTGAAGAAAATAATAAAGTACGAGAACATACCCAAGTGTGATAAATAGTCATCAAGGAAGGAGTAATGATATATGTTAATCATGATGATTCCTATGTTAATGGAAAGGAACCCAAAATGAAAAAAGGTAAAATGATACATAAGAAAAGTTGTAACCTACATAATGAAAATAGAATTGATTACCTTTTTGCTAGTGACCCTTGAACAATTCTTCTATGACATGGGAAGTGTGTTTCCCTTTGTGTCTTTCCTTTCTAGGGAACAACTTTCAAGTGGACCATTGACACTTGGTATGTGTGGATTCGTTGTAAACATGAGGGTGGATAGCTTATTATAGAATAAGGTTGTTTGGACTATGGTTCCAAGATCATAAAGTTTGTGATGTTTTTTCTTTTGAGCCTTCCAATAATTAGGAAGATTCATCTTATATGTCTTGATATTTGTTATGTTGGTAAAAGTAGATGAGATAATGATGTAAGTTTCTTATAGCACATGAGGTGGATACCAAGGTAATGAATCCTAGTATCTAAGATGTATCCACAGTATGGGAAGTATGTGAAGGTTTGAGATGTTTATTAAATGAACATTCCAAGTGTTTCTCTCCCTTAGAGAGAGAAAGAGAGTTGATGATGATCCTCTAAATGTTATTTGGAAAGAAAGAAAAAAAAGTGATTCTATAATGTTGTGTATGGTTCAGTGATAGTTGGGCAAGACCACTATCAAGGATAGATGGTTGTTGGTCAATAGATATGTGATATTGTGTTCCTTTAAGATAAAACTATGATAAAATATCAATGCATAAGAGTTAGATTGGATGACATAATTCACATGACCATGATGAGTTTAAAGTTATGTCCTTTAGACTAACCAATGTACAAAAAGAATTTATGAATAGGAGGAACAAAGTATTCCAATCATGCTATACAAGTTATATCAAGATTTGAATGATGACATGTCAGAATATTTCAAATATGGTCAAAAATATGATCAATATTTCTTCAAAAACCTTAGGGTTGTTGAAGAAGCAATAGCTATGACATAAGTTGAACAAGAATGAGATGGGGTTGATTAAATTTCTTTATGGGATCATGATATATCTTCTAAGTAGGTTGTATAAATCCTAGTAAGGTGAAGATAGGGTTGTTGTTTCACCACTAACAAGGTTGACTAGGAATGATGTTTCCTTGTATGGAATGATAGGTGTCAGCGTCAACATTTCTTTTGATGCTGAAAAAGAACTGACAAGTGTTTTGGTGTCAGTGTATCTAGAAAAGAAAAAAAAGGTCATCCCTGTACTCTCAGGTCCAGACGAGAAAAAGTTTGTACATGGTGTTTCAAACAAATCAAACTTTTGTTAGAATATTAATGCTTGTTTGTGTGGCATATATGAATATTGTTCTCCTATGTATATATGTGGTGGCTAAGATGATAGAAAATTTTGTATCAAATTCTTGGCATAGTATGGATATAAGAAAGATTTTGGGCTCTTATTCAGATGTTTATGAGCGGGTGCTGACGTTGAAATCAGTTTTCATTTACCCATATTTTTGGGTATGTGATTAATTAGTGATTGATTGTGTTTTATGTTTTGAGTAATCTCTTTTGATGTAATAGGTTCTCACACATGAGATGGATACACACCACACTTAGTCGATCAAGCTTTTCATATGTGTTTCTTACGGAAAGAATCTATGACTTAATATTTGATTGAGGGATTTTATATTTATATCAATACATATACATATACAATTACCACATACTTATATGTATCATATGCATACTATATCCACCAACAAAACATGAAACTATAAAACACGAGTGATGGTTGTGGCTATGCTATTGTAATTTGCTAGAACCACAAGGAATTGCTAGCATCTAAGGTCCACATCATGTGTAGTAACCTATTGTTGATGAAGATTGCACCAGAACTAGTTTGGGTCGATCATTCAACTCTTAAAATGATCGGTTGGCCTCCTGGTCAGTCTATTGGTCTCTCAAATTGCTTGGTTGTCCTTCAGTTCAAGTGACATATAAACTCTTCTAGTCAATCGGTTGGACCTCTGGCCGATTGGTCAACTCCTCCTATCCTTTGACATCCTCAGTCCTCCAATCGATCACTTCAACTTCTGATTCGGTTGGGTCGTATGGTGTAAAACACATTCTTTTCCATGACAAGAAATAAATATTATCATATTCCTATATAACTTATTACATTGTAATAGGGAAACCTCGAGTTACATTTCAGGGGAGCATAAAAACAAAAGCATCAATATTTTTACAAATAGAAAAGGAGAGAGAGACTCGATATGAAAACTGAGATATAAAATAGGAATAACAAAAATCCAACCAAGCACAAGGATCTTGGGGATAATTGTCCATAACCATGCTTACATCCACTAAAACAAACTTTACAGTGACACATATAAATTGCATATATATCTTATCATATATATAGGGATTGTATGTGGTATTTAATCAGATATGCACATTATTCATTTAAATATTCTCATTGCATGTAATAAATAAATGATAAAACCACAATTTAATCATTTCAATAAATTCCCAAAACATAGTAAATTGATGAGGATCTGATACCATAATAGAAAAATATGGCATCAGAAATGGTAGTGGAAATAAATATTATACTACCATATTAGCAGATTGAGTCAACAACTATGAATTGCAAAGTAAAGGTTGTAAGACATATACTTAGTCCTAGATCAAGTGCAATGACTATCCTTTTTGTAGTGTACTTCTTTCTCAAGTTGCCCTGGACGGCTGTCGGCGTTGACCTCCTAGTTTGGCACCACAGATGGCGGTTGACGACATCTTCCTAGAGGGTGGCAAAGGCCTCCTCGCCTCTACATAGTCCATGCAGACCATCGAGAACTCCTTTCATTCTTTTATAATAGACAAGAAGGAATTGTTTATTCTATTCAACATTCTAGCATCGACTTGCTCTTCCTAGTTGTCTTTCCCTTGCCATCTCTCCCTTTGATAGGTAAGACTTGCTCATGTTCTCACATTACCACAACTATGATAAGACAACAATAGTTAGAGCTTATTGTTGTGTCTATAGAAAGCCTCGACTACCTCTCTATTTGAGGAGGGTTTTAATTAGGATTACAGATCAATCGAGAGTGGAAGTGATGGAACTTTATGAATTTTCTAGAACCTCCAAACCATGAACCGTTCAGTTCACCAATGAAGCGGTTGGTTCACATGTGAACGATTGGTTCTTCCCTTGATATGATCAGTTCACCATGATTCCTATTTGCAATTGTATTGGCTTTTAATATTCAATTAATTGACAACATTATGTAACCATCAATCCTTGATCCAATCTAATTGATCAACCAAATGCTTGATTCAAAACCTAAATTGGCCAGTTTAAACATCTCAATTGATCATTTCACTAGTTAAATCTGCCATTTCATAGTTCGGATTGCCAATCTTGTTTAAATTGAATACTTAACACCTTAGTATTCAAGTTTAAACCATATTCATGAGTAAACTACTATTCCAGGTTTATCCTATGTGTGTGACCCTATAGGTCCCAAGTTACATTGGCAACAAATGTCCATAATTGATTTATGACATCATAAGCAATGAGTGGTATCTAGCAAGACATAACTGCTACCCAAGTAATCAGAAAGTTGGAGAACAACTTCAACTTACAATTTGTGATTAGTATCACATTGATCGTATAGTTCCTTTGTCTCTAATATCTAGATCGAACTCTAGGTATGGAATCGTCATCCTCTTCAACATCCAATCCATGTTCCTTGAACTAGAGTAGACTGTTTGAGATATATGTGAGCTCAACATCTCATATTTACTCATAGGAGCATGACTATGTATTTATCAATCTTGCTTATCTAGTAGACATGATATCAATATCCTATAGGAGGGACAAATCCCAACTAGATCAGTCACAATCATCCCCATGTGTCACAATGTATCCAAGCATCACTTTTATGGTAACCCTTATTTAGGGTCACATTAGATGATGTCAAAGTACATTGAACGACATGTGGTGGGTGTAGTGATTTTAGATCTAAGAGCCACAATCACCACTTATCAATATAAGAGTTCATTATGACTACCACACAATGGTTTCCATGTATCACTCTCAATATGGGTCTATCTGATACATTGTTCTATAACGAGTATCTATGTGTTTGGTTTTATATCACATATCATGACTAATGAGATCATTTCATCGACCAACACAAACTCTACTATTATGTGTTATTGTTGTATATCAACTTCCACAATAACAACCAACCAAGGACATAACAAGAATGTATATACTCTTAACGTCCATATGATCTCATTCTTTAGGTACTCAACCTAAATATATACATTATAAGTAACATCATTCTTGTGGCAAAGCGTTCGAACAAAACGTCATTTACTAAGAAGAAGCGATCATTAACAACGGATTACTGAAAATCACTAAAAATTAAAACCTTTTGCAAAGAGATCGAATTTCAGGAAACTCTTAATAATAACAACCAAAGTATTACATATACATTCTGGTTCACAAGTACATACCATGTACCATCTCTTCTTGAGGATTACATACATCAATTTCTCTATTAATTCTATACATGAGCAAGACAAGACCTCGAGGCATCAAGCCAAAATCTCAAATCAATTCATTAAAAGCACTAACTACTGACTCCAAGGACCTGAGAGTACATAGACGACACATAGGACTCTCTATAGAAAATATGACATCCAGAGCCTCCACATGGAATATTATAATTGTCCCTATTACTGTTGTTGCTCTCCCCCTACTATTGGGTTTCTAACTCTTCTTCGGCATCTACCTAAAAAGTTGGATCCCACGGGGGTGAGACAATTGAAAATTGTCCTAGCGAGAGATATAACTCTCTGCCAGAACCATTATTATTGCAGATAAACAATAATAAACTAAGTAGAAGTTCTTTTATATTAACAATAGTATTAATCATTGTATTAACAGAATAGGATAATCTCCTTTCTTAAGGAGAACATTGCATCTACCCATGGTAGAATTTTACATCATCCATATACTTTGTAAGGAATGTAAGGAATCATAAATATATCATCTATCAATTAAAGATGCATAAAAGAAATGTATCCTCAACCAGTGATTTTCATGTTCAATCCTTAAGCAAACATGTTATATGGCTTATTATATTTTACAATCACACTTATGCCCTGAGGAGATGAGGTATAGCGCTCATACTCCAACCGACCATTGCGAAGTCGAAATCGGTGCCATACAAGGTCAATGGAAGAGCCGACTGCTATGACCTCCCTTATCTTGGTCAATACGAGATTCAATGCAGGACATCTTGTGTCTCTGCTAGATAGCTTTCCAGGATATACTAGCAACTTCACTATAGAGTTACAGTGGCGACTGTACTCTCTTTGCAATCAAGAGATTTCATGTTTATCTCACATCGAATCGGCATTACTATTATCGGGAGATTCGTGATACATCCATCCCGTTATCGGGGGATTAGTGATACATCCACCCCGACATATATAATGAAGGATTTAGAGATTTAATGTTTATCTCACATCAATTCCTCCATTAGGGCATATGGATATTTTTGCCCATCACCCATGCATATTCAAAAATATGAATTTCGGGTTATGCCGCGGAGCAACCTGTTTCACCATTCAGCAAATTCTGACACTGATGGTTATATGGACAGGGCACTAGATGATAAGATTCCACTTGATTAATTAAATGTATTACCATATTCTTTTAGCATCAGTCATGTTTTCAAACATAATTTATTATAACAAATGCTACAAAGAATGTGTAATACTTCTATCAAGTACTTTTCAAAGCTTTATAAAACATTGGGATCTCAATCACTTGTCACATCCTGGGGATTCTCATCCCTTAACATCTCATCATCATGATTATGGAATATGGGTATTCAAACCCTCAGTTCATCAAAGAACACTTGTTACCACTTATCAGGTAACTAATACCTTCAGGTCATCTGACCAAGGTAAACATGATACTTGCTACACAAGCATCCCACATGGCTCTACAAGCCCACTTAGTCTCTTGTTACCTCTTACTAGTCAACAAAGCATATAATGGCTCACAAGGACCATAAAGCATTTAAATAATTAACATATCATAGCTCATACCTGGCTATGCTCATCATCTCATGATTACATGCATGATCATTACATGATAAAGTTATATCAATTACATATCAGCACTATGCAATGTAAGAGTAGCGTCACTATTCCCTTATTTAGGGTTAGGATTTCTCTTACATATCATCACCCTTCATTAGGGTTAGGGTTTTCCATTATTAACCATTTAGGTACTCAAGATCATACTATTAATGATCAAGACCTAATGCATTGCTCCAAACAGCTAGGAGCCAACATTGATAACATAAGTTTTCAATCATGCTTATTTATTCTCATCACTTATCATTAAATGAATTATCAACACAAGATATAAGTTCCTCTCTCAACTTTACTAGAATATGATTACATCATACTTTGTTAATTTGGCTTAACCTTTTCATAAGGTTTGTTAGCCTACACTTATCAAAGTGCATTACATCTCAATGTAACAATTGACATGACACACTTCATGTGTTACTCATCCAAGTATATTGGATTAAGAATACATCAAGGTGTATCAATCTTGAGGTGTTGGATGTGATATCTATCATGTCTTGAAGTATCAGTTCCCTCATCACCTTTATCTTACTTAAGTTCATCAACTTATTTGGTACTAGGGTATTCCCTATCCTAATAATTTATACATCAGTTCATCACATTTATCATGTAATGTCTTGGTCACAAGTCATTTATTTGAAATATGCAACCATTGTCAATGATATGGACTCATCTCGAGTTAAGGCATTATTGATATAAGGTCATCCATTAACAACCACCTTAGGTGTTTCACTTATCAATATATTAATCACTATTCCATTATTAGGGATAGGGTTTCCCATCTTTATCAATTAGGGTTTACATAACATTACCCTATATTAGGGTTTCACATGACATCACCATGTATTAGAATTCCACATAACATCATCATATATCAGGGTTTCCCATAACATCACCCTATATTAGGATTTCACATAACATCATCCTATATTAGGGTTTCACATAGCATTACCTGAAATTAGGGCTTCTCGACTTATATACCAAAGTTAGGGTTATGATTTATCATCATATTGCCCAAGATTAGAGTTTCATGCATTATAACCCAAAATTAGGCTTTCACATAGCATTACCTGAAATTAGGGTTTCTCAACTCATAGCCCAAAGTTAGGGTTATGATTTATCATCATATTGCCCAAGATTAGAGTTTCATGCACTATAACCCAAAATTATGGTTTCACATATCATTATCTTGAATTAAGGTTCCTTATAACTTTTCCCCAAATTAGGATTTCAGCTAACTTTACCCGAAATTAGGGTTTCATGAAGCATCCTCTTAAATTAGGGTTTTTCATTATATCACCCTGAATTGGGATTTCTCATATCATCACCCAAGATTAGAGCTACACCATAACCCTAGATTAGGGTTTCACATGGCATTTCCCTAAATTAGGGTTAGGGATCATCAACCTTTTCAATTGGGGTTTCATGATCTCTTTATCAAGGATCATACCCTAATTACATATTTTATTCATGTTGAAAGTGTTGAGGCTTAACCACTACATGATTATTATACATGTATGAATTCCTCTCTCTCTCATCCTCTCTAGGATGTTTATTACTTCAAACTTGATTTGATTAGGTCAACCCTTCATTCAAGTACATACATTTAGGATTATCATAGTGTGTTGAGATATTTATTCCATAAGCATCAAAGGTTAACCCCTCAAAGGGTACTAATCACCCTAGTACCTTAAAGGTACAACCATTATAATTACCTTTGATAAACATCATTAACAATCATGGGGTTTAATAGTACTTACATGGTTTGATTCAAATAAACCTCCAAACGGTCTTGAGGTATTAGACCCTTAAACGGTCTTGAAGTACTTTGACCTTCAAACGGTATTGAAGTACCTTGACCTTCAAATGGTCTTGATCCCAAAGTCCCTAAATGGTTTGAGACCGTTTGAATTAAATGTAATTAACTCCAAACGGTTTGAAACCGAATGAGCAACTCATCATTGAAACCGATTGAACATCAAGCAGTTTGAGACCATTTGCCCTCCAAACGGTCTGAAGACTATTTGATCCCAAATGGTTCCAAGACCATTTGGACTCAAATGGTCTCAAGATCATTTGGACTCAAACGGTCCCAAGACCGTTTGGTCCAAATCATCTTCAAACCAAATGGATCAATTAGATTTTTCACAATCAATCGATTTAGGGTTTGCACACATTAAACCATCCAACATTGAGACCATTAAAGGTTCATCAATTTACAACCCTTGGATCTCAATCCATCCATGAATCCCCTTGACCTCAAACGGTCTTGAGACCGTTTAGTCATCAACATAGCAAATCGTTTACTCAAGATATTAATTGAGGTGTGTGCTAAGATGACATCCTCATCTTCAAGCTACAAACCTTCGAAATTTTTTATGATTCTTATGGTGATTTCATCAACTAATAGAAAGGAAATTCGAGAATGAAAAAGGAATCAACATATGATGAAGAAATGAAGTCAATAATGATATTTAAGGGTTCAAGTTATATAACCCACCTTCAAAGTTGAATCCAAGCTTCAAGCTTCACGTCCTCAATGGTGAATGAAGCTTTCTCAACTGTCTAAGGTCCGTTTTCAAGTTTTTGAGTGAAAAGAATGGCTATAGCTGAAGATTGAATGGAGAAAAGAAGAAAATAAGTATTGAATTTCTATTTCCACCATGAAATCAAGGTTGAAGATGACCATGGAGCTTACCTACAGGTTGGGGTGCGTCCTCCTGTTGCTCCTAAGCTCCCTTGTGCACGGCCAAAGTAAGGAAAGAAAGAAGAGTCGAAAAAGTCTTTCATGTGGGTGAAAAATGGAGTGTATATATGGGAATTTCAAGAGAGAGAAAGTGTTATAAAAATCCTTTAATCCCCAAAATTGGTGCCACTTATCCCCCTCACTTCCTTGCATACTAATCCATCATCCTCTCCTTCAAAATCCTCTTCTTTATCCATGAATTAAAGAAAACAAATTAAGCACCTTAATCAATATAATAATAATATCAAAAAATGAGTGGATATTACTTTTTCTTTAACTAATGCGAGTGGGCTCTCCACTCACTTTAGATATTTCAGTGCCATTGCAAGGCACAAGGACGTCCACCCTTATACAAATTTAACCATCACACTTTTGGTTGAAGGGCACTTCCATTAATATATTTATTTTTGCATTAAATTGAATTAGGGTTTCAATTATGCTTAAATCTTGATTATTTTAATATCAATATTCTCTCTCCTCCAAAGGGATTCAAATGAGACGACCCTCTGATTTTCTTGTCTGTAATTGATACCAAGAAACATTAGGGACTCTATAGAAGTGGTATTTTGCATATTGAATCCTAGGTTTTGTGTAAATTGCACATTACACCAAAACTAGGTTTTAATACACAAACATTGCTTAATAAGCTCTTTCTTGGTGCTCAGGCTACCACAAGCCATACCTCTGCATCATTTTCATTCTTATGATGCTTCAGCACTTGAGGAACATTTTATCATGTAATATTTGCAAGTCAACCCCTCAACTTGGGTAATTTGCACTTTAGTCCAAAACAAGTAAAACATTGTTTCAACAGGACTAAAATTGAAACATGAGTTCCTCGTGAGCCTTAATTACTTTTCAAAGGATGAAGACAAGAATATAAATGTCTTACTTAAGAAAAACCTCTAGGGTTAAGCCTTAACACAGGCCAGGGATGTTATAATTATAAACCCCTAACAAGGATTTCGTCCCCAAAATCCCAGGTAAAGAAAGACAAATATTATTTATTCATCATATCATCATGTCTCCACATAACATCTTAATGTCATGGAGATACCCTAGAACTTTGATCAACACAAAGTTCTTCCACACAAGGTTATCATAGAATTGGTTACACAGGACACATACTCCATTGTCCTTTTCATTATTGACTGTAGAGTCAATTCTGTGTCAGCTATTACTTTTCTTAGTTAGAGAAACACTATACATACCTTATTTAAGTCAGGTGTCAAACCTCACTGATTTGTCACTTTTCTCAACTTACAACTTTATGTGACATGATTCTTGATTCTGGGGAGTCTCCCATACTCCTCATTTAGTTTAGTATTTCACTTTCAAAGAAAGACCACAGTTATGTTCTGTCACCCTCTTGAGACTACAAGTATCATCATACGTCTGTTGTGCCATCCAATCTACTGACACAACACTAAACTTTCTTACTACTTGTACAAACTATCTCATTAGTTGTACATACTCTTTTCATAAGGGGAGGTCTACTGTTATTACCAAAGTCACACATATAAAGGGATTTTTCTTTCATCTTTGGAACATTATTTGTTACACATATCTTTATCTGGGAACCAAAGTCCAAGGTGATCTAATACTTTTCTAAGTATCCAACATTGGATTATTTCTAATCCATGCACATCAAGTGTCATAATACTCACTTGATTGTCATGTTCCAAAAAGAAGAGAACACAAAGAAACATATTCCTCTTACCACCCCATCATCACCCAGGGTTACTTATCAAAGAGAAGGGATTATCATCTCCTCTAATTATAATATGAATCTTTCAATTGTTCATAAATTATTTACTCTTGTTTCATCCTAGGTTCCTTGCCATTAGCATAGAAATTATAAGGATTATTACATGTCATTATTCCTTTCTTTATTATTGTCTAACATGTTCATGAACATTTCATGGTTTTATCACATTCCCCATTTCCACATCATGGGAAAAGATCTTTACTATTCACATAGACTTTATCAAACAGGGATCATCTCCCTTGTTCTTATTCTCTTACCATGAGGATTATACATTTTACTTCCTCATACACACAGACTGACCTGAGATCATCTCAGATTCCATCTTAATACACTTAGGATGAGATACACATGTCCATACCATATTTACAATTTCATTATACTCACTAGATTGTTTCAGAATGACTACTTGATCAAAGTAATCAGAATGATAACAATCTAAGAGTTCCATACTTGCCCTATCTCCAATAATTATATACCTGGCCAGGGTATACAAGTACTGACATTAGGTAGTATGCACTTTATTTACTATCATGTTCCTTACTTTTCATATCATCTAAAACATATGAATTATCATTCCTAGATTTCCTCCAGGCATCACATATATATCTTATTCCCTTTTCACAAAGATGAGAGAAACTATAAAGCATTTAAAGGAATACTGAGCAACATATAAGTCCTCATCTTCCTTGTGTCCTCATATGACTAGCCAAAGGAAGCTCATAAACAACTACTTTCCTATATTTAACACATGAAATCATGAAATAATATATTAAAATGAAACTGTTTCATCTGACATGCCTCACCTCGCGGTTTGTTTACTGCCTCAGGCTGATTCTTTTCATAGAATCTTACCGTTGCCTGATGTTGACTTTGTGCTTTGTTATTTAATACAGTTAATCCTACCTGGGACGGCTGTCCACGTCTTTGAGTGCCACTGGAAAATAGTTTCCTCTGATGACCTTGATGTCTCTGCCTCAGTGGTTGGGTTACAATTATGTTTCTAGTTGGACATTTCCTTGCTAGATGTCCTACCTTTCTACACTGGTGATAGGTTCTATTCTCTTGATATGGTCTAAAAGGTCCTTTACCCTTTTTGGGTATCCCTTTCCCTAGTGCACTAGACCTTTGTTGACTGATGGTACCAAAAACATCCCCTTTTTGGAACTACTAGGCCTCTGATCCTGGGTTTAGATAGGCCTTTTCTTAATTCTTTCCTCATTACCCTTTTCTGGACAGTCTTTTCTGATATGTCCAGACTGTCTACACCTGTGGAAAATCCTGATTTCAGGTTGTAACCTATTCCTTTCATCATTATTCATTGCTCCAACATGATGATGTTGAGCAAGAATCCTATTGGAATCCAAAACTTCATCATTGGGGGCTAGTAATCTAGGTTGTATTGCTAATACATGGTCCACTATACGCATTATTTCAGTCCTAACCTACCCAACAGTGATATCAAGAGAAGAATTCCTTATCATAATTGGATCATCTTGGGGGTTCTAGCTGAGACCATGGTTGCTGACACTAAGCTAGAGGAGGTAAAACGTTTCTGTGGTTTCACTGACGGTCTTTGTCTCTCAAGTAATGGGAGATCGGGAGGGATGGGATTATGGTGGAAAGATATGGTTGTGGAGGTTATTAGCTTCTCTGAACATCACATTGAATGCTGGGTCCAAGAAGGTAAAAATCAGGCAAAATGGAAGGCAGTAGCTATCTACGGCTGGGCAGATCAGCAGAATAAGTTTCGTACTTGGGATCTCATGCGAAGGATCATGATCAACTCGGAGACGCCTACCATCATGTTTGGTGATTTTAATCAAATTCTTTCCAATGAGGAGAAGTGGGGGGGACCTCCCAGACCAGAGAGCTGGATGCAGGATTTCCGTGATGCGGTGGATGACTGCGGGCTGCTCGATTTGGGCTTCTCGGGTAGACAGTTCACTTGGGAAAGAGGAAAAAGGGTGGATAATTTGGTGCGGGAAAGATTAGACCGTGCATTGGCAAATTATGATTGGAGCAGGTTATTCTCTTCTTGTAAAGTCCTCCATCTCCCTTTCTATACGTCTGATCACTGTCCGGTTGTCATCATTGCTGACCACACCAAGAAGGATAGGAAGAGAAGGCAACATTACTTCCGTTTCGAGCCGATGTGGATACAGGAGGAGGGGTGCTTGGAGACAGTACAGCGTGCATGGGGGGATCACTACAGGGGGGCTTGGTGGACAAGATTGTTGGGTGTGGGGAAAAGTTAGACAGTTGGGCCACTTCACATCTGGGAAATATCAGGAGGAAAATTCGGGAGACTGAAAAGCGCTTGGCAGAAGAACAAGAAAAACCACCGGATAGCAGTGTGCTGAGTAATTGTGATGTGCTGGCAAAGGAGCTACAGCAGTGGCATAGACGGGATGAGGAATACTGGTGCGCGAGGGCACGTGTCAATGAAATGAAATCGGGAGACCGCAATACGGCGTATTTTCATCATAAGGCGTCCCACAGAAAGAGAAGGAACCAAATTGATCAGCTGCTTGATAGGAATAATGTTCTACATACAGAAGAAAAAGAGATTGAATCTGTGGTGGTGGATTTTTTTGATGAGCTCTTCACTTCGAGTGAGCCGCAGAATCTGGAAGATGCGGTACTGGGACTGCATAGATTGGTTGATAATTCGATGAATGGGGTTTTAGAGAAAGACATCACAGACAAGGAAATTGAAGACGCTTTGGCCGATATGCATCCAAACAAGGCGCCTGGGCCAGATGGGTTGAAACCACTCTTTTTCCAACATTACTGGAAAGTTGTGGGCAAGGACGTGGCAAACTACATTAAAGGGTGGTGGAAAGGAGAGGAGGACATTGGGAAAGTGAACTCTACAGTGGTGGTCCTTATTCCGAAAGTTGAGAAACCAAAAAGCTTAGCCGAATATAGACCAATTAGTCTGTGTAATGTGGTCTATAAAATCGCATCCAAGGTCATGGCCAATAGACTCAAGCCAATGATGGATAGCCTGATTTCTGAAAATCAAAGTGCTTTCATACCAGGGAGAATGATTACTGACAATGCTTTGGTGGCCTTTGAAGCTCTCCACAAAATGAAGACTGAAGGCAAGAACAAAAAAGGCAGTTTTGCCCTGAAGTTGGATATGTCCAAAGCTTATGATAGGGTGGAGTGGAAGTTTCTTGATGTGGTTCTAGAGAACATGGGGTTTGGGAGCTTATGGAGAAGCAAGGTTCAGGATTGTGTATCGTCTGTTAATTTTTCTTTTGCCATTAACGGTAACCGGTCCAGGAAGATACTACCATCCCGTGGCCTCAGACAAGGTGACCCTCTCTCTCCCTACCTCTTTATTCTATGTGCTGAAGCTTTTTCAAAATCTATATCTTTAGCTTTAGCAAATAAATCTATAAGGGGGGTCAAGATCAGCAGGAATGGACCCCCCATTACCCACCTTTTCTTTGCAGATGATAGTATTCTCTTTGCAAAAGCAACTAAGGAGGAATGCCTGACATTAGCTAATATTATTAGCCAGTACGAACAGGCATCGGGTCAAAGAATCAATCTCAGTAAAACCGAAGTTGTTTTCAGCAAAGGAGTACCACATCACCAAAAAGAGGAGATGTTGAAAATCTTAAAAGTTAAAGAGGTAGAAAGACATTCCAAGTATCTGGGGCTGCCGGCGTCCATGGGAAGATCTAAAAAGCTGGTCTTTAGCTACATCAAGGAGAGAGTGTGGAAAAAGCTGCAGGGGTGGAAAGAAAAATTCCTCTCTAAACCGGGGAAGGAGGTTCTCATCAAAGCAGTAGTGCAAGAAATACCAATGTATGTCATGAATGTCTTTCAACTACCGGCGGGGCTTATTGACGAGATACAAAGTTGCATTGCTCGTTTTTGGTGGGGGGCAAAGAATAATGAGCGCAAGATTTCATGGATGAGTTGGAGGGATTTATGTAAACCAAAAAGAGCGGGGGGGCTGGGATTTAGAGATCTCCATGCATTTAACCAGGCTATGCTCGCTAAACAATTATGGCGGCTGCTCACAAAAAAAGACTCACTGGCGTATAAAGTGCTAAAGGCGAGATACTTCCTGAGATCGACAATCTTGGAGGCAAGACGAGGCTACAATCCGAGCTTTACATGGCGTAGCATCTGGGGAGCCAAGCCGATTCTTCTGGAGGGGGTGAACTGGCGTATGGGAGACGGGAGAAGCATACGCATATGGGAGGACAGGTGGACGTTGGAACAGCGAGCCACATTCCAAGAGTTGTTTCCGAGTCACGTAAACGAACTGAGCAAGGTGCATGTCTTAATTACGGAGGAGGGGGGATGGGACCGGCAACTGGTTAGTGAAGCTTTCCCGCCGGAGATGCAAGCTGCTATCCTACGTACACCAACCAGCAGACGCATCACCGAGGACGTTCCTTATTGGTGGTCGGAGGACAAAGGCTTCTTCTCAGTCAAGACGGCGTACTGGTTGGGTATGTTGGGGAAAGCGGAGTATATGGTCTCTCGAGTAGCAGACAGAGAAGTGCTTTGGAGGACAGTATGGCAATCGCAGCTACCGCCAAAGCTCGCCCACTTTCTTTGGCGGTTGTACACGGGAGGCTTGGCAACGAGAGGGCGCCTGTGGGATAGGCATTGTGTTGACGTCGGCAATTGTTCCCGCTGCAGTGCACCAAAGGAAACCATACCGCATGTCTTCTTTGGTTGCATGGCAGCACAGGAAGTATGGTCTGCCGCCAAGCTTCCAATCCGGCCGGACGAGCTGACCCAGACGAGCCCGGCAGCGGCGGTGCAGATGTTGTACGAGACGATGAACCGGGCGGACTGCATGCGAGCATTTGGGATCTTGTGGGGGCTGTGGACTCACCGGAACAAGGTGATTTTCGAACATAGTAGTGCGACGCCAGACAGATTCATCCGACAAGCCATTGTCTACTGCGAGGACTTCGAGCGAGCAAACAAAAGGGCACAGCAGCCGGGTGCAAGGGCGAGGGACGGGGAGGAGGAACGGTGGAACCCCCCACGGGCGGGGATTTTCAAACTTAATTGCGACGCAGCCATTGGGGAAGGTGGGATGATCGGCTTGGGCGGAGCGATCCGGGACTCCGAAGGCAATTTGAAGGCTCTGGTGGCGGAAAGGAAACAAAGCTCTAGCGACGTCTGTATTGCGGAAGCTCAAGCTATCCTAGCTGCAGTGAACCGAGTTAGAGAGTGGGGGTATTCGGCAGTAGAAGTGGAGACTGACTCGAAGTCGGTGGTGGAGGCTGTTCGGGATCCAACCAAGCGAGGCGACTATCTTGGCTTGCTTGCCAATGACATTAAGTCAGTAGGAAATCTGTTTTCTTTCTTTTCTTTTTGCTTTGTCCGACGTTCAAGGAACAAATTAGCCCACGAAATAGCTAAATGTGCTCTGCTAGGCACAGTGAGCTCTTCGAGGGATGCACTTGACGTCCCCCAGTTTATTTTTGATGTAGCTTGTTCAGACTTTGCTTAATATATTAAGGGTGGTTGGCTTCAAAAAAAAAAAAAATCTTGGGGGTTCTCAGACAGTCATTCTTCTCTCACCTGGTCCCTTGCACCTTCTGTTGGTGCAACATTGCTTCTCTCAATAGCACGTTCTTCGTGTGATCTAGACATCTTTAAGTTCTTCTTCTCCTATATGAGTAGAAGACACTATCAGATAAACTGGAAGACACTAGAACAGACTCAACAATCTTAATCCTATGTCTCTATAGACTCAGCGAACCTAGAGCTATGATTCCACTAAATTGTGGCCAAGCGTTCGAACAAAACGTCATTTACTAAGCGGAAGCGATCATTAATAGAGGATTACTGAAAATCACTAAAAAATAAAACCTTTTGCAAAGAGATCCAATTTTAGGAAACTCTTAATAACAAGAACCAAAGTATTACATATACATTCTGGTCCACAAGTACATACCATGTACCATCTCTTCTTGAGGATTACATACATCAATTGCTCTGTTAAGTCTATACATGAGCAACACAAGACCTCGAGGCATCAAGACAAAATCTCAGATCGATTCATTAAAAGCACTAACTACTGACTCCAAGGACCTGAGAGTACAGAGACGACACATAGGACTCTCTATACAAAATATGACATCCAGAGCCTCCACCTGGAATATTACAGTTGTCCCTGTTGCTGCTGCTCCTCTCCCCCTGCTATGGGGTTTCTGCCTCTTCTTCTGCGTCTACCTAAAAAGTTGGATCCCACGGGGATGAGACAATTGAAAATTGTCCCAGCGAGAGATATAACTCTCTACCAGAAACATTATTATTGCAGATAAACAATAATAAACTGAGCAGAAGTTCTTTTATATTAACAACAGTATTAATCATTGTATGAACATAATAGGATAATCTCCTTTCTTAAGGAGACCATTGCATCTACCCATGGTAGAAATGTACATCATCCATCTACTTTGCAAAGAATGTAAGGAATCATAAATATATCCTCTATCAACTGAAGATGCATAAAAGAAATGTATCCTCATCCAGTGATTTTTGTGTTCAATCCTTAAGCAAACATGCTATACGGCTGATTACATTTTACAATCACACTTATGCCCTGAGGAGATGAGATATACCGCTCATACTCCAACCGACCATTGCGAAGTTGAAATCAGTTCCATACAAGGTCAATGGAAGAGTCGGCTTCCATAACCTCCCTTATCTCGGTTAGTATGAGATTCAATGTAGGACATCTTGTGTCACAGCTAGATAGCTTTCCAAGGTATACTAGCAACTTCTCTATAGAGTTACAGTGGCGGCTGTACTCTCTTTGCAATCGAGAGATTTCATGTTTATCTCACATCGATCCGACATTAATATTATCGGGAGATTCATGATACATCCATCCCGTTATCGGGGGATTAGTGATACATCCACCAGACATATGTAATGAAGGATTTAGAGATTTAATGTTTATCTCACATCAATTCCTCCATTAGGGCATATGGATATTTTTTCCCATCACCCCCGCATATTAATATGCATTCCTGGTTATGCTGCGGAGCAACCCGTTTCACCATCCAGCAAATTCTGACGCTGATGGTTATATGTCCATGGCACTACATGATAAGATTCCACTTGATTTATTAAGTGTATTATCATATTCTTTTAGCATCAATCATGTTTTCAAACATAATTTATTATAACAAATGCTACAAAGAATGTGTAATACTTCTATCAAGTACTTTTCAAAGCTTTATAAAACATTGGGATCTCAATCCCTTATCACGTCATGGGCATTCTAATCCCTTAACATCTCATCATCATGATTATGGAATATGGGTATTCAAACCCTCAGTTCATCAAAGAACACTTATTACCACTTATTAGGTAACTAATACCTTCAGGTCATCTGACCAAGGTAAACATGATATTTTCTACACAAGCATCTCACATGGCTCTCAAAGCCCATTTAGTCTATTGTTACCTCTTACTAGGCAACAAATCATATAATGGCTCACAAGGCCCATAAACCATTTAAATAATTAACACATCATAGCTCATACATGGCTATGATCATCATCTCATGATTACCTGCATGATCATTACATGATAACAGTTATATCAATTACATATCAGCACTATGCAATGTAAGAGTAGTGTCACTATTCCCTTATTTAGGGTTAGGATTTCTCTTACATATCATCACCCTTCATTAGGGTTAGGGTTTTCCATTATTAACCATTTAGGTTCTCAAGATCATACTATTAATGATCAAGCCCTAATGCATTGCTCCACACAGATAGGATCCAACATTGATAACATAAGTATTCAATCATGCTTATTTATTCTCATCGCTTATCATTAAATGAATTATCAACACAAGATATAAGTTTCTCTCTCAACTTTACCAGAATATGATTACATCATACTTTATTAATTTGGCTTAACCTTTTCATAAGGTATGTTAGCCTACACTTATCAAAGTGCATTACATCTCAATGTAACAATTGACATGACACACTTCATGTGTTACTCATCCAAGTATATTGGATTTAGAATACATCAAGGTGTATCAATCTTGAGGTGTTGGGTGTGATATCTATCATGTCTTGATGTATCACTTCCCTCATCACCTTCATCTTACTTAAGTTCATCAACTTATCTGGTACTAGGGTATTCCCTATCCTAATATTTTATACATCAGTTCATCACATTTATCATGTAATGTCTTGGTCACAAGTCATTTATTTGAAATATGCAACCATTGTCAATGATATGGATTCATCTCGAGTTAAGGCATTATTGATATTAGGTCATCCATTAACAACCACCTTAGGTGTTTCACTTATCAATATATTAATCACTATTCCATTATTAGTGATAAGGTTTCCCATCTTTATCAATTAGGGTTTACATAACATTACCCTATATTAGGGTTTCACATGACATCACCCTCTATTAGAATTCCACATAACATCATCCTATATCAAGGTTTCACATTAAATCACCCTGTATTAGGATTTCACATAACATCATCCTATATCAGGGTTTCACATAGCATTACCTGGAATTAGGGCTTCTCAACTCATAGCCCAAAGTTAGGGTTATGATTTATCATCATATTGCCTAAGATTAGAGTTTCAAGCACTATAACCCAAAATTAGGGTTTCACATAGCATTACTTGAAATTAGGGTTTCTCAACTCATAGCCCAAAGTTAGAGTTATTATTTATCATCATATTGCCCAAGATTAGAGTTTCATGCACTATCACCCAAAATTAGAGTTTCACATATCATTATCTAGAATTAAGGTTCCTTATAACATTTCCTCAAATTAGGGTTTCATGTAACTTTACCCAAAATTAGGGTTTCATGAAGCATCCTCTTAAATTAGGGTTTTCATTATATTACCCTGAATTGGGATTTCTCATATCATCACCCTAGATTAGGGCTACACCATTACCCTAGATTAGGGTTTCACATGGCATTGCCCTAAATTAGGGTTAGGGCTCATCAACCTTTTCAATTAGGGTTTCATGATCTCTTTATCAAGGATCATACCCTAATTACATATTTTATTCATGTTGAAAGTGTTGAGGCTTAACCACTACATGATTATTATACATGTATGAATTCATCTCTCTCTCATCCTCTCTAGGATGTTGATTACTTCAAACTTGATTTGATTCGGTCAACCCTTCATTCAAGTACATACATTTAGGATTTGCATAGTGTGTTGAGATATGTCTTCCATAAGCATCAAAGGTTAACCCCTCAAAGGGTACTAATCACCCTAGTACCTTAAAGGTACAACCATTGTAATTACCTTTGATAAACATCATTTAAAATTGTGGGGTTTAATAGTACTTACATGGTTTGAGTCAAATAAACCTCCAAACGGTCTTGAGGTATTAGACCCTTAAACGGTCTTGAAGTACTTTGACCTTCAAATGGTCTTGAAGTACCTTGACCTTCAAACAATCCTGATCCCAAAGTCTCTAAACGGTTTGAGACCGTTTGAATTAAATATAATTAACCCCAAACAATTTGAAACCGAATGAGAAACTCATCATTGAAATTGATTGAACATCAAACGGTTTGAGACCATTTGCCCTCCAAATGGTCTGAATATCGTTTGATCCCAAATGGTCTCAAGACTGTTTGGACTCAAACAGTCTCACGACCGTTTGGTCCAAATCATCTTGAAACTGAATGGATCAATTAGAGTTTCCACAATCAATAGATTTAGGGTTTGCACACATTAAACCATCCAACATTGAGACCATTAAAGGTTCATCAATCTACAACCCTTGGATCTCCATCCATCCATGACTCCTCTTGACCTCAAACGGTCTTGAGACTGTTTGACCTCAAACGGTCTTGAGACCGTTTAGTCATCAACATAGCAAACCATTTACTCAAGATATTAATTGAGGTGTGTGCTAAGATGACATCATCATCTTCAAGCTACAAACCTTCAAAATTTTTTGTGATTCTTATGGTGATTTCATCAACTAATAGAAAGGAAATTCGGGAATGAAAAAGGAATCAACATATGATGAAGAAATGAAGTCAATAATGATATTTAAGGGTTCAAGTTATATAACCCGCCTTCAAAGTTGAATCCAATCTTCAAGATTCACTTACTCAATGGTGAATGAAGCTTTCTCAACTATCCAAGGTTCTTTTTCAAGTCTTTGAGTGAAAAGAATGGCTATAGTTGAAGATTGAATGGAGAAAAGAAGAAAATAAGCATTGAATTTTGATTTCCACCATGAAATCAAGGTTGAAGATGACCATGGAGCTTACCTATAGGTTGGGGTACGTCCTCCTATTTCTCCTAAGCTCTCTTGTGCATGGTCAAAGCAAGGAAGGAAAGAAGAGTCGAAAAAGTCTTTCGTGTGGGTGAAAAATGGAGTGTATATATGGGAATTTCAAGAGAGAGAAAGTGTTATAAAAATCCTTTAATTCCCAAAATTGGTGCCACTTATCCCCCTGACTTCCTTGTATACGAATCCATCATCCTATCCTTCAAAATACTCTTCTTTATCCATGAATTAAAGAAAATAAATTAAGCACCTTGATCAATATAATAATAATATCCAAAAATGAAAGGATATTACTTTTTCTTTAACTAATGTGAGTGGGCTCTCCACTCACTTTAGATATTTCGGTGCCATTGCAAGGCACAAGGACGTCCAAACTTATACAAATTCAACCATCACACTTTTGGTTGAAGGGCACTTCCATTAATATATTTATTTTTGCATTAAATTGAATTAGGGTTTCAATTATGCTTAAATCTTGATTATTTTAATATCAAGATTCTCTCTCCTCTAAAGGGATTCAAATGAGACGTCCCTCGTATTTTCTTGTCTCTAATTGATACCAAGAAACGTTAGGGACTCTCTAGATGTGGTATTTTGCATATTGAACCCTAGGTTTTGGGTAAATTGCACATTACACCAAAACTAGGTTTTAATGCGCAAACATTGCTTAATAAGCTCTTTCTTGGTGCTCAGGATACCACAAGCCATACCTCTACATCATTTTCATTCTTATGATGCTTAAACACTTGAGGAACATTTTATCATGTAATATTTTCAAGTTAACCCCTCAACTTGGGTAATTTGCACTTTAGTCCAAAATAAGTAAAACATTGTTTCAACATTATTCAAAAAGGACTAAAATTGAAACATAAGTTCCTCTTGAGCCTTAATTACTTTTCAAAGGATAAAGAAAAGAATATAAATGGCTTACTTAAGAAAAACCTCTAGGGCTAAGCCTTAACCCAGGTTAGGGATGTTACAATTCTTTATACATTTATTATGTTACATCATTATCTCGTAACTCAATAAAACAAAATAAATGGAAGATTGACTTTATTATTAATTAAATTATTTACAATATATAACATTACCATTATATGATTGGCTGTTTGGACATACATACCAAAACGGGGTACCTCGTCAAAGATGGAACAAAATCGGGTGGTGTCCCAAGATAGGAGGAGTTTATTGACATTTGTGCATCATCATCCTGAGGCTCCCTCATCTACAACTAGCAGCTTCATCACCATGGTGTTGTCGACTCCTTCAGATCGAATAGCTTTGTTGGCTACAAAGTTGGAGGCATGTGCTAAAGACCCTCTACCTTGGGTTCTCACTACCAGAAGAAGGGGACAACAAAGGCTCAACAACATCTTTTGTTGCGGAAATGTGGTCAGGGGTGGGGGAGAAAGTGGGATACAACGGTAGCGGTATCCAGACATTATGTCACCCAGATCTTGCCAGAGAGCATTATTTGTCTTAGGAATCTAGAGAGGAGTTTATGTTTGTACTGATTCCAT
Source organism: Alisma plantago-aquatica (assembly GCA_963693085.1). Lineage (NCBI taxonomy): Eukaryota > Viridiplantae > Streptophyta > Magnoliopsida > Alismatales > Alismataceae > Alisma > Alisma plantago-aquatica. Next base: position 498,215,843 of record OY856409.1, on the reverse strand, counting down.
CCACCGTCATAGGAATATGTGGTGGCTATAGTCACATTGCTTTGGGATGGTTGTACCGGATCTAGGAGGAGGAAGGAGGTATTGTGGATACAACAACAAGGGCTAGACCACTCTATAGGCTTTCAGTTCTATTTTTGGTGAGTTGGTGTAGGTAACATCAAGTATGTCCTGAAGGTGTGTGCCAAGTGTGGTGTTGTTGGTCTGAGGACGCTATTATAGGACGTGGGTTGGCCATGGTTGGGTTAAGCCATGGTGAACATCCTGTTGTGATTTTGTAGGTTTGTGATGTTGAGGGTGACTGAAGACAAGGATAAGGTGAGTTTGTTTGCAATTAAGAAAGTATGTTGTTCATGATTCAATTATGAGAAGGGAGTGGTCATGGTGGGTGGAAATCAATGAGGAGTGAGTGGTATGTTGACTAAATTGGATATTATTAAACCCTTTGTTTTGATGATGACAAACATTTCATTCTTGTGGATCTAACTTGTTATTTGAGTATTTCAAGGATAAACAAATAAGGCAGTGGATAGTTGAATATCAATAAAAATTGGAAGATCAACATGCTTAAATTTATTTTCATGATTGTATTCAATGTAAAAACGTGTACAATTATATAATGTACAAGTACATAGATATAATGTAAATCAAGAGTTAGATCTTCCCTATCCAGTCAAAACACTTAGGTAGATCCTCCCCTAAGATAGAATCACAATTACACATTATTACTCACACTTAATAAATGATTCAATGTTTTGAAATAGGGAAATTCTCGGTCGACAAATATCTCGACCAAAACACCCTTGGTCAACAAATTCCTCAACCGAGAACCACCTCAGTCTAACTCACGAACACTAGTTATTGACTTGTACGTGTAACCCTAGAACACATCTCGGTCGACAACTTTCTCGATCGAGATAGACCTTCCAGCAGGTTCCATAGCCGTTAGACTAAGAGTAGTTGGTAGTTGGAAAGTCAGAAATACACATTGAATATATTTACTCCAAACCAACCCTCAGTCGAAGAAATGCTCGACCGAGACACATCTCAGCCGACAAACTTCTCGACCGAGATAGTTTCTAGATTGCAGTTTTTAGCACTAAACAACTAGCCATTGAAATGTAATTAATGGACACTCAACGGCTAGTTGAGCACTAAGAACACCCTAGAAACACTCTAGAAAGTCCCTAAGCCCTTGCAACCCATTCCTATATATAGGACATGCCTTAGGACACCCAAAGTATACATTACAACTTGAGAATCAATCTTAGTGAGCAATAAGCAAAGTCATACTTGCAATCTTGTTTCCTTGCGCTTTAATTTCAGTTTCTATAGCTCAGTATCTCCTAGCCACCATATAATCACGTTCATCTATAGTGGATAGGAGATCTATACACTTGATATAGAATCAAAGCATTGTACTCATTGGTAAAGTTATTTCTTTATTCCAATTGTGTTCCTTTGTTATTGTTTTTTGTTCTCCTTGACTACTCCTAGGGTGGAGGCTATTGAAAGGAGGTTCTTGGAGCTACTTCTTAGTGAATAAGGCTACTTCAAGGGGTGGAGCTACTTTAAGGAGGTGAAGGTTACTCCGTCGACTTGGAGTTACTTCAGAAGGTTGCTTTAAGGAGGTTGAGGCTAATTCAGGTGAAGGCTACTTCAAGGGTGTAGATAGGAAGCAATTGTATTTTTTGTAACATCCTCGAGAGGTAATAAAATAAATTGCTTTCAAAATCCCAATTGGAAGCAATCGGGTTGTGGACTGACTACCTTAGATTTCTAAGGTAGGAACTACTTTACATCCTTGTGTCTTCCTTGTTTCCACCTTCTTCTTGTTCAATTGTTTTAATTATTCTCAAAACTCCAAAAAGCTCTATTCACCCCCCTCTAGATCTTTCAATTAGTATTAGAGAAGGTCTTCAAGGAGCTTTAATAAGACTTGAAGGATGGGGGATTGTGTGCCCAACAACTTGAACCTAGAGGGAGCCTACATATCTCTTCCACCACCATTCGATGGAAGCAACTACAACTATTGGAAGAGAAAATGCAGTTTTACTTCCAAGGCACCAGTTGGGAACTGTGGAGGATGATGTCTATTCCATATGAGCTTTCAAAAACCGTGTATGCTACATGGGATGCCAATACGGTAAAACCAGCTCAACTAAATTCCAGGATGTAAGTATTTTATATTGTTCTATTTCGATAAGTGAATTCAATAGAATTTCCTAATATCAAACTGCATATGAAATATGGCATCGACTTTCTATTAAAAATGACCAATTTTATTGCAATAGTTGCATGTGCCCATAGTCTTGGAACTAGAGGAATCTCTATGGAATATTAGAGGTCCTTTACCATTGTTGTTCCTTTGACTACCATCATACCCTAAACCATGTCTACCAATTTGTTTAGTAGTATGGTGTAGGATGTCATTAAGATTCTTTTTACCAACTAAGAATCTTTGCAAAGAAGATCTCAAACCATCATTATCATGCATAAGAGAAGCAATAGTAGTAAACAAATTATTGATATTATCTCTAGCATGCAAAATATCATTTTCTAAGCAAAGAGCTTTAGTTAAATATGAATCTCTATCAATATGAAGAGCAGCAACATCATTCTCTCTACTAGTAGAACTAGAACAAGATTCAAGAACATTGATTTTAGCAAGCAAGGAAGCATTCTCATTTTCAAGCACAACAATCTTAGAAAGATGAACACCATTTTTAGATTCTAATCCTTGCAAAGCAAAATCTTTGTCCTTGTTTTTAGATTTAAGAACATCAATATCATGCATGAGAGAATCAACAATTAGAGTATGCTCTTCATTAGAACTAGGCATAAGAGGTTGAGCTTCTATAAATTTAATCTTATCAAGCAAACTAGCATTTTCAAGTTTAAGAGAGTCTATTTGGCTAAGACAAGCATTTTTGTCATCAAGCAAGCAAGAATTAGCATGTTCAAGATCATTTAATTCTACATGCAAATTATCAACAATTCTAGCAAGCTTTTGGGGACCATTTCAGTTTTCTTCTTGTAGGTACTTGCAAATGGATTGACTTGAGCCATTGAATTGCAAATTGACTTCTCAATCCACATGAAAGAAGAAAGGTGATATGTGTAGAGGGTGACAACAAGTGGAAAAGGAATGGTAAGAAAAAAGGTAAAGGTTTTATTGCTTATAACCATTTCTAACTTGTTTTTGTCTAAAGAGTTTAAATTTACCTCACTTGGATCCTTACTTGTTGATGCCATAAGAGCAAAATGGCGTTCTCCTTCATCACTAGAGCTTGAGCTAGATCCTCCACTCGACTCTTCACTTGATTCTTCACTTGAGCTTGAGTGGAGGAGCCACTTGATCTTGAGTTAGAGGAGTCACTTGAGCTTGAGTTGGAGGAGTCACTTGAGCTTGAGTGCCATTTCTCCTTCTTCTTATACTTCTCTTATCTTCTCTTCTCTTGTGAAGATGGGTCTTTTTTCCTTGTGGGAAATCTTCCTTGTAGTGACCCTTCTTTCCACATGTGAAGCACCAGATGAAAGAGAACTTGCCTTGGTAGAGTTTACCCTTGGAGTACATGGCATCTTCTTTAACTTTCTATTATACATGAAGGTACTATACAAGTTAAAAATTCTAAGATTATTATACTTAAACAAAAGTTTGAACAATTTTGTACACAACCAAATTAGTCTATTAGTGATATGTATGCATGATTTTCTACCATTGTTAATGGTTTAAGTGCGTTAGGAAAATTCATAAGTAAAGAAGATCATGTTTCAAAGATTCTTAGGTCTTTGCCTCCAAAATACAAGCCAAAGGTGACAGCCATTGAAGAAGCTAATGATCTCACTAAACTAAAGATGGAAGGAAGAAAGATGGGAGCTTGAACATCAAAAAGAAATCTGGAAACTCATGAGGTCACCTTATAGAAGGAAGAAAGACGGGAGCTTGAACTTTAAAAAGAAAGAAGGAAGGACATGACTCTAAAATCTACAAAGGTCATCAATCAAGAAAGTGATGAAACAAGTGAAGGAGATGATGAAGAAGATGCACTTATTGTAAATGGTAAGAAATACAAAAGTTATAGATCTAATAAAAACTCTAGTGTTTTTTCCTCTTCCTCTCTTAGGCGTTTCGAATGCGGCAAGAAAGGACATGTCAAAAATGAGTGTCCTAAGGTAAAGAAAGGGAAGAAAGTCTCTTATAAGAAGGGAGAGAAAGCATTCAAAGCTGCAAGTGATGAGTCAAGTGATGATAGTGAAAGTGGATAAGAAAATGTAGAGTGTCTTATGGCCAAAGAATATAAAAATGATCACTCAAATGAGGTAAGTCTACTTGATTTATCTAAAGAAGAATTAGTTGCTAGTATTGAAGAATTACATGACAAGTATGTTGATTGTAAGAAGAAATTAAAAAGAGTTACAAAACTAATGAAGATCTATATGCTAAATTAAATGATCTTGGTGCTGGAAAAAAAATGTTATGTCTGAAAAGGCCACCTTAAAATCATCTCTAAATGATTGCAATATGAAATTACTTACTCTGGAAACAAACTATGATCTTCTTTGTTAAGAAAAGGTTGAATTGCTTGCAAAATTAAATGATCTTCAAACTCAACCTATCTTGTGTACTCATTTAGATTATGTTTCTATTGTTAAAGAAAGAGATGTTTTATCATCTAATCTAGACCAAGAAAAGTCAAATATTAAAAAGAAAATGGATGAAATTGATAAGTTACAAAAGGAAATTTGTATCTTGAAAAACAATGGTGTTCTTGATAAGATCCTAAAGGATTCTTCTGGTCAAATTGGAAGAAGAGGTTTAGGATATGTTCCAAAAGAAAATTCTCATCAAAAACCTAAACATAGAAGAACACAAGCACCCAAGACCAAGATCATATATGTACCCAAGAACAAGTCAACTCAAAATCATAAAAAGATAAATCAAATTGATTCCATTTGTTGTCACTATTGCTTGCGTCTTGGACACTATTCTTTCTCATGCCCATACAAGAAAATGAATGTTGAATTAGTTTGGGTTCCAAGACCCCAAACTTAGAAAACTTGAATATGATGAAGTTGAGATTTGACCTAAAACATCACTTTGACAATCATAATGTCTTATCTCAACTAAACATACTGGAACCTTAGCATAATTGAAGTAATTTAAGCTCAAATTGGAACAAATGAAATTGTTGAAAACAAATAGAAACAATCTCGGCCGAAAAAGAGTTTGACTGAGACACTCCTTAGTCAAGAAAATAACCGACCAAGGGAGTTTCTATCTCAAACATGGACTTACTGGAAAAATAGTAACAATCTCGGTCAAGAAAATCTTCGACTGAGATATCTTCGGTCGAACAAATAGTCGACCAAGAAATTTGTTGTTTTAATTTTACACTTATAGGAAAATAGAAATATTCTCGGTTGAGAAATTCTTCGACCGAGACATTCTTCAGTTGAGAAATGTGTCAACTAAAAATAGTTCTATTTAGTTTAAATCATTCAATTGATAAATCATGTAACTATATTCAGTTTGTTATTAAATGTTCCTAACCAAAAAGGACCATCACATGGGTACCAAAATCAATCTCTTTTGTAGGATTGGGTGATTAATAGTGGATGCTCTAAGCATATGACCGGAAACAAAGAAGCCTTTCAAACATTTGAAGAAAAGAAAAGTGGAACAGTCATATTTGGAGACAATGCAAAAGGAAAAATTGTTGGAATAGGTAACGTTGGTACAAATCTTCAAATAAAAAATGTTTTGCTTGTTGATGGCTTGAATCATAATTTAATTAGTGTTAGTCAATTGTGTGACAGTGGCTATGATGTCTTATTCAATAAAACTTGTTGTAAACTACTAATTGAAAACACTAATAAAGTTGTTTATGAAGGAAAGAGAATAAGAAATCTATACAAACATAGACCTAATTCTATGCAAACCATTATTGGAAAATGCCTTCTTGCAAAAGATGAATCCTTTCAACTATGGCATAGAAAATTACGTCATGCAAGTTCACATGTTATCAAAAAGTTAATTAAATAAGATCTTGTACGTGGGTTACCTAAAATATCCTTTGATAAACCCGAAACTTGTGAACCATGTACTTTAGGAAAGCAAAACAAAACTTCCTGTAAATCCAAAACAATGCTTAGCACTACTATATCATTAGAGCTTATTCACATGGATTTGGTTGGTCCTATGAGAACTCAATCTATTAGTGGAAAAATATATTTCTTTGTCATTGTAGATTATTATAGTAGATACGCATGGGTTTATTTTCTTGCAAACAAAGATGATACAATTCAAATATTCATACAAATTTTCTCTAAGATTGAAAATCAATACAAAAAAATATGTACAATTAGGAGAGATCATGGTGGGGAATTTGAAAATCACATCTTTGAAGAATTTTGTACATCTCAAGGATACACTCATAAATTTTCAGCTCCATGCACTCCACAACAAAATGGAATAGTAGAAAGGAAAAATAGATCCTTACAAGAAATGGCTAGAACAGTGTTACTTGAACATAATACACCTAAAACTTTTTGGGTTGAAGTAGTAAATACAGCATACTATGTGTTAAATAGAGTAACAGTTCATTCTCATCTAAAGAAAACTCCATATGAACTTATCTTCTACAAAAAATCCAAGAGTTTATTTTTTTCAAACCTTTGGTACAACTTGTTATATCCTAAACACCAAATATGATTGAGACAAATTTGATTCTAAATCAACTAAAGCATTCTTTTTGGGATATTCAACTTCTACCAAAGCTTTTAGAATTTACAATACTATCTCTAGAAAAGTTGAACAATCCATCCATATCACTTTTCAAAAGTAACAACTCAAAATACTAAAAATGAAATTGAGGATATAAATGACATTAATCATCAAATTGAAGACTTAACTATACCCACAAAAGATGATCAAAATTCTAAACATAATCAACAAAATGAGACACAACAACATATTCATAGATTAATCAAATATCATCCTCAGATTTAATCATTGGAAATCCTCATGATAAGGTAAAAACCTGATCATCATTTAGAGATTTTGCAAATATGGCATTTGTATCAATCATTGAACCTAAAAAGGTAAATGAAGCTCTAAAAAAGAAAGATTGGATAATGTCTATGCAAGTTGAACTAAATAAATTCACAAAAAATGATGTATGGGATTTAGTTCCTAAACCACAAGACAAAACCATCCTTGGAACTAAATGGGTTTTTTGAAATAAACTTAATGAAGCATGGAAGGTAGTAAGAAACAAAGCTAGATTGGTGGCTCAAGGGTATAATCAACAAGAAGGAATAGATATTGATGAAGCCCATTCATTCGTGGAAAGATTTGAAGCTATTAGAGTGCTATTAGCCATAGTTGCCCATAAAAACCTCAAACTATTCCAAATGGATGTAAAAAGTATTTTTCAAAATGGGATCATAGAAGAATAAGTATATGTTTCCCAACCACCTGGATTTGAAATTCATGACAAAACTGATCATGTATAAAAAATTAAGAAAGCACTTTATGGACTTAAGCAAGCATAGTGAAACTGGTATGAAAGACTTAAAAACTATCTATTTGATAATAGTTTCTCAATTGGAAACTCAGACTCTACATTGTTCTTTAAAACATATGAATCATATTTCCTTGTTCAAATATATGTTGATGAAATCATATTCGACACCTCAAATGATTGTTTATGCAAACAATTTAGTAACATAATGCAAAAAGAATTTGAAATGAGTCTTATGGGATAATTAACATTTTTCCTTGGTTTCCAAATAAAAGAAATGCCAGTTGGAATTTTTCTAACCCAAGAGAAATAAACTAATGAACTCCTAAAATGCGTTAGAATGGAAAATTGCAAACATGCTACCACACCAATGGCCACTTCTTCCAAGATTGACAAGGATGAAGATGGATAACCCATTGATGATTCCTTATATAGGTCAATGATTGGTAGTTTTCTATATTTAACTGCTTCTAGATAGGACATTATGTTTTTCGTCAGACTTTGTGCTATATTTCAATCTAAACCCATGAAATTTCATTTTCAAGCTGTTAAACAAATCTTAGGATGGAGGGGTTATATAGAAATATGTCACATGATTGAATATGCCTCTTGTATTCTAGCATCATTATAGAGAAAAATGATGCAAGGTGGTGGATTGTGGAAAGCCCAAATTCCAAGTTTAAACTTGTTTGAATAATGCTGAAATAATATTTGCTTGTTTTGGACTAAAGTGCAAATTACCCAAGTTGAGGGTTTAACTTTCAAATGTTACATGATAAATGTTCCTCAAGTGTTGAAGCATCATAAGAATGAAAATGATGCAGAGGTATGGCTTGTGGTAGCCTGAGTACCAAGATAGAGTTTGTTAAGCAATGTTTGTGCATTAAAACCTAATTTTGATGTAATGTGCAATTTACCCAAAACCTAGGATTCAATATGCAAAATACCACTTATAGAGAGTCTCTAATATTTCTTGGTATCAATTAGAGACAAGAAAATCAGAAGGGCATCTCATTTGAATCTCTTTGGAGGAGAGAGAATCTTGATATTAAAATAATCAAGATTTAAGCATAATTGAAACCATAATTCAAATTAATGCAAAAATAAATATATTAAAGGAAGTGCCCTTCAAGCAAATATGAGATGGTTGGATTTGTATAAGTGTCGAAGTCCTTCTGCCTTGCAAAGGCCATGAAATATCTGAAGTGAGTGGAGAGCCCCGTCACATTAGTTAAATAAAAAGTAATATCCACTCAATTTTGGATATTATTATTATAATGGTTAAGCTGCTTAATTGCTTTTCCTTTAATTCATGGATAATGAAGAGGAATTCGAATGGAGTTCAAGAACCTCAAGACCGAATGGAGGTCATGCACCTCAAGACCAAATGGAGGTCAAGTACCTCAAGACTGTTTGAAGGTTCAAAAGTAACACAACCGTTTGGAAATTTAATAGTTTCAAAGTTATGAAAGACCAATTAATCCCTTGATTGTTAAATAGCGTATATCCAAGTTAAATCCAGTGGTTTTACCTCTAAAGTACTTATATGATTAGTACATTTAGAGTGGTTAACTCTGATGCTTATGGAAGTAACATCTCAACACACTAAGCTAACCCTAAGTGTGTATATTTAAATGAGGGGATGACCTAATCTAATCAAGCTTGAATGTGATCAACATCCTAGAAGGGATGAGAGAGTGGAATTCATACATGTATAATGATGAAGTAAATGGTTAAGCCCCTACACTTTCAATATGAATAAAATATGTAATTAGGGTTTGATCCATGAGGATGAGATCATGAAACCCTAATTAAGAAGGTTGATTAGCTCTAACCCTAATCAAGGGTGATGCCATGTGAAACCCTAATTAAGGGTGATGACATGTGAAACCATAATCAAGGGTGATGCCATGTGAAACCCTAATTAAGGATGATGATATATGAAACCCTAATTAAGGGTGATGACATGTGAAACCCTAATGCAAGGAGGTAATGTGAAACCCTAATCAAGGGTGATGCCATGTGAAACCCTAATTAAGGGTGATGATATGTGAAACCCTAATTAAGGATGATGTTATGTGAAACCCTAATTAAGGGTGATGTCATGTGAAACCCTAATTGAGGGTGATGTCATGTAAAATCCTAATGGAGGGTAATGCCATGTGAAACCCTAATTGAGGGTGATGTCATGTGAAACCCTAATTGAGGATGATGTCATGTGAAACCCTAATATAGGGTGATGATATGTAAAACCCTAATTGATAAAGAGGGGAACCCTATTCCTAATAATGGAGTAGTGAATTATATATTGGTAGGTGAAACACCTAAAGTGGTTGATAATGGATAACCTTATATCAATAATTCCTTAACCCAAGATGATTCCATGTTATTGATAAATGTGATGAACTCGTGCATAAAGTATTAGGATGGAAAATACCCTAATACAAGATAAGCTGATATATGTAAGTAAATTACAAGTGATGGGGGAAGTGATACATCAAGACATGATAGATATCACATTCAACACCTTAAAGCTGGTACACCTTGATGTACCCTAAATCCAATATACTTGGATGAGTAATACATGAAGAGTGGCATGCCAATTATTACATTGAGATGTAATGAGCCTAGTGCACTTTGATAAGTTTAGGCTAACATACCTTAAGAAAGGGTTAAGCCAAGTTAATAAGGTTTGATGTATTTATCCTCTAGTAAGGATGAAAGAGAAACTCATACCTTGTGTTGATAATCATTTAATGATAAATGATGAGAATGGTTGTTGCCTAGTGAGAGGTGACAAGATGTTTAATGGCCTTGGGAGCCATGAGAATTGTTGTTGCCTAGTGAGAGGTGACAAGATGTGTAATGGGCCTTGTGAGCCATAAGAATAGTTGTTGCCTAGTGAGAGGTGACAAGATGTTTAATGGCCTTATGAGCCATGAGAATTGTTGTTGCCTAGTGAGAGGTGACAAGATGCTTAATGGCCTTGTGAGCCATGAGAATAGTTTTTGCCTAGTGAGAGGTGACAAGATGTTTAATGGCCTTGTGATCCATGAGAATTGTTGTTGCCTAGTGAGAGGTGACAATATGTGTAATGGGCCTTGTGATCCATAAGAATAGTTGTTGCCTAGTGAGAGGTGACAAGATGTTTAATGGCCTTGTAAGCCATGAGAATTGTTGTTGCCTAGTGAGAGGTGACAAGATGCTTAATGGCCTTGTGAGCCATGAGAATAGTTGTTGCCTAGTGATAGGTGAAAAGATGTTTAATGGCCTTGTGAGCCATGAGAGTTGTTGTTGCCTAGTGAGAGGTGATAAGATGTGTAATGGGCTTTTTGAGCCATAAGAGTGGTTGTTGTCTAGTGAGAGATAATAACATGTTTTTAAAGTCTCATGAAAGAAATGATAATAAACAATGGAAACTTAGTAACATAATGATAATAGCTAATGGATGTGAATAAGTATGATGCCTTGGCCAAGGTTTAATACCTAGTAAAGTTGATGTGGTTTTCAATAATAATTGCACAAGATTGGTCATAACCCAATACCTGGAATAATATCACAGGATTGGTCATAACTCAATACCTGTAATAATTGCACAGGATTGGTCATAACCCAATACCTGGAATAATATCACAGGATTGGTCATAACCCAATACCTGGAATAATTGCACAGGATTGGTCATAACCCAATACCTAGAATAATGTTACAGGATTGGTCATAACCCAATACCTGGAATAATTGCACATGATTGGTCATAACCCAATACCTGGAATAATGTCACAGGATTGGTCATAACCCAATACCTAGAATAATTGCATAGGATTGGTCATAACCCAATACCTAGAATAATATCACAGGATTGTTCATAAACCAATACCTGCAATAATGTCACAGGATTGGTTATAACCCAATACCTAGAATAATTTCACATGATTGGTCATAACCCAATACCTAGAATAATGTCACAGGATTGGTAATAACCCAATACCTGGAATAATTGCACAGGATTGGCATAGTCCAATGCATGGAATGTTTGCACAGGATTGGCATAGTCCAATGCCTGGAATGGTTGCAAAGGATTGGCATAGTCCAATGTCTGGAATGTTTTCATAGGATTGGTATAGTCCAATGCCTGGAATGGTTGCATAGGATTGGCATAGTCTAATGCCTGGAATGTTTCCACAAGATTGGTATAGTCCAGGAATGGTTGCACAGGATTGGCATAGTCCAATGCCTGGAATGTTTATACATGATTGGCATAGTCCAATTCCTGAACAGAATATGATGATGTATACTCACATGACTGGTACAATTCAATATCTGGTTAGCAGATTGGTTGAGGTCAATAGAAATAAATGAGAAGGATTCATGAATGACATACCATGATAATGAGTATCATAGGATAAGCTTAAGATGTTGATATAATATGATGGGTAAATGATATACATGTTCTTCATATTCCTTTTAAAGTGAATAAATGATTTACTACTCTATCATAGATAGTTGCAATGCTTTAAAAGATTAGAATGTTCTAAAATGCTTATCCTTCGCTCAGTTTTATAATGTTTATCTGCAATAATAATGTTTCTGGCGGAGCATTATATCTCTCGCTGGGACAATTTTCAATTGTCTCACCCCCGTAGGATCCAACATTTTTAGGTGGATGCGGACGAAGAGGTAGAAATCATACAATAGGAAAAAGGACAAAAACATCAGGGACAGCAGTAACATCTGAGGTGGAGATACTGACTATCGGGTCTTGTAGATATGAGCCCTATGTGTTGTCTCTGTACTCTCAGGTCCTAGGAGTCAGTACTTAGTGTTCTTATAATCGATCTGAGATCTAGGCTTGAATGCCTCAAGGTTTTGTGTTGCTCATGTGTAGACTTAATAGAGAAAATGATGTATGTAATCCTCGAGAAGATATGGTACATGGCATGTACTTGTGGACCAAAATGTATATGTAATACTTTGGTTATTGATGTTAAGAGTTTTCCTGGAATTGGATCTCTTTGCAAAAGGTTTTAATTTTTAGTGATTTTTGTTAATCCGCTATTAACAAACGCTTCTACTTAAGTAAATCATGTTTTTGTGATTTGTATGCCACAATTTAGTGGTATCAGAGCTCTAGGTTTGCTGAATCTACAAAGACATTGGACTAAGGTTTTGAGTCTGTTCTAGTGTCCTCCAGTATATCTTATAGTGACTTCTGCTTATGCAGAAGAATGGAGATAGCTTAAAGATGTCTGAAGAACACGAGGATCATGTTGCTGAAAGAAATGTTGTTGCACCAGTAGGAGGTGCAAGGGGTCAGGCAAGAGAGGAACCAATGCTTGACAATCCCCATTTTGATGAGGCTATGATAGAAAACCCAAATATTCATGCTCTACTTAGGGAATTCATGACCACAATGAGGTATATGGAAGACCGGATGCCCGCACCAGCACCTAGGGCCTCAACTCCCAATGAGGGACATGGGTCTGGTAAGACTTTTGAAGGACTACGTCGTGTTGGAGTTATAGAATATGCTGGGACAACTGACCCAGCAGATGCTGATCTATGGATCACTAACTTAGAAAAGGCTTTTAAGATCCTTAGTATTCCAGATGTTGACAAAGTCAAACATGTTGTATATCTTTTGAAGGGTAGTGCTGGCCATTGGTGGGCCATAGAAGAAGTAAAAAAGAATGATGAAGAGGTTGGTTGGGAGGAATTTTGTTAAGAATTCGTCAATAAGTATTTTCCAAGAACATATTTAGACGAAAAGATCTCACAGTTTGAGAAGGTTCGGCAGGGAACAATGTCAATAAATGAATATGAGGCTAGGTTTATGGAACTATTACAGTTTTGTCCTCATATGGTTGCTACTGAGAAGGAGAAGATTCGACGTTTTGAGAAAGCACTGAATGATGAGCTGTCTATCTCGACAACTGCATTAGAAAGTAGAGAGAAGTTTGCCACATTTGTGGAGTCAATTTGGAGGATAGAAAGGTCGGTGACAAAGAAACATGAAACAAACCTCAAGAGGAGGTCTACATAGTCACAGGAACAGTGGATTGGTAGTATGAAACAACCAAAGTTTTCAGTAACACCAGTTCAACCACAATATAGTACATCCTTGCAGTGGTCATCAAGTGAGGGCCGAACCTGCCATAAATGTGGACAGATAGGACATTTTAGGCAGTAGTGTCCAAGAAGAAATAATGTGGTGACCCAACAGTTAAGGCATAACCTACAAAACCCACAAGGACCCCAGTTTAGTGAAGCAGAAGGTCGAGGATGAAGACAAGTGTCACAGTTTGGTCCATCTACCTCTGGTAGTAGAGGACAAAGGCAATAGCAGATGACAACTGACTCCATGTATTGAGTCAGATAAGATACTACATAATTCGTAAGAGGTAATATGTCAAGATAGAACTTTTCATTCTGAATCATCATTCTTTTTCTACTCTCTGCCTACTAATTATAAGAAAATTAGTTTTTGTTGGGCTTGCTTTAATTAATCATATGTGGACATGAGGAAGAGATAAGAAGGATGAGAACTTATATTCAGTCCAATATTCTCTTATATGTTTTGAAATCTCTCTCTTCATGATGAAAGGAAGAGATGTAATAGAAGTAACCATAGAGAATTTAAGATACCAAGTGGTAAAACATAAAGAGATGAAATATAATATAAAAACCAATACATACTACCTAATTTCAGTTCTTGAATACCCTGGACAGGTATTCATCTATTGAAGATAAGGTAAGTATGCCACTCTTAGATTGCTATCTTTCTGATTACTCTGATCAAGTAGTCATTTTGAGACAATCTAAAGAGCATAATGAGGTAGAAGATGTGGCGTGGATATTTCTACCACATCCTAATTGATATATGAAGGGATTTGAGTTAATCATAAATCAATTTATAAACAAAAGAAGATGTATATTATAATGTATACCCTGGTCTTCAGACCTAGAGGTAACAGTTACCTGATGAGAGGTAATAATGTTCAATAATGGAATGAGGGTTTGAATACCCAATTTCAGTAATCATGATGATAATGTGATGTGTTTTTGGCACATATAATGGATACCAAGGTAAAGAATCCTAGTATTCAAGAACTTTCAATGATATGAGAAAATGGGAACATGACTCCTCATAAGAAGTAATGTTTGATTTCCTAGAAGGGCCAACTTTGAAATTTGTCCCATACCATATGTTAGGGGTTTATGCCCCGCATAAACATGACATCAGCAAAGATGTATGAGTCAAAGCACAATTGTAAAATCATTGTGGGAAAAGCTTATTAAGCTAAAAATAATTCTTTAAGATACCTTCAAGATAAGTTCTTAATTGATAGGTAACCTTCTCTTATGAAAAGAAACAGTAGAGTATGTGTCTTGAGTGACAAGTTTTATAATAACCATGTATGGAAGAAATTTGTATTGATCAAAGTTCTATGGAATCTCCATGACATTAAGATTTTATGTGGAGACTTGATGATATGATGAATGAAAAATATTTGTCTTCCTTTACTTGGGATTTCGGGGACGAAATCCTTTTTAGGGGTTTATAACTTGTAACATCCCTGACCTGGGTTATGAGGTAACCCTATTTTTTTGTCTAAATGAGTTGCTTAGGACTTTAATATAATCTTCTAAGGTGTTTTGTTATCATGTGAAATACTTATGTTCCAAGTTTGGTCCTGATTAAATGCTATTTGAGCAATGTTCCTTTGTTTTGGACCAAAGTGCAATTTACCCAAGTTGAGGGGTTATATTGAAATATGTCACATGATTGAATATGCCTCTTGTGTTATAGAATCATTATAGAGAAAAATGATGCAATGTGGTGGCTGGTGGAAAGCCCAAATTCCAAGTTTAAACTTGTTTGAATAATGTTGAAATAATATTTACTTGTTTTGGACTAAAGTGCAAATTACCCAAGTTGAGGGGTTAACTTGCCAATGTTACATGATAAATGTTCCTCAAGTGTTGAAGCATCATAAGATGAAAAGGATGTAGAGGTATGGCATGTGGTAGCCTGAGTACCAAGATAGAGCTTGTTAAGCAATGTTTGTGCATTAAAACCTAGTTTTAATGTAATGTGCAATTTACCCAATACCTAGGGTTCAATATGCAAAATACCACTTCTAGAGAGTCCCTAATATTTCTTGGTATCAATTAGAGACAATAAAATCAGAATGGCATCTCATTTGAATCTCTTTGGAGGAGAGAGAATCTTGATATTAAAATAATCAACATTTAAGCATAATTGAAACCCTAATTCAAATTATTGCAAAAATAAATATATTAATGGAAGTGCCCTTCAACTAAATATGAGATGGTTGGATTTGTGTAAGTTTGGACATCCTTGTGCCTTGCAAAGGCCACGAAATATCTAAAGTGAGTGGAGATCCCACTCACATTAGTTAACTAAAAAGTAATATCCACTCAATTTTGGATATTATTATTATAATGGTTAAGGTGCTTAATTGCTTTTCCTTTAATTCATGGATAATGAAGAGGAATTCGAAGGTGGGGAAGATGTATTTGCATGAAAGGAATTTATGGGGATATGTGGCACCAATTTTGGGAGTTAAAGGATTTTTATATCACTTTCTCTCTCATTGAAAATCCCTTATAAACATCTCATTTTCAACACACATGTAAGGCCTTTTCGATCCCTTTTTCTTTCCTTGATTTGGACGTGCACAAGGGAGATTAGGAGCAACAGGAGGACGTGCCCCAACCTGTAGGTATGCTCCATAGTCATATTCCACCTTGATTTCATGATGGAAATCGAAATTCAATGCTTAATTTCTTCTTTTCTTCATTCAATCTTCAACCTTGGCCATTCTTTTCACTCAAAGACTTGAGAACGGACCTTGGACAGTTGAAAAAGCTTCATTCACCATTGAGGACGTGAATCTTTAAGCTTGGATCCAGTTTTGAAGGTGGGTTATATAACTTGAACCCTTAAATGTCATTATTGCTTGCAATTTATTCAATATGTGTTGAACCTTTCTTCTTTCTCGATTTCCTTTTGATTAATTGTTGAAATCACCATAAGAATCATAACTGATTTATAAGGTTTGAAGCTTGAATATGATGATGTCATATTAAGCACACACCTTATCAAAGGAAGGGGCAATCAATTTTCAAAATCGATTGAGCTAATTCGGTTTCAAAACCGATTGAATTGATTCGGTTTCAAGACCGAATGGGCAATTGAGTTCAAGACCGAATGGGTAGTTGAACCCAAGACTGAATGGGTAATTTATTTCAAACCGAATGGGTAAAATCAATCAAGACCGAATGGGTAAAAGTGATCAAGACCGAATGGGTAAAATCAACCAAGATCGAATGGGTAAAGTTGATCAAGATCGAATGAGCAATTTGATCTTCAAAACCATTTGGTCATGTTGACCGTTTGGGAGAGTTGACCGAATGGAGGTCAAGCACCTCAAGATCGAATGGAGGTCAAACACCTCAAGACCGAATGGAGGTCAAGTACCTCAAGACGGTATGAAGGTTCAAAAGTAACAAAATTGTTTGGAAATTTAATAGTTTCAAAGTTATGAAAGACCAATTAATCCCTTGATTGTTAAATAGCATATATCCAAGTTAAATCCAGTGGTTGTACCTCTAAATTACTTATATGATTAGTACCTTTAGAGTGGTTAAGTTTTATGCTTATGGAAGCAACATCTCAACACACTAAGCTAACCCTAAGTGTGTATATTTAAATGAGGGGTTGACCTAATCTAATCAAGCCTGAAAGTGATCAACATCCTAGAAGGGATGAGAGAGAGGAATTCATACATGTATAATGATCAAGTAAATGGTTAATCCCCTACACTTTCAATATGAATAAAATATGTAATTAGGGTTTGATCCATGAGGATGAGATCATGAAACCCTAATTAAGAAGGTTGATGAGCTCTAACCCTAATCAAGGGTGATGCCATGTGAAACCCTAATTAAGGGTGATGACATGTGAACCCTAATCAAGGGTGATGCCATGTGAAACCCTAATTAAGAATGATGATATGTGAAACCCTAATTAAGGGTGATTAAATGTGAAACCCTAATGCAAGGAGGTAATGTGAAACCCTAATCAACGGTAATGCCATGTGAAACCCTAATCAAGGGTGATGATATGTGAAACCCTAATTAAGGATGATGTTATGTGAAACCCTAATTAAGGGTGATGTCATGTGAACCCCTAATTGAGGGTGATGTAATGTGAAATCCTAATTGAGGATAATGCCATGTGAAACCCTAATTGAGGGTGATGTCATGTGAAACCCTAATTAAGGATGATGTCATGTGAAATCCTGATGATATGTAAAACCCTAATTGATAAAGAGGGGAACCCTATTCCTAATAATGGAGTAGTGAGTTATATATTGGTATGTGAAACACCTAAAGTGGTTGATAATGGATAACCTTATATCAATAATGCCTTAACCCAAGATGAGACCATGTTATTGATAAATGTGATGAACTGGTGCATAAAGTATTAGGATGGAAAATACCCTAATATAAGATAAGATGATATACTTAAGTAAATTACAAGTGATGATGGAAGTGATACATCAAGACATGATACATATCACATTCAACACCTCAAAGCTGATACACCTTGATGTACCCTAAATCCAATATACTTGGATGAGTAACACATGAAGAGTGTCATGCCAATTGTTACATTGTGATGTAATGGGCCTAATGCACTTTGATAAGTGTAGGCTAACATACCTTAAGAAAGGGTTAAGCCAAGTTAATAAGGTATGATGTATTTATGCTCTGGTAAGGATGAAAAAGAAACTCATACCTTGTGTTGATAATCATTTAATGATAAATGATGAGAATGGTTGTTGCCTAGTGAGAGGTGACAAGATGTTTAGTGGCCTTGGGAGCCATGAGAATTGCTTTTGCCTAGTGAGAGGTGACAAGATGTGTAATGGGCCTTGTGAGCCATAAGAATAGTTGTTTCCTAGTGAGAGGTGACAAGATGTTTAATGGCCTTGTGAGCCATGAGAATTGTTGTTGCCTAGTGAGAGGTGACAAGATGCTTAATGGACTTGTGAACCATGAGAATAGTTGTTGCCTAGTGAGAGGTGACAATATGTTTAATGGCCTTGTGAGCCATGAGAATTGTTGTTGCCTAGTAAAGGTGATGTGGTTTTCAGTAATAATTGCACAGGATGGTTCATAACCCAATACCTGGAATAATATCACAGGATTGGTCATAACCCAATACCTAGAATAATTGCACAGGATTGGTCATAACCCAATACTTGGAATAATATCATAGGATTGGTCATAACCCAATACCTGGAATAATTGCATAGGACCAGTCATAATCTAATACCTGGAATAATGTCACAGGATTGGTCATAACCCAATACCTGGAATAAATGCACAGGATTGGTCATAACCCAATACCTGGAACAATGTCACAGGATTGATCATAACCCAATACCTGGAATAATTACACATGATTGGTCATAACCCAATACCTAGAATAATATCACAGGATTGGTCATAACCCAATACATGGAATAATGTCACAGGATCGGTCATAACCCAATACCTGGAATAATTGCACAGGATTGGTCATAACCTAATACCTAGAATAATGTCACAGGATTGGTAATAACCCAATACCTGGAATATATGCAAAGGATTGGCATAGTCCAATGCCTGGAATGTTTGCATAGGATTGGCATAGTCCAATGCCTGGAATGGTTGCACAGGATTGGCATAGTCCAATGCCTGGAATGTTTGCACATGATTGGTATAGTCCAATGCCTGGAATGGTTGCACAGGATTGGCATAGTCTGATGAATGCATATTCATCATGGAATTCAATTACCATCTTAGGCTTGTTTTGACTCAACACATCATATTTCACTCATCAAATATCAAAATGCATCATAATGTGCAAATTTACTTAATTAATTCGATTATCAAGGTTTGAATTGAATTTATGTTGATTCAAAATAGGTTTTGATAAAGCGAACAATCTGCTGGGGCCCACCTTCACTCAAATTTGGTCCTGGCCAATCGATTTGACCATTCGGTTTTAACCAAACGATCTCGCCAAATGATTTCATCCATTCGGTTTGACATTTCGGTTTCAACCAAATGGCCTCACCAAATGGTCTTGACCAAACTATTTCGTCCATTCAGTTTCAATACTGAATGGACAGATCTACCTCAAAATCATTTGGACATTGTGCAGTTTCAGAGCATTTGGGCCCCAAGGTCGCAAGACCGTTCAGCCGCGAAGACCGTTTAGCCGCAGCGACCGTATGGTCACAATACTCTCAGACCGTTTGAAGAGTTTCGGTCTACGAGACCATTTAATGCAGCTACGTGCAAACCGTTCAATATTTGAAACAGTTTGAGAAGACTGAAAGCATGTGAAGACCGAATAAAGGACCGTTTGCTCAAACTGGTCGCAAGACCGTTTGTGGTGCAAGAAGTGAAGACCGTTTGAGTACTGCATGCAGACCGTATGATGGCGGGCACCTCACAAACCGTTTGCTCATTTGCATGTAAACCGAATGGGCATGCAAGACTGTTTAAGGAGATACGGTCTGTGAGACCATTTAAAGAGATTTGGTCTATAAGACCATTTGAATTACCAAACTGAATGGAGCTGGGAGAATACAAGACCCAATGAGCACATGCACGTAGACCGTTTTCTCTAACAACACAGACTGTATGATTAAGTAGGTAGAAAACTGTTTGAGTTGGCTGCATGAAACCATTTGAGTTGGTTGTACGAGACCGTTTGAGATGAAGGTTGCAAGACCTTTTGGAAGAAATCATCCAAACCGTTAGTGCTCAGCAATGCATGAGATAGTAACATGCAAGACCGTATGAAGCCATTTTCACGTGAAGATATGCAACATCAAACAAAATGATCATTGCTAGATCATGCAAACCGAATGAGCAAGGATCCCAAACCGTGTGGGCAGCAATAGCATGCACCAAATCGAGAGAGTTGTGCCATGTGAAGACCTTTTGAATTAGATAAAAATGTAAGACCGGATGACTTTTACGCATGCGGTCTGTTTGATTTTGCTCCCCCATGAATAATCAAATGAGTGTGCATGGCGCAAGACCGAATGAAAACATGTTGTCGAAGACCATTTAAAGATAAGGTAATGTGAAGACTGAATGGGCGTGCATACCGAATGCCGTGAAATGACAATCGCAGACCGTTTGCCAATCCGCGCATGAAGACCAAATGTCACGCGCGAAGACCGAATGAGTAGAATTTTCCAAACCGTTTGCTGCGTGTAAACCGTCTGGGCATTCTATACGTGAAGACTGTTTTCTTATCCTGTGCAAAACTGAATGTGCACTATACATGCAGACCATTTGGACAATACTAACGAAGACCGTTTAGGCAACTACATGCGGACCGAATGGTCTAGATATTAATCAAGACAGACTCACACCAAAGGCATGAGGAATAGATCTGTGCTTATAAATAGGACCCCAAGGGTCCTCATTTGAGGCATCGGTTAAGGGGACGCCGATAGGCTGCCTATACACAGGTTCGGTCCAAATCCAGTGCGGTCCGCGCCAGTTTTATTCCACCTACTGCCCGTGTTGCAACCAAGGAGGCTGAGGAGAGAAGGAAGACGGAGTGAGGGAGACTGTCCGGTCTGTCTTAGCATCTCCCGTTCGCGTCCAGATCTACTCTGACACAACGTAGAAGGCCATATCTTCTTCACCGAGTTGCGACTACCTTCTGCACCGAGTTCATGGAGGATTTCTATATCTTTCTTATTCTTCTTATTTCTCGCATCATGAGCAAGTAGTACCTTTTCCCTGGGGTGCGGGGACTAGCCCCGCTGCCCATGCAATCACGTTCTTTTGTTAAACTCACCATGGCAATGTATATAACTTTCCATTTTGTTGTTAATTGGTACTTTCGTAGTTGATTATCTACTTGCTTTCATCTTGTTCTCTCCTATATTGCAAAATCTTCTATATGTGGGATAGAATGGCAGTTTACAAAGTTCGACTCTTTGACGAGAACTTTTGATCAGACTCCTTGAGGTCGTAAGTGTATGATCCATGATGGGACGAGACATCTAGCCTACGGTGATGCTTTTGTGGTCTAAACATCCCTCAGGGAGGACCACAGCCTTAGTTGGATTTTGTATCGTCTTTGTTTATCGTCGATGTTAGTTTGTAGATCTATCACCTGCTTGCTTATCGATTAATTTGGTTGACTCCCAAACTAGAAATAGAATGGGATTTCGTCAAGGTCGTAAGTGTATGATCCGCGAGGGGATGAGCCATCTAGCCTTCGGTGACGCTTCTATGTGCCTAACGCATGTATAGGGGGTCCACAACCTTTGTTGGATTTCTGTATCTTCAGAGCCGTAAGTAAGTGATCCGGATGGTGATGAGACATCTGATGCCTAAGGTGATGCTTACGTGAACCTAACGCCTGTATGGGGGGTTCTGCAGCAGCTCTATTTGGATTGTTATGTCTTTCCTGGAACGTTTGCGATTGAATGTGTTTGTGTGTGTAGCGGTGGTGAAACCCGATACCATCCCAGTGATTCCATATCATTGATCTAAATCCAACTTTAATTCAGCTTTTACTTTCTTGTTATTAGTTTAATTAACCTCAAATCAACCTATAGTTTTAAATATTAGCCTTAACTCGAACTAGACTAGACTGACAAAGGTTCTTAAAAACGTTGTCCTTTGGGTTTTATCCTTAACTATACTGCGATAAGACTCGTCCGCTTGCGGGTGGTATTATTGCACTTTGGTTTTGGTAAAAGCTCGGGGATTTCAACCCCGAGTGAGTTTGTTAGTGCGATAAAATCCCACGTCAAATTCTGGCACCGTTGTCGGGGACAATGAAATCAGTTAGCCAATTCTAGTTCTTTTAAGTCTAATCTAGGATTTTGCTTTTTCTTTTTGAAAACAATCGATCATCTATTTGAATTTGACTCTACTTTGTGGATCTCATTTTCAAAATCTTTTCTATTTCAGGTACAACCGAGGCGTAGTGCATGCACCGTTCAGATAGCCCCGGACTAGCAGCGAGCTTTGATCCTGTGATAGACAGAACCTTTCATCGTCAGATCAGAGAAAATCAAGCAAGGATGGCTCAAGAAGAAGAGGTAGCCCAAAGGGTGGCTCAAGCCATCAATGCACAGAGAGAGAGGCTCATGCAAGAAGCCAGAGCTGCGGTACAATAAGAAATCCTAGCAGCACAAGCAGCAGCACAAGCAGCAGAACTGCAAAAGGATCTTACGGAGTTCTCAATCCCTAAAGCTACTGACGTACATCACCCAATCCTACCTCCTCCTATCCATGCTCCGAATTTCGAGATACAAGCACATTGGATCATCTTGCTCCAAAACAACCCGTTCTATGGCAAACAAGGTGAAGATAGTCAAGAACACCTTCTGAGATTCATCGATC
Organism: Alisma plantago-aquatica; assembly: GCA_963693085.1. Taxonomy (NCBI): domain Eukaryota; kingdom Viridiplantae; phylum Streptophyta; class Magnoliopsida; order Alismatales; family Alismataceae; genus Alisma; species Alisma plantago-aquatica. The sequence goes on along the minus strand of OY856409.1, from coordinate 498,192,857 downwards.
TATGTGCTATGACAAAACAAAATGGAGTGTCTAACGATGCCATCCGACTCCATCTATTCAAGTATTCTCTTGCCGATAGAGTCATTAGTTGGTACAACTCTCTCCAATGTGAACCTATCACCACGTGGGAACAACTGCAGAACGTCTTTCTGGAAAAGTTCTATCCTCCATCTCTCACTTATGAAATTAGGGGGAAAATAACAATGTTCACTCAAGCCCCTGGAGAAACCCTTGCTGAGGCATGGGACCGATATAAGGAGCTTCAACGAAAGTGTCCAAACTATGGCATTCCTAACAATCAACTCATCGAGATCTTCTACAGGGGTGTGGATGATGATATTAAGAGGTTTCTAGATTCTTCATTTGGAGGAAACTTCATGCGTCAAAGCTATGATAGTGCATGGAGGGTTGTCACTCTTGGAGCTGAAAACCAAGAAAATTGGGGTAGGTCTGTAGGTAAAGGAGTGTTGAAAGTGGCTATGGCTGAAGCGACACCTGAGTACAAATCTATCGCTGAAACCCTAAAACTCTTAGTTGTCAAGCAAGACCATATCGAATCCTCACTTGCTGCAATTGGAAGAGGACGTCCACCCCTTCAACAACCAGAATAGATCAAGTCCACTTCACTATTTTGTGAAGCATGTAAAAGTATCGATCATTCTACTTTATCATGCAGTGTTGTCTATGATGTTGTCCTAAGCAACACATGTGGACAAGGAGACATTGGTCAAATAGAAAATCTGAATGTTGTCAACACCATTCCTGGTCAAGGGTATTACAATCCGAATCAGAATAGGAACCATCCAGGTTTTCAATATGGAAACCCCTCTGGAGCAGTAAACTCGCATCAATTTGGTTCGAACAATCAACCAAGAAGCCCACCAGGATTTCAGTACAATCAACAATAGAATTTTGGAAATCAAGGAAATTTCAAGGGAAACTTTCAGAATAGGAATTTCAATAATTATCAAAACAACTCCCAGTACCAGACTCTCAACCAAGTCCCTTATCAACAACAAGGACAACAAGTAGGTCTAGCTTCTCCTGATGATAACCTATCAACCATTGAAAAGATGTTGCAAACTCAGCAAACTATGATAGCTAACCAACAACCTCAGCAGAAGGCTATTGAATCTCAACTAGCTCAACGTGTAGCTAGCATTAAGCCACCAGATGGACTCTTTGTCGGCCAACCCAAGAATAATCCTAAGCATCTGGAACAGTTGAAGGAAGTCACCACCAGGTCAGGAAAAGACTATTCAGATCCCCCTGTAAAGATGTTTGTGGTTGTTACAGATGAGGATGAACCCATGATTATATAAGACTCAACAACTCTTGAATCACAACCAAAGGAACAAGTAATTGATGATAAGTCAGAAAAAGGAAATTTTGAGAAGCCTGCTCAAGAAGATGAAGAAACTGAGACTCCAGAACCTGATATCCCTATGTACAAACCTCGTATACCTCTTCCAGCTCATCTAAGGCAAATAAAGCTTGATACCAGATTCAATAAGTTTAAAGAAGATATGAAGAAAATTCATGTTGATATACCCTTTTTGGATGCTCTAGTCGAGATACCAGCATGGACACAGTACTTAAAGTCACTCCTCACCAGGAAATATATAACTGAAGAATATAAGACAGTCAAGTTAGCTAAAACCACTTCAGATATCATCCAAAGTAAGATGCAAAAGAAGCAGAAAGATCCAGGATCTTTTGGGATTTCCTGCCATATCGGTGATTCTTCATGCATGAAAGGGCTGGCAGATCTTGGTGCTAGCATCTCCATCATGCCACTCAGCCTTTGCAAAAGGCTAGGGTTTTCCGAACTTCTCCCAACTTGTAACATCCCTAACATGGGTTATGTTCCAACCCTAGGTGTTTTGTCTTAATAAAGTTGATTAGATGTTTTCTCTTATCTTTTGAAAAGTAATTAAGGCTCTTGAGGAACCTATATTTCAATTTTAGTCCTTTTTAAATAATGTTGAAATATTGTTTTGTTAATTTTGGACTAAAGTGCAAATTACCCAAGTTGAGGGGTTAACTTGCAAAGTGCACTTGATAAAATATTCCTCTGATGTTGAGACATCGTAAGAATGAATATGATGTAGTGGTATGGTTTCCACAAGCTTGGGCATCAAGATAAAGCTTGTAGAGCAATTCTTGTGCATGAAAATCCTAGTTTTGGTGTAATGTGCAAATTACCCAAAACCTAGGGTTCAATAAGCAAAATACCACCTCTAGAGGGTCTCTCATGTTTCTTGTCATCAAGTAGAGAAAATAAAATGAGTGGTGCGCCTCATTTGAATTATCTTGGAGGAGAGAGAATCTTGACATTAAAATAATCAAGATTTAAGCATAAATGGAGCTTTAATTTAATTTAATGCAAAAAGAAATAAATTAATTAAGGAGCCCTTAAACCAAAAGTTGAAGGATGTATTTGCAATAGTTTTGGACGAGCTTTTGCCTTGATATGGTACAAAAATATCTTGTTTGAGTGGAAGCCACTCACATTAGTATACTAAAAAGTAATATCCACTAAAAGGTTGGATATTAATATAAAACTCCTTAAGGTGCTTAATTCCTTTTCCATTAATTCTTGGATAATGAAGAGGTTTTGCAAGGAAATGAAGGTGGCTTCATGGCCAAGAAATGGAGGAGAATTTGGTGTATATAATTTCGGAATTTAAGGAAAATAATTCCTTTTTCTCTTTCCTTGAAAATCCTTATACATATCCTTTTTCCAATACACTTAAGGATCTTTTCCTTGGTTTTTCTTTTCTCACCTTGCTTTGGCCAACCAAGGGAGATCTCAGGAGCAGGATAGGTATGACCATAACCTGTTGGTAAGTTTTGAACATCTTCTACCTCGGATTCATGGTGAAAACCTTAAATCAATGCTTGATTATTGGTTTTCTTCACTCGATTTCCAATCCTAGCCAACTTGTTCATCCAAAAGCTCAAGAACGGACCTTAGGTAGTTGCTGGAACTCCATCCACCATTAGATCCATGGATCTTGGAGCTTGGAATCAGATTTTGAGGCAGTTTTTATAACTCAAACCCTTAAACATTAGTATTGCATTCCATTCTTCAATAATCGTTGGTTATTTTCTTCTATTTGGTATTCTTTTGGTTCATTGCTGAAGTTTCCATGAAGAACGACAACATTGCTTGGTTGAACGGAGGAAGATTATGATGACATCATCATAGATTCTTATCCAAAGAAAATTCTAGGTCAAACGGTTTCCATGATTGATCAAATGGTTTCCCAAACCGATTGGGAGCAAACGGTTTCAAACCGTTTGAGGGGAAACGGTTTCACCAAACCGCATGAGGGCAAATAGTTTCAGACCATTTGGAGGTGTTGACCAGGGTTTACCATTTGGAAATTTGTTTCTAATAATGTTGGTTAATGATCCACTAATTATAATTGATTAGTTTCAATTGATTTATGAGTTGAAGGTCAATCAATCACCAAACCCTAATCGGGTTAACTGCTGATTTCTAATTTGATTAAGTTGGAAACTTGGGTTGATTGACCCAAACGATTTCAAAACCATTTGGGGATCACCCAAACGGTCTCAAGACCATTTGAGGGTCACCCAAGACCGTTTGGAGGTCTAGGGTTGAGTATGGTTAGGTGTTTTAAGATCTAAAGATACCAAGTTGATTTGCAATCAAATGTTGATTTGGTGATCAATCCAATGATCCAAACCCTAATTGGATGACATGGATTTGGGTGATGAGATGGGAAAATGGTCTCAAGACCGTTTGGAGGACATCCAAATGACCTCAAGACCGTTTGGGGTCAGGTTATATCTATTTTGGATGGTGGTCCAATAGTTTCAAAGTAATTAGTTTCACAATGATCAACATTGAAGGATCATTGATTCCAAACCCTAACCCAATTGATTCAAACCCTAATTGATGATCAATTGAGGGTCAAAACAGTTGAAGGATGACCTATTTAACTCAATTGAAGTATGGTGTTAGGACCAATTGATGAGTGATAACATGATTTCAATCAATGAAGGAATCAATCTTGGAAACCCTAATTCAATTTGAGTGGTGGAGACCATATTTGGTCCATGCAGTTTTGAGGAGGTTTGGACCAAACGGTCTCAGGACCGTTTGAGTCCAAATGGTCTCAAGACCATTTGGGACCAAACAGTCTCAAGACCATTTGGGACCAAACGATCCCAAACCGGTTGAGTTCATGCGATTTCAAAATCGTACTTTAGAAAATGGTTTCAAAGACCACCTTTAGCAAACAGTTTTAGGGGTCACCTTTCGTAAACAGTTTCAAGTGTGCACCTTTAGCAAACGATCTCAAGGGTTCACTTTGGCAAATGGTTTCAACCTCAACTTTACTAAACGGTTTTGAGCATTCAACCAAGACTGTTTGAGGTCTGATTGGTCAAGACCGTTTGAGGTCTAAGTGACCAAGATCATTTGGAAGGTAATTAATCAAATTGTATGAACACTTAAAGTGGTTGAAGGTTAATTTTTTAAGTGAACAATTACATGATGTAAACCAAGGGTGATTATAATAATGGTACCCTTAATGAGATAGGGTGATTAGTACCCTTTAAATAATTAAGCTTTACTGGTCATGGTGATAATGACATAACTCATGGTGTCAATTCTTCTTCTAGTTGAGTTGACTTAGCTTAATCAAGGCTAAAGTAAACATCATCCTATAGAGGATGAGGGAGAAAAGACTTCCTAGATGATTGATAACCATGTTAATGGTCAAGTCTTAACACTTTCATTATGGATGGATGTCTAATTAGGATATGATCCTTAAATAGTGAGATCATGAAACCCCAATTATGAAGTTTAATGAATCATAACCCTAATTGAGGGCATTGGTAGGTGAAATCCTAATACATGATAATGGTGTGATCCTAATTTAGGACAATGATATGAGAAACCCTAATTAAGGGTATATTGATGATAAACCCTACTCTAGGGTGATACAAAGTGAATAGTAAACCCTAATTGTGGGTTATTGAACTTAAACCCTAATCTGGGGTGATGCAATGTGAATAGTAAACCCTAATTCCAAATAAGGTGAAGGAATATGTGAAACCCTAACTCTGGGTTATTCCTTATAACATGAAGCTCTAAGGTTTGATAATGGAATGATGAGTCATTAATCCTAATTGAGCTAAGGGGATGATTAACCCTAATTAAATTGAAAAGGGAAACCCTAACCCTAGCAAGGGTATAGTGGTGTAACCCTTTAATAGTGATGTTATAATTGTTTTGCATTATGTTGGTATGAAATTGATGTATCTGTTATCATCTGTACTAATCATGCAGGTTTTATGAAATATTGAACATAGCCAGGTATGAGCTATAATGCTTGGTTTATTGAAAGTACTTTATGAGCTTTGTAAGCAATGATATGCTATGTTGCCTAGTGAAAGGTAACAAAAGAGATTGATAGGTTGTAAGAGCCATATGAAATACCTACATTGCAATTATCATGTTTACACTGTCAGATGACTTGATGGCATTAAGTTACCTGCTAAAGTGGTAACAAGTGTTTTGATGATCTAAGGGTTTGAACACCCATATTCTTGAATCATGATGATGAGATGATAAATGATTGAGATCCCAATGTTAATAAAGCTGTGAAATGAACTTGATAAAATAGTACTCTTTCTTTATAGCATTGTTCTAATGGTTTATGTTTGAAAACATGCCTGATGCTAAACGAATGTTGTAATGTACTTAAATAATCAAGTGAAATGATATCATGTAGATCCCTGACCATAGATCCATCATCTTCAGTAGTTTGGTGATGGTGAAATAGGTTTTCCTAAGGGAACTCCTGGAGAGCATACTTTTGAGTATGTGGGGGTTATGGGCGTGAATATCCTTACGCCCTAATGGAGGAATTGATGTGAGCTAAACATTAAATCTCTCAATCCTTCATTATATGTATATGTCGGGAAGATGTATCACTAATCTTCCGATGATGATGTTAATACCGAATCGATGAGAGATAAACAAGAAATCTCTCGATTGTGAAGAGAGTACAACATGCCATTGTATCTCTAATAGTGAAGTTTCCAGCATACCCTGGAAAGATATTTGGCAGAGACACGAGATGTCCTGCATGTTGATCTTCACACTGACTGAGGAGGATGAGGTCATAGACATTTGGCTCTTCTATTGACCTATCTATGGTATCAATTTCAATTTCACAATGGTCAGTTGGAGTATGAGCGGTATACCTCATCTCCTCATGGCATAAGTATGATTGTAAAATGTAATCAGATGTGTAGCATAATTACTTAGGGTTGAATTATGAGAATCAATGATTGATGATATATTGTTTGTTATATCCTAGTTGGATACATGTTATACATGTTCTTCATATTCCTTATGGAATAAATGACTTGCTACTTAATCAAGTTATAACTGGAATGAATTGTATAAAGAATATTGCTCTATTTAGCTTAATCAATGATATATTTGCTATTGGATATTTATAATTCTATTGCTCAGTGTTATTCTATTATCAGCAATAACTTTGTTTCTGGCGGAGAGTTATATCTCTCGCTGGGACAATTTTCAATTGTCTCACCCCCGTGGGATTCAACTTTTTAGGTAGACGTCGAGAAAGAAGAAACCCTTCAGTGGGTGAGCACCAATAGCAGCCCCAGCAGCAGCAACAACAACAAGGACAATAGTGATCTTCAGGTGGAGACATTGACTGATAGGTTCTGTATATAGAGGGTCCTATGTGTCGTCTCTATACTTTCAGGTCCTAGGAGTTAGTAGATGGTTTGATATAGATCTGAGATTTTTGGCTTGATGCCTCGAGATTTTGTATGCTTCTTATGTACAGTTTAATAGGGAAGTCAATGTTTGTAACTCTCGAGATGAGATGATACAGAGAATTATTGATGAATCATAATGTAAATAACTTACTTTGGTTCTTTATGAAAGAGTTCTATAGTTTGTGGACCTCATTGCAAAAAGTTTTAATTTTTAGTGAATTTTAGTAATTCCATTGCTAATAATTCTCTTCCACATTAGTTAATTTTGTTTTTCTGAGTTGGACACCACAGTTTAGTGGTATCAGAGCTCTAGGTTCGCTGAGTCTATAGAGACATAATACTAGGGTTGTTGAGTCTGTTCTAGTGTCTTCCATTATATCTGATAGTGTCTTCTGCTCATATAGGAGGAGAAGAGAAAACTAAAGATGTCTGGATCACATGATGAACATGTTGCTGAAAGTAGTGTCGCTGCACCCAGAGGAGGTGTAAGAGACTAAAGAAGGGAGGAACCTATGCTTGAATCACCCCAGTTCAATCAAGCTGACATGGGGAACCCAGCCTTCCAAGCCATGTTTGGGAAGTTCATGACTGCCATGACCCATATGATTGACAGGATGCCAATACCTGCACCTAGGGCACCTACCCATGATGAAAGATAGGGATTCGGCAAGATGTTTGAATGACTACAATGGGTTGGAGCCATGGAATATGCTGGGACAGCTGACCCAGTAGATGTTGATATGTGGCTAACTGAACTAGAGAAGGCCTTTAGAATCTTAAACATCCCAGAAGCTGAGAAGGTTAGACATGTTGTGTACCTTCTTAAGGGGAGTGCTGATCACTGGTAGACCATACAGGAAGGGAAAAGGCCAGGTGTCAAGATTGAATGGGAAGTATTCTGACGAGAATTCGTCAATAGATACTTTCCTAAGACGTTCCTGGATGAGAAAATCTCTTAGTTTGAGAGATTAAGATAAGAACCAACGAACATTAATGAGTATGAGGCTAAGTACATGGAGCTTTTGCGGTTCTGTCCGCATATGGCAACTTCAGATGAAGAGCGGATTCGGAGTTTTGAGAAGGGATTAAACGCTGAGTTGACCACCCCTGTGTCTGCTCTGGAGATTAGGGAAAGATTTGCTACTTTTATGGAATCTGTTAGAAGGATAGAGAGGTATGTGACTGAGAAGAGACAAACCAAGAACAAGAAGGTGTACCCCCAGTTTCAAGGATCCTCATCCAAAAGTTTCAAGAAACTGAGGTTTTCCTGTAGTCAGGGAATTTGAAGATGTATTTACTGAAGAACTTCCAGGTGTACCTCCGCCCCGAGAGATTGATTTTGAGATTAATCTAATTCCAAGAATGCAACCAATAGCAAAAACACCGTATAGGATGGTGCATGCTGAGATGGCAGAACTCAAGAAACAACTACAAGAATTGATTGATAAGGGTTTCATCTGACCAAGCACTTCACCCTGGGGTACTCCGGTCCTCTTTGTTAAGAAAAAGGATGGGTCTATGCGATTATGCATTGACTATAGACAGTTAAATAAAGTAACAATAAAGAATAAGTATCCTTTGCCAAGGATTGATGATCTCTTTGATCAGTTGCATGGTGCAACTATCTTCTTAAAGATAGACATGAGGTCGGGATATCATTAGCTATGTATTAAGGAGGGTGACATACCTAAGTCTTCCATTAGGACAAGGTATGGTCACTATGAGTTCATAGTTATATCATTTGGACTAACTAATGCACCAGCTGCATTCATGGAACTCCTGAATAGAATCTTTCAACCTTTTCTTGATCAATGTATAGTTGTCTTCATAGATGACATCCTGATCTACAGTAGAGATTCTCTTCAGCTTGAACAGCATCTTCATCAGGCTCTAACTTTGCTAAGAGAGCATAAGTTGTATGCTAAGTTTAGCAAGTGTGAGTTCTGGTTATCTGAGGTTTCTTTTCTTGGACACGTAATATCTACTTCAGGTATACGTGTTGACCCTAAAAAGGTAGAATCTGTCTTGCAATGGGAGCAGCCGAATACACCGACGGAGATTCGCAGTTTCTTAGGGTTGGCAGGCTATTACAGGAGGTTCATTAAGAACTTCAGTTCTATAGCTTTACCCTTAACCAAGTTGACCAGAAAAGATGTTTCTTTTGTCTGGAATGACAAGTGTCAACAATCATTCCAGCTATTGAAGGAGAGGTTGACAAGTGCACCTGTGCTGGTGCTGCCCGAGCAAGGGAAAGGGTGTATAGTTTTCTGTGATGCCTCTAAGAATGGACTAGGATGTGTGTTAATGCAGGATAAACAAGTGATTTCTTTTGCTTCTCGACAGCTTAAGAAACACGAGGAGAATTATCCGACACACGGTCTAGAACTAGCTGCAGTAGTCCATGCTTTGAAGATCTGGAGACATTATCTCTATGGAGAGATATTCTAGATTTTCACAGATCATAAGAATCTAAAGTACATCTTCTCCCAACATGAGCTTAACATGAGGCAACGCCGTTGGATGGAGTTAATCAAGGACTATGATTGTACAATTGATTATCATCCTGGGAAGGCCAATGTAGTTGCTAATGCTTTAAGTAGAAAATCAGCAACACCAGCCCTAGATAAAGCACAACTGAATTCTCTGGTGTGCTCTAGAAGGGATATGCGTATCCCGCTAAGGCAAGACAATGTACAATTAAAAGTATCATTGTTATCAAGGTTGTTAGCTGAGATGCACATAAAACCTACTCTGAGACAGCAGATTAAAGAAGCATAGCAAGCTGATGTTGTAGTTCAACATATTAAATTAGAGTATGGTAGTGAGAAATGAGATGGTTTCCATGATTCAGATGATCAGGTAGCCTGTTATCATGGTAGGATGATAGTACCTGATGTTGATAACTTAAGGATGTTAGTCCTGGAAGAAGCGCATTCTTCAATGTATGCTATGCATCCAGGAAGCACCAAGATGTATCATAACATGAAAGATATGTATTGGTGGCCTGGTTTGAAGAAGGATGTTGCTGAGTTCGTTATGCGGTGTCCTGTGTGTCAGCAAGTTAAAGCTGAACACCAGAAGCCCGCAGGAACACTACAACCTTTGCCCATACCGCAGTGGAAGTGGGATCATGTAACCATGGACTTCGTGGTTGGTCTGCCCAGAACAGCCAAAGGTCATGATTCCATCTGGGTAATAGTTGATAGGTTGACAAAGACAACACATTTCTTACCTGTCAAAACAACCTATTCTATTGAGAAGTTGGCATAGTTATATGTAGATGAGATAGTGCGGTTGCATGGGGTCCCAGTTACCATTGTTTCTAATAGAGGTCCCCAGTTTACAAGTCATTTTTGGGAGCGATTTCATAAATCCTTAGGCACACAGTTAAGGTTTAGTACAACCTTTCATCCTCATACCGATGGACAATCGGAAAGGACTATATAGACCTTGGAGGACTTGCTTAGGGCATGTGTCCTCCAGTTTACAGGAAGTTGGGATCTACATCTAAGTTTGATAGAGTTTGCCTACAACAACAGCTATCAACACAACATTAACATGGCACCTTATGAAGCCTTGTATGGTATACATTGTAGATCTCTCCTATGTTGGTATGAAACTGGTGAATATCAACTTTTGGGTCCTGATCTTGTGTAGTCGACCACTGAGAAGATTAAAATAATACAACAACAGTTAAAGATTGCACAGGATAGGCAGAAATCTTACGCTGATAAGTGTGGTAGACCTTTAGAATTCCAGGTTAGAGACAGAGTGTACCTCAAGGTCTCACCCTGGAAAGGGGTTCTTAGATTTGGAAGGAAATGAAAGTTAGCTCCTAGATTTATGGGGCCTTATCCAATCATTGAACGTATTGGAAAGGTAGCTTATAAGATAGAGTTACCACCTGAGCTGCAAAAGTTACACCAAGTGTTCCACATTTCCATGCTAAGGAAATGTCATCTTGACACAGAATCAGTTCTGCAGCCTATGGAAGTAGAATTAAACGATGATATATCTTATGTTGAAGGACCTATGTTGATTCTTGACAGAAGGATCAAGAAGCTGAAAAAGAAAGACATTAGTCTTGTAAAAGTCCTCTGGAATCACCGTGGCATTGAAGAATCTACATGGGAACTAGAGGAAGAAATGAGGAGAAAATACCCTACTCTTTTCTCTAAATGTTTTGTTGATGATTTTGGGGACGAAATCCTTATAAGGGGTGGATAATTTGTAACATCCCTGACCTGGGTTATGTTCTAACCCTAGGTGTTTTGGCTTAATAAAGTTGATTAGATGCTTGCTCTTATCTTTTGAAAAGTAATTAAGGCTCTTGAGGAACCTATATTTCAATTTCATTCCTTTTTGAATAATGTTGAAATATTATTTTGTTAATTTTGGACTAAAGTGCAAATTACCCAAGTTGAGGGGTTAACTTGCAAAGTGCACTTGATAAAATGTTCCTATGATGTTGAGACATCATAAGAATGAATATGATGTATTGGTATGGTTTCCACAAGCTTGGGCATTAAGATAAAGCTTGTAGAGCAATTCTTGTGCATTAAAATCCTAGTTTTGGTGTAATGTGCAAATTACCCAAAACCTAGGGTTCAATAAGAAAAATACCACCTCTAGAGGGTCTCTCATGCTTCTTGTCATCAAGTAGAGCAAATAAAATGAGAGGTGCGCCTCATTTGAATTATCTTGGAGGAGAGAGAATCTTGACATTAAAATAATCAAGATTTAAGCATAAATGGAGCTTTAATTTAATTTAATGCAAAAAGAAATAAATTAATTAAGGAGCCCTTCAACCAAAAGTTGAAGGATGTGTTTGAAATATTGTTGGACGAGCTTGTGCCTTGCTATGGCACAAAAATATCTTGGTTGAGTAGAAACCACTCACATTAGTATAATAAAAAGTAATATCCACTAAAAGGTTGGATATTAATATAAAACTCCTTAAGGTGCTTAATTCCTTTTCCATTAATTCTTGGATAATGATGCGGTTTTGCAAGGAAATGAAGGTGGCTTCGTGTCCAAGAAATGGAGGGGAATTTGGTGGATATAATTTTGGAATTTAAGGAAAATAATTCTGTTTTCTCTTTCCTTGAAAATCCTTATACATATCCTTTTTCCAATACACTTAAGGATCTTTTCCTTGGTTTTTCTTTTCTCAGCTTGCTTTGGCCGACCCAGGGAGAGCTCAGGAGCAGGAGAGGGACGACCATAACTTGTTGGTAAGTTTTGATCATCTTCTACCTTAGATTCATGGTGAAAACCCTAAATCAATGCTTGATTATTGGTTTTCTTCACTCGATTTCCAATCCTAGACAACTTGTTCATCCAAAAGCTCAAGAACGGACCTTGGGCAGTTGTTGGAACTCCATCCACCATTAGAGCCGTGGATATTGGAGCTTGGAATCAGATTTTGAGGCGGTTTTTATAACTCGAACCTTTAAACATTAGTATTGCATTCCATTCTTCAATAATCGTTGGTTATTTTCTTCTGTTTGGTACTCTTTTGGTTCATTGCTGAAGTTTCCATGAAGAACGGTAGCAGTGCTTGGTTGAAGAGGAATATGATTATGAAATCATCATAGATGCTTATCCCAAGAAAATTCCAGGTCAAACGGTTTCCATGATTTCTCAAATGGTTTCCCAAACTGATTGGGAGCAAATGGTTTCAAACCGTTTGAGGGGAAATAGTTTCACCAAACCGCATGAGGGCAAATGGTTTCAGACCATTTGGAGGTGTTGACCAGGGTTGACCATTTGGAAATTTGTTTCTAATAATGTTGGTTAATGATCCACTAATTATAATTGATTAATTTCAATTGGTTCATGAGTTGAAGGTCAATCAATCACCAAACCCTAATCGGGTTAAGTGCTGATTTCTAATTTGACTAAGTTGGAAACTTGGTTTGATTGACCAAAACGGTTTCAAAACCATTTGGGGATCACCCAAACGGTCTCAAGACCGTTTGGGGGTCACCTAAGACCGCTTGGAGGTCTAGGGTTGAGAATGGTTAGGTGTTTGAAGATCTAAAGATACCAAGTTTATTTGTAATCAAATGTTGACTTGGTGATCAATCCAATGATCGAAACCCTAATTGGATGACATGGATTTGGGTGATGAGATGGGAAAACGGTCTCAAGACCGTTTGGAGGTCATCCAAATGACCTCAAGACCGTTTGGGGTCAGGTCATATCTATTTTGGATGGTGGTCCAATAGTTTCAAAGTAATTAGTTTCACAATGATCAACATTGAAGGATCATCGATTCCAAACCCTAACCCAGTTGATTCAAACCCTAATTGATGATCAATTGAGGGTCAAATCAGTTGAAGGACGACCTATTTAACTCAATTGAAGTATGGTGTTAGGACCAATTTATGAGTGATAACATGATTTCAATCAATGAAGGAATCAATCTTAGAAACCCTAATTCAGTTTGAGTGGTGGAGACCATATTTGGTGCATGCGGTTTTGAGGAGGTTTGGACCAAACGGTCTCAAGACCGTTTGAGTCCAAACGGTCTCAAGACTGTTTGGGACCAAACGGTATCAAGATCGTTTGGGACCAAACGATCCCATACCGGTTGAGTTCATGCGATTTCAAAAATTTACTTTAGCAAACGGTTTCAAAGACCACCTTTAGAAAACGGTTTTAAGGGTCACCTTTAGTAAATGGTTTCAAGTGTGCACCTTTAGCAAACGATCTCAAGGGTTCACTTTGGCAAACGGTTTCAACCTCAACTTTACTAAATGGTTTTGATTCAACCAAGACCGTTTGAGGTCTGATTGGTCAAGACTGTTTGAGGTCTAAGTGACCAAGATCATTTGGAAGGTAATTAATCAAATTATATGAACACTTAAAGTGGTTGAAGGTTAATTGTTTAAGTGAACAATTACATGATGTAAACCAAGGGTGATTATAATAATGGTACCCTTAATGAGATAGGGTGATTAGTACCCTTTAAATAATTAAACTTTAATGATCATGGTGATAATGACATAACTCATGGTGTTAATTCTTCTTCTAGTTGAGTTGAATTAGCTTAATCAAAGCTGAAGTAAACATCATCCTATAGAGGATGAGAGAGAAAAGACTTCCTACATTATTGATAACCATGTTAATGGTCAAGTCTTAACACTTTCATTATGGATTGATGTCTAATTAGGATATGATCCTTAAATAGTGAGATCACGAAACCCCAATTATGAAGTTTAATGAATCATAACCCTAATTGAGGGCGTTGGTAGGTGAAATCCTAATACATGATAATGGTGTGATCGTAATTTAGGACAATGATATGAGAAACCCTAATTTAGGGTATATTGATGATAAACCCTAATCTAGGATGATACAAAGTGAATCGTAAACCCTAATTGTGGGTTATTGAACTTCAACCCTAATCTAGGGTGATACAAAGTGAATAGTAAACCCTAATTGTGGGTTATTGAACTTAAACCCTAATCTGGGGTGATGCAATGTGAATAGTAAACCCTAATTCCAAATAAGGTGAAGGAATATGTGAAACCCTAACTCTGGGTTATACCTTATAACATGAAGCTCTATGGTTGGATAATGGAATGATGAGTCATTAATCCTAATTGAGCTAAGGGGATTATTAACCCATATTAAATTTAAAAGGGAAACCCTAACCCTAGCAAGGGTATAGTGGTGTAACCCTTGAATAGTGATGTTATAATTGTTTTGCATTATGCTGGTATGAAATTGATGTATCTATTATCATATGTACTAATCATGCAGGTTTTATGAGATATTGAACATAGCCAGGTATGAGCTATGATGCTTGGTTTATTGAAAGTACTTTATGAGCTTTGTAAGAAATGATATGCTATGTTGCCTAGTGAAAGGTAACAAAAAAGATTGATAGGCTGTAAGAGCCATATGAAATACCTACATTGCAATTATCATGTTTACACTGTCAGATGACTTGATGGCATTAAGTTACCTACTAAAGTGGTAACAAGTGTTTTGATGATCTAAGGGTTTGAACACCCATATTCTTGAATCATGATGATGAGATGATAAGGGATTGAGATCCCAATGTTAATAAAGTTGTGAAATGAACTTGATAAAAATAGTACTTTTTCTTTATAGCATTGTTCTAATGGTTTATGTTTGAAAACATGCCTGATGCTAAAAGAATGTTGTAATGTACTTAAATAATCAAGTGAAATGATATCATGTAGAGCCCTGACCATAGATCCATCATCGTCAATAGTTTGGTGATGGTGAAATAGGTTTTCCTAAGGGAACTCCTGGAGAGCATACTTTTGAGTATGTGGGGGTTATGGGCGTGAATATCCTTACGCCATAATGGAGGAATTGATGTGAGATAAACATTAAATCTCTCAATCCTTTATTATATGTATATGCTGGGAAGATGTATCACTAATCTCCTAATGATGATGTTAATGTCGAATCGCTGAGAGATAAACAAGAAATCTCTCAATTACACAGAGAGTATAGCATGCCATTGTAACTCTAATAGTGAAGTTGCCAGCATACCCTGGAAAGCTATTTGGTAGAGACACGAGATGTCCTACATGTTGTTCCTCACACTGACTGAGGAGGATGACGTCATAGAAATCCGGCTCTTCTATTGACTTATGTATGGTACTAATTTTGATTTCGCAATGGTCGGTTGGAGTATGAGCGGTATACCTCATCTCCTCAGGGCATAAGTATGATTGTAAAATGTAATTAGTCGTGTAGCATAATTGCTTAGGGTCGAATTATGAGAATCAATGATTGATGATATATTGTTTGTTATATCCTAGTTGGATACATGTTATACATGTTCTTCATATTCCTTATTGAATAAATGACTTGCTACTTAATAAAGTTATAACTGGAATGAACTGTATAAAGAATATTGCTCTATTTAGCTTAATCAATGATTTATCTGTTGTTGGATATTTATAATTCTATTGCTCAGTGTTATTCTATTATCAGCAATAACTTTGTTTCTGGCAGAGATTTATATCTCTCACTGGGACAATTTTCAATTGTCTCACCCCTGTGGGATTCAAATTTTTAGGTAGAACTCGAGGAAGAAGAAACCCTTCAGTGGGTGAGCAGCAATAGCAGCCCTAGCAGCAACAACAACAACAAGGACAACAGTGATCTTCAGGTGGAGACATTGTCTGTTTGGTTCTATATATAGAGGGTCCTATGTGTCGTCTCTGTACTCTCAGGTCCTAGGAGTCAGTAGATGGTTTGATATAGATCTGATATTTTTGGCTTGATGCCTCGAGATTTTGTATGCTGCTTATGTATAGTTTAATAGGGCAGTCAATGTTTGTAAATCTCGAGATGAGTTTCTTTATGAAAGAGTTTTGCAGTTTGTGGACCTCATTGCAAAAAGTTTTAATTTTTAGTGAATTTTAGTAATTCCGTTGCTAATAATTCGCTTTCGCATTAGTTAATCTTGTTTTTCTGAGTTGGACGCCACACAACTGGCATGACCATACAACTTGTAGACAATTCAATAAAATGACCATTAGGGATTATTGAGGATGTACCTGTCAAGGTAGGTAAAGATTCCTATGTTCCGTGTGACTTCGTCATCATGGACATAAAGGAAGACGCCAGATATCCTCTCATCTTTGGACGTCTGTTCCTCGCCACTGCAAGAGTCCTAGTTGATGTCAAAGCTGGAACCTTACTGCTCAGATTAGGCAAAGAAACTCTCAAATTTAAAGTTTTTGAAAGTATGAGAAGACCAAGTATGCAAGAAGAAGTCTATCTTATTGATTGCATTGAGCAAATTTCATTTCTGACTCAAGAGCATCATGAATCAGACGATCCTTTAGAAGTTTCTCTTACGAACCCATCAGTTGATGAACCAATTGACAAACAAGTAAAGGATTGCATCGAATCCCTCGACTCTGCTAAAGAAGATGTTGAAGCCACTAGTGAAGAACTCAAAGCTATGGAAACTACAGAAGAAACATGTGAAAACCCAGAGGCTCCCGAAATGAAGCCCCTTCGCGAGGGACTGAAGTACGTGTTTTTAGACGATCTCAAAGTTTGCCCAGTTATTATAAATTCCGATCTAACAGCTAAACAAGAAGATAAACTCCTGAAGGAATTAAGGGAAAGAAAGAAAGCCATCAGTTATAAAATGAGTGACCTCACTGGGGTCAGTCAAGCGTTGTGTATGCACAAGATCCCTATGATGCAAGATCACAAGCCTACTATTGAGCATCAACGGAAATTGAATCCAAATATGAAGGAAGTGGTCTGTCGTGAGGTCATTAAACTGCTCACAGCTAGAATAATCTATCTGATATCAGATTCACCATGGGTGAGCCCAATGCATGTAGTCCCGAAGAAAGGTGGAACGACTATTATATGGAATGAAAATGATGGACTCATCCCCACTCGAACAGTCACAGGGTGGAGGATGTGCATAGATTATAGAAAATTAAACAAGGCAACTCGAAAAGATCATTTTCCAATGCCTTTCCTTGATCAAGTCTTAGAAAGGTTGGCTCACCAAGAATATTTCTATTATCTTGACGGGTACTCTGGATTCTATCAATTACCCATACATCCAGATGACCAAGAGAAAACTACTTTTACCTGCCCATTCAGAACATACGCATTTAAAAGAATGTCGTTTGGCCTCTGTAATGCACCTGCAACTTTCCAACGTTGCATGGCTGCCATATTTTCCAGTCTCACCGAAACCATTATGGAAGTTTTCATGGATGATTTTTCTATATACGGAGATTCATTCGATTCATGTCTAAAGCACCTCTCCATGGTCCTCAAACGTTGTGAAGAAGCACATCTTGTGTTGAATTGGGAAAAGTTCCATTTTATGGTAAAGGAAGGCATTGTCCTCGGCCATAGGGTCAGCAATAGAGGAATTGAAGTAGATAAAGCCAAGATTGAAGTGATTTCTAAACTGGCTATTCCAGCAAATGTAAAAGAAGTATGTGCTTTCCTAGGTCATGTAGGATTTTACAGAAGATTCATAAAAGACTTTTCCAAGATAACGAAGCCAATGACGAATCTATTACTAAAGGATATTGATTTCAATTTCAACGAAGAATGTGTCAAAAGCTTCAACACTTTGAAGCAAGCCCTTACAACCACCCCCATCATTAGAGCTCCCGACTGGGACCACCCTTTTGAAATTATGTGTGATTCCAGTGACTATGTTGTGGGTGTTGTTTTAGGGCAATGTATAGAGAAGAAACATTATGTGATCTATTATGCATCAAAAACTCTTGATGAAGCCCAGAGAAATTATGCAACTACTGAGAAAGAACTCCTAGCAATCTTGTATGCCTTTGACAAATTCAGATCCTACCTAATTGGTTCGAAGGTCATTGTCTACACAGACCACGCTGCCATTCGTTACCTTCTGGAAAAGAAAGATGCAAAACCCAAGTTGATCAGATGGATCCTCCTTTTACAAGAATTTGATTTAGAGATAAGAGATAAAAAGGGTACAGAGAATGTTGTAGCATACCACCACAGTCACATCCACACTATGGATACTGAGAAGATTTTGATCAATGATTCACTGCCAAATGATCAACTAATGAAGGTCTCAGAAGCTGTACCGTTGTACTCAGATTTTGTGAACTATCTTGCTGCTGGGGTTATCCATCCTCAATGCACCGGGAATGCATTGAAGAAATTCATGCATGATGTGAAGCAATATCACTGCGATGAGCCATATCTCTTTAAGCTATGTGTTGATGGTCTTTACAGATGATGTATCACTGAGGAAGAAGCAAAACTCATTCTAGAGCACTACCACTCTGGCCCAGTTGGAGGCCACATGAGTTCTAAGAAGACTGCGATAAAGGTTTTGCAATGGGGATTCTTTTGGCCAACTATATCCAAGGATTCCTACAACTTTGTTCTATCATGTGAAAAATGTCAAAGAACAGGTAACATTACGAAGAGAGATGAGATACACTTAAGTTGTGGCAAGAAATTGAGATATTTGATGTTTGGGGTGTGGACTACATGGGTCCATTCCCATCTTTGTACAGATTTTCTTACATTCTAGTTGCGGTTGATTATGTCTCAAAATGAGTTGAAGCTATACCAACCATCACTAATGATTCCAAACCTGTCATCAAATTATTCAAAGATATTATTTTCCCCCGTTTTGGAGTGCCACGAACCGTGATATCTGACAGAGGGTCTCACTTCCTTGAAAGAAGATTTGAAGCTTTACTGAGAAAATATGGTGTAACACATAAAGTAGCCTCACCTTACCATAACACATAAAGTAGCCTCACCTTACCACCCCCAGAAAAGTGGACAGGTGGAGGTTTCTAATCGTCAACTCAAAGGTATCTTGGAAAAGACAGTAGGCCGTAATCGAAAAGATTGATCTGTGAAAATTAACGACGCATTATGGGCCTACCGTACTGCTTTTAAGACTCCTCTTGGAACCACACCATTTTGGTTGATCTATGGAAAGTCATGCCACCTTCCTGTAGAACTGGAACACAAGGCATGGTGGGAAATAAAACATCTGAATTTTGACATGAAGAAGGCAGTCCAAGCTAGGATTCTGCAACTCCAAGAGCTGGATGAACTCTGGATGACAGCTTATGAGAATGCACGAATATACAAAGAACGCATGAAACTTTGGCACGATGGTCATCTGAAAAGAAAAGACATTCAAGTGGGGGACCAAGTTCTGCTATTCAACTCAAGACTAAAGTTATTCCCAGGAACTCTATTCTTGTTGGTCTGGAGCTTACATTGTCAGTCAATAAAACTTCATATTTTGATTCTTAAACTTTTTCTAATTATTCTCCGCTTCTGTTTGAAGCTTTGGTCCAAATTTGAGGTCATTTGGACTTTCCAACGAATTACTATGATTTCTTGAAGTTATAATGTTGAAAACCCTTTTATTTGCATTTTATTTGCTCTTTTGTGGGCCTTTTCCATGTCAGCAATCCATGGAAAACGATCAGGGGTGATTCATAGCCCTTGGATCTGACCCACAAGGATTGCAACCAAATCTGATGGCCAAAGGGTCATCTCCTACCTCCCATAATAAACGGGGAAGAGTCAATGAGGAGCGAGTCTCCCTATCACCTGCTTACGGCCCCAATTCAAATTTCTAAGTGATCCAAAAGGATCCCCTTACGATTTGGCACTCAAAGAGCCCTTATTTGACCACCATTTATGCTCTGTCCAGCCGCCAAACCATTGCCCTCACTCTCCCCTCTCCTTTCAGCGGCTATAGCTGCTGCTCCAAGATCTTTAGCCCTAAACCTACCTCCCAGTCCTATAAAAGGACCCCCCTAAGGTTCACAACTAGAAAATCTTTCCCAGAGCTCAGCCTCACACACTACCTTGGCCTCAAACACCCTTAGTTTTCCCTCACTGACCTTCCTGCTGTTGTGTGGCGCCACCGCAATGCTCAGATTGGGCGTTTCCTCCTCGCAGCACCGGGCTACCACCTAAAGTGCTCTTCCAGTCCACGAGTTGGAGATATGATTGGGCGGCACCTTGGTTGATTCCCTCGCCCACTGTTTCACCCGGAGCTACTCCATGCCGGCATGGTCCTCCGTTGAACTTCTGGGCTCGCGTGATACCTGTGCGAGTAGGGGAGGAGTTTGGAACTTCTTGGTTCAAGAGAAACTCGTCGGTTCAGAAAATCAAATGAACCGCTAATTGAACCAAGAAAACAAGTGTTGAACCAGCCAAATCAGACTGTGAATCGAATCCTTAGACCAAGCAAGCCACCTCGCATGTGTGGATCCATCTCAGCCATATCTTGTTCATCCAATGACCCTCATATTTCCACAAACAAAGTTATTTTGTCTCTCTCTGGCCAATAATCAATTAAATTCCCAGATCTTACTTTATTCATAGAAAACTCATACTAGCAACAAATAATTTGAATAAACAATCGATCTTAACCAGAAAAACCCAAGAATTCGTTTAAAAATACTTTAAAATCCTAATTCTTGATGGATTACACTGATATACCTAGATCTTAAACTATTTACCATTATTTTTGTCATATGGCTCGATAATGATGTTAAATCTTTGATAAACTCTTATTATGACTCTAATGCTCATCTTGAATCTGAACTTGACTATGTATGAGTATAGATCTGATCTTGCAACTCATATCTCCTAGATTGTGAATCATGTACATGAACCAAGGATTAACTTTAATATTGTGATAATGGGTCTAAATCTTGTGGAAAGATTGATCATGTGTATGATTCATGGCACTACTTTAACCAAACTGATCTTTGAATTCCAATTATATTAATTACCATGATGATAAACTAGAAATTGATGATGAATTGGATAATGATCATACAATTAGGGTTAACACATATGTACCTAGAAAACCTAGGTAAGTCATTCACACTCGAATATATTGTATACTTGAAATAATGTTGGACATATTGAAATATTGATTATAAGTGAATGACCCTAAGGTTGACATAGGAAAAGTGTAACCCTAATCTCAAATATTAAAGCATGATTTTCTGAACATCATGATCTTGACCTTTGATCCAATCTTGATGATTTAGGATCTGACTTGAAGGGTTGACATATTGATTCAAATATTGATCATACTCAAAATCTTTGGTGAAAGGTACACTATTATATGACTCCTCCTGGATTGTATTGTAGATACTTTTATGTATCTCTTGATTGTATACTTGGCTATTTATTTGGATGAGCTACTATTCCCTATGATTAGTCTTCTATTTTTCTATACTATATTTTGAAAAACATGAAAACATAAATTGCATGCCCATTATAACTTCCCGTATATTGATAATGATGATGATATTGATAATGTTGATAATGTTGATATTGAGTACAACAACCCCCTCATTGGAGGTGGGACTTATACATTGGCCTCCTATGTTCCTATGGTGAGAAGGAGCCCAGTGACTTACCCCATCACGTTGGGGTGATAAAGTTACACAAAAATATATAAGCATGCTTCTCGAATTACAGCATAATGGAAACTCGTAATAAAATTTGAATCGTTGAATAACAACCATTTTGTCAAATGATATTGAATGTTTGTAAATCGTTTGTTATACTTTGAAATATAAGTCCTGCCAAGTATACTTATTTTCTTATAAACTGTTTTGCTTGATTTTGATAGCGTACCGTGCAATTGCATGATTGTATCTCGATTTTCTTAATTTTAGGCAATACAAATGGAATATTGAATAAGATCGCTTCCGTACTCATACACTCTGATGACAAAGATAAATCAGATTTATCTCCATATTGGGTTACTTTGTTATTCAATTATCTAGTTTTTGAGTTATTTATTTCTTATTGTATATGCCAGTGTGATTGATCTTATTGGGCCACTCAGGGACGGGTGCTTCAATCCTTTTTCTACTGTCTAGTCAGTAAGATTGGGATTGGGGTAAAATGGTTCCGTGACAATAAATATGATGGCTTGGCCAAGGTAATGCCTAGTAAAGGTGATGTGGTATTCACTGATGAGATGTACATGATTAGCATAACCCAATACTTGGAATAATTACACATGATTGGTCATAACCCAATGCCTGGAATAATGTCACAGGATTGGTCATAACCCAATGCATGGAATAATTATACAGGATTGGTCATAACCCAATACCAGGAATAATTGCACATGATTGGTCCTAACCCAATGCCTGGAATAATTGCACAAGATTGGTCATAACCCAATACCTAGAATAATTGCACAGGATTGGTCATAACCCAATACCTGGAATAATTGCACAGGATTGGTAATAACCCAATACCTGGAATAATTGCACATGATTGGTCATTACCCAATACCTGGAATAATGTCACAGGATTGGTCATAACCCAATACCTGGAATAATTGCATAGGATTGGTAATAACCCAATGCCTGGAATAATGTCATAGGATTGGTCATAACCCAATGCCTGGAATAATTACACAGGATTGGTCATAACCCAATTCCTAGGATAATTTCACATGATTGGTCATAACCCAATTCCTGGAATAATTCCACAGGATTGGTAATAACCCAATTCTTGGAATAATTGCACAGGATTGGCATAGTTCAATACCAAGAATAGTTGCACATGATTGGCATAGCCCAATACCTGGAATAGTTGCACATGATTGGTAATAACCCAATACCTAGAATAGTTACACAGGATTGGCATAGTCCAATACCTAGACAGAATATGATGATGTATACTCATATGACTAGTACAATTCAATATGTGGCTAACAGATTGGCTAAGGTCAACAGATAGAAATGAGAATGATTCATGGATGACATACCATGATATTGAGTATCACAGGATAAGCTTGATATGTTGATATAGTATGATGGGTAAATGATATACATGTTCTTCATATTCCATATAAAGTGAATCGATGATTTATTACTCTATCATAGATAGTTGTAATGCTTTAAAATATGAGAATGTTCTAAACAGCTTATCCTCTGCTTAGTTTAATACTATTTAACTATGATAATAACATTGTTGGTGGAGAGTTATATCTCTCGTTGGGACAATTGTCTCACCCCATGCGATCCACATTTTTTTAGGTGGACGTGCATGAGGGGATAGTAGTGATAGCTCAGGGTGAGTGTATTGTCTATCGTGTCTTATAGATAGAAGTCATATGTGTCATCTCTGTACTCTCAGGTCCTTAGATTTAGTACGTGTTGGTTTTTTGAACAATATGCGATTTTTTCTTGTATGCCTCGAGGTTTGATGTTGCTTTAAGTATTTTTTTTAGCAACTATTATATGTTGTCCTCGAGAAGAAATGGTACAATGTATGTACAATATATGATTAATGTGAATATCAGGTTTTGGTTCTTCCTTAAAGAGTTTTCCTAGAAATGGATCTCTTTGCAAAAAAAAAAGGTTTTAATTTTTAGTGATTTTTTGTTAATCTGCTTCTTATAATTATTCCACATTTTTAGTAACGATTTGGTGGTCGGTTTGGTGGCGGTTGTTACAAGTTTGGTATCAGAGCTTAAGGTTCACTGAGTCTACAGAGACATAGGACTAAGGTGTTGAGTCTATTCCAGTGTCCTCCAGTATACCCTATAGTGACTTCTATTTATGCAGAAGAAAGGGTGAAGTTTAAAAATGACTGGAGAACACGAGGAACATGTTGCTGAGAGAAATGTTGTTGCACCAAGAGAGGGTGCAAGGGATAAGGAAAGAGAAGAATGAGTGCATGAGAATTCCCATATTAAACTAATCAGGATAGAGAATCCTATTTTTATGCTCTTGTTGGGCAGGTTAGGACAATAGTGATGCATACAGTAGACTGGATACTAGCATTACAACTGAGGCTACCAACCCTCAATGTAGAAATTTTGGGTTCTGAAAGGGTTCCTAAATGACATAGTCATGTTGGAACAGTGAAAAATGTGGGAAGAATTAACATATGGCAAGAAGATAGACTCTACCATAAGTATAGACAGATAACACGTCTGTGATGGCAATGCCAAAGAGAGGCAATAAGCTGAGAATAAAGGAAAGGTATTTATAATTCTAGAGACATTTGCCTAGTTCTAAAAAGCCAACGTTTTTGGTACCACCAGTGCAATAAATGCCTAGTGCACCAGGGTAGTAGTCCCTAAGTAAAGGCAAAAGCCCTAACTTTCCCCTTGTAATAACTCCTGACTTAGCTGCTATATCAGTAATTAGACCAATAAGACTATGGTACGAGGATAAGACATGTTATAGATATAGACATGTTGAACATACTAAATCCTTTTGTTCAAAAAGAAGGGAGGAAATGACCCAACAACCGAGACAGAATTGACAGGGCTTACGAAAGTTATAGCCCAAAAGTGTAAAAAGGGAAAAGAAACAACATGAAACAACTAGACTCAATGTTTGAGTCAACCTGAAGTGGTAGATGACTGTGAGGGGTGACAGTCAGATAGAGCTTTTTCATTCTTATATGTCTTCTCTTGATTTTATCTGATAATCATAAGAAGGTAGTTGTTGTTCAGCTTCCTTTAATTAGTCCTATGAGGACATGAGGAAGAGATAAGAAGGATGAGAACCTATATTTAGATTAATATTCTCTTATATGTTTTGAAATTTCTCTCTTCGTGTAGAAAGGGAAGAGATGTAAAAGAAATACCAGAGAAAATCAGAGGTATTAAGTAGTAAAACTTAAAGAGATAAAACATAATATAAAACAAATGCATACTACCTAATTTTAGTCCTTGAATACCCTGGCCAGGTATTCATCTATCGAAAGCAAGGTAAGTATGGAACTCTTAGATTGCTATCTTTCTGATTACTCTGATCAAGTAGTCATTTTAAGACAATCTAAAGAGCCTGACGAAGTAGGAGATGTGGCATGGATATTTCTACCACAACCTAATTGATATACGAAGGGATCTAAATTAATCATAAATCAATTTATAAACAAAAGAAGATGTTTAGTATAATGTATATCTTGGTCTGAGGACCTAGATGTAACAGTTACCTGATGAGAGGTAACAATTACTTGATGAGAGGTAACAATGTTCAGTGATGAACTGAGGGTTTGAATACCCAGATCTAGTAATCATGATGATGATAATATTGAGAGGTGGTGGCATGTAATCATCTCTATAATTCCAATGCAGATGGCAAGGAACCTAGGATGAAACAAGAGTAAATGACTCATGAACTGTTGAAAGTTCATGCAATAATGAGGAGATGATAATCTCTTCTCTTTGATAAACAACCCTAGTTGATGATAGGGTGATAAAAGGAATATGTTCCTTTGTGTTTTTTCCTTTCAGGGACATGGCAATCAAGTGAGTCTTATGACACTTGATGTGCATGAGTTAAAAGTGTTCGATTGATGGATACTTAGAAAATATCAGTTTGTCTTGTGCCTTGGTTCCAAGAATCCTAGTATCCAAGAACTTTCAATGATATGATAAAATGGGAACATGACTCCTGATAATAAGTAATGTTTGGTTACCTAAAAGGGCCAACTTTGAAATTAGTCTAGTTATATATTGTAGTATGGATACCATATGTTAGGGGTTTATGCCCCGCATAAACATAACATCAGAAAATATGTATGAGTTGAATGAACAATTGTAGAATTTTTTTGGAAAAGGTGATCAAGTTAAAAATAATTCCTTAGAATATCCCTATCTAGATCTATTGAGGCAACTTATACATAAACTCTAGAGATACCTCCGAGATAAGTTCTTCTTTGACAAGTGGCCTCTCCTTATGATAAGAAACTAAATAGCTAATACGATAGTTGATACAAGTCATAAGAAAGTTAGTAATGAACCAATAGATTAGACTGGTACAACATAAGTATGATGAGACTTGTAGTCTCAAATGAATGATAGAATGTAACTCTATTCTGGGAAGGACAATTGAGTATGATAGATTCTATGATAACCCTATGTGAAAGAACTTTATGCAGGTCAAAGTTCTATGGCATCTCCATGACATTAAGATGTTATGTGGAGACTTGATGATATGATGAATGAATAATATCTATCTCCCTTTACTAGGGATTTCGGGGACAAAATCCTTGTTAGGGGGTTATAACTTATAATGACCCTGACCTGGGTTATGAGGTAACCCTATTTGTTTTGGTGAAGTAAGTTGCTTAGAAATTTAATATAATCATCTAAGGTGTTTTGTTATCATGTGACACACTTATGTTCCAAGTTTGGTCCCGATTGAATTTTGTTTGAGCAATGTTCCTTTGTTTTGGACCAAAGTGCAATTTACCCAAGATGAGGGGCTATATTGCAAATTGTCACATTTTGAACATGCCTTAAGTGTTTTAGCATCATAAGAGAAAGAATGATGTTAACTAGTGGCTTGTGGAAAGCCTAAATTTGAAGTTTGAACATGTTTGAATAATGCTAGCACCTTGTGCACCAATTTTGGTACAAATTGTAATTTACCCAAAATCTAGGGTTGATATGCACATTACCACTTCTAGAATGTTCCTACTTCCTCTATGTATCATTTAGAGGAGAGATAAAGAAGGATACACCATGTTTGAATCAATTATGAGTGATGGTAATCTTTGTGATGAAATGACCAAGAACAGGGTTGAATATGAAACCTTAACTTGAGTTGTATCAAGTTGAAAACCTTATATATGAGTGCCTATCAGACAAGGAGCCATAGGAGGAGCCTCATATCAGTTTTTAGACTCTTGTAAAAGGCCATGACGTGCAAAGCACCTCAAGGAGGTGAAGTGTATCAGTTTACAACTTCCTTAGATAAGTTGTATCGGGTTGTGAATAAAGTGGTGATTTAGTTGATATATTTTATTCAAAGGGATAAGTAATGGACGAAAATTCATCCCTAGATTATCCTCAAGTGTTTTTCATGTCAATATAAATTTTAATGCATGCATGTACACGTGTCACTCATGCATGGACACGTGGCACCTAGTAGCTCAAATTGATGACACCTCATTTTCACACTTCTTCATGAACAACAAGTATATATACCCCTTCTTTCACCCCATAGTGAACTTTTTCGAATCCTACCACCTCCTTACTCTTAGATACAGTGCATAGGGTCCTTGTATGGTGCAGGAGTGAAATGGTATCGTGCATAGGGACTTGGGTATCATCCATAGCAAGATCATATCGGCCAAGTAGGGTGATATCGACCTAGTGAGGTGATATCGGCCATAGTGAAGTGTTTTGATCACAAGTGAGGAGGATATCAGCCACAAGTGATGGCATATCGTGAAAGGGTAGTGAGGTATCATGCAAAGGTACTAAGGAGCAATAAGGAGCTCAATACTTAACCCTATGGTGAGGCCATGATCATCTTCAACCTTGGATTGAAGCATGATTTTAGGGTTATGATCTTCCTTTTTTTTCTTCTTCACCAATTGCTTATCCATGGTGATTCCTTGTATATGAAGGAGTTGTGAAAGAGCCTTCGACTTTTGATAAGTCATATTCAACCTTAGGAACATGGATCTTTGGAGCTTGGAGCTTTGAAGTTGTTCTTAAGGTGGGTTATATAACTTGAACTCAACCATGTTATTATTCATCACCTAAATTGCTATACTTAATGAACTACTTTTAATTCCAAACTTTTCTGAAAAGGTTGATGACATTATGAGTTCTAGTAGTTTCTTAGACCTGTTTCCATGAACTATAACAGTTAGAACGAAGGTCTAGAGCTTGAATAAGATTGTATCACCTTATAAAGTGATATCGGGTTCAAGTACACAAGCAGGCATCTCTAACCCGATATGGTGATGCACCTACTTGACTAAAACAATATGGATATGATTTTATACTTTCTTGCACGATATGGTGGTGTAGTATACACCTCTTGCACCATATGAGGTCAAGCAAACAACTCAAATATGATATTGGGTTAAGCACACACACCTCTAAAGTGATATGGTAAGTAAGCACACACCTCTTTGCCCGATATGGTGTGAAGCACACACACACCTCTTTGCCCGATATGGTGTGAAGCACACACAAACCTCTTTTCCCGATATGGTGTGAAGCACACACACACCTCTTTTCCAGATATGGTGTGAAGCATACACACACCTCTCTGCCCGATATGGTGTGGAGCAAGCACACACCTCTTTGCCCGATATGGTGGAAGCACCTCAATCCAATACACTTGATTGAGTGATACATGTAGTATGTTATGTCAAATGATACTTTAAGACATGAAGGGTATAATGCATTTTAATAGATATGGGCCATGTACCTTGAGAGAAGGTTGAGCCAACCTAATGCAGTAGGATGTAATCAATAACCTAGTAAGGATGAAAGAGAAAGCACCTCCCCACATGGTGCTTTCTCTTTATGGAGTGAAAAGTCAGGCGAATTTATGGAAATTGGTCACCGCTTGAAGAGATATTTCATCCCGATTGACATAGGCACCGAAACAATGCTGGAACTCACCAATCCAAAGGATCCACCATGAAGCTGAAGGATTCAGTCGAGCCATCGACGTAAAACAAAGGCGCTTGTCGGGAGGCAACCCGATCAATAAATTTGTTTTACTTTTCTTTTCAAATTAGAATATTTCTTCAATTTTGTTTTTAACTTCTAGTTAATTTTTCATTAAATAAAATTCACATCGCGAGATGCTATTTTAAGATCTAACTGCCCTTTACCCTTGAGATTTTCAGATAAGAGGATGTGCGCTGATTGGAACGCAACCACATCTGGTGGTCAAATCAGGCATGAATTTTCCCCTCCATCTTGGATTTAGGGTTTGCTCGGGACGAGCAAATCTGTAAGTTCGGGGTGGAGGGTGGGTGGTACGTACTTCACTCTCCACCTACACCCATCCTTTTCTTACTTAAGTTTCCACTATCACTTTCTCGATAAAAATTTTCAAAATTTTCAAAAATTTTAAAGTTTTCCAAAGAAATTGAACAGACACTTGATGAATTTTTGACTCTTCATGTTTCATTAAAAGTCACCAACTAATCTGCTATGCATTTTGAATCATTATACTCTCCTTATTCCAAGTAAATCCTCAAAAGGACCACTTTTTGAAGCAAGCCTTTTGATTGAAATCATCTTGTGAAGCTTATGATTCCTAACATCATGATAGTTATGCAAAAATGATAAGCGTTTGTCGAACTGATAGGGATCAAACATGTCATGCTTCCTAACTGACTAGTGGAACAATAACATGGAATCTCCACTGGATCCTCATCAAGTCATATTTGAGCAGAGTACGATAAAGAGAACAACCTGGTGCACTGAATTGTAAATCAAGTTGCATTCTGATCTGAACTCTCTTCTACACTTCTTCTATCATCTCCGTACCCCTCCATCCATCAAAAAGAAACAAATATAGCCAATATAGTGCCAAACCCTAAGTTCGGGGTGGCACGCCACTTCCCTCTATATCCTCTTCTTCCATACCCCTAACAGATAAAATAGGGGCATACCACAAAAAAAATGCCATCTCGAGTCGAATAGAGGAGAGATTTGCAAACAAAAAGATGCCAAAGTGCACACAAAATGAAATGCAATCTCGAGTCGAATAGAGGAGAGATTCACACAAAAAATGCAATAAATAAAATTGCACATAAAAAAAAATCTCGAGTCGAATAGAGGAGAGATTTATTTCTTCCTTCCATACCACCATTCACTCCATGTTCTACCCTATGGCACAAAGCATGCCCCCTCTATCCTGAAAAAAAACACCAGTGTCAGATCAGATGTACTCTTATTGTTCTGCGGGTGTCTCTGGACTCTTACAAAACTCTTTGACATGCTTGTTGTTGGAAAAAGTGAGGAGGAAGTGATTTTGGAAAACGAACTCAGGAACGAAGATATGGTAAGATGTGTTTAGTGGTCTCAGGAGGTTGAGATACTGAGTCATACTGAGCAGAAAGAAAACAATTGTGATGTGAAGAAGAAGCAATCACATGAATTGAAAGTATTCATTTGGCGACTGTTTCAGATTTTGTGTTACTCGAGGATGAGCAATGTTTAAGTTCGGGGTATTTTGATGAATGCATATTCATCGTGGAATTCAATTACCATCTTGGGCTTATTTTGACTCAACACATCATATTTCACTCATCAAATATAAAAATGCATCATAATGTGCAAAATTACTTAATTAATTTGATTATTAAGGTTTTAACTGAATTTATGTTGATTCAATGCAGGTCTTGATAAAGTGAACAATCTGTTGGGGCCCACCTTCGCTCAACTTTGGTCCTGGCCAATCGATTTGACCATTCGGTTTCAACCATTTGGTTTTAACCAAACGGTCTCGCCAAACGATTTCATCCATTCGGTTTGACATTTCGGTTTCAACCAAACGGCCTCACCAAACGGTCTTGAGCAAACAGTTTCGTCCATTCGGTTTCAAGACTGAATGGACAGATCTACCTCAAAACCGTTTGGACGTCGTGCAGTTTCAGACCGTTTGGGCCCCAAGGTCGCAAGACCGTTCAGCCGCGAAGACCGTTTAGCCGCGATGACCGTATGGTCACAATACTCTCAGACCGTTTGAAGAGTTTCGGTCTGCAGACCGTTTAACGCAGCTACGTGCAAACCGCTCAATATTTGAAACCATTTGAGAAGACCGAAAGCATGTGAAGACCGAATAGAGGACTGTTTGCTCAAACCGGTCGCAAGACCGTTTGCGGTGCAAGAAGTGAAGACTGAATGGAAGCCTACGTGAAGACCGTTTGAGTACTGCATGCAGACCGTATGACGGCGGGCACCTCACAAACCATTTGCTCATTTGCATGTAAATCGAATGGGCATGCAAGATCATTTAAGGAGATACGGTCTACGAGACCATTTAAAGAGATTCGGTCTGTAAGACCGTTTGAATTACCAAACTGAATGGAGCTGGGAGAATACAAGACCCAATGAGCACATGCACGTAGACCGTTTGCTCTAACAACGTAGACTGTATGATTAAGTAGGTAGAAAACCATTTGAGTTGGCTGCATGAAACCATTTGAGTTGGTTGTACGAGACCGTTTGAGATGAAGGTTGCAAGACCGTTTGGAAGGAATCATCCAAACCGTTAGTTCTCAGCAATGCATGAGATAGTAACATGCAAGACCGTATGAAGCCATTTTCATGTGAAGATGTACAGCAACAAACAAAATGATCATTGCTAGATCATGCAAACTGAATGAGCAAGGAGCCCAAACCGTGTGGGCAGTAATAGCATGCACCAAACCGAGAGAGTTGTGCCACGTGAAGACCTTTTGAATTAGATAAAAATGTAAGACCGAATGACTTTTATGCATGCAGTCCGTTTGATTTTGCTCCCCTATGAATAATCAAATGTGTGTGCATGGCGCAAGACCGAATGAAAACACGCTGTCGAAGACCGTTTAAAGATAAGGTAACGTGAAGACCGAATGGGCGTGCAAATCAAATGCCTTGAAATGACAATCGCAGACCATTTGCCAATCCGTGCATGAAGACCGAATGTCGCGTGCGAAGACCGAATGAGTAGAATTTTCCAAACCATTTGTTGTGTGTAAACCGTCTGGGCATTCTATACGTGAAGACCGTTTGCTTATCCTGTGCAAAACCAAATGTGCACTATATATGCAGACCGTTTGGACAATGCTAACGAAGACCGTTTAGGCAACTACATGCAGACCGAATGGTCTAGATATTTATCAAGACAGACTCACACCAAAGGCATGAGGGACAGATCTGTGCTTATAAATAGGACCCTAAGTGTCCTCATTTGAGGCATCGGTTCCGGGACGCTGACAGGATGTTTGTACATAGGTCCGGTCCAAATCTAGTGTGGTCTGCGCCAGTTTCATTCCACCTACTGCCCATGTTGCAACCAAGGAGGCTAGGAGAGAAGGAAGACAGAGCGAGGGAGACTGTTCGGTCTGTCTTGGCATCTCCCGTTCGCATCCAGATATGCTCTGACACGACGTAGAAGGCCGTATCTTCTTCACCGAGTTGCGACTACCTTCTACACCGAGTTCATGGAGGATTTCTCTATCTTTCTTATTCTTCTTATTTCTCACATCGTGAGCGAGTAGTACCTTTTTGCTGGGGTGTGGGGACTAGCCCCGCTGCCCATGCAATCATGTTCTTTTGTTAAACTCACCATGGCAATGTATATAACTTTCCATTTCGTTGTTAATTGGTACATTCGTAGTTGATTATCTACTTGCTTTCATCTTGTTCTCTCCTATATTGTGAAATATTCTATATGTGGGATAGAATGGCAGTTTACAAAGTTCGACTCTTTGATGAGAACTTTTGATCAGATTCCTTGAGGTCGTAAGTGTATGATCCATGAGGGGACGAGACATCTAGCCTACAGTGACGCTTCTGTGGTCTAAACATCCCTCAGGGAGGACCACAACCTTAGTTGGATTTTGTATCATCTTTGTTTATTGTTGATGT
This sequence comes from Alisma plantago-aquatica, assembly GCA_963693085.1. Taxonomy (NCBI): domain Eukaryota; kingdom Viridiplantae; phylum Streptophyta; class Magnoliopsida; order Alismatales; family Alismataceae; genus Alisma; species Alisma plantago-aquatica. The sequence goes on along the minus strand of OY856409.1, from coordinate 498,160,159 downwards.
TAGTTTGTAGATCTATCACCTGTTTGCTTATCGATTAATGTGGTTGCCTCCCAAACTAGAAATAGAATGGGATTTCTTCAAGGTCGTAAGTATATGATCCACGAGGGGATGAGCCATCTACCCTTCGGTGATGCTTTTGTGTGCCTAACGCCTGTATAGGGGGTCCACAACCTTAGTTGTATTTCTATATCTTCAGACTCGTAAGTAAGTGATCCGGATGGGGACCAGACATCTGATGCCTAAGGTGATGCTTACGCGAACCTAACGCCCGTATGTGGGTTCTGCAACAGCTCTATTTGGATTGTTATGTCTTGCCTGGAATGTTTGTGATTGAATGTGTTTGTGTGTGTAGCGGTGGTGAAACTCGATACCATCCCAGCGATTCCATATCATTGATCTAAATCCAACTTTAATTCAGATTTTACTTTCTTGCTATTAGTTTAATTAGCCTCAAATCAACCTATCGTTTTAAATATTAGCCTTAACTCGAACTAGACTAGACTGACAAAGGTTCTAAAAAATGTTGTCCTTTGGATTCGATCCTTAACTATACTATGATAAGACTCGTCCACTTGCGGGTGGTATTATTTCACCTTGGTTTTGGTAAAAGCTCGGGGATTTCAACCCTGAGTGAGTTTTTTAGTGTGATAAAATCCCACGTCATAGTCCAATGCCTGGAATGTTTGCACAGGATTGGTATAGTCCAATGCCTGGAATGGTTGCACAGGATTAGCATAGTCCAATGCCTAGAATGTTTATATAGGATTGGCATAGTCCAATGCCTAAACAAAATATGATGATGTATACTCACATGACTGGTACAATTCAATATCTGGTTAGCAGATTGGTTGAGGCCAATAGAAAGAAATGAGAAGGATTCATGAATGACATACCATGATAATGAGTATCACAGGATAAGCTTGAGATGTTGATATAATATGATGGGTAAATGATATACATGTTCTTCATATTCCATATAAAGTGAATAAATGATTTACTGCTCTATCATAGATAGTTGCAATGCTTTAAAAGATGAGAATGTTCTAAACTGCTTATCCCCCACTCAGTTTTATAATGTTTATCTGCAATAATAATATTTCTGGAAGAGAGTTATATCTCTCACTGGGACAATTTTCAATTATCTCACCCCTGTGGGATCCAACATTTTTAGGTGGACGCGGACGAAGAGGTAGAAATCATACAATAGGAAAAAGGACAGCAGCATCAGGGATAGTAGTAACATCTCAGGTGGAGATACTAATTGTCGGGTCTTGTAGATATGAGTCCTATGTGTCGTCTCTGTACTCTCAGGTCCTAGGAGTCAGTACTTAGTGTTTTTATAATTGATCTGAGATCTTGGCTTGAATGCCTCAAGGTTTTGTGTTGCTCATGTGTAGACTTAACAAAGCAAATGATGTATGTAATCCTCGAGAAGATATGGTACATGGCATGTACTTGTGGACCAAATGTATATGTAATACTTTGGTTCTTGATGTTAAGAGTTTTCCTGGAATTGGATCTCTTTGCAAAAGGCTTTAATTTTTAGTGATTTTTGTTAATCCACTGCTAACGAATGCTTCTGCTTAAGTAAATCATGTTTTTGTGATTTGTATGCCACAGTTGTGCTCAAATACTTTATATGCAACAAGTTTTAAGCGATTATGGTTTTGCATTCTCATCTACGCCGATTTTCTATGATAATACTAGTGCTATAAACTTGGCCCATAATCCTATTTTACATAGTTGTGCCAAGCATATTGAAATCTGACACCATTCCTTAAGGGAACACACTTCTAAAAATCATATATCCCTTCATCATGTTGATACTAAAGAAGAACTGGATGACATTTTCACAAAATCACTTCCATTTAATCAATTTCAATATATTAGAAAGAAGTTACTCATTACTCCCCTAGAAGATGTCTTCTTTGATATATGTGCTCCCAACTCTTGAAAAATATCAAATCCTATATATATAAAATCATTTCCTAAGTCTCAATATTATATTATGGCTTGCATTGGACATATTTTACACCTTTGCTTTTCAAATTGAGTATCATTTTGAGGGGGAGCATCATATTTAGGGGGAGTACTAATAATAATAATAATACTAATGCTTGATTATCTTTTTGAAATGACAAAGGGTGAGAAGTAATATAAATCAAAAACAAAATAATATAACTCAAAATTAAATGAATTCATAATCTTTTGGCTTCACATAAATTGTTGCTATATTCCTTAAAGAGTTGGATACTATATTCCATACCTCTTTGGGAATAACTAGCACACACTCCATGAATAAATAAGATAATGTCTACATAAGGTAAATCTCATGTATGAAACTCATACTATTTAAATTCCCTTGATTTATATTTTAGAAGTGTTTGTCATCTTCAAAAGGGGGGAGATTGTTGGCTAAATTGGACATTATTAAACCCTTTGTTTTGATGAGGACAAACATTTCATTCTTGTGGATCTAACTTGTTATTTGAGTATTTCAGGGATAAACAAATAAGGCAGTGGATAGTTGAATACCAATACAAATTGGAAGATCAACATGCTTAAATTTATTTTCACGATTGTATTCAATGTAAAATTTTGTACAAGTATATAATGTACAAGTACGTATATATCATGTAAATCAAGAGTCAGATCTTCCCTATCCACTCACAACATTTAGGTAGATCCTCCCCTAATATAGAATCACAATTACACATTATTACACACACTTAGTAAATTATTCAACATTTTGAAATAGGGAAATTCTCGGTCGACAAAATTCTCGACCGAGACACCCTCCGTCGACAAGATCCTCAATCAAGAACCACCTCAGTCTAATTCACAAACACTAGTTATTGATCTGCACATGTAACCCTTAAATACCTCTCGATCGACAACTTTCTCGACCAAGATAGACATCCAGCAGGTTCCATAGCTGTTAGACTAAGAGTAGTTGGTAGTTGGAAAGTCAAAAATACATGTTGAATACATTTACTTCAAACCAACCCTCGGTCAAAGAAATACTCGACCAAGACACATCTCATCCGACAAACTTCTCGACTGAGATAGTTTCTGGATTGTACTTTTTAGCACTAAACAACTAGTTGTTGCAATATAACTAATGGACACATAATAGCTAGTTGAGCACTAAGAACACTCTATAATATCCCTAAGCCCTTGCAACCCATTACTTAAGAATCAATCTTAGTGAGCAACAAACAAAGTCATACTTGCAATCTTGTTTCCTTGAGCTCTAATTTTAGTTCCTATAGCTCAGTATCTCTTAGCCACCATATAATCACGTTCATCTATATTTGATAGGAGATCTATACGCTTGATATCGAATCAAAGTGTTGTACTCATTGGTAAAGTTATTTCTTTCTTCCAATTGTGTTCCTTTGTTATTGTATTTTGTTATCCATGACTACTCCTAGGATGAAGGCTGTTGAAAGGAGGTTCTTGGAGCTACTTCTTGGTGGAGAAGGTTGCTTCAAGGGGTGGAGCTACTTCAAGGAGGTGAAGGCTGCTCTGTGGACTTGGTGTTACTTCACAAGGCTACTTCAAGGAGGTTTAGGCTACTTCAGGTGAAGGCTACTTCAAGGGTGTAGATAGGAATAAATTGTATTTTGTGTAACATCCTCGAGAGGTAAGAAAATAAATTGCTTTCAAATCCTGGTTGGAAACAAACATGTAGTGGACTGAATACCTTATATTTCTAAGGTAGGAACCACTTCACATACTTGTGTCTTCCTTATTTCCTCCTACTTCTTGTTCAATTGTTTTAATTATTCTTAAAACTCCAAAAATCTCTATTCAACCCCCTCTAGATCTTTCATGGTCATGGTAGGTGGCAATCGATGAGGAGGGAGTGGCCATGGTGGGCAGATGTGGTGCTTGGTGCCTAGTTTTATATGCAGGCTAAGGGGCTAGGGTTTTTAGGGTGGTATGGGGGAAGCGTCTGGTGAGAGGGGAAGAAAATAGATACATCCATGTGGAAGTGGTGAAGGAGAGACCTTGTGTAGTCTGAGGTGTCTTCATGTCATTGCTTAATATTAGGGTAACAGCCAAAGTAACAACTATGTTTAACACAGAGAAGACAACTCTATGCCTTGCACACGGGGTCAAATACCTATTTGATTGAAAATCGATTTTGCATTTCTAGACAATTTTGCACCTTAGTCCTATTTAATTCGATATTTTTTATCCCCCAAGTTATCCATGCATTTTCTCTGAATTTTTTACCATTTGTTCAATTTCTATTCAACTAAATTCTAAAAATACAAATTTCCATATTGATGGTTTTTGAGGTGGCCAATTTATCTAGTATTTGAAATTTATTTTAGATTGATTACAACACCAAGAACTTGTAATAGAGTCCAACTCTTTTATTGTTGATTTTAGATAGGATAATTAAGTCAAAATGAGGATAAATTGCATTTTGTTACTCAAATTTCAAGATACATCCATGAAATGATATTTTTTATGGAAAATTTAGCAAAAGAGGTTTTCAATTTGAGATGACTATGACTGATATCTCAAAATTAAATTTAGTGCTAAAATTTAATATGTTACAGTAGACAAAAATACTGAGTTATGAGACCTTCTCCTCGAGGGAAATTGATGTTGAATGTAGATGCAACAATATTGATGAACAAGAAAATTAAATCCATTAACACTTTGAGAGATGATCGAGGATAGTGGATCACAAGATGATTCACCCAATATGAGGGTAACATTATTGAAGACGAGTTGCAAGATATTTCTATAGGGATCTATTAATGCACCCCTTACCTAAGACCTATAAATGTGGCTCATAATAATCAACAAGCTTACAACACATTAGTAGGAGAGATCATGGTCACATTTGAATAAAAATCACTATTCAAGAGAATAAAGAGGGACAAAAATGATATTCAACATTAGGTTTACTTTCCATAGATGGTAGAAGAAACATAGATAAAGGGAATCAAAGAAAATATTAGAAGTATGATAAGTGGACTCAACGTCCCAAGTTCCTCTCAAACTATGTTAGGGAAAACTCAACTTTGATTCACAATAGTGTAAGTCTTTTTTGTTTGTCTAGTCTGATAGTACATGATGGATAGTAGCAACTTTTATAGGTTTTAAAAAATTTCATCCCTTCAATTCACTTGGATTGTACCATCTAAGTTAAATCCACTCAACTGACCTGATGATACACATTAATTGTCTTAAGGTATACTCCTTAATTCAAATTAACTAAAACCCCAATTTTCATTGAGATTGTTGCATCAAGTTGCATTTTCTAAACAGTGGGCCAAAAGTAGGGCTATGTGTCACGTACATTAAAAAAGGTGTGAAGGCTAAAACTATTTCTAACTAAGTGAGGTAACTAGATGGATATGTCCTCAAGGTCAATTCCAACTTCAACTTGAATTACAGTTAACAATAGCAACTATGGAGATGAGCAGAATTTTACCAGCTTGGTAACAAAAGGCATGACAAAACATATCCGTAAAATATCAAAAACTTGAAAAAATTATTAATTCACGTAATATGTTTTTACATGCATATTTTTGTATAGGTCCTACTTGATATCAAATAAACACCTCTTGGACAAAGCAAGGCTTAACATTGTTCTATATAAATAATGATTTTTTGTTGAGTGAGCAAAAATGGAGTGTCCTTAACATTATTGAGAAATTTGGTCCAAATTATTGGCCTTATTATGTAATGGGGATACTTCTTGTGTAATGGATCTAGTCACTAATATTCGATACTAATAGTTTACGACCCATTTCTAGTCATGATTGATTTGAGGATTTCACTTCATCCAGTTTAGATTCATCTCTCACCTATCCCTTAACTTGGTAACCATCAACTTGAAAATCAAATCAAACATCCAAATATGCTCATGCAAATGGATTCAACCATGTCACGAAATTAATTAATTGATATGGCCTAAGGTCTACCAAGTTCACAAGATAATGAGAAACCCAAGGAGAATATTGGGTATTAGATGTTCATCCTGAGGATGTGGGGACTTGACATGACATTTAATGCATTATGCTTTAATCTAATAGACCACAAGACTTTTGATTAACCATATGTTCAAACATATAGAAGTATTTTTTGTTCCATGCCACTTGATCTTTTTCTCATGATTTTGATAAAAAAATTCAAATCTAATGTGGTTAGAGTCACACAAGTTGATTTAAATAGTAGCTTTTATAAAGGGAAAGAGCTAATATGATAACACAATTTTTTTAATATTTATAGATTTTTTAGTTACATTAAAATTATTCTTTGATGATGTATTCTTAACTACCCTTAACTATGTAAAAAGGAAATTCTATACGTGTTAAAGTTTAATGTTTATTTGGCATTATCATATTTAAATGTGAAGTTAGCATATTGTTTTTGAAAGTCAAATATAACAAGTACTGCTATGTAAACAACCCTATTTATTATATATTTAGAAAAAATGCAAGATTTTTATAAGTATTTTCTTGTTTATTACATGTGGTGCTTATTATTACATGTAATTTGTTATATATTGTATGTGACTTTGAACACAAAATAATATATTATTAGTGTCCCTCCTCAGGATTATGTTAGTGGGTTATCCACATTTAGTAGTATATTATGGGTTTCAAGGGGTTTATTTGATTTATGTTTTCATGCCTCACAAGATAAAGTGAAGTTATGTTATTTTTTAATATATGGACAATGTAAATTGTGATTATGCACGTAGCTAATTTTTCTACTATTTTTCATCAATTTATGCTCTAATGTCAAGTATCATGGTTTATGCTATGTAAATATATCAACAACCATTATACAAACTTTTAGTTTATGAAATCATTTTATGTTAACAAAGTACTCTCATCATTATGTATGAGAACTTTGGTGTATGATATCTTCAAGAGTAATTTTGGGTAATGTATGGTTGATTAAGTGATTATTGAAGGTTTATGGGAACTTTGTCCCAATGAACAATTTTTTTAGAATGAACACTTGAATGTAATGAACTATTGGGGGACATGAGAACTTTGGTCAAGGTTACAAAAAGAAATAATCTTAACTAACTCAAAAAAATTAGGTAATAAGCTTATGTCAATGACAAACAATCAAAAAAGTTATTTCATTGTCGTTTTTTCGGAAAATATTTAATAGTATTTCAAGTCTTGAAAATTTTATATATTCTTTTCAATTGTAACTAATGAATGACACCCCTACATATTTACATTACTTTGCATGGTTGTGGAAGAGATATCTGTGTTTGTTGATAATAAGGAAGTTTGCATCATTAAGGCTCGACACCGTGAGAGTGTGACCTGGTAGGGTGTCATCATCCCTAGTTGTTTTTTGTATGGTTTTGTATTATCTCCTTCATTGATATGTTTAAACTTTTCCCATGTAATATGATTCCTTTTTGTGTTGAGTATTTAAAAACTATAATATGTTGATTTACCTATGTTGTTTTATTTCCATTTTTAATAATATTGAAATGATGTGAAAGCCACTATTGCATGAGTTAGGAACTAACACTTCTGCCCAAGTAAATGTGTGATAATGAGGTGTTACACCACCCTCTAATCACTTGTTATTCCTATTAAAAAAAACCTAAAACAATGATAGTCACCTTTGAATGTCCAATCATGGTTGGATTATCTAGGGAACGTCTTCCACCAATGTGTAGGTTGGCATTTCAACTCCTTCAGTTAGTGAAGGAAACTATCATATACATATTATTACATAAAATATTGGGAGAAATTATTGAACTGCATTGATTGAAGTAGTCATTGATATGAGCAATAGTTCATGTGTTTTCCCTTTTCCTCTCTTAGATACTATTATATTTTTTATTAATTAAGGAGAACAAAAAAATAATCTTACATAAAGGAGTACATATTGTTGGGGAAAAACTAACTAGATCATCACAAGATGTGTTGTAATGTACAACAAAAAATGTAATGATGAATACAGTGGTGTCAGATAACCAATATATAGAAAGTGTAAGAGTTTAGGAAGTCTATCACTGCAAGTATGAAACCACCTATCAATATTTATAGAAAGTGTAAGAGTTTATATAGGAAGTCTATCACTTCAAGTATGAAACCACCTATCAATATTTAATCCTTTTGTGTGGCATCTTCTGTCAAACCAAACATGATTCATTGTGCAAAACATGTCTAAAATCCACATACCACTTGAAATGAAATGATCAATGAGATAAATTTTACAAACAGATGGAAGAGTGGAGGGAAAAAATGAGAATGGTATATAAAGGTATGATCTTAAAGAATATGGACAAATATATCGAATTTTAACTATAAAATATACACATGTCATGAAAAGAAAAAAAAATGATATGTTTAAGTAAGAATTTAAAATTTTGAAATCAAAACAAATAGTGTAAAATTTGTTAAGATCTTAATTAGTGTGTACATGAGTAAGAAAGAAGTAGACATCCCATGTTATGACCCACTCTGAGTTTAACTAGTAAATACCTTGATTAGTATGAAGTACCTTGATTAGTGCTAAGTGCCTTGTTAAACATCATGGTTGATCAAGATAAGCTAAGATGTGAATTAATAGACGAGATTGATTCATTTGAGGTAATTAATGTTAACTGTTAAGTTAATTACCTAAAATAATTAACCTAGATAAAATGGTCTAGTCGCTATGTTTTTAAGCCTTGAGGCTGTAGTGGATCTCATGCTTCAAATTTTACAAAAACAATCACTCGATTTGGACCTACGAGGCAAAATTTATGAAGGTTTGAAGGTTTTGGGTTTAATCTGCAATTTTCCCAAATTTTGGCTATTAATTGCCCCCTTTCCATATCCCCTTCCCCCGATCGATCCAGACACCGCTTGAGCGGCGCCCAAGCAGGTATATCGACCTGCAGCAGAGGTCGTCAGCGAGGGTGATTCTAGGGCTTGGTAGCCCCGTCTCCAGCAACGCCCAAACCCCCCTCCGTCCTCTTCTTCTTCATTCTCTTCTTTCCTTCCTTCTTCCTCGCCCTAGCGGCGCCCCTAGCAGCAGCACGGACATCAGAAGTAGCTGCAGCTGAGGCGCCGGCCAGAGGGCAATTTGGCGCGAGCAACACCACGAAAACGGTGCCAATAGCTCCGACTTTGAGGTCTATGCTTGATTCCGCAGCTCCCAACAGCATTTAGCACCTAGTCGAGCTCTCCCTTCCACCTGTGCATGAGAAGAAGCACCTGCTGCTTGCAGCGGGTCCGAACCAGGGCCTTTGGCGCAGCAAAGCACCACAAAATGGTGCCCTCAACTCCGACCATGAGGATAGAGCAAGCATCCGCAGCCAATAGCCACAGTTAGCACCTTGCCCAGCCCCCTCTTCAATCTGTACGTGAAGCAGGTCCAAATCCAGGACTCTTCAATCTGTACGTGAAGCAGGTCCAAATCCAGGACTAGAGGTTGAAGATGACCCAGTGATGCTCGGAAACGAGCTCTGGACGGATTTTTGGTTGATTTACGGTTACCTCGACCCACTTGAGTAGAATTTCACTCACTTAACTCCAATACCGGGGTATTTTTGGTTGAATGGGTGTTATTTGCTGGTGAAAGCGTTTACCCAGGTATCAGAGTGCCGACACCGTTCGAATTCTAAATTGCAAGTTTTATTTTTTTAATGTTCGCACAACGCTAATTAGTTAATTGATATGTGTGATTTCGATTAGTAAAAATACACGATTAAACAAAACTTAAATTACTCGATTAAATGTTGAACTCAGTAGTACATAATCCGTAACGACACAGTTTGGGTATAAACCTAGGCTGTATGTTTTTAGTAAGTTAATAGATGCTCGAATTCAAAGGAATGACAATGACATGAAAGGGTTCAATAGAAACCTAGTTGCACACTCCCGGTCATATGTAATGTGAATTTATTAATAATTATACGAATCGACACATTTTCCAAGGATATCACAAGAAATTCTCAGTTATTATCAATAATTCATGTCATGATAAAGTAATTAACTCTTAATTTGGTTAAGTGATGCACAACTCAGGATTAGGGTTGATGTGCATGTTTTTCTAGGAATTTCAAATAATTTACAAGTGCTACTAATGATTTCTCATATGTTGAGTAATCAACCTTTAACCGTATATTAAGATGTTTAATTGCATGATTTCAGTATGTATGTGCTAAATTGACAAGTATTCTATTTATTTAAATCTGCCTACAAGTACAATATGTTGATTTCTCAGTAAATTATAGTGTTTGAGCATATTGCATTGACAAGTTAGAAATGATATACATAGAGATACCAAAGCCAAGAATAAGTAAGAGAGATATGCAATGTAGTAAGAGCTTTTCTAAAATAATAAAATAATAGACATAAGTGCCATGAACACTGTAGATTCCCTACAGATGTCTGCATTGTAGGGAGGAAATGTTCCACCCTAGCAATAACCAGTATACGGGGATCATAACACACCCACAGAGAGTGTGGGGAGACGAAGACCTTGAGGAAGTCTCCTAAGAAAAGACAGGTTACCCAACATGAATCGGAGATCTCGATGGTAACCCAGAGGTACCCACAGAGCGTACCAAGATGAGGCCCACAGAGCATCTTAGACCCTCTGCCTGTGTACTCATCCTAGAGGAGAGGTCCAGTTAAAGGCCAGTTGTTTAGCCGCCTTAGTCAGACGTGATGGTTCAAGTCAATCAGACCCAGATTCATTTCTAGGCTTAGCTTCCCGAGTTTTAAGCTAAGTCTTGTACGGTGGGATCGTAGTTCGCTACGAGTCTTCATATGTAGAGTACATTGCATATGATCAAGGCAGAAGTTAAAATATGATAATCTAGGTTCACAGAGTTTCTTATAAGTTAAAGAGTTAAGAAAGATTTGAGTTAGTTTCACAACAGTTGTCCTTTAAATGAAATTTAGTATTCTCTGTTATTTAATCATATCTACATCTTTGTAGCAGTTGTTATCTTAATAAAATGTTGACATCTCCTGTCGTTTAAATTATATTGCTTAGATCTGCTTTGTATAGTATTATATTATATTTTATTCCAATAAATAATCATAAAATGAGTTATCTGTGATGGTTGGGTGAAATTCTATTCATTGAGCCAGTAGCTCACCAACCTATTGAAATATTTTTCAGGTCAGCCTCAGCACGACGAAGCTGAAGGATCGTATCACCCAAGTTCTTAGAAGGTATTTCGTAGTTAGATAAAGGTCTCTTAGTCCATTCCCCTTGGTCCTTGGGCATGTGATGTGGTAGAGAGAGAATGTAATGTAATATGTAGTTTAGATTTTAGTTATCTATTGTGTTTTACTTTCTGCATGAACAATGTAATATGTCATGTAAGTTTGATTTTCTTCCAAGTAAGGTTAATGATAAATTTCTTCCACAGTTTTATTATGATCCAATGTTATTCAAGCGATTAGGATTTTCCTTTAAGTTAATTCTAAGTCATTAAGTAAAGAAAATGTTAAGGGTGGTCTACCGAGGGTGACTCCCCAGTCTCCGGGGTCATTGGAGATGGCACGGGGCTCGGGGCATTACAAGTATTTTGGTATCAGAGCATAGGTTGAGTACGTAGTTACTCTAAGTCAAGGTCAGGGGATGACAAGAGACCAATAGGATTAGGACTTTAGTGTCTTCCTTCTAACTACAATTTTCTAACAGGAAATGTTTTGTTATACTATTGTAGATGGTAGGAAGAGGATGTGGTCATGAGGACCAAGCTGAGAGCCACATTGGACCTGACCCTCAGGTGATGGGTCCAAGTGGTGGAGATGATGTGGATGAGGCATCAAGGATGTATAGGATGTTTCTTGAGACCAGAGAAAAGTATAAGATGGAGAGGCGAGCATCTACCTCGAGCAGCAAGGACCTGATGAGATCCTATGAGCTGGTTAAAAAGCTTGGAGGTACCGAGTTCGTTGGAACTACGGACCCTGTAGTGGCAGATGAATGGCTGAGACAGTTAGAGAAAGTGTTTCGTCTGATGGAGTTGTCTAAGGAAAGACAAATCAATCACGTAGTTTATTTTCTTAAAGGTGATATAGAGCTCTAGTGGCATGGAGTGGGAGATAAAAGGAGGGATACAGTATTGAACTGGAAGGATTTTGTTGATGAATTCCATCTTAAGTACTACCCACCTACCTTTCTGAGTGAGAAGATAAGACAGCTGCAGAATATCAGACAAGGAAGTATGACAATTGGTGAATACGAGGCACATTTCTCAAGGTTGGCAAATTTCTGTCCGCAACTTGTTCATGATATTGTAGAAAAGTGCAGAAGATTTCAAGAAGGATTAAGTTCAGAGATTAGACACACTGTTTGAGCCATTGGTTGAAGAGATAGAGAAAACTTTGGGGAATTTGTGGAAGCAGCGAGATGTGTAGAAGAGTCAGCTAATGCTGATAATCAGTCTGAGAGTCAGAAAGGATTTGGAGACTTTATTAGAAGGGGGCAAAGCAGTGGTGGATACAGATGAGGTGGTGGTTTCTTTTCAAAGATAGGATGAGGACTTGGCTGTTTTGGTAGACAAGGATCTAGTTTTTCATCAAGTGGAGGAAGACCCAATTTCGGAAGATGGAATACATAGTCTACACGGACACCTCCAACTAGGTCTTCTGGATCATCAGTTTTAGTGATAGGACCGCAGAGATGTGATGCATCCATGGGTGATATATGTGGAAGACCACACTTAGGAGAGTGTTGGGGAACAAAGATTCAAGGATGTCATCAGTGCAGAAAGATGGGACATTCCAAGAGGAATCAGCATCACTGGGTTCCCAGTCACAGTCCCAGAATCTTCCGAGACAGGCTCCAGTTGGAGGACCTGGCTCCTTTGTAGCTTCAGGTTCTCGAGGTGGTGCAGCACCCAGTGCTAGGGAAGGACAATGAGGACATCATGGAAGAGGACGAGCTTCATGGCACTTCTTCTCTTTGACACCAAAAGAAGGTATTGTTTCTTCTCGAGTAGTTATAGGAGAAATGATTTTCTTTAACAACATTTTAGTTACAGTTTTGATAGATCTGGGTGCTACTCACTCGTTTTTACAGAGTTCTTTAGCTTATGAGCTTAATCTGTTAACTCATGAATTATCGGTTGAGTTGTTGTTGAGGGTTCTGTTAGGTGAACTGACAGTGTTGATAGAGTTTTGTCCCAGATGTTTGTTGACTTTTGGTGGTTACACCATTACAGTTAATCTTATACCCCTAGATGTTAACTCTTTTCAAGTTATCTTGGGTATGGATTTCCTAGAAACGTATCGAGTTCAACTCGACTGTTAGAAGGAGGTTATCTTTCAACATGGTGGATTTTCTTGTGTCTTTTCTGAAGACAAGAAAGTTGTAACGACCCCGCCTCCCAGTAACCCCCAATTAAGGGAAACTAAGAGGTCAGAGCCATTATCCCCATTTCCGGATCAAAGGTTCGACAAATAATCAATCATAATTAACAAATTCTACTAAACTAAATTGAAAGGTTGTAATAAAATTGAACTTTTCATAACTTTTTCAAAAACTTGGATATCTACTTCTATCCACATGGAGACTATTCTAACTAATCCTCCTTTGAACTTTAATTCATATTTAAGTCCACATATGCCACTTTACTGTTTGTTCTTTTCACTTGTACCTAAAACACCGACAAACAAAACGTCAATCAGCATAAAGTTGGTATGTGAGGGAAACAATAATCGTGCAACTATGATAACAATGTAATCAACCAATTATCATTTAACATCCAAGATTACGTCTTAAGCAATACTACTCAATACTTGCATATCCCCTATCTCTGTGTTGTCCCTACATTGGACCTAGATGCTACCTTCCTCATGGTAGATCCCCCATTAAACCCCGCATGATCCTACCTTACAGGTAGATCAATATCTAGTGTAGTCGCATGGCACTATCCATAGGTAGCCCAATCCCTAACTTATGGTGTGCTAAAGAGTCACATGGCACTACCCATAGGTAGTCCAATCCCTGACTCAAGGTGACTTTATGGACCTACCCCATCGGTAGCCATGTACTAAGTCATCCAATGACCTGATGGACCTACCCCATAGGTAGCCATGTACTAGTTCAAACTATTAAGCCATAGAGGGGACTAGGATATGAGCTAGTAGGCACATATCTTAAGTGATATTCATATCCACATTATAGTATGCATGAATTAAATTCATCCAATAATTTAATTCAAGTCGTCGAGAAAAACTTTGGAAAACCTCGAAAAACTAATTCGAGATATTCATAAGCGTAACTGCATACCTGTCAGGCTGATTTGAGACATAATAATCCATGCAAGTAAGAAATCCAAGCAAGCAAGAACATACAACAAGATCCTGAAATAATCATGCAATTTCCTTTTATTACTCATGTCATCAAGATCTATTCAAACCATCTTTCTACTTAATGTTTCTATTCCCTTTTTAGGATTTCTACCTCTTTTAGGGTTTACTTTGCAATTAGGGTTTTTACTCTTTTAAACCCTAATTTCTCATCCATCCTTCCTGAATGTTATTAAGGTTACCTTTTAACAACACATAACCTTACTTTCAGAAACAGCACAATTAATCATCAATTAAGTCCATTAAGCCTCTTTTACATTAAAGCTACTATTTTTATTCTTTTAATCTATGAAAAAGTCATTATGCTCATTTATCATCAATTCGTAGTTCATTATGGTCTAATTCACATATGAACGTTATTTATCATTAATTCTACCTTTATCCATTAGAAAAACCCTAATTATCATATTACGGATATTTATCCACAATTAAGAACTTCCATACTCGAAATAGCTTAGAATCATCATATCTTAACTTTATTCACAATCCTAAATAATTAAAGCCATTAAGAGTCGCATTTACCAATATTAGGGTTTCAAGGACCATTAAAGTATATTCATGCACATGAAACTCTAAATTAAACCAATTATGTGCAAAGTTCATCCTTTTTGTGCTTAATGTACCTTTTAACAATTAACATGTTAATATCAACTTTAATCATCCATTAAACCCTACTAATCACATTAATCATCTCAAAATAGGGTTTCTTAATCATTAAAGCATTAAAGTTGATAACTTTTATTACTTTTCGATTTGAAATTAGAATCAGGCCTCAATTATATTTTTAATGGATTCCTCTCATTTTTCTCAGCACCTTTCATATTTTATACGTGATAATCCAAGCTACGAATAATTAAATACCAATTTTACAAAAACCCACTTACTTTGGCCAATAGCAGGCTACCACGTCATCTCCTCATGCAATGTAGACGCGGCTATTTGGAAACATAATGAATGGTCCGTTTTACCCTCATGTGGCTCCTTGACTTTGTAATGCCCGGAGGGGCAAAACCGTCCAACGGTGCCCCTCGTCTTCAACCTCGCGCGCCCTAGCATTGCGGTTGACTACAGTGGCTTGTGGAGTCATCTATCTCCTCTACCCTGCACCCCTAGGGCACTGGTGATGGCCCCCCGGCCTCTGCTGCCTCTGCCGCACCTGCGACGGCCCCTGGCTGCGACCGAGGTGGCCGGAGTCGGGCTGGAAGCCACATCAAGTACGGCAAAGCCTGCAGGCCCGCTGGGCATTTTGAGAGAAGATGGGAGCAAGGGAAGAGTAGATAACCACCCTAGATCTTCATGGTTGCATCGTGCATCCACCAAGATCGCGCCACAGCTGCTAATGACCTCGAAACAGCCTTATGCTCTTTTGGTTAGGGTTAGCACGGAAAGAAGAAGGAGAAGAGGTTGTATTGCGTGGGATCTCTCTCGATCTTGAAGCAGGGGTTCTACCCCTTATATAGGGGAGGGTTTTCACACCCCAAGATGTGCATCCACAAAGATGCAAGGTCTTTTCCCAATAGGAATCCAATTCCTTCATTAGGAAGCAAGCTTTCTCTCTCCTTACTATCTCTTTGATATTTCTTATTTCTTGGATAATTAGGAATTCGAACTTCCTCTCACTTATTCTATTTATTTTAGCTTTTTTTAATCCATTGGCACAAATTTCCATTTTCTTTTAATAGAAATTACATCCTTTTTAACAATACCCCAAAACATTCATTATGCATCATATTATCTTCTTATTTGACATTATTGGTATTTTCTCTTTCCTCTTTCTTCATTGGGGCTCCTTGGACCCCAAGGAACTCCAAGATTTCGAAATTCCTTCATAAGGATACTTTTTATCCTTCTAGATGCATCAATATTCATTATTTCACATTATCTTGTTTATTTCTAATTAAAATATCTCTTTTTGAGGATTTCTCTTTTTCTTTCTTTTTGTTTTCCTCATTGGCATTCCTTTTAACCTTAGGAATCCTTTGGATACGAAAATCCACCAAGGATAATTCAATTATACATCTTTTCACTTATTTTCCACATTTTATCATTGTTTTCAATTTCTTTCTTAATAAAGAAATATTTAATTGATCTTTTCTTTTCTTATTGCATTATCTTTGCAACTTTGGACTCCTTGGAACCCAAGGAACCCAAGAGGCACGAAATCCACCTTTGTATTATATATATCTACCTTCTACAGGTTTCTACATTTTATTTTCTCCATTTCTTATTAATAATGAAGTTCCTTTTGTCTCTTCCTTGTTATTGGGCCCAATAGCCAATAAATCCCACAAAACAACCAACAAGGCTATTTTAAATGAAACTCATTTATTCAAGACAAATTATATCATTACTTGTTCCAATATCTTTAATATGAGAAATTACATTTCTCTCCAAAAGAACCTAAAAGTTGGGGTTGTAACAAAAGTTTTGCCTATGTCTATCATATCAGCTGCTATAGTTGATAAGATGTTGCAGAAAGGTTGTGAGGCATTCTTGGCACATGTAGTAGATACTAGAACAGAGAAGAGAACAGTTAGCCTATGGGATGTGCCAGTAGTCTGTGAGTTCCCAGATGTTTTCCCAGATGAGTTGTCAGGTGTACCTCCTAAAAGAGAGATAGACTTTGAGATCCAGGTGTTGCCAGGTAGTCACCCTGTAGTGTTGCCAGCCTACAGAATGGCACCTGCAGAGTTGAAGGAACTCAAGATTCAGTTACATGAGTTATTGGATAAGGGTTTCATTCGACCTAGTTCTTCACCATGGGGAGCTCCAATCTTGTTTGTGAAAAAGAAATATGGTACTATGAGGCTATGTATAGACTACAGACAGTTGAATAAGATCACCATCAAGAATAAGTACATGTTGCCAATGATAGATGATATGTTTGATGAGTTGTGTGGAGCGACAATATTTTCTAAGATAGATTTGAGATTTGGATATCATCGGTTGAGGATAAAGGCTTCAGATATTCCTAAGTCGGCTTTCAGAACAAGATATGGGCATTATGAGTTTCTAGTCATGTCATTTGGACTGACTAATGCCCTAGCATCTTTCATGGATATGATGAATCGAATTTTCAAGCCCTTCTTGGATCAGTTCATAGTGGTTTTCATAGATGACATTTTGATCTACTTTAGAGATGATGAGCAACATCTGAGGATAGTGTTACAGTTGTTGAGACAACACCAGTTATATGGTAAGTTCAGTAAGTGTGAGTTTTGGTTAGCTGAGGTGTCTTTTCTTGGACATGTCATCTCCGGAGATGGAGTAAGTGTTGGCCCTAAGAAAGTCAAATTTGTTCTACAGTGGGAGAAGCCTAAGACTCCTACTGAGATCAGAATCTTCTTAGGATTAGGAGGTTACTATAGGAGGTTCAACCAAAACTTTAGTGTTGTAGTGTCAGCTCTGACACGCTTAACGAGAAAGAATACACCATTTGTCTGGTCAGACAACTATGAGAAGAGTTTTCAGATCTTGAAGAAGAGGTTGACTACAACACCAGTGTTGATCATGTCTGAGGCAGATAAAGGCTACACACTATTTTGGGAAGCTTCCAGGAGAGGCTTAGGTTGTGTGTTGATGCAGGAAGGCAAAGTAGTAGCTTATGCATCTAGACAACTTACGAAGAATGAGGTGATTACCCGACACATGATCTAGAGTTAGCTGTTATAGATAATTCTCTTAAGACATGGCATCACTATCTTTATGGTGAGGCGTGCCATGTGTTTACAGATCATAAGAGCTTGAAATATATCTTCACCCAGAAGGATATGAATCTTAGACAACGGAGATGGTTAGAATTGATCAAGAATTATGATGTGATGATAGATTATCATCCTAGTAAGGGAATGTGGTAGCAGATACCCTCAGGAAGTCAAGTTCAACAGTAGATGCATTCTCTATGGCATGTTTCAAGAGAGACCTTCTAGTAGAGATGCGGAAGTTGAACTTAGACTTAGGGGTGACAAAGCAGAGTGGTTTGATTGCACAGATGCAAGTTAAGCCTACCTTTTATGATCAGGTCAAGGAACTTCAGCAGAGTGACAGTGAGTTATGACAGATCGTGCAGGACATGACAGAGGGAAAAATACCAGAGTTCATGTTTTCAGATAATGGTTTGTTATATCAACATGATAGGTTGTGTGTACCTGGAGACATTGTTTTGAAAGAATAGATTCTTAAGGAAGCGCATGCATCGATGTACGCTATACATCCAGGCAACACTAAGATGTACAAGAATCTCAAGGAGTTGTACTGGTGGTTAGGTATGAAGAAGGATGTAGCTGAGTACGTGGCTAGATGTAGTGTGTGCCAGTAGGTTAAGGCTGACCATCAGAAACCTATAGGTACTTTACAATCTCTTCCTATACCAGAATGGAAGTGGGAATATATCACAATGGATTTTGTGGTAGGGTTGCCCAGGACACCTAGAGGTTGTGACTCGATATGGGTGATTGTGGATAGACTGACTAAGTTTGCTCACTTTCTTCTGGTTAAGTCAACCTTTGATATCCCGAAGTTGGCTAAGATATACATGGATGAGATAGTCAGGTTGTATGGTATCCTAGTTTCAATTATATCAGATAGAGATCCTAAGTTCACATCTAGGTTTTGGAATCAGCTGCATCGTGCTTTGGGCACAAAGTTGAGGTTCAATACAGATTCCCCCCCAGACAGATGGTCTGTCAGAGAGGACCATTCAGACTCTTGAGGACATGTTGAGAGCATTTGTCTTGCATTTCAGTGGAAGTTGGGAAGAACACATGAGCCTTATAGAGTTTGCATACAACAATAGTCACCATTCTAGTCTTGGTATGGCCCTGTATGAAGCTTTGTATGGCAGAAAGTGTAGATCACCCGTATGTTGGTACGAGGTGGGTGATAAAGAGATTCTTGGTCTATAGTTAGTGGATTTGACTATAGAAAAGATTACATTGATCAGAGAGCAGTTAAAAGTTGCATAGGACAGACAGAAGAGTTATGCTGAAAAGAGACATAGACCTCTTGAGTTTGAGGTTGGTGATGAAGTGTATCTGAAGGTTTCACCATGGAAAGGAGTGTTGAGGTTTGGAAAGAGAGGAAAATTGACTCCTAGGTTTATGGGCCCATATCCTGTCATTAAGAGGATTGGACCTGTAGCCTACAGGTTGGATTTGCCATCCGAGTTGGCTAATCTACATAATGTGTTTCATGTATCGATGTTAAAGAAGTGTTATCCTCGTACAGAGAAGATAGTGGAACCAGAACCTACACAACTCAGATTAGATGTGTCCTATTTTGAAGGACCTATTCAGATTGTTGATCGGAGGATCAAGAAACTCAAGAATCATGAGATACTTTTAGTGAAAGTTCTATGGAGGAACCACAACCTAGAGGAGGCCACGTGGGAGCTTGAGTCTGAGATGCGTAACAAGTTTCCTTTTCTCTTTTAGGAATTTTGGGATGAAATTCTTATAAGGGAGGGGGTTTTTATGAACCACTATGAGTTTAACTAGTAAATACCTTGATTAGCATGAAGTACCTTGATTAGTGCTAAGTAACTTGTTAAACATCATGGTTAATCAAGATAAACTAAGATGTGAATCAATAGACGAGATTGATTCATTTGAGGTCATTAATGTTAATTGCGGTGTTAATTGTTAAGTTAATTACCTAAAATAATTAACCTAGCTAAGATGGTCTAGTTGCTGTGTTTTTATGCCTTGAGGTTGTAGTGGATATCATGCTTCAATAATTATACGAATCGACATGTTTCTCAAGGATATCATAAGAAATTCTCAGTTATTATCAATAATTCATGTCATGATAAGTAATTAACTCTTAATTGGGTTAAGTGATGCACACATCAGGATTAGGGTTGATGTGCACATTTTTCTAGGAATTTCAAATAATTTACAAGTGCTACTGATGCTTTCTCATATGTTGAGTAATCAACCCTTATCAGTATATTAAGATGTTTAATTGCATGATTTCAGTATGTATGTGCCAAGTTGACAAGTATTCTATTTATTTAAATCTGCTTGTAAGTACATTATGTTGATTTCTCAGTAAATTACAGTGTTTGATCATATTGCACTGACAAGTTAGAAATGATATACATGTTGTATTTATAAGTTTTAGATAAATAGACTCGGTACCATAGAGATACCAAAGCCATGAATAAGTAAGAGAGAGATGAAATGTAGTAAGAGCTTTTCTAGAATAATTAAATAATAGACATAGGTGCCCTGAACATCGTAGATTCCCTACGAATGTCTGCACTGTAGGGAGGAAATGATCCGCCCTGGCAGCGACCAGTATATGGGGATCAAAGTGCACCCACAGAGCGTGCGGGGAGATGAAGCCCTTGAGGAAGTCTCCTAAGAAAAGATAGGTTACCCAACATGAACCGGAGATCTCAATGGTAACCCAGAGATACCCACAGAGTGTACCAAGATGAGGCCTATAGAGCATCTCAGACCCTCCGCCTGTGTACTCATCCTAGAGGAGAGGTCCAGTTAAAGACCAGTTGTTTATCTGCCTTAGTCAGACATGACGTTTCAAGTCAAGTAGACCCAGATTCAGTTCTAGGCTTAGCTTCCCGGGTTTTAAGCTAAGTCTTGTACGGTGGGATCATAGTTCGCTATGAGTCTTCATATGTACAGTACACTGCATATGATCAGGGCATACGTTAAAATATGATAATCTAGGTTCACAGAGTTTCTTATAAGTTAAAGACTTAAGAATGATTTGATTTAGTTTCACAACAGTTGTAACATCCTAGGATTTGAGGCCTTGGATAAGTTGATCTTAAAAGTAATGATTGGACTACCCATATCACCAAGGTGCACTTCCTTTTCCGAGAGCCCATCACTAAAGAACTCCATAGTTAAGTGTGCTCAGCTTGGAGTAGTACTGGGATGGGTGACCTGTCGGGAAGTTGATCCTGGCATGCGCGTGAGTGAGGACAAACCGCACAGTTAAGGCTAGTGGTGGTCTGTGGGGACAGTTGTCAAACCTGAAACTCTACTAGAGCCTTGGGCAGTCAGCCCGCGGGTTACATTTGGTATCAAAGTGTAGGTTACTCACTTAACCATTAATAATTATTAAATTTTACAAACTCCATAGAACCCAAGGGATTTATTAGAGGATTATCCGAAAGACGGATGTGTCTAGAAAAGGATCACGATCGGGGGCTGGAAATATTTTCCTCCGCAGCGCTAGTCGGAATATGAGGACTCCCAGATCCGTGTGACTGCCTGGCCAAAGTCTTAGTGTATGATTCGAAATAAGATACCTTTAGGACTCTCTCATATTATTCATCCCTTCTCAACTCAAATTTTGTTAAGGACTGATGCGATGATTTTGAGTCACATTTATAGACCTGTTTGATATGTGTTTTATGCTTTTATTAGTCATTTTTATGGTTAATGTTGCATAATTCATCCACTTTGGTATTTTCTACTATTTTATGTCAAATCCCCTTTATTTCATCGTTTTGAGCATTAATTGTCAAAATATTATTATTTGTGTGAATTTACGTGGTCTCGTGTTTGAATTTCAGAGAAAACAAGTATCTGCTTCCGTCGATACCATCGACGGAAGTCGATACCATCGACCAGACTGCAGGTTGCCAGCCGCGAGTATCAGCAAAGAGTCGATACTATCGACAGGGATGTCGATGGTATCGAGCTACCATCAGGTTGCTGGAGAGAAAGCAGTCGATAGTATCGACACTAAGTCGATACCATCGACGCACGGAGGCTACATCGACGCAAAACGACAAAACCGTCGCTACAGAGTTGTCGATACCATCGACCCGAGTCGATGGTATCGAGATGATATCGGGCGTGACAAAGGAAGGGTTTGGAGCCGGCCGATACTACAGCAGGTCGATACCATCGACTCGCGTCGATGGTATCGACACCGTAGGATATGAGTTGGCTTCCTAATGATCTCAATCGGACGGCTACGGTTAATTAGTGACCTAATGACCGAGATATAGCTAATGACGGCTGCCCAGATGGGGGGATCATCTCATTAGCCATTACACAAGTACCGAGGAGCGGTAGAGAGGAGAACGGAGGCTAGAAGCTCATACTTGTTGATCCGGAGGCCGAAGGAGACGGATTCCACCACCGAGAGGTGGTAGAGCACGCATTCTACACCGAGGATCAACCAGCTCTTCTCCGTTCAGGGGTTTTCCCTTTCATTCCACATTTTTCACATGTTTTCCCCTATTACTACCATGTACTTGTGTGAGATGAACATGCGGGGCTAATCCCCTTCGTCTTTAGGACCGGGAGTAGCCCGGGGATTCAATGTATGACAATTTTATAATAGTAATTCATATTTTATCTCTTAAATCTGTGGTATAGTTTTGTTTTCTCCATATATTGTTATGCTTGATCACCATAATAATAACCTAATGCCCTTAATCACTTTGAAAGAAGGATTAACGACTGAAAAAAGACGAAATCTACATTAATCGATAAATCCCTTGACCAAGGTGGTGTAAAATTAATGGTGGATTCTGAGAGATCGTTCATAATGCACCTAGTTTAGGGTATAGGTTGCTACGACGGTGGAACCGACCTAGACCTAGGTTGTGAATTGCACCACGACAGTGGGCAATTCTGTTTTTAGGCCACTACCCGGATAGAGAGATAAAATTGAGGTTTTATATAAAATCTAATACAATGAAAACTCGCGGTGAAACCGCAATCCTAAAGATACCCTTTTGAATTGATTAAACCAACATTTAATCGATTGCTTCTTTTGTTTTGTTTTTATTTCTCTTTTATTTTTAACAACTCTCAACTTGTTAATCGGCTTAGCTGATCGCGAGTAGTTAGTAGGAGTCCCCGACGATTTCACGTATCCCTGTGTTTGACTCGGGCCTCACAAAGGCCTGTACTACTCGACGCGTTCACTTGTGTTTCTACACACGGTAAAATTGCGTCAAGTTTTTGGCGCCGTTGCCGGGGATATGGCAATTTGTTGGCACTTCGAGTGCCGTGAGCGGCCACTCTAGGCCACCTTTTATTTTTTTTATCATTCCAAAAATTCATAGTCTATTTTCTAAATATTTTCAATCGTCAAGCACCGTACTAAATATAATATTTCTATTTTCAGGTATTGTGCATGGTGCAGACGTGTAGTGCTGACTACGCAGGTCGCGCATCAGAGGTTCCGCTACTGACGGGACCTGAAGACGAGGACGGGTACAATCAAGATCATCTAGAGGATACAAATTCTGAACCCGAGGAACAAGAAGAGATGGAGGACGAGCCACATACAATATGGGAGAAGATCAAGGCTTCTTCCGCATCCGCGTCCAAGGGCCTATAAAGAAGCAAGTGCTGAATATTCTGACATATAAGATGGATCCGGCTTTGATAAATTTGGTGAAGTCCAATGCTTTTCATGGGCTCAAGAATGAGGACCCCGTCGCGCACATAAGCCAGTTTGTTGAGAACTGTGACATGGTTAAAATCGAAAGGTTTCCACATGATACACTGTATCTTAAGCTTTTCCCGAGTTCATTGGCAGGAGCCGCGCGAGAATGGCTACACAATTTAGATGATGAGTTTGTGGAGTCCTGGGACCATATGGTGGAGGTTTTCTTTGAGAGGTTCTTTCCTCCTGAGAAGACCAACGACATGATCAGGAAAATCCATAACTTTACCCAACAAGCAGGTGAGACATATTCTGAGACCTGGGAGAGGTTTCAGGTCATGCTGAGACGGTACCCGCATCACGGGCTGGATAAAGAAACACAAGTAAAGATCTTCTATTTTGCTCTCTCCGAGCACCATAGGAGTAACCTGGATTCAGCTGGGTCAGGATTCTTTCTGAACAATACGGACACCAGATGCTGGGAGATACTAAAGAATATGGCTAGAAAACAATCATGGGGTGAAAGAGGTGACGTGGAGCAGGTCCGAGCAGTAGGAGAATCTAAGGAAATAAAAGAACTAAATGAGAAGATGGATCTTCTCGCAAAGAAGTTGTTTGCAAAGGAGGATAATGAGTCCGAGGACGAGGCTCAAGTGAAATTTATGAGGCAGCAGCCAGGTTACAGGAACAACGACTATTCATGGAGAAAAGACAAGAAGTTCTCGTGGAAGGATCCAAACAATTTTCTACATGATCCGGATGCCAAACCCCAGCCAGCTGTGGAGGACAAGAGCACAGAGCTGCTAAATCAAGTTATAAAGAAGAACCAAGAACTCATGGCTACTTTTGGCCAGCAGATAAAGCAACAAGGGGAGTTCATGAATCAGTTTGGGCAAACACTGTAGAGCCATGGGGCGCAGATGAGAACCATTGAGACATCTATGGCACACATGGCAGCAGAGATAGCCAGTTTGAAGAAATCGGCAAATCAAGGTTTTCCGGGAAATACCAATGTTCCAGGGGGAAACCAACAGGCAAAAGAAACCTTGCTCAGAAGCGGCAAGAAATTGTTAAATCCAAGGGCCGAGGAGACAAGCACACCACAAGATGAAGTAGAAGGTGAAGCCAATGAGGAGCTGCCACCACCAGTCACAGGACAGGTTGATGACACAGCCGTGGATGATACTGAAGAACAGGTTGCAGAGGAGGAACCTCAGAAAAAGACACCTTATGTGCCACCTCACCAAAGGGCACAAGCCGTTCCGGTCCCGTATCCAAATAGTGCGAAGGCAAGAAAGGCAGATGCGCAATTTAAGAAATTCTTAGACAGTTTCAGGAAGCTTTCAGTCAATATCCCTTTACTAGAAGCCACTGAGCAAATTCCTTCATACGGGAAGTTTCTAAAGGACATTATCACGAAGAAGAGGAGAATTCCGGATACAGAGGTTGTCATGCTTAAGGAACAAGTGAGTGCCTTCATCATGGGCACTTTGCCGCCAAAGAGGCAAGATCCAGGGTGCTTTAACATTTCTTGTTATATTGGGAAGGTTAAATTTGGTGAAGCGTTATGTGACTCAGGGGCAAGCATCAACTTGATGCCCCTTTTGTTGGGTTTTAGGGGAGACAGAGAAGGCAGCGGAAACAAAAAATTTTCTCCCCCAACCCATACCGAGGAAACGCGTCAACGTCTATATAATAGGAAAGGATGGTTTGTGGAATCATACCTTGTCCCGAGGCTTGCTCGGCGACAATACCTCGCGCAATGCGCGGTCTTCAACTCCGGTCTTGGACGGCGTCTGTGCAGCTCCTGGTCTCACCGGGACTGACGACTCCTCCTCCTACCGGACTGTCGGATGACAGTTGTCCTCCTGAGCGGTAGTGTCCTCCCGCCTATGTAGTAGTCCACACGGACCACCTGGAACTCCACTCTCCTTGTCCCATAAGGAAGTGGAAGGAGTCGCACCCTCCTGTTGACGTACTAGTCGCCAACACACTCTCCTGCTACCAGTTGCAACTGCAGTTGTCCTTCCCTTGCTGCACCTCCCTTTTGCGGGAAGCACTTGCTCGGGATCTCTCACAGTTACCAAAACCAGAGAGAACGACAACTTCGCAAAGCAACCGGCTTGCATTGAGTTGTACTTTGAGAAGCCCCCAATACCCCTATATATATAGGCGGGTCATGGGACAGGGTTCTCTGTGCCCGGCAATACGGGACTAAAGCAGGAGTAGAAGGGTTCGAGAATTTTCCACAAAAAGCAACCGGTTCGCAACTTGAAATGATCGGTTCACAACTGAACCGATCGGTTCGGCCATTGAGCAGATCGGTTGGACCTGAGCCAATCGTTTGGGGCACTCCAACCGATCGGTTGGTTCCCTGAACCGATCTGTTCATGGTCCTAATCCGGCTCAAAAAGACTTTCCTTGTTTCGTTCTCAATTGGTATCGAATACCAATGTTATTCCCAATCGAATTGGGCAATTTGAAACCAAAGGAAAATTCTTGCCGACATGACTTTTTCCAACTGGTTGTTTACACCAGTTGAGCCGATTGGTTCAACCCTTGAACCGGTCGTTTCAACCTGGGCATGAGCCGATCGGCCTGGACACTCCAGCTAACCGGTTCAGCAACCTCAGCCGACCGTTTCATCACATGAGCCGATCGGTTGGGAGCACAGGTTGGGCAAAATCAGTCAATTGTGATTTCAATCAATCTGATACTCCAATCAATGCGTCCAACACCTTGAACCATACGATATTGAGCCATCGACTGATTGAGTGTTTAATTGAACTACTAAACTCCTTTAGTAATCAATCTAAACATTGCTTTGTGGACAAAACTCCTCTTCCAGGTTAAATCCTATGTGTGTGACCCTGCAGGTCCATTTCACGTTGGCAGTGAAAGTCCATAACACTTATGACTTCACAAGCAAAGAGTGGTTCCTAGTCACACATCAGTGCTACCCAAGTGAAAGTAGAAAGTTGGAGAACAACTTTCAACCTACAATCCGTGAATGGTGTTACAGTGAATGTATAATTCCTTTTTCACTGATATCCCGAATGAACTCAAGGCATGGAACAGTCATCCTGTCAACGTTCATTCACTTTCTTGATCTCAGAGTAGATTGAAGGAGATATGTATGACATCAATATCACATACTAATTCACACATGCGTGCACACACCTATCTCAATCCTACTCATCAAGTGGCCTTGGATATCAAACTCCCTCAGGAGGGACAAATCCCATATCTATCACTCACCCCTCAAAAGCCCCATGTGTCAAAGCCACCCAATCATCACCTTTAAAACAACCCATGTTTCAGGACTGCGTTTGATGATGTCAAAGTGTGCCCAACGACATGTGTTGAGTGTAGTGATTTCAGGTCTAAGAATCACACTCACCACCATCACTGTGAGTACTGACTGTGACTACCATCTCATGGTTCCATGTGTCAAACTCACGGTGGGTCTGTCTGGTACACTTGTTCTCTAACAAGTACCTATGTGTTTGGTTTGATATCTCTATATCATGACTAATGAGATTCTATCATCAACCAACACCACAATCCAGTCTTGTGTGTCATTGTTGTCTATCTACCTTCCACAATGACATCCAACTAGGAACATAACAAGAATGTACAAACTCTTAGCATCCGTATGATCTCATCGTTCAGGTCCTCAACCTGAAAGCATACGTCATTGAGTACTGTCATTCTCTAGACATTCAATCTGTTCTATCACTATCTCATATGACTGAACCAGAATGAATTGGAAGCTTGCCTTTGATGTTTATCAAATCAATCTTAATGTATCCCACCAATCATCCCATGATTGTCTCTCAGGGCATACATACCAACAGACTCCCACTTGCACTGCGAGCCAATCACTCTTGAATCATATTCATAGTGATCTTCAAACATGTCCCACATGTCACTGTGCTCTAGTGCCAACATAGTGAGTCATGGCAACACCTTGCCAAAGTCAGTATAAATCGCATGTCTCTCATCTCTTCGATGTACGTCGCACGTATGAGATGGAGTTGCTGTAATATGCGATCTAGTATTCCATTGCTAACCTTTAGCCACATTGCATGATCAAGGATTCCAGACTTGTCATCAATGAGTGGAATATAAGTTCATCTCATGAACTTTTAGATCCATATAGTATCCACTGTTGTTCACTAACACACAGATACTCGACATTTCCCTTTTAAATGGTTTTATTGGAACACTTCCAATTATCAACAAACTTTCACTTTTATACATCCTATGTATATTTTGCGATTAATTTTCTGTACTTTCGGAAGTTCGCATCAATGTAACTCTTTACATCAAACTCTTCCTTATCTCCATAGAACTAGTACTTCCCAAGTACTCATCAAGTTCTTATGGTATTCCAGTAACCCTTACTGGAAGTAGACAGACATCCACTCGTCATGTCCTACATACGAGTTATCACGATGAGCACATCATATTGCCATGTCCTACATACAAGATGATGAATGCATTTTATTCTTGCCATGTCATACATGCAAGACAATGGGATGATTAGATACATGATAGATCCATATATATTCTTAGTGTTCCCATTCTTCATAAGAATTGGACACTTGGCCTTGGGATACTAATATCCATATAACATGGACAAGTTTTCTCCCACTGAATCTGTGCATACTGAACCCTTCAGTACAGATTGCCAATGTATGCTCTCTCTTTTCCAGGTCAAGAGATTTGTCGAGAACTATCTCTATAGATCTCTATTCCTATCATATAGGAAACATCTCTATCTTCCTTAAAGATAATTTCCACTTTTGGATTTCCATTCTAGAACATTTCCATTTCACATCAACATGTGGAATGTGAACACGCTCCCACTAAATCACAGATCCCTTCTTTATCTTTGACATGTCAGTCAAACCCTTTGACTATATCATCAAAGTAAAGATCCAATTCTGAGTTGCTTGTACTCAATCAATCACATTGATTAGTCCATTGTAACTTATAGACTTCATTTGCATTAGTGGATTCATAAACCTTATAGGTTGTGTCACGTACACATCCTTGTTTTATTCCTCATATGAATGTGGTTTTAGTATCCATATGCCAAATGTCTCAGTCATTAAGTTGCAATCAACAAGCATCATCCTTCTCAAAATGTTATCCATGTGTCTTAACACTTAAGACTCATTTGCACTTATGGATTTTATCCAATGAGTGCTACCATCAAGGTCGTACCTTATGGTTCACATGGAAATCATTTAGGATGTAATGATCATAAATCATAACTCGAAATTCGGTTCCTCATATTCATCTAGATAGTTGACTCATCACATGAACAACTCATCACTTAGATAATTGAGGTGTATCTGTTAAGGATATAAGAACTCACAACCCTTGTGATTCTTAATTTCCTTAATTAGTGTGGGGTATTATTTTATTAAGAAGAATTCAGTTATTTGATAATCATTCTCTAACTCCTTAGAGTATGATTCCTTCTTGATTCAGACATCACCATGCCTTAATCATGAGTTCACTATGATACACTATCATAATCACTCATAAGGATCTCAAACATTTGGTCCAAGTATTTTATTCATTGATCTCATCAAGAATTAATACTTTACCAAATTTGTACTTCATTTATGATAATCTTGAACACTTCAAGACATTCATATTGGTATTTCTCTAAACACCATTTGAAGTATTAGCATTTATTCCAATAGGTATGTAAATACATCACATGTATTATACCTAATAGGATAATCATTCTCCCACTACCATTAGTGAAGATTGATTAATCATGTCCAAGATATTCATGTCTCTTACTGGTTCTCTAACCAAAAGAGTCTAGATTTGTCCATCATATGGAAACTAGAAATGAATTTCTTATGATATATGCTAATTTAATTGTTTGAGTTATCAATAACTTTAGGTATCAATTTATCTTATACATACCATGTATTACAAGATAAACAAGGCATTGCCACAAAGATCATATCTTTAAGATTGAAACATCAACTTTATTAATTGCCATCATTGTCATACAATATGCAAAAATAAAGTGTTTCTTTCTATTGGCAATATATGAAATAGCAGTTCTCAACTCTATTTCGTGCCCTTTAGGCTGAAATAAACTGAAAGATACTCCTATCTATGGCAGCAACACTTGCTCCAATGATGGGTACTTCTTTCTTGGTCCTTTCACAAAGGCCATCACTTCTTTGTGGATATTGCATATCATATATGACATATCCATATCTTGGTATCATATACCTCGGATAAAGAAGCGGTTCATTTCATGATACCTTAGGTGGAGATCTCCATCCCCTCCTTCTTCTTCTTTTATTCTTCCAGATATAGAGGGCAATCCCTCATACTCCCTTTCCCATGTGCCTTGAGGCTGAAGACGGATTGGATTTCTGGCTAGCATCAGAACACTTCTTAGCTTTGCCCTTGTCCTTTCCCTTAAGAATTACCTTTTCTTTGATCACATCAAAGATTATGGTTTGTCTTTCTTTATCTTTTCCTCTACTATCCTCAACATGTCCAACAACTTTGTCAACGCTTGTCAAAGTCGTTCATGTTGTAGTTTATCATGAACTGTATGATTTTGCAACACTTGCAGTATCATACCAATAGCCAACTCTTGGTTCAGAGGGAATCCTTCTTAGTCAGGTTTTCCACATACCCAATCACATTGAGTGTGTGAATACCTTACTGGATCTCCTTCTGTCATGACATACTAGGACAATATCTTGGAGACATCATATGTCTCATGTTGTCTCTGCAACTCATAGTTCAGAGAACACAACATCAAGCACTCCTCATCAATGTCATCCTCGGTATGCTTCCATAAGCATACTTTCAGCCATTGATGTGGTGGGATCGAGTTCATCTGGTTCTGGTATAACTAGGACTTAGAGCTTCCGCTCTTTGATTGAGAACACTTCTCATCATCATCCTAACCAGTCGTGGAATTATTCCCATTTAATTTGTTGGTCTCAAAGACCGATCGCAAATAAAGTGATTTGTTGATTAACCATTTATTTTAACAAAAAGGAAATATATGCAATTTTAGTCCAAAAACTCATTTTTGACTTGTTTGATTGATTTGAAAAGTTGACGATAAAATTAGGCCTTTAATTAATTATCGCTCCCACTATTTTACTTCAAATTGATAGCCCTCACCATCAATTCGGAAGATTGCAGCGTACAACCTTCTAGTGGGCAAGATCCTGAAATCCTCTAAGTCATGAGTCAGCTTTGGCTGATCGCCCACAAATTAGATCTCTCAGGTAGGCAACTCTTGCCAATTGCATCATATGCAACTCTTGTTGAATGAACATGCACAACTCCTTGCCATGAACATTCCTTGCCTCTGGGCTTAGACGCTCTAAGAATCACCAGTTAAGTCTAACCCAAAAGCCGACACGGTAGAACATGCACCCTACTTTGGCAGAACCTACATGTCTACCCTTCACACTTCCACAAGATAGACGGCGCACCACGCTTTGGCATAACCTACGCTTGGTCGATTGAGCTTTTCATGTGTGCCGCTAATGGAAGGCATATAAGACTTAATATTTTAATGAGGGATTTGGGTTTTATATACATATACATATCCAATCACCACAATACATAGTACATATCATATACATGCTATATCCCACAGAAAACATGCACAAACGATAAAAAGCGATGATTATGGCCATCCTAATGTGATTCCTTGAGCCAAGAGGAATCACGGTCATCTAGGTCTACATCACATGCAACCTGTACAAGATGAACTCTGTGCCTTGCCATCCGAGTAGATCAACTCATCACATGAACGATCTGTACTCTCCAGCCGGTTGTCTGGGTGCCACCATCCGATCGGTTGGCTCCTCCAACCGATCGGTTCGCCTAGTCGTCGCGCATCTCGTCATGTCCGCCACCCGGTCGTCTCGCTCCTCGAACCGGTCATCAACCGGTCAGTTCACTCCTTGAACCGACCGTCTGAAACGTCAACCGATCGGTTCACGCCTTGAACCGATCATTTCAGCTGTCGTCTTGATGTCCACCGGTCTTCGACATAACAGGAAATGAAAATCTATCCTATTTATTACATTGCTTTAAAAGGGAAACCCCGAGTTACATTCAGGGGGAGCAAAGGTAGGAAAGAATCTCGAATTACTTTGAGTTACATCAGGAATAAGAGAGGGAAGATCGGTGCGCAGACCGAGATGCAAGCAACCACAAACAACCACACAAAGATAGGGGTTTATAGGCCATAATCATGCTACACACATCCACCACAAAACTCGTTTAAGGGCGACGCGTATCGAGTGCATTAATAATACATATCATATATGTAATTAGGGATTTGTGGATTTAGGATTGGACATGCATAAAGCCAATATTATTTGCATCGTATGCAATAAATAAAGGCGACAAACCAAAATCAACCATATCGATATTCCTAAAATATAGAGCAGTTGATGTGGCTCTGATACCACTGTTGGGTTTTAGGGGAGACAGAGAAGGCAGCGGAAACAAAAATTTTCTCCCCCAACCCATACCGAGGAAACGCGTCAACGTCTATATAATAGGAAAGGATGGTTTGTGGAATCATACCTTGTCCCGAGGCTTGCTCGACGACAATACCTCGCGCAATGCGCGGTCTTCAACTCCGGTCTTAGACGGCGTCTGTGCAACTCCTGGTCTCACCGGGACTGACGACTCCTCCTCCTACCGGACTGTCGGATGACAGTTGTCCTCCTGAGCGGCAGTGTCCTCCCGCCTCTGTAGTAGTCCACACGGACCACCTGGAACTCCACTCTCCTTGTCCCACAAGGAAGTGGAAGGAGTCGCACCCTCCTGTTGACGTACTAGTCGCCAACACACTCTTTTGCTACCAGTTGCAACTACAGTTGTCCTTCCCTTGTTGCACCTCCCTTTTGCGGGAAGCACTTGCTCGGGATCTCTCACAGTTACCAAAACCAGAGAGAACGACAACTTCGCAAAGCAACCAGCTTGCATTGAGTTGTACTTTGAGAAGCCCCCAATACCCCTATATATATAGGCGGGTCATGGGACAGGGTTCTCTGTGCCCGGCAATACGGGACTAAAGCAGGAGTAGAAGGGTTCGAGAATTTTCCACAAAAAGCAACCGGTTCGCAACTTGAAATGATCGGTTCACAACTGAACCGATCGGTTCGGCCATTGAGACGATCGGTTGGACCTGAGCTGATCGTTTGGGGCACTCCAACCGATCGGTTCATGGTCCTAATCCGGCTCAAAAAGACTTTCCTTGTTTCGTTCTCAATTGGTATCGAATACCAATGTTATTCCCAATCGAATTGGGCAATTTGAAACCAAAGGAAAATTCTTGCCGACATGACTTTTCCCAACTGGTCAGTTGCACCAGTTGAGCCGATCGGTTCAACCCTTGAACCGGTCGTTTCAACCTGGGCATGAGCCGATCGGCCTGGACACTCCAGCCGACCGGTTCAGCAACCTCAGCCGACCGGTTCATCACATGAGCCGATCGGTTGGGAGCACAGGTTGGGAAAAATCAGTCAATTGCGATTTCAATCAATCTGATACTCCAATCAATGCGTCCAACACCTTGAACCATACGATATTGAGCCATCGACTGATTGAGTGTTTAATTGAACTACTAAACTCCTTTAGTAATCAATCTAAACATTGCTTTGTGGACAAAACTCCTCTTCCAGGTTAAATCCTATGTGTGTGACCCTGCAGGTCCATTTCACGTTTGCAGTGAAAGTCCATAACACTTATGACTTCACAAGCAAAGAGTGGTGCCTAGTCACACATCAGTGCTACCCAAGTGAAAGTAGAAAGTTGGAGAACAACTTTCAACCTACAATCCGTGAATGGTGTTACAGTGAATGTATAATTCCTTTGTCACTGATATCCCGAATGAACTCAAGGCATGGAACAGTCATCCTGTCAACGTTCATTCACTTTCTTGATCTCAGAGTAGATTGAAGGAGATATGTATGACATCAATATCACATACTGATTCACACATGCGTGCGCACACCTATCTCAATCCTACTCATCAAGTGGCCTTGGATATCAAACTCCCTCAGGAGGGACAAATCCCATATCTATCACTCACCCCTCAAAAGCCCCATGTGTCAAAGCACCCAATCATCACCTTTAAAACAACCCATGTTTCAGGACTGCGTTTGATGATGTCAAAGTGTGCCCAACGACATGTGTTGAGTGTAGTGATTTCAGGTCTAAGAATCACACTCACCACCATCACTGTGAGTACTAACTGTGACTACCATCTCATGGTTCCATGTGTCAAACTCACGGTGGGTCTGTCCGGTACACTTGTTCTCTAACAAGTACCTATGTGTTTGGTTTGATATCTCTATATCATGACTAATGAGATTCTGTCATCAACCAACACCACAATCCAGTCTTGTGTGTCATTGTTGTCTATCTACCTTCCACAATGACATCCGACTAGGGACATAACAAGAATGTACAAACTCTTAGCATCCGTATGATCTCATAGTTCAGGTCCTCAACCTGAAAGCATACGTCATTGAGTACTGTCATTCTCTAGACATTCAATCTGTTCTATCACTATCTCATATGACTAAACCAGAATAAATTGGAAGCTTGCCTTTGATGTTTATCAAATCAATCTTAATGTATCCCACCAATCATCCCATGATTGGCTCTCAGGGCATACATACCAACACCTTTCTACATTCAAAAAGCTGGGATTGAAGGAGTCACGACCAAGCAATATGACTATTCAATTGGCAGATAACTCTGTGGTAAAGCCTTATGGAATCTATGAAGATGTGTTAGTAAAGGTGGATAGGTTTGTCTTTCCGGCAGATTTTGTAGTCATGGAGATGCAGGATGAACATGGAAACGAGCTGTTACTTGGACGTCCTTTCCAAGCTACAGCCGACATTATCTTAGAGATGGGAAGAGGTCGTTTGACCTTGGGCATAGCCGATGACCTCTTTGAGATGGTCATGCCTTCTAGTAAGGTGTCATCTAAAGCAAAGGAACAATGCAATATGGTAAAACATCTGGATAGTAACATTTCACTCTGTCTTGGGAAGCCATATCTGGACATGGCTCATGTGATGAGAAAGGTGGACAATGGAACTTTGGCTGTGGATATCATGGAGCAGACCAAAGTAATTTCTTTGTGAAAAGCTGTAGGATCCCCGAATGATGAGGAGGAGGACATTCTGCCCTCCATGGAAGATGATGTTATTGCTATTTCTGTTCTTGACGCATATCCGGAATTGCCATTGGAGGCTTGTTTGGTAAATATTACACATGATTGGATGAGGAGCAAATCACGCAAGGAGTGTGCCAAGATGCTCCATATGCTTCCATGCTTCTATGCGAGGCATTATGAAGATCTAGGTGAACTTCCCCCGCCACTTCAATCATCTTTGATAAGTCCGCCGGATTTAGAATTAAAGTTGTTGCCACCGCATCTCAAATATGTCTTCCTAGCTGAGGAGGACAAGTTACCAGTGAGCATATCTACTTATTTGAGTGCGGAAGAGGAAGACCAATTGTTGATAGTGTTGAAGAACCACCGGGGAGCTTTTATTAAGGGGATTTCTCCTACTCTATGTCAGCACAAGATTCGGCTCGAGGAGGGAGCCAAGCCCATGATTCAACCTCAACGACGTCTCAATCCAAGCATGATGGAGGTTGTGAAGAAGGAGGTCATTAAACTTCTTGCTGCAGGAATTATTTACGCCATATCAGACTCGACATGGGTGAGTCCCACACAGGTAGTCCCTAAGAAGGGGGGAATTACTGTCACCCAAAATATATTGAATGAACCTGTCACCACCCGATTGGTAACCGGGTGGTGAGTGTGTATTGATTACCGCCGTTTGAATGCAGCCACGCTAAAGGATCACTTTCCTTTAACTTTCATTGATCAAATCCTAGAGCATCTTGCCGGCCGATCGCACTTCTGTTTTCTAGACGGGTACTCGGGGTACAACCAGATCTCGATTGATCCTTTGGATCAAGAGAAATCTACCTTCACTTGCCCCTATGGGACTTTCGCGTACCGCCGAATGCCTTTTGGTTTATGCAATGCACCTGTGACGTTTCAGCGTTGTATGCTCGCCATATTTTCTGACATGGTAGAGCGCTGTCTCGAGGTTTTTATGGATGACTTTTCAGTGTATGGTGCATCGTTTGATGAATGTCTCTATAATTTGGACAAAGTTTTACAGCGCTGTGAGGACACACATTTGGTCCTCAACTGGGAGAAATGTCACATGATGGTGACTGAGGCGATAGTGCTAGGACACAAGGTGTCTAGCAAAGGTTTAGAGGTAGATCCAGTCAAAATTGAAGTCATTTCCAAGTTACCCCCACCAAATTCTGTTAAAGGGGTAAGAAGTTTCCTAGGACACGCCGGGTTCTATCGTCGATTTATAAAAGATTTTTCTAAAATTGCGAAACCTCTATCCGAGCTTTTAGAGAAAGACGTTGTTTTTTATTTCAATGACAAGTGTCTACATGCGTTCGACGTGTTGAAGGAAAAACTGATTTCTGCACCGGTTGTTCAAACGCCGGATTGGACGGAACCGTTCGAACTAATGTGTGACGCTTCGGACTTTGCGGTAGGAGCTGTGTTGGGGCAGCGGGTGGACAATAAACCCGCCGTGATTTTCTACGCTTCGAAAACCTTGAATGATGCCCAACTAAATTATACAACTACTGAGAAAGAATTACTCGCCGTTGTTTTTGCTTTTGAAAAATTCCGGCAGTACTTAGTTGGATCTAAGGTAGTTGTATGGACTGACCATGCCGCAATTAAATACTTAATGGATAAAAAAGACGCAAAGCCTAGACTCATTAGGTGGATTTTGCTCTTACAAGAATTTGAC
Source organism: Alisma plantago-aquatica (assembly GCA_963693085.1). Classification (NCBI taxonomy): domain Eukaryota; kingdom Viridiplantae; phylum Streptophyta; class Magnoliopsida; order Alismatales; family Alismataceae; genus Alisma; species Alisma plantago-aquatica. The sequence goes on along the minus strand of OY856409.1, from coordinate 498,123,543 downwards.
ATCGAAATCAAGGATAAATCTGGGATTGAAAATGTTGTTGCTGATCATTTGTCTAGGTTAGAAAGGGTGGATGAAAAAGATTTACATATACCCATAACCGAGACGTTTCTGGATGAACATATTTTAAAAATTAACTCTAAGGATCCTTGGTTCGCTGAGATTGTAAACTATTTGGCTTGCGGGATCATCCCGGAGGATTGGTCATATCAGGAGAAGAAGAGATTCTTCCATTCTTTGCGATATTATTTTTGGGATGACCCGATTCTTCTTAAGCAATGCAGGGACGGTATCTTACGTAGGTGTGTGCCTAAAGTGGAGTACGAGAGCATTTTACGTCATTGCCACGCATCACCTACGGGAGGACACCACGCCAGCTCGGGTACGACAACAAAAGTTCTGGAAAGTGGCCTTTATTGGCCAACCTTGTTCCGAGATGCCTACGATTTTGTAAGGCAATGCGATTCCTGCCAACGAGCCGGTAATATCTCAAAGAGACAGGAAATGCCCCTGAATGTGTTTCAGGAAGTGGAGGTATTTGATTTGTGGGGCATAGATTTCATGGGACCCTTTGTGTCCTCAAACTCCAATTTATATATCTTGTTAACAGTTGATTATGTGTCAAAGTAGGTGGAAGCAATACCCACAAGGACTAATGATTCCACTGTAGTGTGCAGATTTGTGAAAGAAAATATTTTCTGTAGGTTTGGGGTGCCCCGAATGATAATCAGTGATGGGGGTACGCATTTCAGGAATCAAAAATTCTCTACATTATTGAAGAAATATGGGGTTAAGCACAACATAGGTACCCCATATCATCTACAAACTCAAGGCCAGGTGGAGGTCTCCAACCGTGAAATTAAGAAGATTTTAGAGCGTACGGTGGCGTCCACGAGAAAGAACTAGAGTGCCCTACTGCTGGATGCTTTGTGGGCATACAGGACGGCGTATAAAACACCTATAGGCACCACGCCTTTTAAATTGGCGTATGGCCGGGCTTGTCACCTACCGGTAGAGTTGGAGCACAAGGTGCATTGGGCGCTAAGAAGGCTAAACCTGAGTTACAATGAAGCGGGAAGGAAGAGATTGCTGGAATTGAATGAGTTGGACGAGCTACGGATGACGGCATATGAGAACGCACGGATATACAAGGAGCGCACAAAGCTGATCCACGACCGCCACATCCAGTTGCGCACGTTCAAAAAGGGAGATAGTGTTTTGTTGTTCAATTCACGACTCAAGTTGCATCCCGGGAAGCTTAAATCCCAGTGGAGTGGACCGTTCGTGGTAGAGGAGGTCAAACCACACGGCGCGATCTTAGTGCGTGATGGTGATACCACGTTTTTGGTAAATGGACAAAGGCTGAAGCTCTATTTTGGTGAGAATTACAAGAGGAAGGTGAATGAGGTCAAACTCGTTTCACTTTTGGATGCATGAGGTGTCGAAAGCCGTCTAGCTTAAGATGTTAAATAAGGGTGCTTGTTGGGAGGCAACCCAACCATAGGTACCTTAGTTTAGTTTATGTACAATCATAGGTTGATTTGTTTTGGTTTAATTTTTAGTGTAAAAAAGATACCGTGATCGGTTTGTTCTTTGTGCAGGCTGAGGCAGAGTCGATACCATCGACACACTGGTCGATGGTATCGATGATAACCTCCTATTTTAGTAGTTTATTTTAGTCTTTTTCTTTAGTTTTCCTTACTCTTTCTACATTTATATTGTACTTAAACCTAATTTTACCCCTTTTTGTAAATACATCATCGAACTAACTTTTCCTTTTATAATTGCAGAAAAAGCACAAAAAAATTAACAAAAGAATAAACCAGCCCAAGGGTCGAGTGGATCCAAACGGTCCCAAGACCGCATGGAGTTCAAACGATCCCGAGACCGCATGAAGCCAAACGGTCCCAAGACCGCATGGAGTTCAAACGGTCCCGAGACCGCATGAAGCCAAACGGTCCCAAGACCGCATGGAGTTCAAACGGTCCCGAGACCGCATGAAGCCAAACGGTCCCAAGACCGCATGGAGTTCAAACGGTCCCGAGACCGCATGAAGCCAAACGGTCCCAAGACCGCATGAAGCCAAACGGTCCCAAGACCGCATGGAGCTCAAACGGTCTCAAGACCGTTTGACGCCAAACGGTCCCAAGACCGTTTGACGCCAAACGATCTCAAGACCGTTTGACGCCAAACGGTCCCAAGACCGTTTGACGCCAAACGATCTCAAGACCGTTTGACGCCAAACGATCTCAAGACCGTTTGACGCCAAACGGTCCCAAGACCGTTTGAGCCCAAACGGTCTCCAAACCGTTTGGATCTCACTCAAAGCCTATAAATAAGACCTCAGGGCCGTTCATGGGGGGAGTCCAGACGTCCAGAGGCTGTCTCTCCACTACCAGAACAACTCCATCCCTCACTAGAGGCTGCCGGTCTGAGACTCACGTCCATTACAAGCTACGTTGCTCTCTCATCAACAAGGAAGGTGAGAGGAGAAGATCCGTCATCAAGCAAGCTACAAGGGGTGGAGATCGTTGCTCTCTCCACCAAGGGTTCAACCTTCTCTCCTCAGTGGAGATGATGTTCTTTCTATCTCTTCTTGCCTCCTTCTTTGTTGCTCCCTCTATGAGGAGCGAGTAGTTCCATCCACTGGGGCGCGGGGACTAGCCCCGCTGCCCATGTTTTGTATTATGTACTGTAAAAAAAAGATGTTATCATTTCGTTTTAATACTAAATCGTTTCACACATGCTTGAATGATGGCCACGTTCTTGTATGCATTTATTGTCTTTCGTTGTGGTTTGTCTACGACCGCTATCGAGGCTTGAATACCGATTTAGTGTTGGTTTCTGGTGTGTGTATCCACTACGCATCCGTTTCGGTGTCTAGAAGTGTATCTCAAAGAGTGGAGTAAACTCACTATCATCTGGCACACTCCCATCTGTATGGAAGAGACCTTTGGTAAGTCGAGGAACACACTTTGCGAGGGGAATGATGTAAAGCATGTGACCATTCGTTCGGGGATGGCTGGCGTTGCATCATTCCCGCACTTCTCGTAGCTAGGTTATCCATCACCGGAAACTAGGCCTACAAAGACGCTATTCGATTTGGTAATTATCGCTCGCTTGTTAGTTTTAGATGCACGTTTCTTGAGGTTGAGTAAGATTCTCTCTTCGGAGACTACATCCTTCAGTGACGCGTAGTGATGTACCGCATGAGAGTTACTTAACCCTTGGAGGATGAGATGCATTGCCCTTTTCTTATATGGGCATTGGTCTTGTGGAACATCGAAGGGTGCAATGCATCGCTCTTGTCTTATGTGGGCATCGGTCTTGTGGAACACCCTTGGATGCAACGCATCGCTCTTGTCTTATAAGGCATCGGTCTTGTGGATACATCCATGCATCTAGCTTATAAGTCTTGCTTAGTACATATACAATGCATGTGTAGCGGTGGTAAATACCTGCTTAACCCCAGTGATTCATCATCATTTGTTAACTCTTAAGATTTACTTGCTTTATTTACTTTCTTGCTTTACTTTCTTTGTACTTAGTTTAAAACAACCAAATCAAACTTTCGATCTAAATATCAATCTTTAAGTTGTTAAGTAAAGACTAAACGTTTTCCATCTTGACTTCGTCAAGACCGTTGTCCCGAGGATTCGACCCTTAACTATACTACAATAAGACTTCCACATGTCTTAGCACATGTGGGTGGAGTTCTTACCATAGTACTAGCAAGGCTAAACTTAGAGACTCATCATCTCTAGGATTTTTAGTGGTAAGTAAAACTACCATCAAAAATTGGCGCCGTTGCCGGGGACAACGGAACTTTTTAGTTTTTACTTACCAATTTCTTGGTTGATTAGGATTTTACACTTTTTCTTAATAACCAATCCAATATTTCTTGATCTTTTTCATTACCTTCCATTTTTCCTAACTTGAGATTTTCCTTCTACTCAGGTAGAAAACGTGTATGCAACCCCCGCATAACATCGGATTCTCCCCTGAACCAGAATACGATTCTGAGGTAGAAAGAAGTTTTCACCGAAGGAATAGACTAAACCACCAAAGAGCCAGACAGATGGCCGAAGAGCAACGCCTTGTTGCAGAAAGAGTCAACGCCGCCATAGCAGCACAACGAGCACAACTCATTGCTGACACTCGTGCTCAGGTGCAAGCTGAGATCCGAGCTGAAGTACAAGCACGCATCCAAGCAGAGCAAGCTGCTGCTCAACTCGCGTTAAGAAACAAGCAACTTCGGGATTACGCCGTCCCGAAGAATTACGAAGATAACCATCCGATCCGGCCTCCGATCATTAACATCCCACACTTCGAGATCCGGACCCAATGGATTCAGATTATGTAAGGGATTTCTTTCTCTGGAAGTTCTGGAGACGACTGCATGGACCACCTGAAACGGTTTAAGGCATTATGCCGACTGGTCCCACAAGCTGGCATTGCTTTCGACGCAATAATGCTCCATTTGTTTCATTTCACTCTATCTGGAAGGGCCTTAAGTTGGTATAATTCATTGGATAGAGAACCCATTATTACCACCTGGGCCCCTCTGGAGGAGAAATTCCTGGAGAAGTTCTTTCCACCCTCGCTTACTTACGAAATCAGAGGGCAGATCAACCATTTCTCTCAACTTCCTGGAGAGACCCTCGCCGAGGCATGGGAAAGATTCAAAGAACTTCTTCGAAAATGCCCTCATCATGGGATTTCGCAAAATCAACTGATTGAGACCTTTTACCGGGGGGTAAATGATGACATTAAACAGTTCCTAGATTCCTCATCTGGAGGAAATTTCATGAGGAAAAACTATGAAGACGCCTGGAAGATCGTCACTTTAGGGGCTGAAAACCAGTCCAACTGGGGGCGAACAGCCGGAAAAGGCGTCCTCAAAGTCTTTAAAGCTGAGGAATCCACGGAATTAAAGTCAATAGTAGAGTCTCTGAAAGCAATCGCCCATAAACAGCAAACCCTTGAATCATCTCTAGGGGAATTCAACAAGAAACAAACCCCACAGCTACATCAAGTCAAAGCTGTCACAGGTTCCTGTGAAGCTTGTCATGCATCAGATCATCCGACCTTATCCTGCGGAATGCTCTATAGTGTGATGATGGATCTTCATCCACCACCATAACCCTATGAGGCCATCACTAATCAGATTGAAGATCAGACTCCGGAGCAAGCCAACTCTATCCATACTATTCCCGGGCAAGTCTACTATAATCCCAGTCAACCAAGGAACCATCTTGGATTCCAGTATGGGAACCCTTCTGGGACTGCAAACCCGCAACACCAGACTCAAGGGGGATTTGACAGTAGGTTGCCTCCTGGGTTATCAAACAATCAAGGGAATCCAAGAAACAACTTCCCTAGGGTTAACTACCCTAGAAATCAGTCAGCCTACTACCAGTACACTCACCCCCCGCTTCACCCACAATTGCATGTTCAACAATACCAACAACAAAATTCTCAGAAGAATGTTACCACGCAGCCGGAAGATGAGCTACCTTCAATAAGACAGATGCTGCAATCTCAGCAAACCATGCTGGCCAATCAACAAGCCCAACAAAAGGCAGTTGAAACACAGCTTGCTCAGATTGCTGCACAATTGAAGCCTTCGGCTGGCACTTTCGCTGGACAACCCGAATTAAATCCGAAACATGGGCTGAACAAAGATCAACAATTAAATATGCCAGCAGTATAACAAGTTTTAGCTTCGTCGAGCCAGCGACATAAAACCAAGGCGCTTCTTGGGAGGCAACCCAAGACCTGAACATCAATTTCTCTATTTTCTAGTTTTATTCTCTCTTAATTTTGTTTTGCTTTCTTCAAGTTCTTTTATCACTAAATCTAAAAATACAAAAAAAATCTACATAATAAAAACTACAAAAACAATATATAAAACAAACAACATAAAAATCCATAAACCAAAATACAAAAAAATATACAAATATATATATACTCAAAAACATAAAAATATATAACCCCTTTTGTTACCTCCAAACGGTCTTAAACCCGTTTGGGACCAAACGGTCTCGAAACCGTTTGGGACCAAACGGTCTTGAAACCGTTTGGGACCAAACGGTCCTCAAACCGTTTGGGACCAAACGGTCTCGAAACCGTTTGGACCAAACGGTCTCGAAACCGTTTGGGACCAAACGGTCTTGAGACCGTTTGGGACCAAGCGGTCTTCAAAACCGTTTGGAATACGAAAGACCACCAACCAATCACTATATATATACACCATCCCTACTCCATCTTTCTCTCTTCGAATCTTCGAATTCTCCAGAGCGTTCGTGCGAAGAGTCTTCTTCCTGCTACTGTTGCATTCGCCCTAGCCGCTCACCCGTTCGTTCGACCTTCTTCCGCAAGGTAGTCCGGTGACTCCAAACACGCCGCTCACGCCGACGTTTCCTACACCGCCATCGTAGCCGTCATCGAACGAAGTTCTCCGACTCCTCTGTCGCCTTCGTCACCGCGCCATTGCGTCGCCACCACCATTGAACCAGTCGCCGTCTCCTCGACCATCGCACAACGTCTTTTTCTCCGCTACCACCGTCGCTGTCGAAAGAAACTCCGATTCTTCCACCGCTTCCATCGCCGTCCCCGTTTTTCCTATCGTCTTCGTCATCGTCGAGGTCGCTGGCGCTCTAACCTTCGCGCCGTTTCGCCTTCCCCTGCGCCGGCAACCTGCGACTCTTCGTTTTCCCAAACGGTCTTGAAACCGTTTGAGACCAAACGGTCTTGAAACCGTTTGAGACCAAACGGTCTTGAAACCGTTTGAGACCAAACGGTCTTAAAACCGTTTGAGACCAAACGGTCTTGAAACCGTTTGAGACCAAACGGTCCTCAAACCGTTTGGGACCAAACGGTCCTCAAACCGTTTGGAATCAAACGGTCCTGAAACTAAGAAGCTTCTAAATTGTCTCTTAATCTAAATTGTTTCAATCCTTTTTTCTAACTAAGAAACTTGTATTTTTTTTCAGAAATGGCATCAAACAAGACTTCCGGATCTGCCCCTGCTCTGACAAGGGAGCAGATGATAGAGGAGCGAGAAAAGCTCGTGCAAATCAGGGACACCTACAACACCACTGGAGTTGTCCCTCCAAAAATCAAGATCATCGACGTCCTATGCGAAATAGCCCGCCTTACCCAATGCCTGGGTGAGGCTCCTGAAGAAGAGATTGAGAATGTCTCTTCGGACGACGATGAAGGTTCGGATTACATACCGAACCCCGATGAGGACTCCTCTGCCCAAGAGACAGAGGGGAAACGCAAGGCTACAAAGGCTGCATCTGGGCAGCCTCCAAAAAGGGCAAGAAAACAGGTCCACCCTTCATCCGCCATGGACCAACCCTTCGCCAAACCATCCACATACGCTGCTTCCACCATCACCCCTGCAGCTACTATCCCTACCACCTTCATTCCCATTACCGCTCCAATTCCACCACCACAAAACCTATACATACAACCTTCCATCTCCATTGACAAAACCCTCAAACCGACTAAGTATGTTTGCTCCAGCATACTAGTCAAAATGGGAATTCAAGATCGCATCTTCAGCGTACTACAGAAAGCCAACCTCGCCAGGTTGTGCTCATTACCTGAAGTGTCATACTTTGAACCTACGGCGGAATTCTTCTCCTTTCTGAGAAAGGAGCCCGTTGACATCGCCGATAGGTCACGGGATGGGGGTGACAGAAGAATTGTCACCCAGATCTTTGGTAGCGATGTCGTCTTGACAGAAAATATGCTGAATTCTATGTTCATCGACGACACGGAGCAGCTACAAAAGGCCAAGCTAGTGGGAACCGATCACCTAGAATTCAACCGCCATACATTCTGGAAAAGCTTAAACGGACTTCCCACCTACGATGCAAAAACCTGTAAAGCGTCCAACATACATTCCGGATTTGTGCGCACTTTGCACAAAATCCTATCTGGCGCGCTTTTTCCAAGATCGGAAGGAGGAAACGTTACAATATCTGACCTCTTTGTCCTCTGGTCTATCCTCAACGACAAGCCAGTAAACATTGGACGATTGATGGTCCAGAAATTTTCTGCTGCCCTAATAGGAAAAGAGATCTGCTTGGGGGGCCATGTCACTTCCATAATAAAATTCCTTAAGATGGACAGGCTACTACCCCAATGCACGCCAATCAAGGGCGACATCCTTACGAACGAGCAATCTCTGAAAAACTCGTTCATAATCAAAGAAAAGGATGGGAAAATACACTACGTATTCTGCCCGATGGTTAAATCTTCAAGAACCCTCCTTCCGCTACCAGAGCTAGCACACTATGACATGACACAGCTCCTATTTTCTGACGACGAGCTTACTAAGTTGCTAGCTTCGGTTAAACCCGCCGAGAAAGAAAAAACTGCGGGTCCAACCGAGATGAGTATTACAGCTCCGACAGCACGACTTACAAAAATCCCTGTCAAACGGCTCTCTAGAAGGTTGTTACAGGCCAAGCAGCTGTCGGAGACGCCAACATCCCGCCCCAACCCGGAGGATGAGCATTTCAACGATGAAATTCTCACAACATCCTCCCTTGACTCTTTCATCCAGAGTCTACACGAGCAGCTCTCCACTGCTCCCACCACCGCCTTCCCCTCCACCTCCACGCCAGCATTCACATCCACCTTTCCACCCTCCCTAACATCAGGCTTCCCCTTCCCCACCTCCATGCCTGATTTCACCACCTTCGCCTCCGCATCCACATCAGCATTCACATCCACTTTTTCACCCACCCCAACATCGGGCTTACCTTTCTTCACCTCCATGCCCGACTTCACCATCTCTCCATTACCATCCACAATCCCCACCCCTTCATCATCAACTCCACCACTCTTCACATCCGCCACCACCCCGACACCGCTGGTGACCTCATCAACAGTCACTACGCAGTTCGGGCCTTCATCAGTGTCTTTTCCGCAAGACACTACCACCATCCCACATAGGCCCCAGCCACATCACCCTTCCGCCTCTGGGGCCCCCTTTACTAACATCGGTGAGGAATTCGGCCGTCAATTTGACGCTGTCCGACACCTCCTCACCGATCCTTCTAACTTATTACATTCTCTTTTTTCTTGTGTACAGGATTTAACTAAACAGGTAACCAGGATCGACAATCAGCATCAAGCTCTTCCTGTCGTCCTACAAGGTATTCAGCAACGACAGGATGAAGTGGCTAGGCAAGTTGAACATATCAACATCCACACCAACAACCTGCCGGACCTGATCCTTGAGGCAACACGTCAGCATGAAGCTACGATGAGAAAAGTCGATGAGATCTCGACCCAGACTCACCCTCTGCAAGAGAATCTCCACAAGCTTGAGCAAAACCAAGACAAGCTAAGCTCGCGCCTGGCTACCATCGACGAAACAATTATGCAGCTCCACCATCATCAAGAGGAGGCTACCATCAATGAAATACAACAACTACGTGCCCAAGTCACAGATCTGACTGCACGCCTCCTCTCCGCCGAGGACAGATATACAGATCTCAAAGAAGCCCACGACGCATTGCTCGAAAAACACGAGCATCTGCAGGTGGCTTTCGATGAGCTACATGCCACTCACCGGCGGTGTAAAAAGCCGTCTAATAGGAAGAAAATAGACGAAGCTGCGGCTGACAACGACAATGATGATGAAGAAGAAGAAAACTCTGATTCATCTGCTGACTCCAATAAAGACACACCTCCAGGAGACAAGCACGATGATGGCGAAGATCCAGGGAATGCTGCAGGACCCTCCCAAAAAGGGTCCGATAAAGGTCACCAGGACAGTGACTATCACCCCAAGTCCCCACAGCACGATAACGTCAACATTTCTTATGGGGACCAATTCTTTGATTACTCCGCTATGGGGTCAATGGGAGAAGCCGCCAAAGATGCAGCATTCGCTGAGCTCCAACAGTGCATAAAAGGAGCCAGCGCTACCTCGCCGAAAACCCCTCTTCCCTATTCAACACCTTCTCCCCCTCACCTGGACGACGCGGACCGAGTGAGTCTAGATACAGACGAAGATCTTGACTCCGCCTCCGACCAGGATGACAATATCAAAGGCCATGAAGAAGCCTTCGAACAACACGCCTCCCCTCCACCACAAAACCTCCCCCCGCCCCCCCCCCCTCTTCCACAAAAAATGCATGATCTTGACAGGACAGCCATCTCTACTTTAGATGCTCAGGACATTTTCATCCTGAACACTATAGTAGACGATGCAAAAGCGGGGGACGATACAATTTACATTAATACAAAAACCAGGCGTACGTTGACACGCGAAGATTTCCGTTGCATCCTCCCACCCCGGTCTACGATGCCACTGTCAATTTTTCGTGTCCTCCTCGCCAACTGTATAGAAATATATAAAAGTAAAAAACGGATACAACCAGCCTTCAACGCCTCACCTGCACTGTCTCTTGGCCTTTTACACAAAAGCCTGCAGGCGAGGTCGATTGAGCGGCTACGTGTCGGATTAGCACGCCAGGCACGCTATATCACGCTGCCTTTCCAAGTCTCGGGACACTGGCTCTTTATGATAGTGGACACCGCGGCAAGGGACGCCAAAGTCTACAACTTCAATACCGCCGAGCTACCATCCGGCATAATTAACTTTATCGGAGACGCAGCAGGTGAAGCTCGGTGTATACCCTTCCGGCTGCTTAAAGTAATCTGGGTTGTACGCCCTTCTCTTCGCCAAGACTGGAGCCAACCATGGTTTAGAATCATTAACCCTCCAGTTCAAGCCACCACGGGATCCGGGGACAGCGCCTTCTACACCATCAGACATATTCAAGCGCTTAACCAGGAAATCCCATTCACAGACTTGGCAGCTGAAGACTTCCATTCGCTAAGAGGACGCTACGCCATGGAACTCATCTGCGACAGAAGATTTTTCAACGATCCGACTATGTCACCAGATGATGTTCCACGGTATCTTTACTCAGTTGTGCAACGTCGACAACGGCGACCTTTCCGCCAAGTTCTGGAAGAGTCAGAACAAAACAAGTTGCCCACAGAAGACACCAGCAAGAAAGACCCCGCGTACACAACTACACCAACTTTTCCTGATTTCGATCGCGATTCTTGCAAAGGTCTAAACGACCTTGAAATACGCATAATCATGGCAAAACTCTCTGCAGAAAAAGACGGCATCGTATTCATGTCTCAAGACATTATCGTAATGGCTGATTCTTTGCGAGAGACTTTACAAGATAAGGGGCAACTTTCCTGCAGCCTCATGGCCGCTTACCAATCTCAGATTGGCCAACACAATCCCGATACATATATGGCGTCCCCGTACATGAAAGACGATCTGCTCAAACTGAAAAACTTCGACACAATAGAAGCATTGATTGCACATCTTCAACATACAACGCCGAAGTTCATCATGCTACCGATCCTACATCAAGGGCACTGGCTCCTTCTGGCAACCAATCTCCACACCGGAACCACTGCAATATACAACAGTTCCGACAGCCAGTTCAATGCCCGACAACGACAATACGTCGTAACGCCCAAGACGCCGACAGAAGAAATGGTGAAGGAGTGTGCTATGAAATTAATCGAACTTCTGAGTCAGCACACTAGGGCATACAACACTGAGCACTTCAGCCGCCCCGCCTTCTGCCATAAATGCCCCCAGCAAATACGACAATCCAACGACTGCGGCTTCCACGTCCTCTACTGGATGTACACTATAATCGTTCTCCAAAGACCAGTGGAGGAAATGACGGACGTGGATTACCACGCCTTACGTGGGCAGTTCGCATCTACACTACTGCGTTCTCCAGGGGCAACCGACAATCTACCTTAACCTGCAGCCCTTGTTCTAATGTTTTCTCAACCTATCACTTTGCCACTCTGGGGACAGAGTGTGTGATAAGTTAGGGGGGGGATACATTAGACAAGGGCTAGGTATCAACTTCTATACTCCCTTCTTTTTCTCTAAACACTTTCCATACATTTCTTTTGTTTTACAAATTCTTTTTATTCTTTCAAGATTCTTTTTACAAATTCTTTTTAATCACCTCAACTAACTCTAGAATCATGTTAGTCTCTACCAGTATTTAGCACTTAGACATCAAATGGCGATTTATCGACCCCCATCCACTATGGATCCTATATTTTTGCTCCAATTCTTTATCTGACTCTCCATAGGTCAAAATCAGGGCAGAAATAAGCCGAGATCTCAAGGATGAGAGGGAAATCAGGCAACTTCCAAGTCAAAAAGCTCTGCAAGTGGACCACAAACCAAATAAGTGCATGCTGAAAAACTTTAAGAACAACTTTCCTCTCTTCAAAATAAAAGAGGCTTGGCCGCCCAAAATAAATCCTCATCCCAAAACCCAAGCCTGTGAGTTTTTGAATAAAAGCCAGAGAGACTAATAAAATCATGAGAGTTGTGCCACGAATAAGGACCTATATAAAGAACTGATAAAGGGCTCACCCGGCCGGCACATTCCGCTGCCCTCACAAAGGCAGATGCGTCGCGTCCGGTAGTGAAACCCTAAAAGTTCCAAGTATATGAAAAGGCTAATAAAGGACTTGCCCGGCCGGTACATTCAGCTGCCCTCATAAAGGCAGATGTGTCGTGTCCGGTAGTGAGATCCTAAAAAGCATAGACAACCCCTCCCCCACTCGAAGGGGAGTTACACTTCAAAGCCTTTAGCCAACCCTCATACCCTCTCTAGCTTCCAATAGGTTTCCAGAGAGGTATAAAGTTGATTAGAGTCAACAGCATGCACAAAATAAATGTGGTCCCAAGGCAAACTTTGAGATACGGAAAAACCTGAAATCCAAGCAACTCTCGAAATCCAAAAGGATCAAGGCATGCAATAAGCCTAGATACGACCCCTGGGGAACCCAGGTCAAGAATTGAAGCAAGAGTACGGAAATTTTAATTAAGATCGCCGCGCCATTTCATGTCTCAGCTCTATCTAACTTGAGGACAAGCTAGACTCTAAGTTAGGGGGGGTGATAACCTCCTATTTTAGTAGTTTATCTTAGTCTTTTTCTTTAGTTTTCCTTACTCTTTCTACATTTATATTGTACTTAAACCTAATTTTACCCCTTTTTGTAAATACATCATCGAACTAACTTTTCCTTTTATAATTGCAGAAAAAGCACAAAAAAATTAACAAAAGAATAAACCAGCCCAAGGGTCGAGTGGATCCAAACGGTCCCAAGACCGCATGGAGTTCAAACGATCCCGAGACCGCATGAAGCCAAACGGTCCCAAGACCGCATGGAGTTCAAACGGTCCCGAGACCGCATGAAGCCAAACGGTCCCAAGACCGCATGGAGTTCAAACGGTCCCGAGACCGCATGAAGCCAAACGGTCCCAAGACCGCATGGAGTTCAAACGGTCCCGAGACCGCATGAAGCCAAACGGTCCCAAGACCGCATGGAGCTCAAACGGTCTCAAGACCGTTTGACGCCAAACAGTCCCAAGACCGTTTGACGCCAAACGATCTCAAGACCGTTTGACGCCAAACGGTCCCAAGACCGTTTGACGCCAAACGGTCCCAAGACCGTTTGACGCCAAACGGTCCCAAGACCGTTTGACGCCAAACGATCTCAAGACCGTTTGACGCCAAACGGTCCCAAGACCGTTTGAGCCCAAACGGTCTCCAAACCGTTTGGATCTCACTCAAAGCCTATAAATAAGACCTCAGGGCCATTCATGGGGGGAGTCCAGACGTCCAGAGGCTGTCTCTCCACTACCAGAACAACTCCATCCCTCACTAGAGGCTGCCGGTCTGAGACTCACGTCCATTACAAGCTACGTTGCTCTCTCATCAACAAGGAAGGTGAGAGGAGAAGATCCGTCATCAAGCAAGCTACAAGGGGTGGAGATCGTTGCTCTCTCCACCAAGGGTTCAACCTTCTCTCCTCAGTGGAGATGATGTTCTTTCTATCTCTTCTTGCCTCCTTCTTTGTTGCTCCCTCTATGAGGAGCGAGTAGTTCCATCCACTGGGGCGCGGGGACTAGCCCCGCTGCCCATGTTTTGTATTATGTACTGTAAAAAAAAGATGTTATCATTTCGTTTTAATACTAAATCGTTTCACACATGCTTGAATGATGGCCACGTTCTTGTATGCATTTATTGTCTTTCGTTGTGGTTTGTCTACGACCGCTATCGAGGCTTGAATACCGATTTAGTGTTGGTTTCTGGTGTGTGTATCCACCACGCATCCGTTTCGGTGTCTAGAAGTGTATCTCAAAGAGTGGAGTAAACTCACTATCATTTGGCACACTCCCATCTGTATGGAAGAGACCTTTGGTAAGTCGAGGAACACACTTTGCGAGGGGAATGATGTAAAGCATGTGACCATTCGTTCGGGGATGGCTGGCGTTGCATCATTCCCGCACTTCTCGTAGCTAGGTTATCCCTCACCGGAAACTAGGCCTACAAAGACGCTATTCGATTTGGTAATTATCGCTCGCTTGTTAGTTTTAGATGCACGTTTCTTGAGGTTGAGTAAGATTCTCTCTTCGGAGACTACATCCTTCAGTGACGCGTAGTGATGTACCGCATGAGAGTTACTTAACCCTTGGAGGATGAGATGCATTGCCCTTTTCTTATATGGGCATTGGTCTTGTGGAACATCGAAGGGTGCAATGCATCGCTCTTGTATTATGTGGGCATCGGTCTTGTGGAACACCCTTGGATGCAACGCATCGCTCTTGTCTTATAAGGCATCGGTCTTGTGGATACATCCATGCATCTAGCTTATAAGTCTTGCTTAGTACATATACAATGCATGTGTAGCGGTGGTAAATACCTGCTTAACCCCAGTGATTCATCATCATTTGTTAACTCTTAAGATTTACTTGATTTATTTACTTTCTTGCTTTACTTTCTTTGTACTTAGTTTAAAACAACCAAATCAAACTTTCGATCTAAATATCAATCTTTAAGTTGTTAAGTAAAGACTAAACGTTTTCCATCTTGACTTCATCAAGACCGTTGTCCCCAGGATTCGACCCTTAACTATACTACGATAAGACTTCCACATGTCTTAGCACATGTGGGTGGAGTTCTTACCATAGTACTAGCAAGGCTAAACTTAGAGACTCATCATCTCTAGGATTTTTAGTGGTAAGTAAAACTACCATCAATCGACCATGGAACAGGTTGACGACTGCAGATTTCGTTCTGAGTCGATACCATTGATGGCCTCGTCGATGGTATCGACATACCTACAGGCGGTCGCGAAGAAAAAGTCGATAGTATCGACACGGGCGTCGATACCATCGAGATCCCTGAAGATATGCAGACCAATTCGTCTCAGTCAACTCGATACCAACGACAGCCTCGTCGATGGTATTGACATGGTTACAAGTTGAAATGCAAAGCGGAGGTGTTGCAACGAAGAAAAGTCGATACCATCGACCCTTGTCGATGCTATCGACCATTCATGTCACCGATCCGCGCAAACGAATCAGCAGCGATCGTGGCATCCACGTCATCGATCTGGGTGAAGCGTCAATACCATCGACCCATGTTGATGGTATCGACACGTCAGTGATTCGGGTTTCAAGATCCAGCCATCGACAACCGTCGATACTCACGATGGGGGCGGATAGCATCGACGGGCCAACAGTGGTGCCGACCAAGTCTATTTAAGGAGATTCAGTACGTCAGTTGACGTCACACCTTCAGAGCGATCTCCTCCCTTTGCGCCGAGCACTCTCCCGAGCCGTCCAAGCCCGAAGAAAAGCATCATCGAGCGACGATCTTCACCGCAAGGAGATTCCACTCTCCAATCTGCACCGAGCTCTCTTTCCAATCCCTTTCTCGTCACAAATATGGTTCACGTCGCTGGAGCATCTTCCTCTTGCGCGGATCCGATGGAGATCTCGGAATTCGTGCCACCACCGCCATCGTCGGTCGCACGTCCCCGACTCGTCCATCCTTCTTCGGAGGTCCGAAAGATCTACGAGGAGATCATTTGTAGGAAGATAGAGCCCACCCGGTATGTGGACCGGGAAATGATCCGAGACCTCGGATTTGAGGCCAACTTGGCCTACGTTCTGCAGGGGCAAGCCCGACACACAAGTAGAAGGCCTGACGAGTTGCAATACCATGCTAATGGTCAGTCGTTCTTTAGCGACTGGCTGACGTACAAAGAGTTGGTGGCAGAGTTCATGGCGTCGTTGGATGTCTGCGTCGTGCCCAACGACATAGTAGCTACCGATCGTGAGTGGATCAAGGGTCGGGTGTCTTTCCGGCTGTACAACCATGACTACACCCTCACGCTCAAGTAGTTCAACATGATTTTCAACTGGAACCATTCACAGTACGATTACCGGCGGCCGGATAACCACACCGACTACGACGCTATCTTCGCCGAGTTGGTGACAGTGCCGCAAGGCAAGTCGGTGAGCTACCATAATGCCACGGTAGCCGACTTCGAGCACCCTTTCGTCCGGATCTTGCACCGGATGCTCAGTTCCACAGTTTTTGCTCGGGGTGATCTGGCCCTCATCAAGTTTCAGGGGTCGGACCTATTCTTTCTGTATAAACTCCTGAAGAAACAAGAATACAACTGGGGTGCTTTCTTTCTGCAACAAGTATTGGACGTGAAGAGGAGTACGAGGAAAGCGTCGATTCACTTCGGCGGGCTCATCACCAAGCTGGCTTCATACCTCGGATTAAATTTCCAGACCCTCACTCCTCTATCTACTAGGAGCAAGGTAAACTTGCAACATTTACACTGGTCCAATCTCCTACTTCTCCGAGATGGCGTGGTGTTTGCACATTGCCACGTAAATCAAGCATATCAAGAATGTTCTCTTCCCGATCCCGTTTTCAACATCGAAGGTGCACAACACTTCCGGTGGCCAATCATAGCCATCGCCGACTTCGATGAAGAAGGCAGCAATGACGATGGCGACGTCGGAAATGACGGCGAGGCTGAGGAGGAAGAGGAGGCATTCACACCTCTTTGAGCATGAGTGGCACCACGGAAGCGTCCTCGGATGCATCCGGGTGCATATTCCTCATCACGACCTACTCCGCCACCACCACCACCCTCGCAGCCAAGCGAGGATGTCTATTCTATGCAAGGCATGTATACAATGTTGTAGGACATCCAGTAGACCCAGCATAGCCAAACAGCCACCTATGTCGGCATTCAAGATACTACCAACCGACTCTATGTCAATCAGCAGGCGATTTTTGAGAATGAACGCCTTCTTCTCAAAAATCAGCAGAAGATCCATGATAGGTTGCATAGGATGGAGGTGCAATAATAGCCGTTTTTTTATCACTACTAGAGCCAGATTTATTTTGGGGGGTATCCACAACCTCCGCTGACGCCCCAGTATGATCCGACATTCCAGGGGCAGTACCTGTCTTGGGACCCCACGGCGCCGCAATACCCGCCCCCACCACCACAGGAGTGATCCAGTATCACTGTTCCAATCTTTAAGTTTGTTTTTGACTAGGAGGCCATAGTCGAATTCAAGATTAGGGGGGGTAGTTGGAACAACTTTATCTTTTACTATTTTAGTTTTTAATTTTATTGTTTTAGTTCTTGTTATTTGTTTCTTGCATTTTTAGTTTTTGTAGGATCCACATGCTATCTAGTGTAATCGTGGATGTCATAAAGTTTGTGTCATCTCATTAATTGTGCAGGGGAAAATCAAGGGAAATTTAAAATTTTTGTGTGTTTGGAAAGCTTGTTTTGTTTAACCTTGGGCACATATCCTACAAAAATGATTGGTTTTGTCAACTTTAAAACAAAATTTCACAACTGTACTCCTAACGATTCATGAAAATGGACAGAAATGGTTGTTTGAACCTAATCTGACCAAATGGTAATGTGACTTTAATTGGAAGTAGGAGAGAGAAACCTCTTGACTACTACACAGGTCAGTAAGGAGGGACACATGATATCTTTCTAAGGTTCAGTCACCTAGTCTTGTGATCTTTCCACCTCTTCGCTTTTCACAATCCACCGCAAGAATTGGAAGTATTCTACAGTTTTAACCTCTTTGACTGCATTACACGTAGATAGGGCTGGAATTAATTCTTTTTCCATATGTTTTGCATAAAAAGAAAGGAAAAAATGAGAATAGTGATACATGCACATTACCCTTAGGTGCATGTCATGTAGATGCATTCATAATTTTTTCTGCATAATGTACATCATGTGTCTCAATTTTTCTTCAAGGGTGAATTCAATTGTTCCATACCTTCTAAATAGTGTAAATTTCTGAATTAGGAAACAAAACAAGCCCGATAAAATATTCATTATCAATTATGGATATAAAGGATTGAAAAAGAAAAGAAAAAAAATCTGAAAAAAAATAAACTGTATAAAAAAAAGAGAAAAGCTATGTAGAAGCAATTTGAATAAGAAGGAGAAAGGAACGTAATATCACCTGCATTTTAAGATAATTGAGTACATAATGTAGCTTAATTAGATGTCCATCTCGTTTTGAGACGGATAGTTAGTATACGCATCATTCCACCGAATTTTAGGCATTAGGGCATTTTTCATGTGCATTGGCATCTTTTAGGACATTTTTATTTTATGCATGTTGAAATTGTGTAATACTTCCACTTTCTTCCATGAACCACCCATCTTCATCCACCCGTTGCTCGGATTGGTAGGCCACCGTGAATTTCTCCTCACTAAGGTATATCAGGAGAATTGCTTCCATGTAGATGGTAGTTAGGGCGAGCAATGTAGTATAGGAGATCACAAGATGCACCAAGTCTGGACCGGCGAGTTTTATTATGTTAACTACCTTATGTGATAGTGTTCATCAGTTTTGAGGTCAAATTTCTTTTATGGATGATTACTGTCGCCTTCAGGGTAATTACCGTTCTGTGGTAAAAAAGGGCTGGTATGTGAATGTCCGGTGGGAGTCATATGGGATGTTGGTTGTGGTGTGTTGCTATTCAGTTGACATTAGCAATTCTATTCTAAGGATTAGTTGCTCGAGGGCGAGCAACGTTCAAGCTTAGGGGAGTTTGATGCGATGATTTTGAGTTGCATTTATAGACCTGTTTGATATGTGTTTTATGCTTTTATTAGTCATTTTTATGGTTAATGTTGCATAATTCATCCACTTTGGTCTTTGCTACAATTTTATGTCAAATCCCCTTTATTTCATCGTTTTGAGCATTAATTGTCAAAATATTATTATTTGTGTGAATTTATGTGGTCTCGTGTTTGAATTTTAGAGAAAACAAGTATCTGCTTCCGTCGATACCATCGACGGAAGTCGATACCATCGACCGGACCGTAGGTTGCCAGCCGCGAGTATCAGCAAAGAGTCGATACTATCGACAAGGATGTCGATGGTATTGAGCTACCATCAGGTTGTTGGCGAGAAAGCAGTCGATAGTATCGACACTAAGTCGATACCATCGACGCACGGAGGCTACAGCGACGCAAAACGACAAAATCATCGCTACAGAGTTGTCGATACCATCGACCCGAGTCGATGGTATCGAGATGATATCGGGCGCGACAAAGGAAGGGTTTGCAGCCGGCCTCTACTACAGCGGGTCGATACCATCGACTCGCGTCGATGGTATCGACACCGTAGGATATGAGTTGGATTCCTAATGATCTCAATCGGACGGCTACAGTTAATTAGTGACCTAATGACCGAGATATAGCTAATGACGGCCGCCCAGATGGGGGATCATCTCATTAGCCATTGCACAAGTACCGAGGAGCGGTAGAGAGGAGAACGGAGGCTAGAAGCTCATACTTGTTGATCCAGAGGCCGAAGGAGACGGATTCCACCACCGAGAGGCGGTAGAGCACGCATTCTACACCGAGGATCAACCGGTTCTTCTCCGTTCAGGGGATTTCCCTTTCATTCCACGTTTTTCACATGTTTTCCCCTATTTCTACCATGTACTTGTGTGAGATGAACATGCAGGGCTAATCCCCTTCGTCTTTAGGATCAGGAGTAGCCCGGGGATTCATTGTATGACAATTTTATAATAGTAATTCATATTTTATCTCTTAAATACGTGGTATAGTTTCGTTTTCTCCATATATTGTTATGCTTGATCACCATAATAATAACCTAATGCCCTTAATCACTTTGAAAGAAGGATTAACGGCTGAAAAGAGGCAAAATCTACATTAATCGATAAATCCCTTGACCAAGGTGGTGTAAAATTAATGGTGGATACTGAGAGATCGTTCATAATGCACCTAGTTTAGGGTATAGGTTACTATGACGGTGGAACCGACCTAGACCTAGGTAGTGAATTGCACCACGACAGTGGGCAATTCTGTTTTCAGGCCACTACCCGGATAGAGAGATAAAATTGAGGTTTTATATAAAATCTAATACAATGAAAACTCGCGGTGAAATCGCAATCCTAAAGATACCCTTTTGAATTGATTAAACCAACATTTAATCGATTGCTTCTTTTGTTTTGTTTTTATTTCTCTATTATTTTTAACAACTCTCAACTTGTTAATCGACTTAGCTAATCGTGAGTAGTTAGTAGGAGTCCCCGATGATTGCACGTATCCCTGTGTTCGACTCGGGCCTCACAAAGGCCTGTACTACTCGACGCGTTCACTTGTGTTTCTACGCACGGTAAAATTGCATCAAGGACCTTAAGGATTAGGGTTTTCTCTCTTCTCCTCACCCTCTTGAGGTATGGGTAAGACTAATAAGGTCTAAGGAATCCTTCACAAAATTAATGAAAAGCATGTAAATAAGATGTCATGGACATAATCTTAATAGATTAAGTGCAAATTAAGAGATAGATACATGCTTAGGTCGTATGACATAAGTTGTTATGCCCTCAGGAGAGACTTGAGGCTAGACCTTCTTGTCAGGAGGATAAGGAAAGAAAGTTAGTCTTGGAGATAGAGATCTCCATTGCAAGTAGAGACCTGGCACATCCTTGGAGGATGATGATAACCATAACCCTAAGTGTTGGTTAGATAGAGATGAAGTGGTGAATAGATATCACGATAGACCAGGTGTTTGAAAGGACATGCCTTTGGGATGCCATATGATCCATGTGTGTCCTAGCACCTGTGGCAACCCAACCCTGGGAAGGGTCATGCATGTTAGAGTAAAGGATAGCTCCTTCGATGATGATGTTAGTGAAGGACCTATAGAAACTCTATGGGCTTATGCGATTACGGCATAGCATGCACCCAGAGTATGTTAGTAGGGTGAGAAATAGGTTGAAACCCTGACCAGGAGAGAGTGAAGGATGTCTTATGAAATAAGCATAAAGAACTATGGATAACCTTGAGCGAACATAAGTTGAACATAGGCTTCATCTAGGTAGGGGCATGCTTTTGAGGTTGATCCTTCATGAAGAGAGGACCTCTAATGGTGAGGTTAGTTGTAGGGTTAGCTCTAGAGAGAGAGCAGGAAACCCAACAAGAAGGTTGGAATCCTAGACTCTGAGATATGAGGAGAAGTCGGGAGTTGAGGATGATGCGACCTAAGTGGATGATAGTGGTCACCACATTCTTGATCCCTAGAGGTTGATGATGTCTTGGTTGCCATGGGAGGGACCAAACCCTAGAGGGAGGATGAGGTTTCTGGAACCTATGTGCCTATGGTATAAGTGTTTACCTTCTGAGAAAGGAAGAAGATGTTCTGTATACCCTGAAGAGGATTTGTAACAGGTTATGAGGCCTTATACCTTATTGTTTGTCCTTGAGGAGGATCCAACTCTAAGTGTTGATCGGGTTGAAGGATGACAGGAAGTGCATGTCATGCCTTTTGCAAGCTTGATTCATGGTTAAGAGATAGAGCATGCAGTTGGACACCTAAAAGTGAACCTAGGGTTCCTAGGCCTAAGAGGGGAAGTGGTATACCTAATGCTCATGATGAGAATTAAGTTACTATAGTTTCGATCATGGTACTCCTCATGTATAGAGGAAAAGGGAAGCCCCTTAAGTTTAAGGAATGTTTGATGAACCCCTCACAGCTAAGTTGATGACAAGGGAAGGTATGATCTTGATCCAATGCTGAGGAATGAGAACAAGTATGTCCTAGCATGGTTGGTTAGTGGTCCGCTTGTGCCTTAGTAGCTGCTAGGTTAAGCATGCTCATATGAATGTAAACCCTAAGGATGTTTATGACCTTGTTGTCAAGAGTCATAGTTTCCTCCCATCCTGGGAGAGGGACCCTTTGGTAGGGTGTATACCGGTTTTGTGGGTTTTGAAGAAACCTAAAGAGGACTCATAGGATCTTGAGAAGCTAAGTGAAAAGTGCATGGTATGAGAATGAACCTATAGACCCATAGATATCCATCTCTAAGTGCATGAGGATGTGTTACCATGGAGGTAACCGGTATGGGGCCTGACCAAGGTAGGCAGGTCACCATGACCCTTATGAAAGGATGAAAGACAGCCCTCGAATGTAGAGAGAGAGAGATGATGAAGGCTTGGGTAAGATTCTAAGTTTAACATGTACAATAAGAGAATCCTAAGTCTATCCTAGGGTCAGATAGGGATAAGACCGATGGAAGTAGGAGTTGCCTAATTCCCTAGTTGCACATGACCATAGGGTCGGGAGGTAAGAGCTATCATTGTCTTAGGGTCATGGGTTAGGAGATTGATCACCTTTAGGAACTCATGGACCCAAAGGACAGATGAGAAGGGAACTCTTTGGATGCATAAGGGGAGAGGGATGACCCTAAAAGAGTCGGCACCCTATAGACCTAGAGGAGATGACTGAGAATTGTGAGGTGACCCAAGTAGGTTTGAAACCAGTTTTCCATGGAGGTAACTTTGATATCAAGATGATTGTAATATAGAGGCATAAACAACACATTTCAACTTAGATTTAAAGGTGTACTGGCAAGGTGGGATGTACCATCTCTACTCTTGGAACAGGAAGAACTCTATATTTGGACTGCAGCCAAATGCTTATTTCCTCTTGTTATGGGAGTGAGAGATAGGACAGTACACATGCCATACACCAAGGATAAAAGATGATGTGAGTTGGAACATTTCTTTGAGGTATGAGGACAGAGAAGATAACATACCCTGGTAAAGTGAATGATACATGGATGGTTTGCAAATACTAAGAGGAATGAAGTAGTCACCTTATGAGGATGTTTTTATCATGAGCTATGTGGAACTTACAAGTTATACCAGGTTGAGTTTGATCACCATGATGATGAAATCAGAGAGTGTTCTTAATGAAGATAGATAGAGAGTTTGAGGTGAGACAATAAGTGAAATACATGGAAGTGTATGTCTTCAATGTTACCTAATACCTAAGGATGTGAAGTGGTAATGGATGCTCTGGTTGATATATAGCTACCTAGGTTGGCTAGAAGAGGTTGTTTGGCTAACCCTAAGTTTGGAAAGGAGATGTGTTTGGATAACACTTAGATGTAACGAGATATGTTGAAAAAGTTAATGGTTGTTTGGTTAGCTAGTGTAGTCCTTGATGTAATGAAGGGATGGCGAGAGAACCTCAGATACACTGCTTTGGATAGGAAGGTGATGAAACCCTGACGAGAGTGGTTTATGGTTTCTGAAGAATCGATCTTGATGAATCATGACATACAGGAAATCGTGATTTTAAGGTCACCATACACCATGGTACTACTGAGATAATGAGTGGTAGTAGTATTGTGGATGCTGGAGATGAGGTTGCATGTGGTATGTGGCCATGCAAGCTGAGGGAGAAGGACGAACACCAGATACCCACTGCATTGATATAAAGGATAAAAGATAAAGGGAGTTCATCACTATGGATGTTGTAAGTCTCCCCTAGACCTAGGAAGGTTAAGATGCAATATGGGGTATGGTGGATCGTCTTACCCATATGACATGAGAAAGAAAAAGTTCTATCAAGGGACAAATCTGGTTGAACTACATATGAAAAGAGATGGTTCAACTGCACCATGATGTGAGTTCGAAGGTCTTTGAGTTTGACCTAAAGGTTCCCTTCCAAAAGGTGGGAGTAGGTACAAGAAGAACTCGATGTTAGTACAGTTTATCGCCCCTAACTAATGATTAGTATAATCCAGACTAAAGGGGTCTGATGAGAGCATGTGTGCTCATTCAGGGTGATATCTAGAGATATTTGTTGTCCCCCATAAAGATGTGATGATAACCACCATAGCCAGTGTTGGGATGTAAAAGAGCTCTGTAAGGAAGGTTGTGTCGGTCACCACTTCATTAAGAAGATGTTGGTGAATGAACCTCGTGAAGGTCAGAAAAGGGCCACAGTGTATGTAGATGAAGTCACTTTGATCATGCAATGGATGAAAGGATCCTAGAGATGACATGAGTCATGAGCTGATGCAAAGTAGACTGACATGTAGTTCACTGTGGGAGAATATGTGACATGAAAATCCAACCCCTCTGAGCTATAGCTAAGAAAGCTAAGTTCTCAATACATGGGTCCATTTGAGATGGATTGATGGAGAAGGTTATGTTTGACCTTACCCCTCATGATGAAGTAATGTGTGATGAGTTTCATGTGTCCAATTTAGAGCACCATGTGAGGTACCCAGGCCATGTGCGAAACAATGAACCTAGTGAGCCCCAAGGGAGGCCGATATGACCTGAGTCACCTGTGAGGTTTATAGATGCCAAGGTGAAAGAACTTAGAGAAAAGAATACGTGATGATATAGGTTCTTTGGAAGCGCCATGGATAAGGTAAAGCCACATAGGGGCCAATGATGGACATGGAAAAGTCTTATCCTGAATTGTTTGTTTGCTTGATTGAATTTTGAGGACAAAATATTTATAAGAGGGGAAGGATGTTACAACCCCAATTTTTGGGTTCATTGGGTGAGAAATGTAATTTCTCATATTAAAGATATTAGAACGAATAATGATATAATCTATTTTGAATAAATGAATTTCGTTTACAATAGCCTTGATGATTATTTTTTGGGCTTTATTGGCTATTGGGCCCAATAACAAGGAAAAGACAAAAGAAACTCTATTATTAAGTAAATAAGAAAATAGAGCAAAGAAAAATGTGGAAACCTCTAGAAGGAAAATCCAAGGAGGGATTTCATGCCTCTTGGGTTCCTTGGGTCCCAAGGAGTCCAAAGTTGCAAGGAAAGTAAAGATCAATTAAATATATATTTTTTTAAGGAAGGAAAATTGTAAAAGAAGTCTATGGAAGGGAATATATAGGCAAGTTAACGAGAATAGGAATGTTTTCCATCAGTAAAACACAATCCAAAATTATCTTACGTATGAGAGAAAGGGAAACGTTGACCTCCCTCTCCCTTCCTTTCATGATACATGGGAAACCTTTAGGGTTTTAAGTAATGTGCCTTTATAAAGAGATCATAAGTAGCCCTCTTGCCACCAGGAACACCCTACCCCTAGCCGTACATCTTGGATGTGGTTTTTCCACTGTTCCTCATTGTGCTACGCCCTTCCTCATCCAAGACATCCTAGGGTTCTCTTTGAGGTAAGATGCATGTCAACCCAATGAGCTAAAGGAAACGATGGATGATCTACTTCAAGTTGCTCTATTGTGACCTTTCCATGGGAAGCAAACACAACCTCCCACATGACCCAAACCAACGACGCTCAAACTAGAACCATAACAGCAACGCCATGGAATCCACCCCCTTTGTCCTTGTGACTGCAACCCTCAAGGGCGGAACCCTGACTGTTGAGAAGCAGTAGCATCGAAGATCGTACAGGTGGCGCGAAGGAGGAGACTAAGGCAGCGACAGGCATCGCTGCAGGTCCAAGCGTGGCCTCGGGCTTGGAATGCACAGGCCAGAGGAAGAGAATAAGGGAGAATAGAGGTGCCTATGGCGGCGGTACTCTGGCTGTCGTGCCACATGAACCCGGGCAGGCGCCACACCCTGCGCGAGGGAAAGAGGGTGGGCGGAACTGGTAGACTGACTGACGCAGAGGGAATGTCAGTGCGAGAGAGAAAGAGAGACCTAGGTTATGGGGTCTCGATGACGGTGATGGCCGCAGGAGCTGGGGTTGTGGTGGTGAAGGCGGAGGAAACCGGCGGGTCTGAGGAGTTAGCATCATGCGATGAGGAGGTGGCTGGCGATACAAGTCACGGCTGGGACGGGGGCGACACAACATGTGTGTCTGAGTTCCCGATCGCGAGAAAGAAGGTACAGAGTCAAAAGACTCTTATGCCCCTTCCTGCTAGTTCAAGACGCAAGGGTACGCTCATCTTCTACTTTTTTTTAAGCGGCTGCTGACTTAGGTAATTATAATGATGTGGCTTCCTACAATTGGTCGATTAATGCATATTTTGGAATAATGATAGTAAATCATTGGTAACTCAGATTGCAACACATAATATATGGAACTTGCTCAGAAAAATGAGAGGAACACAAAGAAATTATATTTGAAGCCTAATTATGCTTTCTATTCAAAAAGTATGTAAAGATGCTATCTTTACTGATTTAATCAATGAAAAGCCCTAATTTGAGATTATTAAAGTATTTAGTAGGGTTTAATGGATGATTAGTGTAGATATTAACCTGTGGTTAATAAAAGGGCATATTAGATCTAAAATTATGATTTTCATGCATCATTTGATTAGTTTAGAGTTCCATATGCTTTAATGAACCTTGGACTCTAACTTTGGTAATTATGACCTTTAATGATTTTAATTGGTCAAATTCATGTAAAAAGCTGAGATATGATGGTTCTAATCTATTTTGAGTAAAAAGGTTCCTAATTGTGGATAAATACCCCTAATGTAGTAATTAGGGTTTTCTCATGAACAAAAGGTAGAATTATGGAAAATCGAGTTCATAAGTGATTAGACCATAATGAACTTTGAATTAATGATAAATGAGTATAATGATCTCACCATGGATTAAAAGGATAAAAATAGTAGCTTTGATGTAAAAGAGGCTTAATGAACTTAATTAATGGTTAATGGTGCCTTTAATCTAAAAATAGGGTTATATGTTGTTAAGATAACCTTAATGTTGAAGAATAGATAAGATAATAAGGGTTTATGAGTAATGGTATAAAATTAGGGTTTAGAATAATAAAAGATGAAGTGAAACCCTAACTGCAAATGAAACCCTAAAATGGATACAAAAACCTTAGGAAGTGATTTCAAGTTGAATAGAAAGAATCTTGATAAAGTGTGTAGTAAATAGAGTACATGTGCTTTTCAGGATTCTTGATTGTGTGGTTGAACTACTTGCTTGGATGGCTTTCTTGGATGGAATTGATATTAGCTTGAGAAATCTACTGAACAGGTATGTGGTTACGCTTATGAATAATCGCTCTAGTTTCACGGCGATTCCCAAAGTTTTATCAGTTGCTTTAAAATAACTATTGGATGTCTATTTATTTCATGCAACTATAAAGTGACTATGATTATCACTATAAATGTGCATATATAACTGGCTAGATCTGGGTCCACCTATGTTGCTTTGAAAAGGCTAAAAAAGGAGAAATCCTAGAGCAAGGTTTAAGTTACCATGAGTTAGAAACTGGGCTACCTACGTGTAGTGCCATGAGACTCTTTACCATACCCTGAGTTAAGGATTGGTCTACCTATGAGTAGTTCCATGTGACTCAACCCTAGAAACAGGTTCACTTGATAGATGGATCATGAGGGGTTTAATGGGGACAACACAGAGGATAGGGTACTCTTGGATCGCAGAGTTATATCTAAAATCTAGTCTTGGTTGTTAAATGATTAATTGAATGATTACATTGTTAACATATTTACATGATTATTGTTTCCCCCACATACCAGCTTTGGCTGACCGACAATTTGTTTGTCGACGTTTTAGGTACAGTCCAAAAGGACAAACAGTAAATCGTCATATTGTGGAATATAAGAAGTAAAATACAAGGAGGATTAGTTAAAGTAGAATCCATAAGTGGATAGAAGTTTAGAGATCCAAGTTTTAAAAAAGGTATGTGAAAGTTTATTTTCTTACAGCTTTTCAGTTTAGTCTGTTAAAATATAATTATTATTCTTAGTTAAGTGTCAAACCTTTGATTCAGAAATTATGGGTGCGACTTCTACTTCTCGGTCTCCCTTAATTGGGGGTTACCGGAAGGTGGGGTCGTAACATTTGGTATCAGACCAAGTTGATGTTAAAAGGAATGATTGGACTACCCATATCACCAAGGTGCACCTCCTTTTCCGGGAGCCCATCACTAAAGAACTCCATAGTTAAGTGTGCTCATCTTGGAGTAGTACTGGGATGGGTGACCTGTCGGGATGTTGATCCTGGCATGCACGTGAGTGAGGACAAAGCGTGTAGTTAAGGCTAGTGGTGGTCTGTGGGGACAGTCGTCATTCCTGAAACTCTACTAGAGCCTTGGGCAGTCGGCCCGCGCGTTACAACAATTGTCCTTTAAATGAAATTTTAGTATTCTCTATTATTTAATCATATCTATAGCTTTGCAGCAGTTGTTATCTTAATGAAATGTTGACATCTCATGTCGTTTAAATTATATTGCTTAGATCTTCTCAGTATAGTATTATCTTGTATTTTATTCCAATAATAATCATAAAATGAGTTATCTGTGATGGTTGGGTGAAATTTTATTCACTGAGCCAGTAGCTCACCAACCTACTGAAACATTTTTCAGGTCAGCGTCAGCATGAGGAAGCTAAAGGATCGTATCACCCAAGTTCTTAGAAGGCAGTTCGTAGTTAGATAGAGGTCTTTTAGTATTCTCTATTATTTAATCATATCTATAGCTTTGCAGCAGTTGTTATCTTAATGAAATGTTGACATCTCCTGTCGTTTAAATTATATTGTTTAGATCTACTCAGTATAGTATTATCTTGTATTTTATTCCAATTAATAATCATAAAATGAGTTATCTGTGATGGTTGGGTGAAATTTTATTCACTGAGCCAGTAGCTCACCAACCTATTGAAACATTTTTCAGGTCAGCGTCAGCATGAGGAAGCTAAAGGATCGTATCACCCAAGTTCTTAGAAGGTAGTTTGTAGTTAGATAGAGGTCTCTTAGTCTGTTCCCCTCGGTCCTTGGACATGTGGTGTGGTAGAGAGAAAGAATGTAATGTAATATGTAGTTTAGATTTCAGTTATCTATTATGTTTTACCTTCTGCATGAACAATGTAATATGTCGTGTAAGTTTGATTTTCTTCTAAGTAAGGTTAATGGTAAATTGCTTTCGCAGTTTTATTACAATCCAATGTTATTCAAGCTATTAGGATTTTCCTTTAAGTTAATTCTAAGTCACTAAGTAAAGAAAAGGTTAAGGGTGGTCTACCGAGGGTGACTCCCCGATCTCTGGGGTCATTGGAGATGGCACGGGGCTCGGGGCGTCACATCCCATATCTCAATTACTATGGATTTATTATCTTAGCATGATATCCCATACATTTGGCCTACTCAAATCCTATCTCGATTGAAAGGATGAAATAGAACGAGATAAGAATTGAGATGATCAAATTATATTTTTCATTTATAGGTAGGATAGGTGACACACTATACTTACCAATCACTTGGTCAATAAGGGTGCCAAGAGATAGTTTTTTATTCCATAGTTGGGGGAGTTACCACTTCATTCAATCCTCTAGAATTGCCTAAGGTATTCTTTTAATGATGGAAATTAATTTTGTCAAAACCCTCATTCGAAGAGTAATAGTAAGGTCCTTGTAATGTGGCTTCATTCCTAAGATGTGGCGCAGATTGGAGAGAGTGGGTTTCTCCTCTAATTTTCAGGGAATGAGTTGGCAAAGGGTAATATTTTTGGGAAGTAGTAGATTAAATAACAGAGATATATTTGGATATACACAACAAGATATATGTCAAGAGGTTTCCAATTAAACGCAATTAGCACTTGAGGAAAAGAAATGACAAAGTTTGCTACAACACCAATTATGTGGGTAGTGAGCTTGCAAATATATTATGTTCATAACTTTTACAATCATGACCACAATGTAATCCTCTACATTAAAGAAACCTATGATAAACATAATAAGACCATTAAAAGAGTTTAAAATCCTTTGAAAAAACATTTGGTTAACTATTAATATGTATAAGGTGTTAGTATCAAACTTTACCTTATAAGTGAATTATATATGGAAATTTCCTTATGAATTTAATATCAAACAAAAGAGACTAATTAATACTATAGACAACTACATGAATAATTGGGGTGCATTGGAAGGGAAGTTATCATATAGGGTACATGTCAATGATTTTAATGTTGAAATGGGGGAAGAGAGATTGCATGGTAGGAGAGAGTTTGGTAAAGAATACGAGGATGTGGATTAATCAATTATATCATAGCCTAAAAATATTACAAGGATTAGAATAAAGGATCAAATATTAATGACTTTCTCTTGAGTGTTTTCCAAGTATAATAGTACATAGAGAAATGTATTGATTAGGGTTTGGGCTTGTGGGTGCATTTTAGTGATGTAGTGTCCCAAAGAAAGACGGAATGCCTAAAGTTGTTTGCTGAAGGAAATGATAGGGTGAGTGAAATTCATATAGAGTAGCCTAGGAAGGGTTCTGGGGAAGTGGGTAGAATGGCCTTATATATTGGAGCTTCTGGTTTAAAATGATAGATATGGGTGTGGAAGCAATACACAGACTAAGGGCATGCTATGTGCAATTCTCATTTATGTTCCCTAGATGAAAATACCAACGATATGTTTTGTTTGAGTTGTTTAGTTTTAGTATTTTGGCATTAATGTTATATACATCTGTCTTTATTATCACATGCTTACTTTTATTTGAGAACACAAAGTGTGCCCATTTCAGCACAATGCCTTGCCGCCTTGCCATTTTGCTTCAATTTAAATATTAGCATCACAAAATATAATAGTCCTATAACATTTAAATGGCTTGAAAGAAAATGATTAGCTTTCATGTTCATTACAATCAATCAAGCATGATGGTTATCTATAGGATGACCTAGAGTCACAATAAAAATGGTAAATGATACACAACTATGTATAGATAATATACGATACTAAAACTATATGATAATGAATATTTATTTTTTCTCACACTTTCAATCATGTGCCCTTAAATAGGGGTTTATATGATCATATGATCAGAACTAGGGTATGTTGACATTTGACTTTTTATTGTTCCAAAGAAAGATTGTATGGCTAGAACAAAAAGATCAATAGAATAATTGGTGAGTGGGAATCAAATCAGGAGTATTTGATGAAGGGTTCTTAGGAATTGGGAGGAAAGGCCAAACATGGTGGATCTTCTGGGTTAAAATTAAAAAGAGGTAGAGTGGTACGGAGACAATACATAGATAAGGGCAAGTTGGGTGAAGTTGTCAGCATATGTTCAAAAATGAAGTTAAATGTCTTCCCATTGTACTGAAATATTTATATTAGTTCAAAAATATATATTAAATCTCTATCATTTAAACAACTTAAAAGAAAAGGTTAGCTTTCGTATTCACTTCAACCAAACTAACATGATGGTTACTTATGCATGGGCCATTGCTGTACTCATATTGACAAATGATACACACCTATATATGGTGTGTTTAGGTGTTTCCCCAATGAAAGGATGTCATATGAAACTACTAGACAAGTATTTCTTGATGTAATATTTTTTGGTCGTATGTTCTTCTTGATGAGGGGAAAAAATCTTTCTTTCTTGATCTGACAATCAAAATCAGCGTAATATATTATATTAAAACTATCCAACAATTTATATTTACTTATTCTTGTTCACTTCAAATTAGAAGCATTTCGTGCCTATAGGGAGGGTCTCCATACTTATACCCTTATCCATATGATTATGCAGGTACATGTCTGAGTCTAGACCCACAAATAAAAAATCTGTAGGCCCACACCATATTCATACCCACAACACTTGCAGGTATGTGGGTAAATGATTCCTTATGAAAATCATTTCGTTAATGTAAGAACATGATATTTCTATGTATAGGTATTTAGATCACATTATAAAATTTACTAAGACAATGTTTTGTAGATTGATGATGAATTGAGTAAATTGTTTACATTTCTATACTCAACATCATTTGAGTTATGTAGCACACTATGTTACTTTGTAAATTGACTTAGTTTAAATTTGTTTTGGAATGATTGATTGTTAATTAGATGAGTAAGAAGAACTTTATATTAGTTCGAGTAATATGTAATCACAATTACACTAATAAAGAATTATATAAATACTATACATTTTTAGTAACTATTTATATACAATGGGTATAATGAGAATGGGTCTAAGCATATTGTTGAGCCTAAAGGGTAACAAGTTTTAAATTATAAAAAGTCTTAACTCGTTGATCTAATCCCCCACAAGTGTAAGGGATAAATTGTAGTCAATGGAACCACATGGAGCTAGGTTCGTTAGGCGCAAAAGCATAAACTTTCAACAATCTAGATCAGTTACAAAATGATGATTTGTTTTAGATTAAACTATTTGCAAGTTAAAATAAAATAATAAATGCTAATAACTTGGAGAAAAATTAGGATTAGATTAAGAGGATCTTGGATATGGTATTTCACTTCACATCATAACTTACATAGAACCAAGAAATTCAAACATACTAGTTAAACATAGAAATGAGGCTTGACGTCATCACACACCTCCCGATGATGTGTGACAATTCTAAATCTACATCGAATACCCTTGCTTATGCTTAGTTTTGAACTACAAACCTTAGATCATCAACATAATACCAACTATTTCTATGGTCAAGGATATGTTCCCAGGATAGCTACCCTTACTTCTTAACATATCTTCCCAAATATATAAAGATGGATACAACATGCAAGAAAGATGGTCAGTCATGCAAACAAGAAAATAAGCATCAAGGCATATCTCAGAATAGTAAATCAACTAGCATTAAACATGAAATCTGAGTTCACATAAGTTATGACATGGGAGATACTCTCCCATGTCCAAGAAATGAAGTTCAGCTCACACATAGTGATGGAACACACATACAAATAGTAAATCTCAAAATAAAACATAAGTAGATAAGGGGAATAAAAAAAGAATCTTTATGAGTGGAAGAACAAGTAGGAACTCTAGATGGAGGACAAAGTTTCATCCATGCAAATGATCCTTCTCGAACAACCTTCTCTCTCGAGTGGTTGGAATGGAATGGAGAAGCCTTTACCATAGTTGGTGAAGAGAAATGGAGTAGATAAGAGGTTCTCCCTTTAATAACAACACCCTCTTCTCCAAATTCACCTACTCTTCTTTGATCTCGTCTCTACTCTCAACAAGTTCCAAACAATGCATGATAATCATCCCAATGGGGTACAATTATTCTTTTAAGTGATGGAACGTTGTCTCTATTTATGTAAAGAAATGACATCTCATACGGTGTGTGCATAAGTTCACAAAATATGTGACTTGCAGTTTCCACTTTGGCTGGGCCACGATTACAAGTGACACACCATGTTGAGGATCCACACGAAGTACTAAGGTAATTTTGGCAATTCGTGACCTTTTGGAGCCACACCATGTATCTAGGTCACACACCATGGTCTGACTTGATTTGTGAGCTTTTTATCTGATAAATGCATGTCGTGTTGGATGGCCAACATAATGTGTGAAAGGCTATTTGCTATACAATAAGCTCCAAGTCTGGAGGAACTCCGTCGAATCCTAGAAACATTAGGTTTTGGGCATTCTTCCTTTGATATGAGTGCAATAAGGGGACCTATAGTTCAGATCATGCCACAAGTAAGAAAAACAAAAAGCATTCAATCTAGCATGAATGAGAGTAGAATTATGGTCA
The DNA here is from genome assembly GCA_963693085.1 of Alisma plantago-aquatica. NCBI lineage: Eukaryota > Viridiplantae > Streptophyta > Magnoliopsida > Alismatales > Alismataceae > Alisma > Alisma plantago-aquatica. Next base: position 498,089,840 of record OY856409.1, on the reverse strand, counting down.
AAATGAGTGAATTACGAAACAAAAAATGGTTCAAAAGAACCATGTCAGATTTTCTATATCTCCTTCTAGGGCAATCCTTGGCTTCTAGAAAGCAATTTTGTGATTGATGTTCTGGGAAGACAGCACATCATTAAGCTTGGGTTTAAGTCAGATTGTAAGTTGGAAAGTTTGATCATTGATGGAGACTGGATTTGAGATAATTTTAGACTTCATAACGATCTCAATTATCTTTTGAGTAAGCTTGATAATCCTTCCTCTCAAGAAGACATAATCATCTTCGAAGGTTTAGATACAATCAAACTCAAGGATGTCTAGGATGTTGTTCGCACTAAAGGTGTCTCCAACTCAGTGTTTGAATGGATTTGGAGGTATAAAGTCCCTAGTAGATTTTCTATGCATGCCTAGAAGGTGGGGCATGGGAAACGATTGACTACCAATTATATAAGGAAAAAGGGGACCATTACTCCATCTTACGGTTTCCTTTGTAAGAAGAGTGAAGAATATAATTTTCATTGCATGTTCAATTGTATCTACTCTACTAAAATCTGGAGTGAAACAGTGACGTTCGGTCTACCTATTTGTCTGAGTAGTGTTTCTGACCTAGTTTGTTGTAGTGACAGGAGGAACCATCTCCTTGACATGTGTGTTTTGCACTATATTTGAGGAGAAAGGAATGCTAGAGTTCATTTGAATAGGGAAATATAATGGATGACTATTTGGGAGGCTATTCTGAAATATTTTCTCATTCTCGAGAGTGGTATGTCCTTGTAGCTCATGGCTAGCTTCTCTTTGTTGTTTGGTATTCTAATATGATGAGGAGTATCTTATGCTAAGATTTATGATGCTCAAGTGTTGGAGATGAATTGATTGTTCTGCCTCTTCATTTTTTTCTACTAGTTTGATGAGGAGTAGGGATCTTAACTGGTAGTTGTTGAAGTTTCTTCGATAGGGAGAAGGTTTCTCTCTGTTGAGCCGCGGAGTAGTGCATACTGAGTTTTTTTCGAGTTGGTTGTTTCTTACTTAAATTTGTGTTTGGACATGGGATATTCTCCTATGCCATTGTGGATTCCCTTCTCCTTTGTAAATAGTATTTTTTCTCTAGAAAGAGACTATACTTGTAATATACAAAAACTCATAAAAAGGAATACAAGAGCTCAGGGTACCCAAAAAATGGTTCAAAAGTTATATGATTTGTGCATATCAAATCCCCCTAAGATTGAACATTGCTTGTCCTCAAACAAAAATAAATAGATATATGGCTAAAGATAAATAGATGGGAACAACATAAGATCTTCATGAATATGAATTGGTAGATCCAAAAATGGTAATTTTAGCATTTAAATATTTAACTAATCATGAAATTAATTCTAACTCTCAGGATAGGGAGCTAAGTTTAAGTAGATATTCAAATTTCTTTGGATTAATCAATTAGAGAGCAGTCACGAAAAATAAGATGACAAAGCCAAATATTTTCAAAATAACTCAATGGATTGTTCAAATGGAGTGAAATAAAAATCAATTGTAACAATCCATCCATCTACAATCACATTATCATTTAGATAAAAAACATTTTTCTAGGCTTCACATGCATGATACTCGAATGCTAATGTAGTCTTACACACATGTGGAATATTGGGGATTTATTTCTCTCTTTCAGATGTAATCACCAACCATCATTGACTTGGTGGAAAACATGGACGAGTTGTCCATCTTTTGTAGGGTTAAATTTTCAAATCAAGATCAAGATTCCCCCTTTTTATGTGATTTAGGCTATGCTTTATAACCACACGGTCCTATGAAAAATAACCCTTCCATATATTCAAATAAAACATGTAAATGGATAATATAAAATATGAAAATTCATTCATTTTGTAAAAAAATCTCAAGTAGAGAAGTGAAAATTGCATTATACAGTTTGCAATGTCATCATACTACTAATTGAAGCTATAAAGTTGAGGAATTCAAAGAATTTGAATTATTACATGATTTAAGAGCATGAGTGAGAGAATTAAAATTCATGTTTAGCCAAATGCCTAAATATCAATATGAATAGCCATAATTTTAAAAAAAATCAATTGGGGTTATGCATGAGCAAACTATCGTCATCTAGCCATTATATTAATGTAAGTAGATGGTTCAAGAAATCAGAGAGATATTGACCAAAACCAAAAGGCCAACACATCATCATGCAAGATTTCAAGAATAGAAAGTGAAACACATTGAGTAGAAACTAAAAACACACATGCAAAAACAAACAGCAAAACAAAATAACATAAGCAAATGGCATAAAAAATGAAATGATAGGAAGAACACAAAGAAACTAAAACTACCAGTTGGTTGTCCCCCCTAAGCTTGAAGATGCAGTGTCCTCACTACGCATAACAATCCAAAGAGTTGAACAACCAGATACCTCAGGTTCTATTAGAAGGTGGAATAAAAAAACCCTTGGGAATGTGAGAATTGCTCCTCCAACAAAAATTGATCGATGATGTCCATCGAGGCAGATGGTCTTGGAGGTGAAGATGGTTGTGGAGGGTAGCCATAATTACACTAAGAAATGTGTGAGGAATCCATCCTAGACACCATGTTGTGGATGTCGATGACATTCTGGGATAATTTAGTGTACTGTTGGGAGAGATGGGAGATGCACGTTTCCAATAATCAAACATGTGTTGTACATACCCATACAACTGCTTCATGTCCCAGTATCTCCAAGTGAAGTCTATCTATGTACCGATGGAAGGAGGAGGGGGAACATCAACTCTTGCTGAGGAGGACCCCGACTGTACACCTATAAAAGGTCCCTCATTTGGAAAATGCTTCCACTTTGCTTTGTCCTTAAGATTTTTGATGGTTGGTTTTGGAAACTTAAGCATTGAGCACTTGTTGTGGATCTTATGAAAATATTTTTTGTTCTTGTATTCAGATATAAGACTAAAAGAGACAAGGAATTCACCATCGATCTCATTTGTACTTTAGAGAGCTCAACACTAAGTGTTGTGGCAAGCTTTGTAATCAACCCGTCAATAACAATGTCAACTTTTTCTTATAGTTTAATTTGTGGAAGTCTATCAATGAAATGATACCCTACCTCAACCCTATAATTATGTAACATTGCCCACATAAAGAAAATATCAAGCTTGTTGACTACTCCTAGGGTTTCCTTCTTGCCAAAAATTCCTATGGTGAAAGTCTATGAATGTAACTGAAAATAGGATTATGAATGTGTGATGCTTGAGCACAATATGGGTTGAAGATGGATTCTTGAGTGATATCACCCTAGAAAGTATTGGGTTCAAACTCATCTGAAATAACAGTTATCCCCTCATAGTTAAAACACATCAATTCGCAAAAGCGCTTAAATGTCATTTTGAAAGCTTTATTCATCAAACAAAAAATAATAATGCCATGAGGTTCATGTTTATTCTTGGGAAAATATAGGTTCAAAATGTGGTACAAAATTCATGTCATATGAGGATAGGTAGTGGTAAGAGAGAGGCAACAATATCCAAGACCCAAAAAATGAATCTAGTCATGTACATCTTCTTTAAATCCAAGATCATAACAATAAGTTTATATCTGAAAACCTACTCAGGATTACCTGATAGGGTGTGATTCAGTGGTATTTGATGTTCTTCTTAGGCTGAACATGAAGTGAATCATAGAGATGTACATGGTGTAAGAGGAGGCGTACATGCACATTGTGGCCTCTGTTCTATTTTATGGTGTGGACTGAGCTGAGGAATGGAGTAGCAACTTGTGTCTTCAGGTTGTGGAAGAGTAGATGGTGGAAGTAGATCTTATGGATGGAGGAGATGGTAGCCGCGACTCCACTACATATGGGGGCATCGATGAGGAGGAAGGGGAGGGTGGCAGTGACATTTCACTTCACCTTGTATGAGAGAGACTAGGGGAGGTTGCAGAGCTTTTACATGGCATAGTGTTTGGAGAAATGAACTGAAAAAGGGCTTTAGAGCCCTAAATCAATTGCTGACACAACGTAAGTAGAATCTACATGGTATAAGCTGCATATGAAATGTTTTTCCAGTTAAAAATTTTCATGCTATGGCACCATGCGACACGAATTAAGGGAGATGTTGTCAATTTGTTGAATTTTTCTTCATGAATGCCACACAATGTAGTGAACCAATTCAGTGAAATTGTTGACTTGAATCTAATAATTCCATACACAGTATATAAAAGGGTACACTCCATGTGAATGAAGTTTATGTACTAGCAAAAGTCCTTGGACCTCGACCACATCATGTATTGTCCCACATGGTGTAGTGGATGAGTTATGTGATTTTGGGTGAAATATGGAAATGGTCACACATGCTGTGTGGAATGGCCCACACGACATGTTGCAACATGATTCTTTTACTTATTTGATCTCTTCTATCCATTTGATTCTATCAATAAATACCTACAAAGTACATTTGAATACTAAAATTCCCCCATAAAAATATGAAGTCTAGCACAATGAAGCTTTATTTGGAAGTAAATGACTTTAAATCACATGGCAATAAGTGAAATGACTTAAAACACAACTTTCTAACTGTGGAGACAACTCCCACAAAGGCCTCCCATTTTAAGTCTAAAAGTAGACGTGTTTCTTCATCAACAGATTTTTGATAGAGAGCATGAAACACCCTTTTCTATCTTATCTCTATCATTGTATAATTTGCAACCTTGTCCATTGATCTTAAATGTTGATTGTTTTCCTTGTAGGTCCATAGTTCCATATGGATAGATCTATAACACTAAGAATGGTCCATACAATTTTTCACTTAGCTTTCCTGGGAAGAGTTTCAACCTAGAGTTGAATAGCAACATTTGATATCCCTCTATAAAGTCCTTTCTTCTAATCTTCTTATCATGCCATGCTTTTATTCTTGCTTTGTATATTTTTCATTTTCATATGCATCAAGATAGAGTTCTTCATACTCTTGGAGTTGTATCGGTCTCTTTTAACTTGTTTTGTTGAGATCAAAGTTCAACAACTTGATTGCGCATAGCGCCTTATGCTCTAATTCTAGAAGAAGATGACATTACTTGCCATAGATCAACTTGAATGGTGTAGTTGTTTTGAAAGATGTCTGAAATGCCCATAGAGTTTCATCTACATTGAGTTCCCAATCCTTTATTGAACTAGAAACTATTTTCCCCAGTGTAATCTTTAGTTATCTACTTGATACAACAACATGTACTTCTGTTTGAGGATGATATGAAGTAGATATCTTATGTTTGAATCCATACTTGTTGAGCAGATTATTAAATTTCTTTTCATTTAAGTGTGTTCCTCCATCAGATATCACAACTCTTGGAACTCCAAAATGGGGAAATGTTATCTTTTGAAATAGATTCATGGTAGATTATGGATCTAGGGTCTGAGTAGGGATAGATTCAACCCATTTAGATACTTAGTCATGGGAAACTAAGATATATTGATAGGCACACGATGAAATAAAGGGGCCCATTTAGTCCACGCCCCATACATCAAATGCCTCTATCTCAAGAATGGAGTCCAGTGGTATTTTGTCCCTTCTTGATATACTTTGCATCCTTTGGCATTTATCACAAGCTTTGACATAAGAATGGTCATCTCAAAATAATGTTGGCCAATAGAAACCTGCTTGCAAAATCCTTATAGTTGTCTTCTCCCCTCCATAGTGTCCTCCTTAGGAAGAAGAATGGAACTCATAGATGATGGTAGGAATCTCATAATCAGATACACATCATCTAATCATCCGACCTATCCCTTGCTTGAATAACAATGAGTAATCCCAATAGTAGAATTTTAAATCATGAAGGAACTTCTTTTTTGTTGATAAGTGATATCAGGGGGAATGTGTCTAGTGGAAAGAAAATTGGCAATATCAGAAAACCAAGTGGCTAGAAAAGAACCAATAGCATACAATCTTTTAGATGGTAGGTAATCATAAATAGGGAGAGAGTATGTTGCATCAGTGTTCATTAATGAGAGGTGATCACCAACATTATTTTCTATACCCTTCTTGTCCCTTATCTCAAGGTCAAACTCCTGAAGAAATAGTATCCAATGGATTAGACTTGGCTTCATGTCTTTCTTGTTCAACAAATACTTTATTACAACATGGTCAGTGTAGACCAAAACTTTGGATCCTACAAGATATTGCCTAAATTTGTTGAAGGCATATACTATTTCTAGCATCTTCTTGTCTGTAGTTGCATAGTTTATTTGTGCTTCATCTAGGGCCTTACTGTTGTAATGAATAGCATGAAGTTTTTTTCCTTCCTTTGCCCTCGAACTGCACCTACAACGTAGTTACTTGTATCACATATAATTTCAAACAGTGCATTATAATTTGGAGGTTGAATAATGAGGGCAAAAATAAGGGCATCCTTCAGCTTTCTAAAAGCGGTTTGACAATCATCATTGGAAACAAAATCAACATCTTTAGCCATGAGTGAGCACAAAAGTTTGGATATGTTTGAGAAATCCTTGATGAAGCACCCGTAAAATCTTTCATGACCAAGAAAACTACGAACAACTTTCATGGATCTTGGAGTGGACATATTTTTAATTGCTTCCACCTTAGCCCTATCAACTTTCATACCCTTTTTAAATACCAAATCACCTACAACAACTCTGGATTGTACCATAATATCGAACTTCTCATAGTTGAGTACTATGCTAACATTTTTCAACACTGAAGAACATTAGATAAATTTGATAAATCTTCATCAAATGAATTTCCATACACACTAAAATCATCCATCAAAATCTCCACTATTTACTCGATGAATTTGAGAAACTGGCCATCATACAACATTAAAAAGTTGTAGAAGTGTCACTAAGACCAAAAGGCATGCATCTATACATGTAAGTTCTATATGTGCATTTAATGTGGTTTTTCTTGACCCGATGGGTATATCGGTATTTGGAAAAATCCAGAATATCCATCAAGATAACAAAAGTATGAGTCATTGGCTAATCTTTCAAGCATCAGATCAATGAATGGAAAAGGAAAATGATCTTTACGAGTTTCCTTGTTTAGTATCCTATAATCTATGCACATGTGCCACCCAATAACTTCACATGTTTGGATCAGTTCATCATTATCTCCTTTAATGATAGTTTCACCCCCCTTTTGGGGTACTACATGAATAGCACTCACCCAAGGGCTATCACTAATAGAATAAACGATACATGCATCTCAAAGATTAAATATATATTTGTTCAAAACCTTCAACATATTATGATTCAAGCACCTAGGAGGTTCAATACATGATTTAGCATCATATTCCAAATTAATACGGTCATGCAAATGAAAGGATGAATGCACTTCAAATCTTTGATAGAGTAATTGGTAACATCTTTGTGCAAATGGAGTTCAGATAGAAATTTTAGTTATTTCTTATCACTCAAATCAAAATTTATTATTATGTAAGAGGTAGAATTGGGATCAAGAAATTCATACCATAGCCCCAGTGCTATGTGTTTTAGTTCTACCTTTTTCTTCAGTGTAGACTTGCTAGAATCATCCTCTAGTGGTGGAATATCTTCATTGGTGGGATGTGAATAAGAGACAAGACTAGAATATGAAACATCAATTGCCATGATAGTGTTTACTTCATCTTCTTCACAACTAACTATTATCAAATCATAAAAATCCTCATTTTCTTCTAGAAGTTTATCAACACAATCAACAAGACACATACCTTCTATTTTGTTTGGAGCTTTCAAGGCATCAAAAATAGACAATTCCATAGTTCTCTCTCCTACCCTAAGAGTTAGTTTGCCTTCTCACACATAGACTATACAATCAACAATACTAAGAAAGGGTCTCCCAAAAAGAACAAGGTTGGAAGGAAATTCACTCATGTCTAGCACAACAAAGTCGCAAGGAATGTAAAATTTACCAACTTTCAAAAGCACATCATCTACAATACAATTGGGATACTTGATAGAATGGTACATCAATTTAATGGCCATTTTAGTCATCTTCAAATGTCCAAGATCAAGTTGTTGCCATAGTGCAAAGGGAAAAAGGTTGATACTAGATCTAAGATCAACTAGAACTTTATCAAATGTGATGTCTTCTATCTTGCAAGGAAGGGTGAAGGCACCAAGATCATGAAGTTTTCAGTAACCTATTTTTTATGACACAACTCATCCTCTCTTATAGCATAACCGTCTCCACTTGGGTAAGGCTTATCTTCTTAGTCAATATGTCTTTAAGAAACTTTGCATAGGATGACATCTTAGCAATAACTCCAGCCAAGGGAAGGTCGACATAAAGTTTGTTCAGGATGTCCATGAATCTATTAAATTTAGCATCATCCTTCTTCTGTTCAAACCAATGAGGAAAAAGAATAGTGGGTTTGCACATATTCGATACTTTAGTTGCAGTCTTCTTTCCTTGCTTCTAATTGGTATCATCTTCTTTGTCAACAACATCATTACTTATCTTATAATTTTCTAGTGGGGTTCTTTCAATCATAGCTCTAATCCTCAAGGTAATGGACTTGTAGTCTCTTGGGTTCAATTTTGGTTGTCTTGGCAATGACCCTAAATGGGGGGCTTTGATTAGATAGAGCTTTCATTGCAATTTGATTCTCTAGTATCTTTGTGTGGGTAACAATATCATCTACTTTAGAATAGAGTTGAGTTATATCATCTTTTAGAAGTTACGCATGGTTGCGAAATTCGTCATTATGTTGAATTTGGGTTGAGACAAAGGTCTCAAGTAAACTCTCTAGAGTGGACTTCGGTTGAGATTGTTGTTGATTATAGCTCCAGTTGTTATTGTTGAATCCTGGTGGGTTGTTGTTCATGGACTTCCAGTTACCATTTGTTATTGTTGATTTGGATTTTGAGCATTGCTTGTGTTTTTGTAGGAGAAGTTGGGATAATCTCTCCATCCCCCATTGTAACTGTTGGAGTAGGGGTTGTAGGACTGCTTGTTTCCAAAACTTCCTATTTCATTTTCTTGTTCAAGCATCTTTTTAACATTCAATTGCGGGCCAAAACAAGATGAAATTATGCCATGAAACTCCACATGCATCACAAACTTATTTAGCTACTTGGATAGGATGGGAGCTCAACTTTTCAAATTTCTTGGAGAGGGTATCTAGGTTGGCTGCAATGAGATCAACCACATCAACGATGTGCTTTCTTCCTAACTTTTTAGTAGATGAGCTTTATGAAGAAGGCTGGTGGATCCTATCATGGTTGAGAGCCATGTATTCAATAATATCATATGACTCTCTATAGCATTTATTCATCTAGGCCCCATTTGCAACAACATCTACAGTCATATTGGTAGTGTAGAATAGTGCATATGAAAATGTTTACAATAGAAACTAGTTGGTAAAACCATGGTGATATCAAATATGTTGAAGGTCTTTAAACCTCTCCCATGCATCATACAACATATCACCTTTCTGTTGTTTGAAATTGGTGAGTTTGCTTCTTAGTTGTGCAGTCATGCTAGGTGGGAAGTACTTAGCAAGAAAGACATTCAACAACTCATCCCATCTTTTAATGGACCTCTTAAGTAGGGAAGAAAGTCATGCCTTTTCTCTATTCTTCAAACTAAAATGAAACAAAAATTGACGTACTCTACTAACATGAACACCATTTATCTTGAAGGTGTTCATATACTACAAAAACTCAACTATGTGAAGATTCAAATCTTTCATATGAGTTCCTCTAAATCTAATCTGCTGGATCATCTACATAATAATGGGGATGATAGAGAAGTTATTAGACTCCATAATTGGATGGACGATGGCTTTACATATGTTGATGGCATCATATATAATAAAATCCTTTTAACAGTCAGTTTCTTGCATGATCGACTCTTGGTGATCGGATGAAAATGGTGGTGAAGATGAATGTGTTGAATGGAGTGATGATGGCTGTGAACTCTCAAAATTTGAAGAGCTTTCACTCCTCCTTAGTCACATACGTCTATTGAATGTGCATTCAATCTCTGAGTCTATAAATATGGATAGTTCATGACCCCTTTTTTGAAACATCGCATAAAATCCTATAGAGAAGTGAGATGAGTGAGTACACAACAAAAGTGGACAATGCAAACGATTGAAATGATTATAGATATGGTGAATGGTGGTGATCTAGTCTTGAATACTAATCAACACTCTTACTCTAACTAAAAGTATCATAGCTCCCAGACAAAAACTTGCTGCTGCCTAAAGGCTAACGAATTTTAAATTATCAAAAGTCTTAACCTGTCAATCCCCCACAAGTATACATGATCAATTCTAGTTAAGGTCGAACAGCAGGGAGCTAGGTTAGCTAGGAAAAAAAGCATAAACTTTCAACAATCTAGATTGGTTACAAAAAGATGATTGGTTTTATATTAAGCTAATTTGCAAATTGAAAGAAAATAGTAAATGACAATCACTTAGAGAAATATAATGATTAGATTAAGAGGATCCTGGATATGGAATTTCACTTCCACATCACAACTTACATAGAACTATGAAATTCAAAAAACTAGTTAAACATTCAAAGGAGGTTTGCTGCCGTCACAAACCTCTATGTGATGTCAGACAATTCTAACTCTACATAGTACTCCAATGCTTTTGTATAGTTTCGAATGATAAACCTTGGATCCTCAACATAATCTCAGGCGTACTCCCATTGTCAAGAATATGTTGCCAAGATAGCTATCCCTTACTTCTTAATATATCTTCTCAAAATATAGAAAGAAGCATACATCATGCAAGCAGGATGGCCAGTCATGCAAACAAGCAAACAAGTACCAAGGCATATATCAAAATAGTAAATCAACTAGCATTAAACATAAATTCTGAGTTCACATAAGTTAACATGTAGGAGCGACTCTCCCATGTCCAAGAAACAAAATTCTATTCACATATAGTGATGAAACACATGGAAAAACATTAAATCAAATAATAAAACACCAAAAGGAGAATAATAAGGAATATTTAGGAGTAAAAGAACAAGTAGGAACTCTGATTGGAAGATGGAGTTTCATCCTTGCAACTACTCCTGCTCCTGCTCGAACAACCTTCTCTCTTGAACAATTATAATGGAATGGAAAAACCTTTATTGTAGTTAGTAAAGAGAAATGGAGTAGAGAAGAGGTTCTCTCTTGAGTAACCACTCCCTCTTCTCTAAATTTGCCTGCTCCTTCTCTGGTTTGGTCTCTGGTCTCAACAAGCTCCAAATGAAGTGTGATAACCGTCTCAAGGAGCTACAATTAGTCTTTTAAATGATGGAGCGTTTGTCTCTATTTTTGCAAAGAAACTACAACTCACATGATGCGTGCATAAGTTCACACACCGTGTGTCTGTGTCTTGCAGTTTCCACCTTGATCGAACCATAGCTGCAAGTGACACGTCGTGAGACTTGCAGTATCCACCTTGGCTGAGCCACTATCATAAGTGACATGCCGTGTGGAGGAGCCACATGGCGTAGTGAGGAAATTTTTGCGATTTCTGACCTTTGGAAGCCATGTCGTGTATCTGGATCATACACCATGGCTTTGCTTGACTGGCGAGCTTTTTATCTGATGAACGCACACGTGTTGGATGGCCAACACGACGTGTGAAGGGTTATTTGTTGTACAATAAGCTCTAAGTGTGGGGGAACTCTGGGAATGCCAAATACATCGGATCTTGGATATTCTTCCTTTGATATGAGTGCAATAAGGGGTACCTGCAGTTCAAACCATGCCACAAGTAAGAACAACAAAAATCATAAGATCTAACATGAATGCAAGTAGAATTATGATCAAAATGAGTAAATTATGCAATAAAAAAATAGTTTAAAAATGATATAACTTGTACACATCACATATTTTTCAGTGGACCTGCTTATCTAAGGATCTAAAAGTACACCATGTTGAGGGTATGCGTAAACAAAATTCCAAACTCATGACAGATTCATAAGAATGCAGGTTTGCCGATATGTGGAATGACCCGTTTAAAGCGCTACTTCAAATCATGTGCCCTTGTGTGGACCCCCAGTTCATGACAATATTCACCTGGAAGCTGGAGGCTGGAGGCTGGAGCTTTCCCTTAATTAGGTCATAAATCGATGCACCCTTCTTTTGTTCCACGTCCAAAATAATAGCAATAATACAGCGAACACACCGATTGCCCCCGCCCCAGCAATAACATCGGGCCGCAAACTGGCATGGATAGTATATATAAACGATAGTTAGGCGGATACGGCGGCCCGCAACAGCAGATTTTAAGGCACAATACACTACCCACTACCCAGTTCCTCCTCCGCTAGCTTCGTCTTGCTTATTTATGGCCATGGGCATCAAAGATGGCGACTGACGAACCTTGGAAGTAATTAAAAGCTAGGGTGGTCCCCTCAAATCTGTTCTTCTTCTCATCCCAAACAGACGATGTTATCTAGGATACCACCATCTATCCACAAGACACAGGTCTACAGGAGAAAGAACACTGGGCAAACTACCAGCCCTACACGTGCTCCTGAATCCTGACTCCTGTACTCTCTGTACTACTACCACACAATGATTCATGAATGCGAACGTTGACAGATTCCGATGAATGCAGACGTTGAACCGACTCCACTTGATTCATTTCGTAGTTTAGTAACTCCCCTCACGTTCTTTCCCTTTCATTCGCCCACGTCTTGGGTTGCCATCGGCCCACTAGTCCCTACTCACCCACCGCTCTAACTGGCTTCAGTTGTCATCGGACAGCGCCAGCTCCCCCATTTGACATGTTTGTATTTGGATCCGCATCCCGTTGTCGCTTCTGCATAGCTGTCCCCGAATTCGGGTCCGTTGCTGGGGTGAGATGCAATCCACATCTCACCGCCAGCAGCCCTACACGATCTTATACTTCCAATCTGATTATTGTACCAACTGTCTACAAACTGTTTGGTTTCACTGTGACTCATATCAAGCAAATTGTCCGTTTTCTTATACTTCGTTTTCTTCTTTCTTGTGAGAAACGTTTGTTGAAACATGACAAACTGCACATCAACATGAATGTAGTCGTACTACATCATCTAATAACTACATATACAGCAAATTCTCCGTGACCTTTTGCTTTGCCCATCTTTTCTTCTTCTTTGTCTTCCCGTTGCTCATGAAGTCATCCCACATCCTCTGTGTGGCGGCCGTAACGCCTTGGTCAAAGCCCAGTATGACCAAATGATCTAACTGGCCGGTACAACGATGGAAAAAGTGCCGGCATCCACGTCCACCACCCGGCCTGTGGGTTGCCGTGTTGTTCCAGTTATCCACCAACATTCTTTATTCTTGGGATGACTGTTCTTATAGGGTGATCCTAGCATAATTCAAGCATGTACTATATTTAGGGCGATCTAACACCACACAACTAATTCAACAATACATGTATTCAGGAGGCATGGGAAATTATGTGCTAATGCATCCACACGTTGCTTATTTTTAGAGCAAAGTAGACCATGCATGCTAGGCCTACTGGATTTAGTATCCAAAATCTTCATCTATCTTATTTATGCCCTTGTATTCATTAGGCACAACCATATGTGAAAAGCACATGGTGCTCCAAAATGTCGTTGATATTGAGATCTCAATCATCTCCTTTTCATATCATGGATCAATTGCAACGGATGTTGTGGCATCCTAGGCAATGTGCTAGCAAGAAAAATACCATGCAACCTTTGGAATCATCCGTATAAGCATGTAGTTTTCCAGATTCTTCTACTCTTAGGGTCTGACTGGTTTGGTGTAAAATATCCTGAAAACATTGGAAGTCAAGTTCCCATATCAATTTTACTTGACTGGTTCACAGTAAGTCCGGAACTTGAGTTCGCTAGTTTTTCCAGGACTTCCGACAATATATATAGCTTGAAGTTTTTGTTGACTCAAGGTCAATTAGGTCAATGATGACTCTATCGGTCGAGTTACCCTTATAGAAACTCGACCGATTGCACTGTACGGAAAAGTGCAGAAAAGTACTTCTAGCCGTTGTGGAGTTACAACAAGTGAAAATAGATCCGTTGCAAACCACAAAACGACTAGTTTTCGTTCACAAGTGTTCCCAAAGGCTAAGAGACATCCCCAGCTATAAATAGGACCCTTTGGGCTTCATTCCAAGGTTGAGCATTCATTGCAGACTCTATGTGAGGCTCCTATTCTATAGTTGAATGCTTCCTACTGCCTCCTCTCTCTCTCAAAGCTTAATCACTTGCTACATCCATTAGAGTGAGTAGGAAATCTGTAAGAGAGCTAGTCCTACATGTATATCTTGTGAGGCTCTCACTTCCACCACCTCCATATCTCTCATTTGCAATCATGAAGATGAAGGTTCTCTCTCTTGTCCAAGAGAGGTGAAGAAGAACAAGGGAAGGAGTCCCTTGGTGAAGATCAAGGCTGAAGACTTGGAGGTTGAGTGGGTAAGTCCTTGGAGAAGGCAGAAGACTCAAGCTCAAGTGGGTAAGACCTTGGTGGAAGCTTCTCTGAGTGAAGGTAAAGTCAAAGGCGGAAGATCCAAGAAGAGTGGGTAATTCCTGTAAGGCTGAAGACTTGTGCAAAAGTGGGTAAGTCCTTGGAGAAGGCCGAAGACTCTTGCAAAGTGGGTAAGTCCTTGGTAAGGTTGAAGACTCTTTGTATTGGATAGGTAAGTCCTTTGTTTGGTTATGTATTGTAAGTCTTATGAATGAATATAAGAACGCAATAGTTTGGAAGTCCTAGAGGTTGACCTCTCTAGGCAAGTGGACTGACACACTTCTAGTTTGAAGTGTGGAACCACTCTAAATAGTTTTTCTAATTGGTGCATATTCAATCTCTCTCTCCCTAGCTATGTATATTTTAGTTGCACACAAAATTCCTATTTAGCAACCTTATCTTGTGATATATCTTAAAGGTTTAATGAATTTTGTTTAAGTGCTTTCAGCTCTATTCACCCCCCCTCTAGAGCATCTAATCACCCATCTAGGATCTAACAATTGGTATCAGAGCGGGTCTTCTCCAAGCATACTTCCACAAGTAGGAGAATATGGGTGATTATGAAGATGGACAACCTTCAAAGAGAGCAATAGAAGGAAACAAGAGAGAAAAAGGGATCACAAAGGCTCCATCAACAAATGAAAGCACTAGTGGAAGATCTAGTGAATGTGAAGATGGAAGATGCCATTGCGCCCTCATGACAAGCTCAATTGAAGATTTAAATGAGGTAAATTCAAGTGTTGAGATTCAAACAAATGATTATCTTAGTCAACTAAATGCTCTTAAATTTGCAAATTGTAGCTTGCTTGATAAGATTTAAGTTTTTAGAATCTCAACCTTCTATGACTATTTCATATATAGAGCTTTCTTCTCTCTCTATTGTTTCTTATGCTCTTAAATGTGCTTATGAGAGTCAAGAGCTTACTTTGCAAGAAATGGAATGTGTAGATAAAGTTTATCCTTCAAAGATTACGTGTCTTGTATATGAACTTGCTTCCTTGCATAGTAGTGTAATTTCTCTTGACCCTCATACTATCTTTTCTTATAGAGAGAAAGTTTTTGATGCTCTATCTTATGATAAAGATTCTTATATGTCTAAAGACGTTTGTTTAGAAATCTATCTTGAGCATGTTAGAGATGATATGAATCTATTGTGTTTTACCTTTACTTCTCTTATGCATGACAATCATAGTTTGAGATCTTCTTTGCAAAGATTCTTTGGTGATAAAAAGAATCTTAATCAAATCCTAGACCATACTACCAAACAAATGGGTAGAGATGGCATTGGACTTGACTGTAGCCAAAGGAACAACAAAGACAAAGGACCTTCAATTTTCAATTAAGAATCCTCCAGTTCCAAGCCTACGGGCACTTGTAATTATTACAATGATTTTGGTCATTATTCTACTTGTTGTCCTTTTAGCAAAGCACCCAAGAGCAATAGGACTTGGGTTGCTAAACTAACCCCTCCGGGCCCAAAAATATGATTGGGGACCATTTCATCTTTCTTCTTGTAGGTACTTGCAAATGGATTGACTTGAGCTATTGAATTGCAAATTGACTTCTCAATCCACATGAAAGAAGAAAGGTGAGATGTGTATAGGGTGACAACAAGTGGAAAAAGCAATGGTAAGAACAAAGGTAAAGTTTTTATTTCTTATAACCAATCCTAACTTGTTTTGTCAAGATGGTGTGCACTATACATATGGTTTTTGAGTCAAAAGTGGTATTTTGTGTTTCTCTTCACACTCTTGCTCAAAAATTGTTTATAATGCCTCTATAGTGCATTACTAACTTGCTTAGACATGTTTGGATATGGTTTAAATGTTTAGCATGCCTTTAATTATGTTTTTATGAAATATATGTGCTTTTTGACAGCTGCTATGTCGGTCGAGTTTTCCCTATTTGAAACTCAACCGATAGGCACCAATGGGTGTTGCCAACAACTGTCATCGGCCGAGTTGTCAATGCACAGAACTCGACCGATAACGCTGTGAACAGAATATACATTTGGATTATTGAATGAGAATTTCCCTCTCAACTAGATTTTCTCAACCAATAGCCTTATTCTTTGGCACTCTCTTTTGGTACCTTTATATATGCATATTGCCATGTTCTAAATTTCCTATCTTGCTTACAACTCTATCTCTCTAATTGCTCTAAATTGGTATATCTATATCTTGCAATTACTTGCTCTGAGTTGTTTTGTATGTTTTGATGATGATCTCTTTGGATCTCTTGGTTGTGTCTTAAAATTTTTTCCATTGTGCTCTAACTTGCTACATCTATATAGGTGTATATATTGTGTTTGATACAACCTTGAGGTTATTAGTGGTAATCATCTTATGGTAAGAATGCATATCTAGTGAGTTATATCCTTTCATGCATCTAAAATTGCATATCTATTTGTTTAGATATATCTCTACATCTACTCATAGCTTGCTTTATGTTGTGTATCTTTTGGTATCTCTTGCTATGATCTAGATCCTACTAGTAGTCCTAACTTGTGATATCATCTACTAGTAGTTCACTTACATGTAGTTCTAGCCTTGTTTAAAATTGCCATCTTTGCTCATCTATATGCTATGTTTGTATCTTGTCTCATATATGATCAAGATTGTTCCTTGAATTGTAGATCTACTATCTTGAGTTTCTTGCATAACATTGTGATGCAGGGTACATAGATCTACATTGTATGTAGAAATTGGAGTATTTTTGGATTTTATGTAGATTTTGCTCCAGTTTTAGTTTTTGGTGCAAGACTAGTGTTTTTTATGCAGAAACAATCTTCTGAGCAGGACTCATGGCTTTGCGATGAGCTCTGATGGTTTTTGGTCAAATTCCGTCATCTTGAGGGTCAAAATTGCAATTTATTGTTTTACTGCAGTACTTTATCTTGCATTTTGGGTTGTTCAAGTATATGCTTTAACTTGTTTTTCTTTCTATGCTTGGACAAGCCCCTGTCTGTGCTCTTCTACTTTCCTTATAAATATTTGTGTTATCTCCTTTCTCTTTAACAAGTGATGTTTCTTATTTTCTTCATAACCCCACTTTTTGAAATGACAAAGGGAGAGAAAGGTATGTCATCTTTTAAAAGAGGAAGAAGGCATGTCTTACATGAAGAAGAGAAGTATGTTCATGTAAAGGGAGTAGGTAAAGGGGAGAAGACATATATGTGTAGAACATATATGAGTAGAAGACATAGTACTCTATAAATGTTATGAAAGCTAACCATGCAGGAGAAATAGCATCAATTGAGGGGGAGTATGAGAACTCCACTAGCATCAATTGAGGGGGAGCATATGAGCTCAATCCTATTGAAACCCCTAGGTTTCTCCGAAGGTATGATTTTACTTGAAAGCTTTCAATACATTTATGGAATGGTTTGTCATCTTCAAAAAGGGGGAGATTGTTGACTCAAGGTCAATTAGGTCAATGTTGACTCACATCTAAATTGACTAAACCCATGTTTTGATGATGACTAACCATTCCACATATTGGTGTCTAATGTCTCTACTTGAGTGATTTCAGATTAGGTATAGACACAGTCCAAATTCCCTAACTTGCACATATCAAATTGGAGAAAAGACAAGTCAAAGTCATACAAGTGCACGTTTTTGTAATATGATGTATATCCATTAGAAACATGTTGTAAATCACTTGTAATGATTGTATGACTTGTAATTAAGCTTAGAAAAATATCAGGAGCACTTAGATCGAATATTAGAGCACTTTAGATGCAACTTTGAAAATTGATTACAGGCACTTTGTCGGTCGAGTTTCCCAGCCTGAAAACTTGACCGATCGTCCTAGATCAATTTTCTGGAGATTGCATCGGTCGAGTTGTGTTTTCACATAACTCGGCCGATGGAGTAATTGACCAAATCGATTTTCATTGGTCGGTCGAGTTTCCTTAGGACAAACTCGACCGATGGTCTGAATATCAGCTTTGTCTTTTACTCTATCGGTCGAGTTACCCTTATAGAAACTCGACCGATTGCACTGTACGAAAATGTGCAGAAAAGTACTTCTAGCCGTTGTAGAGTTGCAAAAAGTGAAAATAGATCCGTTGCAAGCCACAAAATAGCTAGTTTTCGTTCACAAGTGTTCCCAAATGCTAAGAGACATCCCTAGCTATAAATAGGACCCCTTGGGCTTCATTCCAAGGTTGATCATTCATTGCAAACTCTATGTGAGGCTCATATTCTATAGTTGAATGCTTCCTACAACCTCCTCTCTCTCTCTAAGCTTAATCACTTGCTACATCCATTAGGGTGAGTAGGAAATCTGTAAGAGAGCTAGTCCTACATGTATATCTTGTGAGGCTCTCACTTCCACCACCTCCATATCTCTCATTTGCAATCATGAAGATGAAGGTTCTCTCTCTTATCCAAGAGAGGTGAAGAAGAATAAGGGAAGGAGTCCCTTGGTGAAGATCAAGGCTGAAGACTTGGAGCTAGAGTGGGTAAGCCCTTGGAGAAGGCAGAAGACTCAAGCTCAAGTGGGTAAGACCTTGGTGGAAGCTTCTCTGAGTGAAGGTAAAGTCAAAGGCGGAAGATCCAAGAAGAGTGGGTAATTCCTGTAAGGCTGAAGACTTGTGCAAAAGTGGGTAAGTCCTTGGAGAAGGCCGAAGACTCTTACAAAGTGGGTAAGTCCTTGGTAAGGTTGAAGACTCTTTGTATTGGATAGGTAAGTCCTTTGTTTGGTTATGTATTGTAAGTCTTATGAATGAATATAAGAACGCAATAGTTTGGAAGTCCTAGAGGTTGACCTCTCTAGGCAAGTGGACTGACACACTTCTAGTTTGAAGTGTGGAACCACTTTAAATAGTTTTTCTAATTGGTGCATATTCAATCTCTCTCTCCCTAGCTATGTATATTTTAGTTGCACACAAAATTCCTATTTAGCAACCTTATCTTGTGATATATCTTGAAGGTTTAATGAATTTTGTTTAAGTTCTTTCAGCTCTATTCACCCCCCCTCTAGAGCATCTAATCACCCATCTAGGATCTAACAATTGGTATCAGAGCGGGTCTTCTCCAAGCATACTTCCACAAGTAGGAGAATATGGGTGATTATGAAGATGGACAACCTTCAAAGAGAGCAATAGAAGGAAACAAGAGAGAAAAAGGGATCACAAAGGCTACATCAACAAATGAAAGCACTAGTGGAAGATCTAGTGAATGTGAAGATGGAAGATGCCATTGCGCCCTCATGACAAGCTCAATTGAAGATTTAAATGAGGTAAATTTAAGTGTTGAGATTCAAACAAATGATTATCTTAGTCAACTAAATGCTCTTAAATTTGCAAATTGTAGCTTGCTTGATAAGATTTAAGTTTTTAGAATCTCAACCTTCTATGACTATTTCATATATAGAGCTTTCTTCTCTCTCTATTGTTTCTTATGCTCTTAAATGTGCTTATGAGAGTCAAGAGCTTACTTTGCAAGAAATGGAATGTGTAGATAAAGTTTATCCTTCAAAGATTACGTGTCTTGTATATGAACTTGCTTCCTTGCATAGTAGTGTAATTTCTCTTGACCCTCATACTATCTTTTCTTATAGAGAGAAAGTTTTTGATGCTCTATCTTATGATAAAGATTCTTATATGTCTAAAGACGTTTGTTTAGAAATCTATCTTGAGCATGTTAGAGATGATATGAATCTATTGTGTTTTACCTTTACTTCTCTTATGCATGACAATCATAGTTTGAGATCTTCTTTGCAAAGATTCTTTGGTGATAAAAAGAATCTTAATCAAATCCTAGACCATAATACCAAACAAATGGGTAGAGATGGCATTGGACTTGACTGTAGCCAAAGGAACAACAAAGACAAAGGACCTTCAATTTTCAATTAAGAATCCTCCAGTTCCAAGCCTACGGGCACTTGTAATTATTACAATGATTTTGGTCATTATTCTACTTGTTGTCCTTTTAGCAAAGCACCCAAGAGCAATAGGACTTGGGTTGCTAAACTAACCCCTCCGGGCCCAAAAATATGATTGGGGACCATTTCATCTTTCTTCTTGTAGGTACTTGCAAATGGATTGACTTGAGCTATTGAATTGCAAATTGACTTCTCAATCCACATGAAAGAAGAAAGGTGAGATGTGTACAGGGTGACAACAAGTGGAAAAAGCAATGGTAAGAACAAAGGTAAAGTTTTTATTTCTTATAACCAATCCTAACTTGTTTTGTCAAGATGGTGTGCACTATACATATGGTTTTTGAGTCAAAAGCGGTATTTTGTGTTTCTCTTCACACTCTTGCTCAAAAATTGTTTATAATGCCTCTATAGTGCATTACTAACTTGCTTAGACATGTTTGGATATGGTTTACATGTTTAGCATGCCTTTAATTATGTTTTTATGAAATATATGTGCTTTTTGACAGCTGCTATGTCGGTCGAGTTTTCCCTATTTGAAACTCAACCGATAGGCACCAATGGGTGTTGCCAACAACTGTCATCGGCCGAGTTGTCAATGCACAGAACTCGACCGATAACGCTGTGCACAGAATATACATTTGGATTATTGAATGAGAATTTCCCTCTCAACTAGATTTTCTCAACCAATAGCCTTATTCTTTGGCACTCTCTTTTGGTACCTTTATATATGCATATTGCCATGTTCTAAATTTCCTATCTTGCTTACAACTCTATCTCTCTAATTGCTCTAAATTGGTATATCTATATCTTGCAATTACTTGCTCTGAGTTGTTTTGTATGTTTTGATGATGATCTCTTTGGATCTCTTGGTTGTGTCTTAAAATTTTTTCCATTGTGCTCTAACTTGCTACATCTATATAGGTGTATATCTTGTGTTTGATACAACCTTGAGGTTCTTAGTGGTAATCATCTTATGGTAAGAATGCATATCTAGTGAGTTATATCCTTTCATGCATCTAAAATTGCATATCTATTTGTTTAGATATATCTCTACATCTACTCATAGCTTGCTTTATGTTGTGTATCTTTTGGTATCTCTTGCTATGATCTAGATCCTACTAGTAGTCCTAACTTGTGATATCATCTACTAGTAGTTCACTTACATGTAGTTCTAGCCTTGTTTAAAATTGCCATCTTTGCTCATCTATATGCTATGCTTGTATCTTGTCTCATATATGATCAAGATTGTTCCTTGAATTGCAGATCTACTATCTTGAGTTTCTTGCATAACATTGTGATGCAGGGTACATAGATCTACATTGTATGTAGAAATTGGAGTATTTTTGGATTTTATGTAGATTTTGCTCCAGTTTTAGTTTTTGGTGCAAGACTAGTGTTTTTTATGCAGAAACAATCTTCTGAGCAGGACTCATGGCTTTGCGATGAGCTCTGATGGTTTTTGGTCAAATTCCGTCATCTTGAGGGTCAAAATTGCAATTTATTGTTTTACTGCAGTACTTTATCTTGCATTTTGGGTTGTTCAAGTATATGCTTTAACTTGTTTTTCTTTCTATGCTTGGACAAGCCCCTGTCTGTGCTCTTCTACTTTCCTTATAAATATTTGTGTTATCTCCTTTCTCTTTAACAAGTGATGTTTCTTATTTTCTTCATAACCCCACTTTTTGAAATGACAAAGGGAGAGAAAGGTATGTCATCTTTTAAAAGAGGAAGAAGGCATGTCTTACATGAAGAAGAGAAGTATGTTCATGTAAAGGGAGTAGGTAAAGGGGAGAAGACATATATGTGTAGAACATATATGAGTAGAAGACATAGTACTCTATAAATGTTATGAAAGCTAACCATGCAGGAGAAATAGCATCAATTGAGGGGGAGTATGAGAACTCCACTAGCATCAATTGAGGGGGAGCATATGAGCTCAATCCTATTGAAACCCCTAGGTTTCTCTGAAGGTATGATTTTACTTGAAAGCTTTCAATACATTTATGGAATGGTTTGTCATCTTCAAAAAGGGGGAGATTGTTGACTCAAGGTCAATTAGGTCAATGTTGACTCACATCTAAATTGACTAAACCCATGTTTTGATGATGACTAACCATTCCACATATTGGTGTCTAATGTCTCTGCTTGAGTGATTTCAGATTAGGTATAGACACAGTCTAAATTCCCTAACTTGCACATATCAAATTGGAGAAAAGACAAGTCAAAGTCATACAAGTGCACGTTTTTGTAATATGATGTATATCCATTAGAAACATGTTGTAAATCACTTGTAATGATTGTATGACTTGTAATTAAGCTTAGAAAAATATCAGGAGCACTTAGATCGAATATTAGAGCACTTTAGATGCAACTTTGAAAATTGATTACAAGCACTTTGTCGGTCGAGTTTCCCAGCCTGAAAACTTGACCGATCATCCTAGATCAATTTTCTAGAGATTGCATCGGTCGAGTTGTGTTTTCACATAACTCGGCCGATGGAGTAATTGACCAAATCGATTTTCATTGGTCGGTCGAGTTTCCTCAGGACAAACTCGACCGATGGTCTGAATATCAGCTTTGTCTTTTACTCTATCGGTCGAGTTACCCTTATAGAAACTCGACCGATTGCACTGTACGAAAATGTGCAGAAAAGTACTTCTAGCCGTTATAGAGTTGCAAAAAGTGAAAATAGATCCGTTGCAAGCCACAAAATAGCTAGTTTTCGTTCACAAGTGTTCCCAAATGCTAAGAGACATCCCTAGCTATAAATAGGACCCCTTGGGCTTCATTCCAAGGTTGATCATTCATTGCAAACTCTATGTGAGGCTCATATTCTATAGTTGAATGCTTCCTACAACCTCCTCTCTCTCTCTAAGCTTAATCACTTGCTACACCCATTAGAGTGAGTAGGAAATCTGTAAGAGAGCTAGTCCTACATGTATATCTTGTGAGGCTCTCACTTCCACCACCTCCATATCTCTCATTTGCAATCATGAAGATGAAGGTTCTCTCTCTTGTCTAAGAGAGGTGAAGAAGAACAAGGGAAGGAGTCCCTTGGTGAAGATCAAGGCTGAAGACTTGGAGCTAGAGTGGGTAAGCCCTTGGAAAAGGCAGAAGACTCAAGCTCAAGTGGATAAGACCTTGGTGGAAGCTTCTCCGAGTGAAGGTGAAGTCAAAGGCGGAAGATCCAAGAAGAGTGGGAAATTCCTGCAAGGGTGAAGACTTGTGCAAGAGTGGGTAAGTCCTTGGAGAAGGCCGAAGACTCTTGCAAAGTGGGTAAGTCTTTGGTAAGGTTGAAGACTCTTTGTATTGGATAGGTAAGTCCTTTGTTTGGTCATGTATTGTAAGTCTTATGAATGAATATAAGAATGAAATAGTTTGGAAGTCCTAGAGGTTGACGTCTCTAGGCAAGTGGACTGACACACTTATAGTTTGAAGTGTGGAACCACTCTAAATAGCTTGTCTAATTGGTGCATGTTCAATCTCTCTCTCCCTTGCTATGTATGCTTTAGTTGCACACAAAATTCCTATTTAGAAACCTTATATTGTGATATATCTTGAAGGTTTAATGAATTTTGTTTAAGTGCTTTCAGCTCTATTCACCCCCCTCTAGAGCATCTAATCACCCATCTAGGATCCAACAATTGGTATTAGAGCGGGTATTCTCCAAGCATACTTCCACAAGTAGGAGAATATGGGTGATTATGAAGATGGGAAACCTTCAAAGAGAGCAATAGAAGGAAACAAGAGAGAAAAAAGGATCACAAAGGCTCCATCAACAAATGAAAGCACTAGTGGAAGATCTAGTGAATGTGAAGATGGAAGATGCCATTGCGCCCTCATGACAAGCTCAATTGAAGATTTAAATGAGGTAAATTCAAGTGTTGAGATTCAAACAAATGCTTATCTTAGTCAACTAAATGCTCTTAAATTTGCAAATTGTAGCTTGCTTGATAAGATTAAGTTTTTAGAATCTCAACCTTCTATGACTATTTCATATATAGAGCTTTCTTCTCTCTCTATTGTTTCTTATGCTCTTAAATGTGCTTATGAGAGTCAAGAGCTTACTTTGAAAGAAATGGAATGTGTAGATAAAGTTTATCCTTCAAAGATTACGTGTCTTGTATATGAACTTGCTTCCTTGCATAGTAGTGTAATTGCTCTTGACCCTCATGCTATCTTTTCTTATAGAGAGAAAGTTTTTGATGCTCTATCTTATGATAAAGATTCTTATATGTCTAAAGACGTTTGCTTAGAAATCTATCTTGAGCATGTTAGAGATGATATGAATCTATTGTGTTTTATCTTTACTTCTCTTATGCATGACAATCATAGTTTGAGATCTTCTTTGCAAAGATTCTTTGGTGATAAAAAGAATCTTAATCAAATCCTAGACCATACTACCAAACAAATGGGTAGAGATGACATTGGACTTGACTGTAGCCAAAGGAACAACAAAGACAAAGGACCTTCAATTTTCAATGAAGAATCCTCCAGTTCTAAGGCTACGGGCACTTGTAATTATTACAATGATTTTAGTCATTATTCTACTTGTTGTCCTTTTAGGAAAGCACCCAAGAGCAATAGGACTTGGGTTGCTAAACTAACCCCTCCGGGCCCAAAAATATGATTGGGGACCATTTCATCTTTCTTCTTGTAGGTACTTGCAAATGGATTGACTTGAGCTATTGAATTACAAATTGACTTCTCAATCCACATGAAAGAAGAAAGGTGAGATGTGTAGAGGGTGACAACAAGTGGAAAAAGAAATGGTAAGAACAAAGGTAAAGTTTTTATTGCTTATAACCAATCCTAACTTGTTTTGTAAAGATGGTGTGCACTATACATATGGTTTTTGAGTCAAAAGTGGTATTTTGTGTTTCTCTTCACACTCTTTCTCAAAACCTGTTTCTAATGCCTCTATAGTGCATTACTAACTTGCTTAGACATGTTTGGATATGGTTTACATGTTTAGCATGCCTTTAATTATGTTTTTATGAAATATATGTGCTTTTTGACAGCTGCTATGTCGGTCAAGTTTTCCCTATTTGAAACTCAACCGATAGGCACCAATGGGTGTTGCCAACAACTGTCATCGGTCGAGTTGTCAATGCACAGAACTCGACCGATAACACTGTGCACAGAATATACATTTGGATTATTGAATGAGAATTTCCCTCTCAACTAGATTTTCTCAACCAATAGCCTTATTCTTTGGCACTCTCTTTTGGTATCTTTATATATGCATATTGCCATGTTCTAAATTGCCTATCTTTCTTACAACTCTATCTCTCTAATTGCTCTAAATTGGTATATCTATATCTTGCAATTACTTGCTCCGAGTTGTTTTGCATGTTTTGATGATGATCTCTTGGTTGTGTCTTAAAATTTCTTCCGTTGTGCTCTAACTTGCTACATCTATATAGGTGTATATCTTGTCTTTGATACAACCTTGAGGTTCTTAGTGGTAATCATCTTATGGTAAGAATGCATATCTAGTGAGTTATATCCTTTCATGCGTCTAAAATTACATATCTATTTGTTTAGATATATCTCTACATCTACTCATAGCTTTCTTTATGTTGTGTATCTTTTGGTATCTCTTGCTATGATCTAGATCCTACTTGTAGTCCTAACATGTGATATCATCTACTAGTAGTTCACTTACATGTAGTTCTAGCCTTGTTTAAAAATTCCATCTTTGCTCATCTATATGCTATGCTTGTATCTTGTCTCATATATGATCAAGATTGTTCCTTGAATTGCAGATCTACTATCTTGAGTTGCTTGCATAACATTGTGATGCAGGGTACATAGATCTACATTGTATGTATAAATTGGAGTATTTTTGGATTTTTTGTAGATTTTGCTCCAGTTTTAGTTTTTGGTGCAAGACTAGTGTTTTTTATGCAGAAAAAACCTTCTGAGCAGGACTAATGGCTTTGCAATGAGCTCTGATGGTTTTTGGTCAAATTCCGTCATCTTGAGGGTCAAAATTGCAATTTATTGTTTTTCTACAGTACTTTATCTTGCATTTTGGGTTGTTCAAGTATATGCTTTAACTTGTTTTTCTTTCTATGCTTGGACAAGCCCCTATCTGTGCTCTTTTACTCCCCTTGTTATGACCCATATCAGGGTTAGTCAATAAATACCTCGATTAGCGTGAAACACCTTGATTAGTGTTGAGTATCATATTAAACATCATGATTAATCAAAATAAGTTAATATGTGAATCAGTAGTTGAGATTGAATCATTTGAGGTAATTAATGATAATAGTAATGATGATTGTTAAGTTAATTAAGTTGAATTAAGTATACAGATGTGATTAGTGTTTTGGTCAAGTGTTAGTAGTTTATTAGCATGTTTTCTCACTTCGAGGTTGTAGTGGATTCCGTGCTTGAAAGTTTGCAAGAAAAATCATTTTATTTGGACCCCCGAGGCCATAGTTATGGCAATTGTAAGAATTTGGGACTGAAATGTAATTTTTCCATTTTTAATACCTATTCACTTGGGTCGGAAACCTGTTGTCTATCTTCTTCCTGTTAATACCATCCCGATATAACAGGATGAGTGACACACACCCAGCAGCCATGGACCGATTAGGCAAAGAGGAATCGAGGCGATTTCGGGGCGATTTCTGCCCTTGGCTTCGTCCAGCTACAACCCTACCTTCGTTCTCCTTTCTCCACCACCCCTTCCTTCTTCCTCGTCTAGCTGCACCCTACTTGCAGGGTGACGCCCCCAAGGAGATGTGCGGCCGTAAGCTAGCAGTAGCAGCCGAAGGTTGAGCACTGACGGCCAGGAGTTAGCACGATGACACCACCCTTCCTCCTTACCTCCTCATCCTTGCCCTAGCGGCACCCACCTACAATCCAACATGCTTGAGCGCTCCTGTAGCTGTGGCCAAAGCAGCGGTAGCAATGGCCAGCAACTAGGGCCGGAGACCAGGATCCTCTTGGGCGCGAGAGCTGCACCAAGCAGCGTTAATGAGTTCGGCCAAGAGGCCTAATCAAGAATCAGCAGTCAATAGCCAAGTTCCAGCACCTTTTGAGCTAGACCTCCTACCTGTACGTGTGTGCAGGTTACTGTTCGATTGCAGCAGATCAAGCAGGTCTGAATCGGGGTTCGTTTGGCGCACGAAAGAGCAAGGTAAGACCAGAACGGAGTTCGGTTTTGAGGATATAACTAGAATCCGTAGTCTTAGCTTAAGACCTAGCTTTTAATTGAACCAATTCCAATTCTGTGTGTGATGAAACTATGCTACTGTCATAACAGCGTTTTGATCGGACAAATTGGGTGTGATTCGGCCGAGTTTCATTTATAGGAAATCGATCAGGGTTTTGATCGACCGAGTTGCAGGTGGATCGGCCGAGTTTCCAGCTGATCGGACGAGTTCCCAGATTGGTCGGCCGAGTTTCAGTACAGTGAGTGGCAGTTCATTCAGAAATCATTATTTAACTCATTTTAAATGCTTATTTGCTTCAGTATCAGTTGGTATGACTCTTAAGCAGTGTAGCACGTACAATAGTGTATGATTGATTCATTGGAAACTTGAAATATGCATGAAATGTGATATTCTTGTTTAAATGGTTATATGTTAATCAGTTAATAGACTTAGGTGCCCTAACACCGTAGAATCCCTTTGACAGATCTGCTTCTTAGGCGTGAAACTCGTGTTGCAACATTATCCGTGCTTGTGTCATGGAGACACGAGGATAAAGAGGCAGTGTCCAACAACAACGCGTGCTTGTATCTCGGTGGCACTGGAGAAAAATGGGGGTTATTGCAACATTATCCGTGCTTGTGTCATGGAGGTAACCCCGTGAGACTCTCAGCCTGTGTACTCAGGTTAGAGGAGGAGTCTAGAGCACTCAGAGTAGTGCCTTGAGGCCGTAGAGCCTATGAGTCAGGCCGGAGAGCCTGGGGTCCTGTGGCAGAGCAGGGCTGGCGTCAGACTTAGCATTTCCCGGGTGTGTCGCTAAGTCTTGTACGGTGGGATCGTAGTTCGCTACGGATCTTTATATGCAGGGTACACTGCATATGATTAGGGCATAATAATAATAATATAAATTGGTACTCATATAGGATCACAGTAAATTAAAGTATTTGAACTTTTGTGCTATTTCTGTATATCTGTTTATCTGTTCAAATTATCTGTTATTGCATGGAAATGTGATTATATTCTGCAAATCTGTTATGTTATTAGAACTGCCCTGCTTAGTATTGTACTTATGTTTTATTTCAATTTATAAACCTGATGAGTTGTTTAGTGATAGCTAAGTGAAATGCTATTCACTGAGTGAGTAGGCTCATACCTCTACTCAAAACATTTTCAGGTCATCAGCAGCAACAGGAATCTGAAGGATCCTTTCATCCTAACGCTTAGTCTGTAGAAGGAATATGTAGTTAGTAGTTAGAGGTCTCTTAGTCTTTTCCCCTCGATCTTTGGGACAAGGTGTGGGTGAGAGAGAATGTGTATAAAGATGTAAATTAACTATTATGCTTTATTTTATGTCGAACAATGTAATATGCTATAGACTTTGTTTATATTACTAGTCAGTTTAATAAAAATGCTTTCGCAGTTTGTTTCGTTTCATTTTACAGCATAAATCAGATTATCTTTTTAATGTCTTTAAAATATTTTAAAATCTCAAAGTGGGTTGGCTTGTGTGTAATCCCTCCGTCGCGCCCTATTCTCGTGATTAGTGGGTAATGCGAGATCGGGGTGTGACATCTTGGTATCCGAGCATAGGTTGAGTAAATGGTTACTCTAAGTCAAGGTCAGGGGACGATAAGAGACCAATAGGATTAAGGTTTAAGAGTTTTTCTTCTGTCTGTAATTTTCTAATAGGAAGTGTTCTGTTATACTATTACAGATGGCAGGAAAAGGATGTGGTCACGAGAACCAAGTAAAGGGTTTAAGTTGAGTAATTAAGAATCATTAAGATCAAAAGATAAAGTTATAAGTGAGGCAAATAATAAATGATGTGTTTTAGCTCTGGAAGGTCTGAGTGTTTAGATACCCTGGCCAGGTGTCTGAATACTTAGATTGACCAGTATCAAGCTACTCTGTGTGTTCTTCTCTGGATGCCCTGGCTAGGTATGCAGAGGAAGGGTGGGCTAGAGAGAAATCCTAGAAATCTTAGGGTTATGAGATAAGAAATTAATGTAGGAATAAGAGATTACATATAAGATGCGATTCAACTCTTGTCTATTATTGTTTATTTGATTGAAAATCACTAGAAATGCTTTTATATGCATAGAATTAGAATTTTCAGTTTGTAAAGCAAATAAGATTCTTTTATATTGTTGTGTCATGAAGTGAATTGTTTAATGTTTGTTTTCTTTGTATTAAAGTAGAACCGAAATTATGTATAAATGAGTTTGCCCTAAGTGGATATTCTTTCCACATGTTTAAGATTAATAGGGGTTGATTAATCTCGAGTAGCTCTTGGCTTCAGGACTACAGGTTTGGCCTGGTCCGGATGGCAGGATGCGTTACTGGGATCTAATGACTCCTATTAACAGTAAAATAAGAATAGACTCTGGTTGAATTAGACCCGTAACATAGTGAGAATGTATATACACTAGGATGTTTTAACTATGATAAGAAGTCTAAATGTTCTTTTGTCTTGAGAATTAGGGTTTGAGAAGCATAGACCCTAATTGGCCCAAATTAGGGTTTTAATGATATAAGAATACATAATTTGATAAATAGAATGTCTCACTAAATGATTTTTAGTATTTTATGTGTAACTCTGATTTAGCTCACATTTGGATATAATTTGGATATATAAAATGTAAACAACATTGGAAAATATCAGAATTTTTTTTTATAATGTTCTAACCTGTTCATCGGCTGAGTTTCAAACTCGACCGATCACATTTTCAGAATGATATAGCAGTGTGGTAATTGAATTTTATCTTTTTATTTGTACATCCAATTGATCTCAAATTTTAACTGTGCTTGAAAAACACAATTTTAGACACTCTGTTAAATTGGCGTAATTTTTGGATAACTTTTGATCTCTACAGTGAGGGTGTCGGTCGAGTTTGCAACTCGACCGAATCTGCTGCAGACTGCAATATAGCAGTGCACTGTTTGATTTTTATTTATTTATTGGTAATTATAAATGATCTCAAATTTTTTCTGGAGGTCTGAAACTTCATTAGGTATAACATATAAAAGTTCCAGAATTTTTGGAGCTTCTGTTAGCTATTTAATAAATGAATTACAGAAACTATTGTGAAAACTGAATTTTCAGCCAATATAATTAAAGTTGAGTGTTGGGTTAATATGCTATTGACCCAAGCAGCTCAAATTGATTTATATGATCGACCACACACACACACACAATAATGCTATGTTACTGATAAGGACTAAATCCTAGAATGATTAGAGTTGTAGTAGTTCAAGGGATATCACTAGTGATTTAACCTTGAATACTAGTATCTCTGTAAAATAAGACCTTGAGATTTGTTCTATGTAAAGTAATCTGGCAGTGATAGTGATCTAGGGTTTATAGGTAGCTAATCTGAACGATACATGAACAACATGAAATGACTTAGAGAAAAGAGTAAAACATAAAACTGAAATGTAAACAATAAGAAGGTAGCATAGAATGCGGAGTATTATCCGATATATGATCTGAAGATAGCTGATGTAGTTCATGTTTTTAAGACATGGCGTCACTATCTTTATGATGTGACAATAGAATATCACCCTGGTAAAGAGAATGTGGTGACTGATGCTTTCAGCAGAAAGTCAAGTTCAACAGCTAATGCATTCTCTATGGCAGGTTTCAATAGAGACATGTTAGTAGAAATGTGGAAGTTGAACTTAGACTTAGGGGTGACGACACAAAGTGGTTTGATTGTACAGATGCAAGTCAAGCCTACTTCTTATGAGCAGATTAAGGAACTACAATAGGGTGATAGTGAGTTAAACCAGACCATGCATGACATGATAGGAGGAAAAGAGACCAGAGTTTAAGTTTTTAGATGATAAGGTGTTGTATTAGCATGACATGTTGTGTGTACCTCGAGATGGTGAGTTGAAAGAAAAGATTTTTATGGAAGTGCATGTATTGATGTATACTATGCTTTCAGGAAAACACTAAGATGTATATGAATGTCAAGGAATTGAAACGGATGATCAGATATGCAGAAGGATGTAGCTGAGTATGTGGTTAAAAGTAGTGTGTACCAGTAGGTTAAGGATGAACCCTAGAAATCTACAGCTACCTTGTAATCTTTTTCTATGCCTGAATGGGAATGGGAATTTATCACAATGGATTTTGTGGTAAGATTACCTAGGACACCTAGAGGTTGTGATTTGATATGAATGATTGTGGATAGACTAATTTAGTCTGCTCGCTTTCTTTATATTAAGTCAACCTTTGATGTCTCGAAACTTGACTAAGATATACATGGATGAAATAGTTAGATTGCCTGGTAATCCAATTTCAATCATATCATATTGAGATTCTAAGTTCACATCTAGGTTGTGGAAACAATTGCATCGTGCTTCGGGCACAAAGATAAGATTCAGTACAACCTTTTTACCCACATACGGATGGTCAGTCTGAGAGAACCATTCAGACTCTTAAGGACATGCTGAGAGCATGTATTATGCATCTCAGTGGAAGTTGGGAAGAACATTTAAGTCTTATAGAGTTTGCTTAGTGTGAATGTTGAGTTTAGAAATACACAACTGATAATGGTTCGGTTTGAATATAAACCCAGGCAATACAAATTTGGTAAACCATTAGGTGCATGATTTCAAGATAGTAAGATAGCATTAAAATATGCAAATAAATCTAGTTGCATGCTTCCTGTTATGTTAATGTGTGTGACTTAACATTTACATGAATTGGCACATTTCTCTGAGATATCATTAGAAATTCTCAAGTACTATTAAATATTTGTATTATGATACGTAAATAACTCTTAATTGAGTTATGTGATGCATAAACCAGGAATTTGGTTAATATGCACGTTCTTCGAGAAATTTCAGATAATTGAAAAATAGTACAGATGGTTTCTTATAGGTGAAGTAAATTATTCCTATTGGTGTAATAAGATGTTCAATTACATGAATTCAGTATGTATGTGCCGAAATTGATTTGAGTTTGGGATATTTATGAATTTTTAATCTGCCTGCATGCATGATATAAAGATTACTCAATAATTACAATGATTTGAAATATACTGCTCTGCCAGTTCTAGAATGATACTGTATTGTGATTTGAACTGCAATCAAACATATGAGATAACGGAAACCCTAAGAGTAGGGTGTTGCCATATGACTAGTGAATGAGATAACCCTAAGCGTAGGGTGTTGGCATGTGATGAATGAATAAGGCAAATGAAACCCTAAGGATAGGGTGTACGATGAATCAAGTATTTTGATATCAATTTTCATTATGAGATGTGATGATGTTTAACAGTTAAATTGCATGATTTTATTTTAGTACCAAATTGACATGCATTTCGTTTATTTAAGAATTTTAGTTTGTCTGCATGTATAGTATGATAATTTCTCAGTAATTACCATAAATTGAGATACTGTTATAACAGTTCTACAAAGACAATATTTTGTGGTTTGATCTGGAATTAGATCAGATGTGTCCTATGTTGAGGGACCAATACAAATAGCTGATCTGAGGATCAAGAAACTCAAGAATCGTAGGATACCTTAGAGAAGGTTTTGTGGAGAAACTACAACCTAGAAGGAACCACATGGGAGTTTTGGGATAGATATGCGTAACAAGTTTCCTTTTCTCTTTTAGGAATTTCGGGACGAAATTCTTATAAGGGAGGGAGATTGTTACGACCCATATCAGGGTTAGTCAATAAATACCTCGATTAGCGTGAAACACCTTGATTAGTGTTGAGTATCATATTAAACATCATGATTAATCAAAATAAGTTAATATGTGAATCAGTAGTTGAGATTGAATCATTTGAGGTAATTAATGATAATAGTAATGATGATTGTTAAGTTAATTAAGTTGAATTAAGTATACATATGTGATTAGTGTTTTGGTCAAGTGTTAGTAGTTTATTAGCATGTTTTCTCGCTTCGAGGTTGTAGTGGATTCCATGCTTGAAAGTTTGCAAGAAAAATCATTTTATTTGGACCCCCGAGGCCATAGTTATGGCAATTGTAAGAATTTGGGACTGAAATGTAATTTTTCCATTTTTAATACCTATTCACTTGGGTCGGCAACCTGTTGTCTATCTTCTTCCTGTTAATACCATCCCGATATAACAGGGTGAGCGACGCACACCCAGCAGCCATGGACCGATTAGGCAAAGAGGAATCGAGGCGATTTCGGGGCGATTTCGGCCCTTGGCTTCATCCAGCTACAACCCTACCTTCGTTCTCCTTTCTCCACCACCCCTTCCTTCTTCCTCATCTAGCTGCACCCTACTTGCAGGGCGACACCCCCAAGGAGATGTGCGGCCGTAAGCTAGCAGTAGCAGCCGAAGGTTGAGCACTGACGGCCAGGAGTTAGCACGACGACGCCACCCTTCCTCCTTACCTCCTCATCCTTGCCCTAGCGGCACCCACCTACAATCCAACATGCTTGAGCGCTCCTGTAGCTGTGGCCAAAGCAGCGGTAGCAATGGCCAGCAACTAGGGCCCGAGACCAGGATCCTCTTGGGTGCGAGAGCTGCACCAAGCAGCGTTAATGAGTTTGGCCAAGAGGCCTAATCAAGAATCAACAGTCAATAGCCAAGTTCCAGCACCTTTTGAGCTAGACCTCCTACCTGTACGTGTGTGCAGGTTACTGTTCGATTGCAGCAGATCGAGCAGGTCTGAATCGGGGTTCGTTTGGCGCACGAAAGAGCAAGGTAAGACCAGAACGGAGTTCGGTTTTGAGGATAGAACTAGAATCCGTAGTCTTAGCTTAAGACCTAGCTTTTAATTGAACCAATTCCAATTCTGTGCGTGATGAAACTATGCTACTGTCGTAACAGCGTTTTGATCGGCCGAATTGGGTGTGATTCGGCCGAGTTTCATTTATAGGAAATCGATCAGGGTTTTGATCGGCCGAGTTGCAGGTGGATCGGCCGAGTTTCCAGCTGATCGGCCGAGTTCCCAGATTGGTCGACCGAGTTTCAGTACAGTGAGTGGCAGTTCATTCAGAAATCATTATTTAACTCATTTTAAATGCTTATTTGCTTCAGTATCAGTTGGTATGACTCTTAAGCAGTGTAGCACATACAATAGTGTATGATTGATTCATTGGAAACTTGAAATATGCATGAAATGTGATATTCCTATTTAAATGGTTATATGTTAATCAGTTAATAGACTTAGGTGCCCTAACACCGTAGAACCCCTTTGACAGATCTGCTTCTTAGGGGTGAAACTCGTGTTGCAACATTATCCGTGCTTGTGTCATGGAGACACGAGGATAAAGAGGCAGTGTCCAACAATAACGCGTGCTTGTGTCACGGTGGCACTGGAGAAAAATGGGGGTTATTGCAACATTATCCGTGCTTGTGTCATGGAGGTAACCCTGTGAGACTCTCCGCCTGTGTACTTAGGTTAGAGGAGGAGTCTAGAGCACTCAGAGTAGTGCCTTGAGGCCGTAGAGCCTATGAGACAGGCCGGAGAGCCTGGGGTCCTGTGGCAGAGCAGGGTTGGCGTCAGACTTAGCATTTCCCGGGTGTGTCGCTATGTCTTGTACGGTGGGATCGTAGTTCTCTACAGATCTTTATATGCAGGGTACACTGCATATGATTAGGGCATAATAATAATATAAATTGGTACTCATATAGGATCACAGTAAATTAAAGTATTCGAACTTTTGTGCTATTTCTTTATATCTGTTTATCTGTTCAAATTATATGTTATTGCATGGAAATGTGATTATATTCTGCAAATCTGTTATGTTATTAGAACTGCCCTGCTTAGTACTGTACTTATGTTTTATTTCAATTTATAAACCTGATGAGTTGTTTAGTGATAGCTAAGTGAAATGCTATTCACTGAGCGAGTAGGCTCATACCTCTACTCAAAACATTTTCAGGTCATCAGCAGCAACAGGAATCTGAAGGATCCTTTCATCCTAACGCTTAGTCTGTAGAAGGAATATGTAGTTAGTAGTTAGAGGTCTCTTAGTCTTTTCCCCTTGATCTTTGGGACAAGGTGTGGGTGAGAGAGAATGTGTATAAAGATGTAAATTAACTGTTATGCTTTATTTTATGTCGAACAATGTAATATGCTGTAGACTTTGTTTATATTACTAGTCAGTTTAATAAAAATGCTTCCGCAGTTTGTTTAGTTTCATTTTACAGCATAAATCAGATTATCTTTTTAATGTCTTTAAAATGTTTTAAAATCTCAAAGTGGGTTGGCTTGTGTGTAATCCCTCCGTCGCGCCCTAATCTCGTGATTAGTGGGTAATGCAAGATCGGGGTGTGACACTCCTTATATATATTTGTGTTATCTCCTTTCTCTTTAACAAGTGATGTTTCTTATTTTCTTCATAACCCCACTTTTTGAAATGACAAAGGGGGAGAAAGGTATGTCTTCTTTTAAAAGAGGAAGATGGCATGTCTTACATGAAGAAGAGATGTATGTTCATGTAAAAGGTGTAGGTAAAGGGGAGAAGATATATATGTGTAAAACATATATGAGTAGAAGACATAGTACTCTATAAATGAGGTGAAAGCTAACCATGCTGGAGAAATAGCATCAATTGAGGGGGAGTATGAGAACTTTACTAGCATCAATTGAAGGGGAGCATATGAGCTCAATCCTATTGAAACCCCTAGGTTTCTCTGAAGGTATGATTTTACTTGAAAGCTTTCAATACATTTATGGAATGGTTTGTCATCTTCAAAAAGGGGGAGATTGTTGACTCAAGGTCAATTAGGTCAATGTTGACTCACATCTAAATTGACTAAACCCATGTTTTGATGATGACTAACCATTCCACAAATTGGTGTCTAATGAATCTACTTGAGTGATTTCAGATTAGGTATAGACACACTCCAAATGCCCTAACTTGCGCATATCAAATTGGAGAAAAGACAAGTCAAAGTCATACAAGTGCACATTTTTGTAATATGATGTATATCCATTAGAAACATGTTGTAAATCACTTGTAATGATTGTATGACTTGTAATTAAGCTTAGAAAAATATCAGGAGCACTTCGATCGAATATTAGAGCACTTTAGATGCAACTTTGAAAATTGATTACATGCACTTTGTCGGTCGAGTTTCCCAGCCTGAAAACTCGACCGATCGTCCTTGATCAATTTTCTGGAGATTGCATCGGTCGAGTTGTGTTTTCGCAGAACTCGACCAATGGAGTAATTGACCAAATCGATTTTCATTGGTCGGTCGAGTTTCCTCAGGACAAACTCGACCGATGGTCTGAATATCGGCTTTATCTTTTACTTTATCGGTTGAGTTACCCTTATAGAAACTTGATCGATTGCACTGTACGGAAAAGTGCAGAAAAGTGCTTCTAGCCATTGTGGAGTTGCAACAAGTGCAAATAGATCCGTTGCAAGCCACAAAATGGCTAGTTTTCATTCACAAGTGTTCCCAAAGGCTAAGAGGCATCCCCAGCTATAAATAGGACCCCTTGGGCTTCATTCCAAGGTTGAGCATTCATTGCAAACTCTATGTGAGGATCCTATTCTATAGTTGAATGCTTCCTACAACCTCCTCTCTCTCTCTAAGCTTAATCAGTTGCTACATCCATTAGAGTGAGTAGGAAACCTGTAAGAGAGCTAGTCCTACATGTATATCTTGTGAGGCTCTCACTTCCACCACCTCCATATCTCTCATTTGCAATCATGAAGATGAAGGTTCTCTCTCTTGTCCAAGAGAGGTGAAGAAGAATAAGGGAAGGAGTCCCTTGGTGAAGATCAAGATTGAAGACTTGGAGCTAGAGTGGGTAAGCCCTTGGAGAAGGCAGAAGACTCAAGCTCAAGTGGGTAAGACCTTGGTGGAAGCTTCTCCGAGTGAAGGTGAAGTCAAAGGCGGAAGATCCAAGAAGAGTGGGTAATTCCTGCAAGGCTGAAGACTTGTGCAAGAGTGGGTAAGTCCTTGGAGAAGGCCGAAGACTCTTGCAATGCGGGTAAGTCCTTGGTAAGGTTGAAGACTCTTTGTATTGGATAGGTAAGTCCTTTGTTTGGTCTTGTATTGTAAGTCTTATGAATGAATATAAGAATGCAATAGTTTGGAAGTCCTAGAGGTTGACCTCTCTAGGAAAGTGGACTGACACACTTCTAGTTTTAAGTGTGGAACCACTCTAAATAGCTTGTCTAGTTGGTGCATGTTCAATCTCTCTCTCCCTTGCTATGTATGTTTTAGTTGCACACAAAATTCCTATCTAGCAAGCTTATCTTGTGATATATCTTGAAGGTTTAATGAATTTTGTTTAAGTGCTTTCAGCTCTATTCACCCCCCCTCTAGAGCATCTAATCACACATCTAGGATCCAACAATTGGTATCAGAGCGGGTCTTCTCCAAGCATACTTCCACAAGTAGGACAATATGGGTGATTATGAAGATGGGCAACCTTCAAAGAGAGCAATAGAAGGAAACAAGAGAGAAAAAGGGATCACAAAGGCTCCATCAACAAATGAAAGCACTAGTGGAAGATCTAGTGAATGTGAAGATGGAAGATGCCATTGCGCCCTCATGACAAGCTCAATTGAAGATTTAAATGAGGTAAATTCAAGTGTTGAGATTCAAACAAATGCTTATCTTAGTCAACTAAATGCTCTTAAATTTGTGAATTCTAGCTTTCTTGATAAGATTAAGTTTTTAGAATCTCAACCTTCTATGACTATTTCATATATAGAGCTTTCTTCTCTCTCTATTATTTCTTATGCTCTTAAATGTGCTTATGAGAGTCAAGAGCTTACTTTGCAAGAAATGGAATGTGTAGATAAAGTTTATCCTTCAAAGATTACGTGTCTTGTATATGAACTTGCTTCCTTGCATAGTAGTGTAATTGCTCTTGACCCTCATACTATCTTTTCTTATAGAGAGAAAGTTTTTGATGCTCTATCTTGTGATAAAGATTATTATATGTCTAAAGATGTTTGCTTAGAAATCTATCTTGAGCATGCTAGAGATGATATGAATCTATTGTGTTTTACCTTTACTTCTCTTATGCATGACAATCATAGTTTGAGATCTTCTTTGCAAAGATTCTTTGGTGATAAAAAGAATCTTAATCAAATCCTAGACCATACTACCAAACAAATGGGTAGAGATGGCATTGGACTTGACTGTAGCCAAAGGAACAACAAAGACAAAGGACCTTCAATTTTCAATGAAGAATCCTCCAGTTCCAAGGCTAAGGGCACTTGTAATTATTGCAATGATTTTGGTCATTATTCTACTTGTTGTCCTTTTAGGAAAGCACCCAAGAGCAATAGGACTTGAGTTGTTAAACTAACCCTTCCGAACCCAAAAATATGATTGGGGACCATTTCATCTTTCTTCTTGTAGGTACTTGCAAATGGATTGACTTGATCTATTGAATTGCAAATTGACTTCTCAATCCACATGAAAGAAGAAAGATGAGATGTGTAGAGGGTGACAACAAGTAGAAAAAGCAATGGTAAGAACAAAGGTAAAGCTTTTATTGCTTATAACCAATCCTAACTTGTTTTGTCAAGATGGTGTGCACTATACATATGGTTTTTGAGTAAAAAGTGGTATTTTGTGTTTCTCTTCACACTCTTGCTCAAAAACTATTTCTAATGCCTCTATAGTGCATTACTAACTTGCTTAGACATGTTTGGATATGGTTTACATCTTTAGCATGCCTTTAATTATGTTTTTATGAAATATATGTGTTTTTTGACAGCTGCTCTGTCGGTCGAGTTTGCCCTATTTGAAACTCGACCGATAGGCACCAATGGGTGTTGCCAACAACTGTCATCGATCGAGTTGTCAATGCACAGAACTCGACCGATAACACTGTGCACAGAATATACATTTGGATTATTGAATGAGAATTTCCCTCTCAACTAGATTTTCTCAACCAATAGCCTTATTCTTTGGCACTCTCTTTTGGTACCTGTATATATGCATATTGCCATGTTCTAAATTGCCTATCTTTCTTACAACTCTATCTTTCTAATTGCTCTAAATTGGTATATTTATATCTTGCAATTACTTGCTCTGAGTTGTTTTGCAGGTTTTGATGATGATCTCTTTGGATCTCTTGGTTGTGTCTTAAAATTGCTTCCGTTGTGCTCTAACTTGCTACATCTATATAGGTGTATATCTTGTGTTTGATACAACCTTGAGGTTCTTAGTGGTAATCATCTTATGGTAAGGATGCATATCTAGTGATTTATATCCTTTCATGCGTCTAAAATTGCATATATATTTGTTTGGATATATCTCTACATCTACTCATAGCTTGCTTTATGTTGTGTATCTTTTTGTATCTCTTGATATGATCTAGATCCTACTAGTAGTCCTAACATGTGATATCATCTACTAGTAGTTCACATACATGTAGTTCTAGCCTTGTTTAAAATTGCCATCTTTGCTCATCTATATGCTATGCTTGTATCTTGTCTCATATATGATCAAGATTGTTCCTTGAATTGTAGATTTACTATCTTGAGTTGCTTGCATAACATTATGATGCAGGGTACATAGATCTACATTGTATGTAGAAATTGGAGATTTTTGGATTTTATGCAGATTTTGCTCCAGTTTTAGTTTTTGGTGCAAGACTAGTGTTTTTTATGCAGAAACAACCTTCTAAACAGGATTCATTGCATGGCGATGAGCTCTGATGGTTTTTTGTCAAATTCCTTCATCTTGAGGGTCAAAATTGCAATTTATTATTTTTTGCAGTACTTTATCTTGCATTTTGGGTTGTTCAAGTATATGCTTTAACTTGTTTTTCTTTCTATGCTTGGACAAGCCCCTATCTGTGCTCTTCTACTCTCCTTATATATATTTGTGTTATCTCCTTTCTCTTTAGCAAGTGATGTTTCTTATTTTCTTCATAACCCCACTTTTTGAAATGACAAAGGGGGAGAAAGGTATGTCTTCTTTTAAAAGAGGAAGAAGGCATGTCTTACATGAAGAAGAGAAGTATGTTCATGTAAAGGGAGTAGGTAAAGGGGAGAAGACATATATGTGTAGAACATATATGAGTAGAAGACATAGTACTCTATAAATGTTATGAAAGCTAACCATGTAGGAGAAATAGCATGAATTGAGGGGGAATATGAGAACTCCACTAGCGTCAATTGAGGGGGAGCATATGAGCTCAATCCCGTTGAAACCCCTAGGTTTCTCCGAAGGTATGATTTTACTTGAAAGCTTTCAATACATTTATGGAATGGTTTTCCATCTTCAAAAAGGGGGAGATTGTTGACTCAAGGTCAATTAGGTCAATGTTGACTCACGTCTAAATTGACTAAACCCATGTTTTGATGATGACTAACCATTCCACATATTGGTGTCTAATGTCTCTACTTGAGTGATTTCAGATTAGGTATAGGCACACTCCAAATGCCCTAACTTGCGCATATCAAATTGGAGAAAAGACAAGTCAAAGTCATACAAGTGCACGTTTTTTGTAATATGATGTATATCCATTAGAAACATGTTGTAAATCACTTGTAATGATTGTATTACTTGTAATTAAGCTTTAAAAAATATCAGGAGCACTTCGATCGAATATTAGAGCACTTTAGATGCAACTTTGAAAATTGATTACAGGCACTTTGTCGGTCGAGTTTCCCAGCCTGAAAACTCAACCAATCGTCCTTGATCAATTTTCTGGAGATTGCATCGGTCGAGTTGTGTTTTCACAGAACTCGACCGATGGAGTAATTGACCAAATCGATTTTCATTGGTCGGTCAAGTTTCCTCAGGACAAACTCGACTGATGGTCTGAATATCGGCTTTGTCTTTTACTCTATCAGTCGAGTTACCCTTATAGAAACTCGACCGATTGCACTGTACGGAAAAGTGCAGAAAAGTGCTTCTAGCCGTTGTGGAGTTGCAACAAGTGAAAATAGATCCGTTGCAAGCCACAAAACGTCTAGTTTTCATTCACAAGTGTTCCCAAAGGCTAAGAGGCATCCCCATCTATAAATACGACCCCTTGGGCTTCATTCTAAGGTTGAGCATTCATTGCAAACT
Organism: Alisma plantago-aquatica; assembly: GCA_963693085.1. Lineage (NCBI taxonomy): Eukaryota > Viridiplantae > Streptophyta > Magnoliopsida > Alismatales > Alismataceae > Alisma > Alisma plantago-aquatica. The sequence continues at coordinate 498,048,335 of OY856409.1, read as the reverse complement.
CTATGTGAGGCTCCTATTCTATAGTTGAATGCTTCCTACATCCTCCTATCTCTCTCTAAGCTTAATCACTTGCTACATCCATTAGAGTGAGTAGGAAACCTGTAAGAGAGCTAGTCCTACATGTATATCTTGTGAGGCTCTCACTTCCACCACCTCCATATCTCTCATTTGCAATCATGAAGATGAATGTTCTCTCTGTTATCCAAGAGAGGTGAAGAAGAACAAGGGAAGGAGTCCCTTGGTGAAGATCAAGGCTGAAGACTTGGAGCTAGAGTGGGTAAGACCTTGGAGAAGGCATAAGACTCAAGCTCAAGTGGGTAAGACTTTGGTGGAAGCTTCTCTGAGTAAAGGTGAAGTCAAATGCGGAAGATCTAAGAAGAGTGGGTAATTCCTGCAAGGCTGAAGACTTGTGAAAAAGTGGGTAAGTCCTTGGAGAAGGCCGAAGACTCTTACAAAGTGGGTAAGTCCTTGGTAAGGTTGAATACTCTTTGTATTGGATAGGTAAGTCCTTTGTTTGGTCATGTATTGTAAGTCTTATGAATGAATATAAGAATGCAATAGTTTGGAAGTCCTAGAGGTTGACCTCTCTAGGCAAGTGGACTGACACACTTCTAGTTTGAAGTGTGGAACCACTCTAAATAGCTTGTCTAATTGGTGAATGTTCAATCTCTGTCTCCCTTGCTATGTATATTTTAGTTGCCCACACAATTCCAATTTAGCAACCTTATCTTGTGATATATCGTGAAGGTTTAATGAATTTTGTTTAAGTGCTTTCAGCTCTATTCACTCCCCACTAGAGCATCTAATCACCCATCTAGGATCCAAAAATTGGTATCAGAGTGGGTCTTCTCCAAGCATACTTCTACAAGTAGGAGAATATGGGTGACTATGAAGATGGGCAACCTTCAAAGAGAGCAATAGAAAGAAACAAGAGAGAAAAAGGGATCACAAAGGCTCCATCAACAAATGAAAGCACTAGTGGAAGATCTAGTGAATGTGAAGATGGAAGATGCCATTGCGCCCTCATGACAAGCTCAATTGAAGATTTAAATGAGGTAAATTCAAGTGTTGAGATTCAAACAAATGCTTATCTTAGTCAACTAAATGCTCTTAAATTTGTGAATTCTAGCTTGCTTGATAAGATTAAGTTTTTAGAATCTCAACCTTCTATGACTATTTCATATATAGAGCTTTCTTCTCTCTCTATTGTTTCTTATGCTCTTAAATGTGCTTATGCGAGTCAAGAGCTTACTTTGCAAGAAATGGAATGTGTAGATAAAGTTTATCCTTCAAAGATTACGTGTCTTGTATATGAACTTGCTTCCTTGCATAGTAGTATAATTGCTCTTGACCATCATACTATATTTTCTTATAGAGAGAAAGTTTTTGATGCTCTATCTTGTGATAAAGATTCTTATATGTCTAAAGATGTTTGCTTAGAAATCTATCTTGAGCATGCTAGAGATGACATGAATCTATTGTATTTTACCTTTACTTCTCTTATGCATGACAATCATAGTTTGAGATTGCAAAGATTCTTTGGTGATAAAAAGAATCTTAATCAAATCCTAGACCATACTACCAAACAAATGGGTAGATATGGCATTGGACTTGACTGTAGCCAAAGGAACAACAAAGACAAAGGACCTTCAATTTTCAATGAAGAATCCTCCAGTTCCAAGGCTAAGGGCACTTGTAATTATTGCAATGATTTTGGTCATTATTCTACTTGTTGTCCTTTTAGGAAAGCACCCAAGAGCAATAGGACTTGGGTTGCTAAACGAACCCCTCAGGACCCAAAAATATGATTGGGGACCATTTCATATTTCTTCTTGTAGGTACTTGCAAATGGATTGACTTGAGCTATTGAATTGCAAATTGACTTCTCAATCCACATGAAAGAAGAAAGGTGAGATGTGTAGAGGGTGACAACAAGTGGAAAAAGCAATGGTAAGAACAAAGGTAAAGTGTTTATTGCTCATAACCAATCCTAACTTGTTTTGTCAAGATGGTGTGCACTATACATATGGTTTTTGAGTCAAAAGTGGTATTGTGTGTTTCTCTTCACACTCTTGCGCAAAAACTATTTCTAATGCCTCTATAGTGCATTACTAACTTGCTTAGACATGTTTGGATATGGTTTACATGTTTAGCATGCCTTTAATTATGTTTTTATGAAATATATGCGCTTTTTGACAGCTGCTCTATTGGTCTAGTTTGCTCTATTTGAAACTCGACCGATAGGTACCAATGGGTGTTGCCAACAACTGTCATCGGTCGAGTTGTCAATGCACAGAACTCGATCGATAACATTGTGCACAGAATATACATTTGGATTATTGAATGAGAATTTCCATCTCAACTAGATTTTCTCAACTAATAGCCTTATTCTTTGGCACTCTCTTTTGGTACCTTTATGTATGCATATTGCCATGTTCTAAATTGCCTATCTTTCTTACAACTCTATCTCTCTAATTGCTCTAAATTGGTATATCTATATCTTGCAATTACTTGCTCTAAGTTGTTTTGCAGGTTTTGATGATGATCTCTTTGGATCTCTTGGTTGTGTATTAAAATTGCTTCTATAGTTCTCTAATTTGATACATCTATATAGGTGTATATCTTGTGTTTGATACAACCTTGAGGTTCTTAGTGGTAATCATCTTATGGTAAGGATGCATATCTAGTGAGTTATATCCTTTCATGCGTCTAAAATTGCATATCTATTTGTTTGGATATATCTCTACATCTACTCATAGCTTGCTTTATGTTGTGTATCTTTTGGTATCTCTTGCTATGATCTAGATCCTACTAGTAGTCCTAACTTGTGATATCATCTACTAGTAGTTCACATACATGTAGTTCTAGCCTTGTTTAAAATTGCCATCTTTGTTCATCTATATGCTATGCTTGTATCTTGTCTCATATATGATCAAGATTGTTCCTTGAATTGCAGATCTACTATCTTGAGTTGCTTGCATAACATTGTGATGCAGGGTACATAGATCTACATTGTATGTAGAAATTGGAGTATTTTTGGATTTTATGCAGATTTTGCTCCAGTTTTAGTTTTTGGTGCAAAACTAGTGTTTTTTATGCAGAAACAACCTTCTGAGCAGGACACATTGCTATGCAATAAGCTCTGGTAGTTTTTGGTCAAATTCCGTCATCTTGAGGGTCAAAATTGCAATTTATTGTTTTTCTGCAGTACTTTATCTTGCATTTTGGGTTGTTCAAGTATATGCTTTAACTTGTTTTTCTTTCTATGCTTGGACAAGCCCCTATCTATGCTCTTCTACACTCCTTATATATATATTTGTGTTATCTCCTTTCTCTTTAATGAGTGATGTTTCTTATTTTCTTCATAACCCCACTTTTTTAAATGACAAAGTGGGGAAAGGTATGTCTTCTTTTAAAAGAGGAAGAAGGCATGTCTTACATGAAGAAGAGAAGTATGTTCATGTAATGGGAGTAGGTAAAGGGGAGAAGACATATATGTGTAGAACATATATGAGTAGAAGACACAGTACTCTATAAATGTTATGAAAGCTAACCATGCAGGAGAAATATCATCAATTCAGGGGGAGTATGAGAACTCCACTAGCATCAATTGAGGGGGAGCATATGAGCTCAATCATATTGAAAACCCTAGGTTTCTCCGAAGGTATGATTTTACTTGAAAGCTTTCAACACATTTATGGAATGGTTTGTCATCTTCAAAAAGGGGAGATTGTTGACTCAAGGTCAATTAGGTCAATGTTGACTCACATCTAAATTGACTAAACCCATGTTTTGATGATGACTAACCATTCCACATATTGGTGTCTAATGTCTCTACTTGAATGATTTCATATTAGGTATAGACACACTCCAAATGCCCTAACTTGCGCATATCAAATTGGAGAAAAGACAAGTCAAAGTCATACAAGTGCACGTTTTTGTAATATGATGTATATCCATTAGAAACATGTTGTAAATCACTTGTAATGATTGTATGACTTGTAATTAAGCTTAGAAAAATATCAGGAGCACTTAGATCGAATATTAGAGCACTTTAGATGCAACTTTGAAAATTGATTACATGCACTTTGTCGGTCGAGTTTCCCAGCCTGAAAACTCGACCGATCATCCTTGATCAATTTTCTGGAGATTGCATCGGTCGAGTTGTGTTTTCACAGAACTCGACCGATGGAGTAATTGACCAAATCGATTTTCATTGGTCGATCGAGTTTCCTCAGGACAAACTCGACCGATGGTCTGAATATCGGCTTTGTCTTTTACTCTATCGGTCGAGTTACCCTTATAGAAACTCGACCGATTGCACTATACGGAAAAGTGCAAAAAAGTGCTTCTAGTCATTGTGGAGTTGCAACAAGTGAAAATAGATCCGTTGCAAACTACAAAACGGCTAGTTTTCATTCAAAAGTGTTCCCAAAGGCTAAGAGGCATCCCCATCTATCAATAGGAGCCCTTGGGCTTCATTCCAAGGTTGAGCATTCATGGCAAACTCTATGTGAGGCTCCTATTCTATAGTTGAATGCTTCCTACAGCCTCCTCTCTCTCTCTAAGCTTAATCACTTTCTACATCCATTAGAGTGAGTAGGAAATCTATAAGAGAGATAGTCCTACATGTATATCTTGTGAGGCTCTCACTTCCACCACCTCCATATCTCTCATTTGCAATCATGAAGATGAAGGTTCTGTCTCTTGTCCAAGAGAGGTGAAGAAGAACAAGGGAAGGAGTCCCTTGGTGAAGATCAAGGCTGAAGACTTGGAGCTAGAGTGGGCAAGCCCTTGGATAAGGCAGAAGACTCAAGATCAAGTGGGTAAGACCTTGGTGGAAGCTTCTCCGAGTGAAGGTGAAGTCAAAGGCGGAAGATCCAAGAAGAGTGGGTAATTCCTGCAAGGCTGAAGACTTGTGCAAGAGTGGGTAAGTCCTTGGAGAAGGCCGAAGACTCTTACAAAGTGAGTAAGTCCTTGGTAAGGTTGAAGACTCTTTTTATTGGATAGGTAAGTCCTTTGTTTGGTCATGTATTGTAAGTCTTATGAATGAATATAAGAATGTAATAGTTTGGAAGTCCTAGAGGTTGACCTCTCTAGGCAAGTGGACTGACACACTTCAAGTTTGAAGTGTGGAACCACTCTAAATAGCTTGTCTAATTTGTGCATGTTCAATCTCTCTCTCCCTAGCTATGTATGTTTTAGTTGCACACAAAATTCCTATCTAGGAACCTTATCTTGTGATATATCTTGAAGGTTTAATGAATTTTGTTAAGTGCTTTCAGCTCTATTCACCCCCCCTCTAGAGCATCTAATCACCCATCTAGGATCCAAAAATTGGTATCAGAGCGGGTCTTCTCCAAGCATACTTCCACAAGTAGGAGAATATGAGTGATTATGAAGATCGGCAACCTTCAAAGAGAGCAATAGAAGGAAACAAGAGAGAAAAAGGGATCACAAAGGCTCCATCAACAAATGAAAGCACTAGTGGAAGATCTAGTGAATGTGAAGATGAAAGATGCCATTGTGCCCTCATGACAAGCTCAATTGAGGATTTAAATGAGGTAAATTCAAGTGTTGAGATTCAAACAAATGCTTATCTTAGTCAACTAAATGCTCTTAAGTTTTTGAATTCTAGCTTGCTTGATAAGATTAAATTTTTAGAATCTCAACCTTCTATGACTATTTCATATATAGAGATTTCTTCTCTCTCTATTGTTTCTTATGCTCTTAAATGTGCTTATGAGAGTCAAGAGCTTACTTTGCAAGAAATGGAATGTGTAGATAAATTTTATCCTTCAAAGATTACGTGTCTTGTATATGAACTTACTTCCTTGCATAGTAGTAATTGCTCTTGACCCTCATACTATCTTTTCTTATAGAGAGAAAGTTTTTGATGCTCTATCTTGTGATAAAGATTCTTATATGTCTAAAGATGTTTGCTTAGAAATCTATCTTGAGCATGCTAGAGATGATATGAATCTATTGTGTTTTACCTTTACTTCTCTTATGCATGACAATCATAGTTTGAGATCTTCTTTGCAAAGATTCTTTGGTGATAAAAAGAATCTTAATCAAATCCTAGACCATACTACCAAACAAATGGGTAGAGATGGCATTGGACTTGACTGTAGCCAAAGGAACAACAAAGACAAAGGACCTTAAAATTTCAATGAAGAATCCTCTAGTTCCAAGGCTAAGGGCACTTGTAATTATTGCAATGATTTTGGTCATTATTCTACTTGTTGTCCTTTTAGGAAAGCACCCAAGAGCAATAGGACTTGGGTTGCTAAACTAACCCCTCGGGACCCAAAAATATGATTGGGGACCATTTCATCTTTCTTCTTGTAGGTACTTGCAAATGGATTGACTTGAGCTATTGAATTGCAAATTGACTTCTCAATCCACATGAAAGAAGAAAGGTGAGATTTGTAGAGGGTGACAACAAGTGGAAAAAGCAATGGTAAGAACAAAGGTAAAGCTTTTATTTCTTATAACCAATACTAACTTGTTTTGTCAAGATGGTGTGCACTATACATATGGTTTTTGAGTCAAAAGTGGTATTTTGTGTTTCTCTTCAAACTCTTGCTCAAAAACAATTTCTAATGCCTCTATAGTGCATTACTAACTTGCTTAGACATGTTTGGATATGGTTTACATGTTTAGCATGCCTTTAATTATGTTTTTATGAAATATATGTGCTTTTTGACAGCTGCTCTATCGGTCGAGTTTGCCCTATTTGAAACTCAACCGAGAGGCACCAATGGGTGTTGCCAACAACTGTCATCGGTCGAGTTGTCAATGCACAGAACTCGACCGATAACACTGTGCACAGAATATACATTTGGATTACGGAATGAGAATTTCCATCTCAACTAGATTTTCTCAACCAATAGCCTTATTCTTTGGCACTCTCTTTTGGTACCTTTATATATGCATATTGCCATGTTCTAAATTGCCTATCTGGCTTACAACTCTGTCTCTCTAATTGCTCTAAATTGGTATATCTATATCTTGCAATTACTTGCTCTGAGTTGTTTTGAAGGTTTTGATGATGTTCTCTTTGGATCTCTTGGTTGTGTCTTAAAATTGCTTCCATTGTTCTCTAACTTGCTACATCTATATAGGTGTATATCTTGTGTTTGATACAACCTTGAGGTTCCAAGTGGTAATCATCTTATGGTAAGGATGCATATCTTGTGAGTTATATCCTTTCATGCATCTAAAATTGCATATCTATTTGTTTGAATATATCTCTACATCTACTCATAGCTTGCTTTATGTTGTGTATCTTTTGGTATCTCTTGCTATGATCTAGATCCTACTAGTAGTCCTAACTTGTGATATCATCTACTAGTAGTTCACATACATGTAGTTCTAGCCTTGTTTAAAATTGCCATCTTTGCTCATCTATATGCTATGCTTGTATCTTGTCTCATATATGATCAAGATTGTTCCTTGAATTGTAGATCTACTATCTTGAGTTGCTTGCATAACATTGTGATGCAGGGTACATAGATCTACATTGTATGTAGAAATTGGAGTATTTTTGGATTTTATGCTGATTTTGATCCAGTTTTAGTTTTTGGTGCAAGACTAGTGTTTTTTATGTAGAAACAACCTTCTGAGCAGGACTCATTGCTTGGCGATGAGCTTTGATGGTTTTTGGTCAAATTTCATCATCTTGAGGGTCAAAATTGCAATTTATTGTTTTTCCGCAGTACTTTATCTTGCATTTTGGGTTGTTCAAGTATATGCTTTAACTTGTTTTTCTTTCTATGCTTGGGCAAGCCCCTATCTGTGCTCTTCTACTCTCCTTATATATATTTGTGTTATCTCATTTCTCTTTAACAAGTGTTGTTTCTTATTCTCTTCATAACCCCACTTTTTGAAATGACAAAGGGGGAGAAAGGTATGTCTTCTTTTAAAAGAGGAAGAAGGCATGTCTTACATGAAGAAGAGAAGTATGTTCATGTAAAGGGAGTAGGTAAAGGGGAGACGACATATATGTGTAGAACATATATGAGTAGAAGACATAGTACTCTATAAATGTTATGAAAGATAACCATGCAGGAGAAATATCATCAATTGAGGGGGAGTATGAGAACTCCACTAGCATCAATTGAGGGGGAGCATATGATCTCAATCCTATTAAAACCCCTAGGTTTCTCCGAAGGTATGATTTTACTTGAAAGCTTTCAATACATTTATGGAATGGTTTGTCATCTTCAAAAAGGGGGAGATTGTTGACTCAAGGTCAATTAGGTCAATGTTGACTCACGTCTAAATTGACTAAACCCAGGTTTTGATGATGACTAACCATTCCACATATTGGTGTCTAATGTCTCTACTTGAGTGATTCATATTAGGTATAGACACAATCCAAATGCCCTAACTTGCACATATCAAATTGGAGAAAAGACAAGTCAAAGTAATACAAGTGCATGTTTTTATAATATGATGTATATCCATTAGAAACATGTTGTAAATCACTTGTAATGATTGTATGACTTGTAATTAAGCTTAAAAATATCAGGAGCACTTAGATCGAATATTAGAGCACTTTAGATGCAACTTTGAAAATTGATTACATGCACTTTGTCATTCGAGTTTCCCAGCCTGAAAACTCGATCGATCGTCCTTGATCAATTTTCTGGAGATTGCATCGGTCGAGTTGTGTTTTCACAGAACTCGATCGATGGAGTAATTGACCAAATCAATTTTCATTGGTCAGTCGAGTTTCTTTAGGACAAACTCGACCGATGGTCTGAATATCGGCTTTGTCTTTTACTCTATCGGTTGAGTTACCCTTATAGAAACTCGACCGATTGCACTGTACAGAAAAGTGCAGAAAAGTGCTTCTAGCTGTTGTGGAGTTGCAACAAGTGAAAATAGATCCATTGCAAGCCACCAAATGGCTAGTTTTCGTTCACAAGTGTTTCCAAAGGCTAAGAGGCATCCCCAGCTATAAATAGGACCCCTTGGGCTTCATTCCAAGGTTGAGCATTCATTGCAAACTCTATGTGAGGTTCCTATTCTATAGTTGAATGCTTCCTACAATCTCCTCTCTCTCTCTAAGCTTAATCACTTGCTACATCCATTAGAGTGAGTAGGAAATCTGTAAGAGAGCTAGTCCTACATGTATATCTTGTGAGGCTCTCACTTCCACCACCTCCATATCTCTCATTTGAAATCATGAAGATGAAGGTTCTCTCTCTTGTCCAAGAGAGGTGAAGAAGAACAAGGGAAGGAGTCCCTTGGTGAAGATCCAGGCTGAAGACTTGGAGCTAGAGTGGGTAATACCTTGGAGAAGGCAGAAGACTCAAGCTCAAGTGGGTAAGACCTTGGTGGAAGCTTCTCCGAGTGAAGGTGAAGTCAAAGGCGGAAGATCCAAGAAGAGTGGGTAATTCCTACAAGGCTAAAGACTTGTGCAAGAGTGGGTAAGTCCTTGGAGAAGGCCGAAGACTCTTTGTATTGGATAGGTAAGTCCTTTGTTTGGTCATGTATTGTAAGTCTTCTAAATGAATATAAGAATGCAATAGTTTGGAAGTCCTAGAGGTTGACCTCTCTAGGCAAGTGGACTGACACACTTCTAGTTTGAAGTGTGGAACCACTCTACATAGCTTTTCTAATTGGTGCATGTTAAATCTCTCTCTACCTTGCTATGTATGTTTTAGTTGCACACAAAATTCCTATTTAGCAACCTTATCTTGCGATATATCTTGAAGGTTTAATGAATTTTGTTTAAGTGATTTCATCTCTATTCACCCCCCCCCCTCTAGAGAATCTAATCACCCATCTAGGATCCAACAATTGGTATCAGAGTGGGTCTTCTCCAAGCATACTTCCACAAGTAGGAGAATATGGGTGATTATGAAGATGGGCAACCTTCAAAGAGAGCAATAGAAGGAAACAAGAGAGAAAAAGGGATCACAAAGGCTCCATCAACAAATGAAATCACTAGTGGAAGATCTAGTGAATGTGAAGATGGAAGATGCCATTGCGCCCTCATGACAAGCTTAATTGAAGATTTAATTGAGGTAAATTCAAATGTTGAGATTCAAACATATTCTTATCTTAGTCAACTAAATGCTCTTAAATTTGTGAATTCTAGCTTGCTTGATAAGATTAAGTTTTTAGAATCTCAACCTTCTATGACTATTTCATATATAGAGCTTTCTTCTCTCTCTCTATTGTTTCATATGCTCTTAAATGTACTTATGAGAGTCAAGAGCTTACTTTGCAAGAAATGGAATGTGTAGATAAAGTTTATCCTTCAAAAATTACGTGTCTTGTATATGAACTTGCTTCCTTGCATAGTAGTGTAATTGCTCTTGACCCTCATACTATCTTTTATTATAGAGAGATAGTTTTTGATGCACTATATTGTGATAAAGATTTGTATATGTCCAAAAATGTTTGCTTAGAAAGCTATCTTGAGCATGCTAGAGATGATATGAATCTATTGTGTTTTACCTTTACTTCTCTTATGCATGACAATCATAGTTTGAGATCTTCTTTGCAAAGATTCTTTGGTGATAAAAAGAATCTTAATCAAATCCTAGACCATACTACAAAACAAATGGGTAGAGATCGCATTGGACTTGACTGTAGCGAAAGGAACAACAAAGACAAAGGACCTTCAATTTTCAATGAAGAATCCTCCAGTTCGAAGGCTACGGGCACTTGTAATTATTGCAATGATTTTGGTCATTATTCTACTTGTTGTGCTTTTAGGAAAACACCCAAGAGCAATAGGACTTGGGTTGCTAAACTAACCCCTCGAGACCCAAAAATATGATTGGGGACCATTTCATCTTTCTTCTTGTAGGTACTTGCAAATGGATTGACTTGAACTATTGAATTGCAAATTGACTTATCAATCCACATGAAAGAAGAAAGGTGAGATGTGTAGAGGGTGACAACAAGTGGAAAAAGCAATGGTAAGAACAAAGGTAAAGTTTTTATTGCTTATAACCAATCCTAACTTGTTTTGTCAAGATGGTGTGCACTATACATATGGTTTTTGAGTCAAAAGTGGTATTTTGTGTTTCTCTTCACACTCTTGCTCAAAAACTATTTCTAATGCCTCTATAGTGCATTACTAACTTGCTTAGACATGTTTGGATATGGTTAACATGTTTAGCATTTCTTTAATTATGTTTTTATGAAATATATGTGCTTTTTGACAGCTGCCCTATCGGTCGAGTTTGCCCTATTTGAAACTCGACCGATAGATACCAATGGGTGTTGCCAACAACTGTCATCGGTCGAGTTGTCAATGCACAGAACTCGACCGATAACACTGTGCACAGAATATACATTTGGATTATTGAATGAGAATTTCCCTCTCAACTAGATTTTCTCAACCAATAGCCTTATTCTTTGGCACTATCTTTTGGTACCTTTATATATGCATATTGCCACGTTCTAAATTGCCTATCTTGCTTACAACTCTATCTCTCTAATTTCTCTAAATTGGTATATCTATATCTTGCAATTACTTGCTCTGAGTTGTTTTGTAGGTTTTGATGATGATCTCTTTGGATCTCTTGGTTGTGTCTTAAAATTGCTTCTGTTGTGCTCTAACTTTCTACATCTATATAGGTTTATATCTTGTGTTTGATACAACCTTGAGGTTCTTAGTGGTAATCATCTTATGGTAAGGATGCATATCTAGTGACTTATATCCTTTCATGCGTCTAAAATTGCATATCTATTGGTTTGGATATATCTCTACATCTACTCATAGCTTGCTTTATGTTGTGTATCTTTTGGTATCTCTTGCTATGATCTAGATCCTACTAGTAGTCCTAACTTGTGATATCATCTACTAGTAGTTCACATACATGTAGTTCTAGCCTTGTTTAAAATTGCCATCTTTGCTCATCTATATGCTATGCTTGTATCTTGTCTCATATATGATCAAGATTGTTCCTTGAATTGCAGATCTACTATCTTGAGTTGCTTGCGTAACATTGTGATGCAGGGTACATAGATCTACATTGTATGTAAAAATTGGAGTATTTTTGGATTTTATGCAGATTTTGCTCCAGTTTTAGTTTTTGGTGCAAGACTAGTGTTTTTTTATGCAGAAACAACCTTCTGAGCGGGACTCATGCTTTGCGATGAGCTCTGATGGTTTTTGGTCAAATTCCGTCATCTTGAGGGTCAAAATTGCAATTTATTGTTTTTCTCCAGTACTTTATATTGCATATTGGGTTGTTCAAGTATATGCTTTAACTTGTTTTTCTTTCTATTCTTAGACAAGCCCCTATATGTGCACTTCTACTCTCCTTATATATATTTGTGTTATCTCCTTTCTCTTTAACAAGTGATGTTTCTTATTTTCTTCATAACCCCACTTTTTGAAATGACAAAGGGGAAGAAAGGTATGTCTTCTTTTAAAAGAGGAAGAAGGCATGTCTTACATGAAGAAGAGAAATATGTTCATGTAATGGGAGTAGGTAAAGGGGAGAAGACATATATGTGTAGAACATATATGAGTAGTAGACATAGTACTCTATAAATGTTATGAAAGCTAACCATGCAGGAGAAATAACATCAATTGAGGAGGAGTATGAGAACTCCACTAGCAACAATTGAGGGGGAGCATATGAGCTCAGTCCTATTGAAACCCCTAGGTTTCTCCGAAGGTATGATTTTACTTGAAAGCTTTCAATACATTTATGGAATGGTTTGTCATCTTCAAAAAGGGGGAGATTGTTGACTCAAGGTCAATTAGGTCAATGTTGACTCACGTCTAAATTGACGAAACCCATGTTTTGATGATGACTAACCATTACACATATTGGTTTCTAATGTCTCTATTCGAGTGATTTCAGATTAGGTATAGACACACTCCAAATGCCCTAACTTGCGCATATCAAATTGGAGAAAAGACAAGTCAAAGTCATACAAGTGCACATTTTTGTAATATGATGTATATCCATTAGAAACATGTTGTAAGTCACTTGTAATGATTGTATGACTTGTAATTAAGCTTAGAAAAATATCAGGAGCACTTAGATCGAATATTATATCACTTTAGATGCAACTTTGAAAATTTATTATAGGCACTTTGTCGGTCGAGTTTCCCATCCTGAAAAATCGACTGATCGTCCTTGATCAATTTTCTGGAGATTGCATCGGTCGAGTTGTGTTTTCACAGAACTCAACCGATGGAGTAATTGACCAAATCGATTTTCATTGGTTGGTCGAGTTTCCTCAGGACAAACTCGACTGATGGTCTGAATATCAGCTTTCTCTTTTACTCTATCGGTCGAGTTACCCTTATAGAAACTCGACCGATTGCACTGTACAGAAAAGTGTAGGAAAGTGATTCTAGCCGTTGTGGAGTTGCAACAAGTGAAAATAGATCCGTTGTAAGCCACAAAACGGCTAGTTTTCATTCACAAGTGTTCCCAAAGGCTAAGATGCATCCCCATCTATAAATAGGACCCCTTGGGCTTCATTCCAAGGTTGATCATTCATTGCAAACTCTATGTGAGGCTCCTATTCTATAGTTGAATGCTTCCTACAGCCTCCTCTCTCTCTCTAAGCTTAATCACTTGCTGCATCCATTAGAGTGAGTAGGAAATCTGTAAGAGAGCTAGCCCTACATGTATATCTTATGAGGCTCTCACTTCCACCATCTCCATATCTCTCATTTGCAATCATGAAGATGAAGGTTCTATCTCTTGTCCAAGAGAGGTGAAGAAGAACAAGGGAAGGAGTCCCTTGGTGAAGATCAAGGCTGAAGACTTGGAGCTAGAGTGGGTAAGCCCTTGGAGAAGGCAGAAGACTCAAGCTCAAGTGGGTAAGACCTTGGTGGAAGCTTCTCTGAGTGAAGGTGAAGTCAAAGGTGGAAGATCCAAGAAGAGTGGGTAATTCCTGCAAGGCTGAAGACTTGTGCAAGAGTGGGTAAGTCCTTGGAGAAGGCCGAAAACTCTTGCAAAGTGGGTAAGTCTTTGGTAAGGTTGAAGACTCTTTGTATTGGATAGGTAAGTCCTTTGTTTGGTCATGTATTGTAAGTCTTATGAATGAATATAAGAATGCAATAGTTTGGAATTCCTAGAGGTTGGCCTCTCTAGGCAAGTGGACTGACACACTTCTAGTTTGAAGTGTGGAACCACTCTAATTAGGTTGTCTAATTGGTGAATGTTCAATCTCTCTCTCCCTTGCTATGTATGTTTTAGTTGCACACAAAATTCCTATTTAGAAACCTTATCTTGTGATATATCTTGAAGGTTTAATGAATTTTGTTTAAGTGCTTTCAGCTCTATTCACCCCCGCCCCCTCTAGAGCATCTAATCACCCATCCAGGATCCAACAATTGGTATCAGAGCAGGTCTTCTCCAAACATACTTCCACAAGTAGGAGAATATGGGTGATTATGAAGATGGGAAACCTTCAAAGAGAGCAATAGAAGGAAACAAGAGAGAAAAAGGGATCACAAAGGCTCCATCAACAAATGAAAGTACTAGTGGAAGATCTAGTGAATGTGAAGATGGAAGACGCCATTGCGCCCTCATGACAAGCTCAATTAAGGATTTAAATGAGGTAAATTCAAGTGTTGAGATTCAAACAAATGCTTATCTTAGTCAACCAAATGCTCTTAAATTTGCGAATTCTAGCTTGCTTGATAAGATTAAGTTTTTAGAATCTCAACCTTCTATGACTATTTCATACATAGAGCTTTCTTCTCTCTCTATTGTTTCTTATGCTCTTAAATGTGCTTATGAGAGACAAGAGCTTACTTTGCAAGAAATGGAATGTGTAGATAAAGTTTATCCTTCAAAGATTACGTGTCTTGTATATGAACTTGCTTCCTTGCATAGTAGTGTAATTGCTCTTGACCCTCATACTATATTTTCTTATAGAGAGAAAGTTTTGATGCTCTATCTTGTGATAAAGATTCTTATATGTCTAAAGATGTTTGCTTAGAAATCTATCTTGAGCATGCTAGAGATGATATGAATCTATTGTGTTTTACCTTTACTTATCTTATGCATGACAATCATAGTTTGAGATCTTCTTTGCAAAGATTCTTTGGTGATAAAAAGAATCTTAATCAAATCCTAGACCATACTACCAAACAAATGGGTAGAGATGGCATTGGACTTGACTGTAGCCAAAGGAACAACAAAGACAAAGGACCTTCAATTTTCAATGAAGAATCCTCCAGTTCCAAGGCTAAGGGCACTTGTAATTATTGTAATGATTTGGGTCATTATTCTACTTGTTTTCCTTTTAGGAAAGCACCCAAGCGAAATAGGACTTGGGTTGCTAAACTAACCCCTCCGGACCCAAAAATATGATTGGGGACCATTTCATCTTTCTTCTTGTAGGTACTTGCAAATGGATTGACTTGAGCTATTGAATTGCAAATTGACTTCTCAATCCACATGAAAGAAGAAAGGTGAGATGTGTAGAGGGTGACAACAAGTGGAAAAAGCAATGGTAAGAACAAAGGTAAAGGTTTTATTGCTTATAACCAATCCTAACTTGTTTTGTCAAGATGGTGTGCACTATACATATGGTTTTTGAGTCAAATGTGGTATTTTGTGTTTCTCTACACACTCTTGCTCAAAAACTATTTCTAATGCCTCTATTGTGCATTACTAACTTTCTTAGACATGTTTGGATATGGTTTACATGTTTAGCATGCCTTTAATTATGTTTTAATGAAATATATGTGCTCTTTGACAGCTGCTCTTTCCGTCGAGTTAGGCCTATTTGAAACTCGACCGATAGGCACCAATGGGTGTTGCCAACAACTGTCATCGGTCGAGTTGTCAATGCACAAAACTCGACCGATAACACTGTGCACAGAATATACATTTGGATTATTGAATGAGAATTTCCCTCTCAACCAGATTTTCTCAACCAATAGCCTTATTCTTTGGCACTCTCTTTTGGTACCTGTATATATGCATATTTTTATGTTCTAAATAGCCTATCTTGCTTACAACTCTATCTCTCTAATTTCTCTAAATTGGTATATCTATATCGTGCATTTACTTGCTCTGAGTTGTTTTGCAGGTTTTGATGATGATCTCTTCGCATCTCTTGGTTGTGTCTTAAAATTTATTCCATTGTTCTCTAACTTTCCACATATATATAAGTGTATATCTTGTGTTTGTTACAACCTTGAGGTTCTTAGTGGTAATCATCTTATGGTAAGGATGCATATCTAGTGAGTTATATCCTTTCATGCGTCTAAAATTGCATATCTATTTGTTTGGGTATATCTCTACATCTACTGATAGCTTGCTTTATGTTGTGTATCCTTTGGTATCTCTTGCTATGATCTAGATCCTACTAGTAGTCCTAACTTGTGATATCATCTACTAGTACTTCACATACATGTAGTTCTAGCCTTGTTTAAAATTGCCATCTTTGCTCATCTATATCCTATGCTTGTATGTTGTCTCATATATGATCAAGATTGTTCCTTGAATTGCAGATCTACTATCTTGAGTTGCTTGCATAACATTGTGATCATAGTACTCTATAAATGTTATGAAAGCTAACAATGCAGGAGAAATAGCATCAATTGAGGGGAAGTATGAGAACTCCACAGGCATCAATTGAGGGGGAGCATATGAGCTCAATCCTATTGAAACCCCTAGGTTTCTCTGAAGGTATGATTTTACTTGAAAGCTTTCAATACATTTATGGAATGGTTTGTCATCTTCAAAAAGGGGGAGATTGTTGACTCAAGGTCAATTAGGTCAATGTTGACTCATGTCTGAATTGACTAAACCCATGTTTTGATGATGACTAACCATTCCACATATTGGTGTCTAATGTCTCTACTCGAGTGATTTCAGATTAGGTATAGACACACTCCAAATGCCCTAACTTGTGCATATCAAATTGGAGAAAAGACAAGTCAAAGTCATACAAGTGCACGTTTTTGTAATATGATGTAATCCATTAGAAACATGTTGTAAATCACTTATAATGATTGTATGACTTGTAATTAAGCTTAGAAAAATATCAGGAGCACATAGATGGAATATTAGAGCACTTTAGATGCAACTTTGAAAATTGATTACAGGCACTTTGTCGGTCGAGTTTCCAGCCTGAAAACTCAACTGATCGTCCTTGATCAATTTTCTGGAGATTGCATCGGTCGAGTTGTGTTTTCACAGAACTCGACCGATGGAGTAATTGACCAAATCGATTTTCATTGGTCGGTCGAGTTTCCTCAGGACAAACTCGACTGATGGTCTGAATATCACCTTTGTCTTTTACTCTATCGGTCGAGTTACCCTTATAGAAACTCGACCGATTGCACTGTACGGAAAAGTGCAGAAAAGTGCTTCTAGCCATTGTGGAGTTGCAACAAGTGAAAATATATCCGTCGCAAGCCACAAAATGGCTAGTTTTCATTCATAAGTGTTCCCAAAGGCTAAGAGGCATCCCCAGCTATAAATAGGACCCCTTGGGCTTCATTCCAAGGTTGAGCATTCATTGTAAACTCTATGTGAGGCTCCTATTCTATAGTTGAATGCTTCCTACAGCCTCCTCTCTCTCTCTAAGCTTAATCACTTGCTACATTCATTAGGGTGAGTAGGAAATCTGTAAGAGAGCTAGTCCTACATGTATATCTTGTGAGGCTCTCACTTCCACCACCTCCATATCTCTCATTTGCAATCATGAAGATGAAGGTTCTCTCTCTTATCCAAGAGAGGTGAAGAAGAATAAGGGAAGGAGTCCCTTGGTGAAGATCAAGGCTGAAGACTTGGAGCTAGAGTGGGTAAGCCATTGGAGAAGGCAGAAGACTCAAGCTCAAGTGGGTAAGACCTTGGTGGAAGCTTCTCCAAGTGAAGGTGAAGTCAAAGGCGGAAGATCCAAGAAGAGTGGGTAATTCCTGCAAGGCTGAAGACTTGTGCAAGAGTGGGTAAGTCTTTGGAGAAGGCCGAAGACTCTTGCAAAGTGGGTAAGTCCTTGGTAAGGTTGAAGACTCTTTATATTGGATATGTAAGTCCTTTTTTTGGTCATGTATTGTAAGTCTTATGAATGAATATAAGAATGCAATAGTTTGGAAGTCCTAGAGGTTGACCTCTCTAGGCAAGTGGACTGACACACTTCTAGTTTGAAGTGGGGAACCACTCTAAATAGCTTTTCTAATTGGTGCATGTTCAATCTCTCTATTCCTTTCTATGTATGTTTTAGTTGCACACAAAATTCTTATTTAGCAACCTTATCATGTGATATATCTTGAAGGTTTAATGAATTTTGTTTAAGTGCTTTCAGCTCTATTCACCCCCCCCCTCTAGAGCATCTAATCACCCATCTAGGATCCAAGAATTGGTATCAGAGCGGGTCTTCTCCAAGCATACTTCCACAAGTAGGAGAATATGGGTGATTATGAAGATGGACAACCTTCAAAGAGAGCAATAGAAGGAAACAAGAGAGAAAAAGGGATCACAAAGGCTCCATCAACAAATGAAAGCACTAGTGGAAGATCTAGTGAATGTGAAGATGGAAGATGCCATTGCGCCCTCATGACAAGCTCAATTGAAGATTTAAATGAGGTAAATTCAAGTGTTGAGATTCAAACAATGCTTATCTTAGTCAACTAAATGCTCTTAAATTTGTGAATTTTAGCTTGCTTGATAAAATTAAGTTTTTAGAATCTCAACCTTCTATGACTATTTATATATAGAGCTTTCTTCTCTCTCTATTGTTTCTTATGCTCTTAAATGTTCTTATGAGAGTCAAGAGCTTACTTTGCAAGAAATGGAATGTGTAGATAAAGTTTATCCTTCAAAGATTACGTGTCTTGTATATGAACTTGCTTCCTTGCATAGTAGTGTAATTGCTCTGACCCTCATACTATCGTTTCTTATAGAGAGAAAGTTTTTTATGCTCTATCTTGTGATAAAGATTCTTATATGTCTAAAGATGTTTGCTTAGAAATCTATCTTGAGCATGCTAGAGATGATATGAATCTATTATGTTTTACCTTTACTTCTCTTATGCATGACAATCATAGTTTGAGATTTTCTTTGCAAAGATTCGTTGGTGATAAAAAGAATCTTAATCAAATTCTAGACCATACTACCAAACAAATGGGTAGAGATGGCATTGGACTTGACTGTAGCCAAAGGAACAACAAAGACAAAGGACCTTCAATTTTCAATGAAGAATCCTCCAGTTCCAAGGCTACGGGCACTCGTAATTATTGCAATGATTTTGGTCATTATTCTACTTGTTGTCCTTTTAGGAAAGCACCCAAGAGCAATAGGACTTGGGTTGCTAAACTAACCCCTCGGGACCCAAAAATATGATTGGGGACCATTTCATCTTTCTTCTTGTAGGTACTTGCAAATGGATTGACTTGAGCTATTGAATTGCGAATTGACTTATCAATCCACATGAAAGAAGAAAGGTGAGATGTGTAGAGGGTGACAACAAGTGGAAAAAGCAATGGTAAGAACAAAGGTAAAGTTTTTATTGCTTATAACCAATCCTAACTTGTTTTGTCAAGATGGTGTGCACTATACATATGGTTTTTGAGTCAAAAGTGGTATTTTGTGTTTCTCTTCACACTCTTGCTCAAAAACTATTTCTAATGCCTCTATAGTGCATTACTAACTTGCTTAGACATGTTTGGATATGGTTTACATGTTTAGAATGCCTTTAATTATGTTTTTATGAAATATATGTGCTTTTTGACAGCTGCTCTGTCGGTCGAGTTTGCCCTATTTGAAACTCGACCGATAGGCACCAATGGGTGTTGCCAACAACTGTCATCGGTCGAGTTGTCAATGCACAGAATTCGACCGATAACACTGTGCACAGAATATACATTTGGATTATTGAATGAGAATTTCCCTCTCAACTAGATTTTCTCAACCAATAGCCTTATTCTTTGGCATTCTCTTTTGGTACCTTTATATACGCATATTGCCATTTTATAAATTTCCTATCTTGCTTACAACTCTATCTCTCTAATTGCTCTAAATTGGTATATATATATCTTGCAATTACTTGCTCTGAGTTGTTTTGTAGGTTTTGATGATGATCTCTTTGGATCTCTTGGTTGTGTCTTAAAATTGCTTCCGTTGTGCTCTAACTTGCTACATCTATATAGGTGTATATCTTGTGTTTGATACAACCTTGAGGTTCTTAGTGGTAATCATCTTATGGTAAGGATGCATATCTAGTGAGTTATATATCCTTTCATGCGTCTAAAATTGCATATCTATTTGTTTGGATATATCTCTACATCTACTCATAGCTTGTTTTATGTTGTGTCGGGCTCTCTCGGTTATGAAAACCAGAGAGGACAACAACTTTGCAGAGCAACTGATGTTCTGAGTTGTGTGTTCTGAGAAGCCCCCAATACCCCTCTATTTATAGTAAAGGGCAGGATCAGGGTTCCCAGTCTATTCGGGAGTAGAAGGATCCAGAAATTCCATGATTCACTTGCACTGCGGCAGGCAAATCGATCGTTTCACAACTGAAACAATCATTTGTCAAGGTGAGCCGATCAGTTCACTAGTGAAATGATTGCTTGGGAGTGTGAACCGGTCATTTCACTTCCCAGACTTACCCACAATTGACTTTCCTTAATAATTTCCAATTAATTCAAAGATTAATCCTTATTCCAATCAAATTGAACAAATGAAATGTGAAAGTTTTCCTCCAACTGGGCAAATCCCAATTTCCTCGATTGGTAGGACTATGAGCTGCCTAGTTCACCAAGTGAACTGGTCGGTCGGCTCACACCAGTCGATCGTCTCACAAGGGTGAACTAGTCAGTTGGCAGCCCTGACATTGCCAACCTTGGAATGAAGCCCAAGGGGTCCTATTTATAGCTGGGATGCCTCTTAGCCTTTGGGAACACTTGTGAACGAAAAATAGTCATTTTGTGGCTTGCAACGGATCTATTTTGACTTGTTGCAACTCCACAATGGCTAGAAGCACTTTTTTGCACTTTTCTGTACAATGCAATCGGTCGAGTTTCTATAAGGGTAACTTGACTGATAGAGTAAAAGACAAAGCTGATATTCAGACCATCGGTCGAGTTTGTCCTGAGGAAACTCGACCGACCAATGAAAATCGATTTGGTCAATTACTCCATCGGTCGAGTTCTGTGAAAACACAACTCGACCGATGCAATCTCCAGAAAATTGATCATGGACGATCGGTCGAGTTTTCAGGCTGGGAAACTCGACCGACAAAGTGCCTGTAATCAATTTTCAAAGTTGCATCTAAAGTGCTCTAGTATTCGATCTAAGTGCTCCTGGTATTTTTCTAAGCTTAATTACAAGTCATACAATCATTACAAGTGATTTACAACATGTTGCTAATGGATATACATCATATTACGAAAATGTGCACTTGTATGACTTTGACTTGTCTTTTATCCAATTTGATATGCCTAAGTTAGGGCATTTGGAGTGTGTCTATACCTAATCTGAAATCACTCAAGTAGAGACAATAGACACCAATATGTGGAATGGTTAGTCATCATTAAAACATGGGTTTAGTCAATTTTGATGTGAGTCAACATTGACCTAATTGACCTTGAGTCAACAATCTCCCCCTTTTTGAAGATGACAAACCATTCCATAAATGTATTGAAAGCTTTCAAGTAAAATCATACCTTCCGAGAAACCTAGGGGTTTCAATAGGATTGAGCTCATATGCTCCCCCTCAATTGATGCTAGTGGAGTTCTCATACTCCCCCTCAATTGATGCTATTTTTCCTGCATGGTTAGCTATCATAACATTTATAGAGTACTTTGTGTTCTACTCATATATGTTCTACACATATATGTCTTCTCCCCTTTACCTACTCCCTTTACATGAACATACTTCTCTTCTTCATGTAAGACATGCCTTCTTCCTCTTTTTAAAGAAGACATACCTTTCTCCCCCTTTGTCATTTCAAGAAGTGGGGTTATGAAGAAAATAAGAAACATCACTTGTTAAAGAGAAAGAAGGAGAGTAGAAGAGAACAGATAGGGGCTTGTCCAAGAATAGAAAGAAAAACAAGTTAAAGCATATACTTGAACAACCCAAAATGCAAGATAAAGTACTGCAGAAAAACAATAAATTGCAATTTTGACCCTCAAGATGACGAAATTTGACCAAAAACCATCAAAGCTCATCGTCAAGTAATGAGTCCTTCTCAGAAGGTTCTTTCTGCATAAAAGACACTAGTCTTGCACCAAAAACTAAAACTGGAGCAAAATCTGCATAAAATCCAAAAATACTCCAATTTCTACATACAATGTAGATCTATGTACCCTACATCACAATGTTATGCAAGCAACTCAAGATAGTATATCTGCAATTCAAAGAACAATCGTCATCATATATGAAACAAGATACAAGCATAGCATATAGATGAGCAAAGATGGCAATTTTAAACAAGGCTAGAACTACATGTATGTGAACTACTAGTAGATGATATCACAAGTTAGGACTCCTAATAGGATCTAGATCATAGCAAGAGATACCATTGCAAACTCTATGTGAGGCTCCTATTCTATAGTTGAATGCTTCCTACAGCCTCCTCTCTCTCTCTAAGCTTAATCACTTGCTACATCCATTAGAGTGAGTAGGAAATCTGTAAGAGCGCTAGTCCTACATGTATATCTTGTGAGGCTCTCACTTCCACCACCTCCATATCTCTCATTTGCAATCATGAACATGAACGTTCTCTCTCTTGTCCAAGAGAGGTGAAGAAGAACAAGGGAAGGAGCCCCTTGGTGAAGATCAAGGCTGAAGACTTGGAGCTAGAGTGGGTAAGCCCTTGGAGAAGGCAGAAGACTCAAGCTCAAGTGGCTAAGACCTTGGTGGAAGCTTCTCTGAGTGAAGGTGAAGTCAAAGGTGGAAGATCCAAGAAGAGTGGGTAATTCCTGCAAGGTTGAAGACTGGTGCAAGAGTGGGTAAGTCCTTGGAGAAGGCCGAAGTCTCTTGCAAAGTGGGTAAGTCCTTGGTAAGGTTGAAGACTCTTTGTATTGGATAGGTAAGTCCTTTGTTTGGTCATGTATTGTAAGTCTTATGAATGAATATAAGAATGCAATAGTTTGGAATTTCTAGAGGTTGACCTCTCTAGGAAAGTGGACTGACACACTTCTAGTTTGAAGTGTGGAACCACTATAAATAGCTTTTCTAATTGGTGCATGTTCAATCTCTCTCTCCCTTTCTATGTATGTTTTAGTTGCACACAAAATTCCTATTTAGTAACCTTATCTTGTGATATATCTTGAAGGTTTAATGAATTTTGTTTAAGTGCTTTCAGCTCTATTCACCCCCTCTAGAGAATCTAATCACCCATCTAGGATCCAACAATTGGTATCAGAGTGGGTCTTCTCCAAGCATACTTCCACAAGTAGGAGAATATGGGTGATAATGAAGACAGGCAACCTTCAAAGGGAGCAATAGAAGGAAACAAGAGAGAAAAAGGGATCACAAAGGCTCCATCAACAAATGAAAGCACTAGTGGAAGATCTAGTGAATGTGAAGATGGAAGATGCCATTGCGGCCTCATGACAAGCTCAATTGAAGATTTAAATGAGGTATATTCAAGTGTTGAGATTCAAACAAATGCTTATCTTAGTCAACTAAATGCACTTAAATTTGTGAATTCTAGCTTGCTTGATAAGATTAAGTTTTTAGAATCTCAACCTTCTATGACTATTTCATATATAGAGCTTTCTTCTCTCTCTATTGTTTCTTATGCTCTTAAATGTTCTTATAAGAGTCAAGAGCTTACTTTGCAAGAAATGGAATGTGTAGATAAAGTTCATCCTTCAACGATTACATGTCTTGTATATGAACTTGCTTCCTTGCATAGTAGTGTAATTGCTCTTGACCCTCATACTATCTTTTCTTATAGTGAGAAAGTTTTTGATGCTCTATCTTGTGATAAAGATTTTTATATGTCTAAATATGTTTGCCTAGAAATCTATATTGAGCATGCTAGAGATGATATGAATCTATTATATTTTACCTTTACTTCTCTTATGCATGACAATCATAGTTTGAGATCTTCTTTGCCAAGATTCTTTGGTGATAAAAAGAATCTTAATCAAATCCTAGACCATATTACCAAACAAATGGGTAGAGATGGCATTGGACTTGACTGTAGACAAAGGAACAAAAAAGATAAAGGACCTTCAATTTTCAATGAAGAATCCTCCAGTTCCAAGGCTACGGGCACTTATAATTTTTGCAATGATTTTGGTCATTATTCTACTTGTTGTCCTTTTAGGAAAGCACCCAAGAGAAATAGGACTTGGGTTGCTAAACGAACCCCTCCAGACCCAAAAATATGATTGGGGACCATTTCATCTTTCTTCTTGTTGGTACTTACAAATGGATTGACTTGAGCTATTGAATTGCAAATTGACTTCTCAATCCACATGAAAGAAGAAAGGTGAGATGTGTAGAGGGTGACAACAAGTGGAAAAAGCAATGGTAAGAACATAGGTAAAGTTTTTATTTCTTATAACCAATCCTAACTTGTTTTGTCAAGATTGTGTGCACTATACATATGGTTTTTGAGTCAAAAGTGGTATTTTGTGTTTATCTTCACACTCTTGCTCAAAACCTGTTTCTAATGCCTCTATAGTGCATTACTAACTTGCTTAGACATGTTTGGATATGGTTTACATGTTTAGCATGCCTTTAATTATGTTTTTATGAAATATATGTGCTTTTTGACAGTTGCTCTGTTGGTCGATTTTTCCCTATTTGAAACTCGACCGATAGGCACCAATGGGTGTTGCCAACAACTGTCATCGGTCGAGTTGTCAATGCACAGAACTCGACCGATAACACTGTGTAAAGAATATACATTTGGATTATTGAATGAGAATTTCCATCTCAACTAGATTTTCACAACTAATAGTCTTATTCTTTGGCACTCTCTTTTGGTGCCTTTATATATGCATATTTTCATGTTATAAATTTCCTATCTTGCTTACAACTCTATCTCTCTAATTGCTCTAAATTGGTATATCTATATCTTGCAATTACTTGCTCTGAGTTGTTTTGCAGGTTTTGATGATGATCTCTTTAGATCTCTTGGTTGTGTCTTAAAATTGCTTCCGTTGTGCTCTAACTAGCTACATCTATATAGGTGTATATCTTGTGTTTGATACAACCTTGAGGTTCTTAGTGGTAATCATCTTATGGTAAGGATGCATATCTAGTGAGTTATATCCTTTCATGCGTCTAAAATTGCATATCTATTTGTTTGGATATATCTCTACATCTACTCATAGCTTGCTTTATGTTGTGTATCTTTTGGTATCTCTTGCTATGATCTAGATCCTACAAGTAGTCCTAACTTGTGATATCATCTACTAGTAGTTCACATACATGTAGTTCTAGCCTTGTTTAAAATTGCCATCTTTGCTCATCTATATGTTATGCCTGTATCTTGTCTCATATATGATCAAGATTGTTCCTTGAACTGCAGATATACTATCTTGAGTTTCTTGCATAACATTGTGATGCAGGGTACATAGATCTACATTGTATGTAGAAATTGGAGTATTTTTGGATTTTATGCAGATTTTGTAATAGTTTTAGTTTTTGGTGCAAGACTAGTGTTTTATATGCAGAAACAACCTTCTGAGCAGGACTCATTGCTTGGAGATGAGCTCTGATGGTTTTTGGTCAAATTCTGTCATCTTCAGGGTCAAAATTGCAATTTTTTTTTTTGCAGTACTTATCTTGCATTTTGGGTTGTTTAAGTATATGCTTTAACTTGTTTTTCTTTCAATGCTTGGACAAGCCCCTATCTGTGCTCTTCTACTCTCCGTATATATATTTGTGTTATCTCCTTTCTCTTTAATAAGTGATGTTTCTTATTTTCTTCATAACCCCACTTTTTGAAATGACAAAGGGGGAGAAAGGTATGTCTTCTTTTAAAAGAGGATGAAGGCATGTCTTACATGAAGAAGAGAAGTATGTTCATGTAAAGGGAGTAGGTAAAGAGGAGAAGACATATATGTGTATAACATATATGAGTAGAAGACATAGTACTCTATAAATGTTATGAAAGCTAACCATGCAGGAGAAATAGCATCAATTGAGGGGGAGTATGAGAACTCCACTAGCATCAATTGAGGGGGAGCATATGAGCTCAATCCTATTGAAACCCCTAGGTTTCTCTGAAGGTATGATTTTACTTGAAAGCTTTCAATACATTTATGGAATGGCTTGTCATCTTCAAAAAGGGGGACATTGTTGACTCAAGGTCAATTAGGTCAATGTTGACTCATGTCTAAATTGACTAAACCCATGGTTTGATGATGACTAAACATTCCACATATTGGTGTCTAATGTCTCTACTTGAGTGATTTCAGATTAGGTATAGACACACTCCAAATGCCCTAACTTGCGCATATCAAATTGGAGAAAAGACAAGTCAAAGGCATACAAGTGCACATTTTTTTAATATGATGTATATCCATTAGAAACATGTTGTAAATCACTTGTAATGATTGTATGACTTGTAATTAAGCTTAGAAAAATATCAGGAGCACTTAGATCGAATATTAGAGCACTTTTGATGCAACTTTGAAAATTGATTACAGGCACTTTGTCGGTCGAGTTTCCCAGCCTGAAAACTCGACCGATCGTCCTTGATCAATTTTCTGGAGATTGTATCGGTCGAGTTGTGTTTTCACAGAACTCGATTGATGGAGTAATTGACCAAATCGATTTTCATTGGTCGGTTGAGTTTCCTTAGGATAAACTCGACCGATGGTCTAAATATCGGCTTTGTCTTTTACTCTATCAGTCGAGTTACCCTTATAGAAACTCGACCGATTGCACTGTATGAAAAAGTGCAGAAAAGTGCTTCTAGCCATTGTGGAGTTGCAACAAGTGAAAATAGATCCGTTGTAAGCCACAAAATGGCTAGTTTTCGTTCACAAGTGTTCCCAAAGGCTAAGAGGCATCCCCAGCTATAAATAGGACCCCTTGGGCTTCATTCCAAGGTTGAGCATTCATTGCAAACTCTATGTGAAGCTCCTATTCTATAGTCGAATGCTTCCTACAGCCTCCTCTCTCTCTCTAAGCTTAATCACTTGCTACATCCATTAGAGTGAGTAGGAAATATGTAAGAGAGCTAGTCCTAAATGTATATCTTGTGAGGCTCTCACTTCCACCACCTCCATATCTCTCATTTGCAATCATGAAGATGAAGGTTCTCTCTCTTATCCAAGAGAGGTGAAGAAGAACAAGGGAAGGAGTCCCTTAGTGAAGATCAAGGCTGAAGACTTGGAGCTAGAGTGGGTAAGCCCTTGGAGAAGGCAGAAGACTCAAGCTCAAGTGGGTAAGACCTTGGTGGAAGCTTCTCTGAGTGAAGGTGAAGTCAAAGGTGGAAGATCCAAGAAGAGTGGGTAATTCCTGTAAGGTTGAAGACTTGTGCAAGAGTGGGTAAGTCCTTGGAGAAGGCCGAAGACTCTTGCAAAGTGGGTAAGTCCTTGGTAAGGTTGAAGACTCTTTGTATTGGATAGGTAAGTCCTTTGTTTGGTCATGTATTGTAATTCTTATGAATGAATATAAGAATGCAATAGTTTGGAAGTCCTAGAGGTTGACCTCTCTAGGCAAGTGGACTGACACACTTCTAGTTTGAAGTGTGGAACCACTCTAAATAGATTTTCTAATTGGTGCATGTTCAATCTCTCTCTCCCTTGATATGTATGTTTTAGTTGCACACAAAATTCCTATTTAGCAACCTTATCTTGTGATATATCTTGAAGGTTTAATGAATTTTGTTTAAGTGCTTTCATCTCTATTCACCCCCCCCCCTCTAGAGCATCTAATCACCCATCTAGGATCCAACAATTTTGGACTTCCGTAAGAAATCCTTCAGAAAACAAGTTCCACTCAAACGCGTTGCTCCGCTCCGAACACATCCTTTCGGAATGTGTCTCTACCCTCTTCCCTATTTTGTCGCAAAGCAACACCTTGACGAAACAAGCGGTCGTAAGAACACCAATCGTCACAGCGTCACCTCCTGTCTGATGCGAGACTAGGAAAATAATCAGACCTCATTGGCATTCATCATCGTTGTACCAGAAATACTTGGATGTATTGGGCAAATAGAGCGGTCGGTCCTTTCATTTCTAACCCTATGACAGAGGATAAAATCCATTGATTTTGCTAACATTTTACGGAGATAGAAAGCATACGAGGATTTTTTTTTGTACTTTATATTCAAATTCATCGGGGTTCAGATCTGAACGGAGGTTTGCAATGGAATGATCTGTTGTTCCTATTGACGGATTGGCATCATATTAGATCAATGGAAACCAACCTCAAAATATGAAGGCGGTTGATTTAGTAACTTGTTTGAAACCAATCATCTATAACTCATTTTCCTGGAACTCAATTTCAGTTCTGAGAAAATGAGTTCCAAGAAAATTATACTTACACCAAACCAGTCAGATCCTTAAGACAAATATATTGTTATCTTACCGAAGACTATTGACGTGGCTTTATCATACTTCAAATCTAGTATGGTGGAAACCTTAATTTTTACCTTAACTATTAGTATGAAAGATCATATGTAAGAGTACTGAACCGAAAGAATAATGTTTTTATGAATATTAGATCAACTTAATTTAATGAGGAAGAGTATCTATCACTAAATGTTGATTGTTGATTAAACTAAAGTGTGAGATTAAAAGATGACTAAATAAATATCTAATTATCAACCGATGAAAACTCCAAGGTGGATGGATTTCACCACCACTACCACTTTTTCTCTTGCTACATTATAAATAAACGTTGAGCATAGAGAAATATAGTTCTTTTAGAATAAGGATTTGGCCTGGACATATATCACTTTAGGCTCAATGTCGTGTCACTTGGAGGTCATGTACCAATTGCCTCAAAAAATAAAATTTTAAAGTTCTCATCAAGGATTTAATAAGAAAGAATCAATATCCTAGATTATGATTTCAAAGTTCTCTACATTAGAAATTTAATAAACATACATGTTGTTGATAAAAAAAGATTGCAAGTATAGATGATTGATTCAAAATGTAGCAAGGTGCATGTAAGGTCGGATGCAAGATCAAGGAACAAAAATGGGTAGTGGTGACTCCCTACACCCCAACGAGGGAACTAATCACTCTTCATGGAAATAACAAGATAAAAAAAGGAAAATAAAGGAGATGGTCTTTGTCATTAAGGGTGGAAGGGGAACAACTATGGTGTGTGACAACAACCTTCATGCCCCACAACAGGAATCATGGATGCAGTAGTAGGGTAACACCCTAGAAGATTGTTGGTGATCCTTCTTCCTCAGAGTTTTTGTCTCAAAACTTATTCAGGGATGAGGAGTGAATGAGAGCATAGGACAATAGTTAAAACTGCTAATGGTGTCATACCAATTTCCTCTATTGAGATCCGACCTTTAATCCTTGGTGGTGGTGACATGAAGCATGGATAAGGTGAGGCATATGAGCTCCAACGTCTCAGTTTCACACCTTGAAAGCCCAAAACAATATACCCCCCCTCAAGGAATCTAGGTATTTGTATTTATCCGTGGAGGTTAGGGTTCGGCGGTTGATAACATCCAATTTTATCTATGTTACATGTTTATTTTTATCCTTTGTATCCCTTAATATAATAGGCTCATATAGATATTTTTTATGTTTATTTTCATACTCTCTCTTTTCCTTCATTAAACAAAAACTACTCAATTTCTTGTAGGAAACCATCTAACTCGAGATCTATAATCGCGCCATGTGTAGACAACTTATAATAGTAGGAAAACTGTAATGACCCTGACCTGGGTTATGAGTTAACCCTATTTGTTTTGGATAATTAAGTTTCTTAGAACTTTAATATAATCCTCTAAGGTGTTTTTTTTTATCATGTGACACACTTATGTTCCAATTTTGGTCCTGATTGAATGTTGTTTGAGCAATGTTCCTTTGTTTTGGACCAAAGTGCAATTTACCCAAGATGAGGGGTTATATTGCAATATGTCACATTTGAACGTGCCTTAAGTGTTTTAGCATCATAAGAAAGAGAACGATGCTAAGTGGTGGCTTGTAGAAAGCCTAAATACTAAGTTTGAACTTGTTTGAATAATGTTAGTACCTTGTGCACCAATTTTGGTACAAATTGTAATTTACCCAAAATGTAGGGTTGATATGCAAATTACCACCTCTAGAGTGTTCCTACTTCCTCTATGTATCATTTATAGGAGATATAATGAATGAGACACCATATTTGAATCATTTATGAGTGGTAGTATTCTTCGAGATGAAAAGACCAAGAAAATGGGTTTAATGGAAACCCTAATTGGAGCTTGTATTGTGTGTATCAGGTTGTAGTGTTAAATGGGAGTCCTTATCGGCCAAGGAGCCAAAGAGGAGACCCCCAAATCATTTTTTTAACTCTTTTCCTTTGCAAAAAACGAGCTAAGAACCTCAATAAAGCAATGGATATAGGCTTGCAACTTTCCTTGGGAAAGGTTACATTGAATTGTGAATATAATAATGTGAGTGGAAGTGGCTTGTCCTAGAAGATAACCAAAGGGGGTCGACCCTTATCCCTTGCATTATCCTCAAGTTTCTATTTTTCATGGAAATATAAAGATGGAGTGCATGCAAGTACATGTGTCAATCCATGCATGGACATGTGGCACCTACTAGTAGTAAGGTGATGACACCTCTTACACGCTCTCCCATGAACATCAAGTATATATACCCTTCCTTTCACACCTTAGTGAAAATTTTCAAATCCTACCACCTCCATGCTCTTAGATATCATGCATATAGTCTTGGTATCGTGCTTAGGTGAAATGGTATCGTGCATAGACCTTGGGTATCGGCCATAGCAAGTGATATTGGCCATAGCATGTTGATATCGACCATAGCAAGTTGATATCGGCCAAATGAAGTGATATTAGCCACAAGTGAAGGGGATATCAGCCACAAGTGAGATAATATCATGCATGAGTAGTGAGGTATCGTGCAAGGTTCTGAGGAGCAAGAAGGATCTCAAGTCTTAACCCTATGGTGAGGCCATGATCATCTTCAACCTTGGATTGAAGCATGTATCTAGGGTTATGATCTTCCTTTCTTTTCATCTTCACCAAGTTCTTAACTATGGTGATTCCATGAATATGAAGGAGTTGTGAACACACCTTGGACTTTTAATAAGTCATCTTCAACCACAGGAATGTGAAGCTTCGGAGCTTGGAGCTTTGAAGTTGTTCTTGAGGCAGGTTATATAACTTGAACCCAATTATATTATTATGCACTTTCAATTTTGTCATACTTGTTGAACTACTTGCAATTTCGATTTCTCTTGGATAATTGATGATCCTTTCAGTTCTAAAAACTTCATGGGACTATTTTCCATGACTTATAATAGTAAGAACAAGAGTATAGAGGTTGATGGTGATGACATCATCAAGGGTAAAGTGATATCACGTTGAAGCACACACCTCTTTGCCCGATATGGTGTGAAACATACACACACCTAAAAAGTGATATGGAAGTAAGCACAAATCTCTTTGCCTGATATGGTGTGAAGCACACACACACCTCTTTTCCCGATATGGTGTAAAGCACACATACACCTCTAAAGTGATATGGTAAGAAAGCATACACCTCTTGCCCAATATGGTAAGTACACATACACTCTAAAGTGATATGGTAAGCAAGCATACACCTCTTACCCAATATGGTAAACACACATACACCTTTAAAGTGATATGGGTAGCAATCATACACCTCTAAACTGATATTGGGTTAAGCATAAACCTCTTGCAGGATATGGTGTTGAACACACATCTCTAAAACAATACGGTGGGTAACCCAATACACTAGATGAAAAAAGTGTTAAGGTGGCTAATACCCTAAAACATGTGATGGCCAATACACTAAAGTATGGTGTGGCCAATATCTTCAAGAGAGATGAGAACATTACACTCATGTATGGTGAAGGTGATACACCATATGATTGGTAAGGTTGATACCTTGATGGGTAAGGGTATGAGGGATATGATGATGTCTAGCCCAATATACACCTAACCCAATACATGTGTTCAACTTGACATACATGATTCAACCTGATACACCTTGTAAAGGTGAGGGTAAAACACTCTTAGGAGTGATGAGTGTAACACCAAGTAAGGGTGTGGTTAATACTTTGATAGTTAAAACACCTAAAGTGGTTGATAATGGTAAACCCTATATCAACAATGCCTTAACGCGAGATGAGTCCATATCACTTGATGATAGTTGGATAATTCAAATACAGGATAAATGTGATGAGTTAGTGCATAAAGTATTAGGATGGGAAATACCCTAATACAAGATAAGTTGATGAACTTAAGGAAGTTAAAAGTGGTGAGGGAAGTGATACACAAGGCATGATAAATATCACATCTAGCACCTCAAGGATTATATACCTTGATATTTTTGGATAACACATGAAGTGTGTTATGTCAATTGTTAGATTAAGATGTAATGAGTTTAATGCACTTTGATAAGTGTAGGCGAATATACCTTGAGAAAGGGTTAAGACAAGTTAATAAAGTATGATGTAATCAACATCCTAGTGAGGATGAGAGAGAAACTCATACTTTGTGTTGATAATCATTTAATGATAAATGACAAGAATAAATAAGTATGATTGAATAATTATGATTTCAATGTATGCTCCTAGATGTGTGGAGCAATGAATTAGGGTTTGGGTTAATAATATGAACTTGAAACCCTATTCGGCTATAAAAGGTAACCCTAACCCTAATAATGGCCTTGTGAGCCATGTGCATAGATTTTGCCTAGTGAGAGGTGACAAGATGTTCAATGGCCTTGTGAGCCATGAAAAATAGTTGTTGCCTAGTGAGAGGTGACAAGATGTTCAATGGCCTTATGAGCCATGTAAAATAGTTGTTGCCTAGTGAGAGGTGACAAGATGTTTAAATCGTCCTTGTGAGCCATGTGTATAGTTGTTGCCTAGTGTGAGGTGACAAGATACTTAATCAAACCATGTGAACTATGTGAAATACTTGTACAACAAGTGAAATGAATACCTTGGTCTGAGGACCTAGAGGTAATGGTTACCTATTACAGAGGTAACTATGTTGTGTGGTGATCTAAGGGTTTGAATACCCAGATCTAGTAATCATGATGATGACGATGTGAAGGGATGAGAATTCCCAGTAATGTGATAAGGGATTGAGATCCCAAGTGTTATGCATCTAAATGTATTCCTGAGATTTGAAAAGTACTTGATAAATGTATTACATCTTTCTTTGTAGCATTTGTTTATGATTGATGCTTATAACTTGTTTGATGCTAAAAGAATATTGTAATGCACTTAATATATCACTAGAAATAATAAAACATTGCCCTGAACATAGATTCATCAGCGTCAGGATTTGCTGAATCATGAAACGGGTTCCCCGCGGCATAACCTGGAATGCATATTTTAGAATATGTGGGGGGTGTAAGCTTGGACGGCCATGTTTGAGCCGATCCTCTTACAAACTCGAAATAAATGGGGATATTGGTTGTGTGAAACCATATCCTGGCTCAAGTGCGACTTCAGTCATAGACCCTATGTTGAGCATGGTGAACTGGCATGAGGCTCAGAGTATGGCTATATGCCATGAATCAGTAATTTCATAACTGGGGACGGTTGTTAGTAGATGTTCCCCTAAGAGAGTGTTGTTGACGTTGTAGCTCTGAGTGAAGATGCCTAGTACCCTGGCACACTATTTTATAGATTGACATGAGATGTCACTTCCAGTGGTCTCGTACTGACCGAGATAGCTGAGGTCATGGCGACCGACTCTCCCATTAACCTTGTATGGTACTGACTTGTGAGAAGTTTGTGGTCGGTTGGAGATGAACGGGGTATACTTCATCTCCTCGTGGCACAAGTGTGATTGTAAAATATGATCAGCCGTGTAGCATACTTGCTTAAGGAATGAATACGGAAAACATTGTTTGATGCGCAATTCAGTTATACATCTTAGCTTGATAGATGTTATTTATATTTATTTACATTCTTTGTAAAGTAAATAGATGGTTTATTACTCTACCATGGGTAGATGCATCATTTTCCTTAAGTAAATGGATTACTTTGTCCTATTCAAACAGTGATAAATCCTGCCTGTTAATATAAAAGAATCTCTGCTCAGTTTTATAATGCTAATCTATGATAATAATATGGTCAGTGGAGAGTTATATCTCTCGTTGGGACAATTGTCTCACCCCATGGGATTCACAATTTTTAGGTGGATGTGCATCAGGCGGTGGAGACCTTTCTGTAGAGGTGGAACAACAACTAGGGTAATAGTAACAACTTATGTTGAGTGTACTGTCTATCATGTCTTGTAGATAGAAGTCCTATGTGTCATCCCTGTACTCTCATGTCCTTGGATTCAGTTTGTAATGGGTTCATGAACAATTTGAGGATTTTGGCTTGAATGCCTTGAAGTTTTAAGTAGCTTCAATATATGTGTTGATAGAGCAATGGTTATATGTTGTCCTCGAGATGAGAAGAAATAGTGTTCGTACAATGTGAATCATGATATGTATATGTTTTGGATCTTTTAGTAAGAGTTTACTGGAAGAGAATCTACTTGCAAATGGTTTTAAATTTTAGTGATTTTTGTTAATCTGTTGTTTATGATTATTCAACATTAATTAGTAATGATTTGGTTGTAAGTTTGGTGGCTGATGTTACAAGTTTGGTATCAGAGCGTAAGGTTCGTTGAGTCTACAGAGACATAGGACTAAGGTGTTGAGTCTGTTCTAGTGTCCTCTAGTATATCCTGTAGTGACTTCTACTTATGCAGAAGAAAGGGTAAAGTTTAAAAATGACTGGAGAACATGAGAAACACGTTGCTAAGAGCAATGTTGTTGCATGAGGGGAGGGTGCAAGAGATCAGGCAAGAGAAGAACAATTGCCTGAGAATTCCCATCTTGACCCAATCAGGATAAGAAATCCTATTTTTTATGCTCTTGTTGGTAGGTTTGGACAATAGTGATGCATATAGTAGACTGGATACTAGCATTACAACCTAGGTTACCAGTCCTCAATGCAAAAACTTTGGGATATGAAAGGGTTCCTGAATGACATAGTCATGTTGGAACAGTGGAAAATGTGGGAAGAGTTAACTTATGGCGAGAAAATAGACTCTGCCATAAGTATTGATAGATAGTACATCTGTGATGGTAGTGCCCAAGCAGGGGAAATAAGCTGAGAATTAAGGAAAAGTCTCCACAATTCTAGAGACATTTGCATAGTTGTTCTAAAAAGCCAAAGTTTTTAGTGCCACCAGTGCAATAAATGCCTAGTGCACCGGAGTAGTAGTCACTAAGTAAAGGCAAAAGTCCTAAACTTCCACCTGTAAGAACTTCTGACTTAGCTTCTACATTGGTAATAAGACCGATAAGACCATGGAACGAGGACAAAACATGTTATAGATATAGACATGTTGAGCATACTAAACTCTTTTGTTTAAAAAGAAGGGAGGAAATGACCCAACAACTGAGGTAGACTCGGTAGGGCTTACGAAAGTTACAACCCAATAGTGTAAGAAGGCAAAAGCAAAAACATGAAACAACTAGACTCTATGTGTTGAGTCAACCTGAAGCGGTAGATGACCGCAAGGGTAACAATCAGATAGAGCTTTTTCCATTTTGATATACCTTCTCTTGATTTCATCTGATAATCATAAGAAGGATTGTTGTTATTGACTTCCCTATTGATTGCCCCATGGGAACATAGGGAAGAAATGATGAGCACTAGAATTTATATTATGTCTACTATTATTTTAAATGCTTTATAATTGCTCTTATTTGTGTGAAAGAGGATGAGGTGTAGAGTGATGCCTGGAGGAAATCCAGGGATGCTAAGTCTTATGTTTTTTATGATATGAAAAGTAAGGAACATGATAGTAAACAAAGTGCATACCACCTAATCTTAGTACATGTATACCCTGGCCAGGTATTCAACTATTGGAGATAAGGTAAGTATGGAACTCTTAGATTGTTATCTTTCTGATTGCTCTGATCAAGTAGTCATTTTGAGACAATCTAATGAGCATAAAAAAATTGGAAATATGGCATGGATATTTTTATCACATCCTAAGTGTAATTAAATGGAATCTGAGATGATCTCAGATCAATCTGTGTGTATGAGGAAGTAAAAAGTATAATCCTCATTTTAAGTGAATGAGAACAAGGGAGAAGATCCATGTTTAATAAAGTCTGTGTGAATAGTAAAGATTTTTTCCATAATGTGAAAATGGGATAGTGATAAAATCATGAAATGGTTTTGAATATGATAGACAATAACAAAGAAAGGGATGATGATATGTAATCATCCATATAATTACTATACAGATGGCAAGGAACCTAAGATGAAACAAGTGTAAATGACTCATGAACAATTGAAAGTTCATGTAATAATCTTAGGAGATGATGATGTCTCCTTTTTGATGAACAACCCTGTGTAATGATGGGGTGAAGAAAGGAATATGTTTCTTTGTGTTCTTTCCTTTCAGAAACATGGCAATCAAGTGAGTCTAAAGACACTTGATGTACATGAGTTAGAAGTGATATTTTGATGGATACTTAGAAAAGTACCAGTTAGTCTTGGACTTTGGTTCCAAGATAAAGATATGTGTAATATATTATGTCCCAAGATAAAAGAAAGATCTTTTTGTATGTTTGACTTTGGATTAACAATAGAGAAATGGAAATGATGATGATGTGATGTGTTTTCGACACATATGAAGGACACCAAGGTAAGGGATTCTGGTATCCAAGATGTGCCTTGTGGTATGGGAAAGCGAGGATATGACTCATGATAAGATGAATAATGTTTGATTATCAAGAAGGGCCAATCTTGATACAACTCTAGTATGAAGATCATTTGTTAGGGGTTTATGCTCAGCTTTAACATAACATTGATAAGGATGTATTAATTGAAGTAAAAATTGTAGAATTGTTTTGAGAGGAAGCTTATCAAGCTAAAAATAATTCCTTAGAGTATCCTTATCTAGATCTGTTAAGGCAGTTTATTTATAACATCTAGATATATCTCTGAGATAGGTTCTTCTTTAGTAAGTGACCTTTCCTTATGACAAGAGAATGTACAACTAAGAAGATAGTTGGTACAAATCGTAAGAAAGTTTAGTGTTGTGTCAGAAGATTAGAGTGGCACAACAGATGTATGATAAGACTTGTAGTCCCAAGTGGGTGATAGGATGTAACCCTGGTCTTTCCTTGGATTTGAAATGCTAAACTAAGTGAGGAGTATGGAAGACTCCCAAGGTCAAGAATCTTATCACATAAAAGATGTAGGTTGAGAAGGTGACAAATCAATAAGGTTTACCACCTGAATTATTCGAAGTATGAATAGTACTTCTCTGACTTAGAAAGTGTTACCTGACATAGAATTGACTCTATAGTCAGTAATGGAAAGGATAGCTGAGTATGTGTCATGTGTGACAGATCTTATGATGATCTTGAATGAAAGGACCTTGTGCTGGTCAAAGTTCTATGGAATCTCCATGACATCAAGATGCTATGTGGAGACTTGATGATATGATGCATGAATGACAATTGTCTTCCTTCATCTAGGATTTCGGGGACGAGATCCTTGCTAGGGGTTTATAACTTGTAATGACCCTAACCTGGGTAATGAGTTAACCATATTTTTTTTGGATAAGTAAATTGCTTATAACTTTAATATAATCCTATAAGGTGTTTTGTTATCATGTGGCACACTTATGTTCCAAGTTTGGTCCTGATTTAATGTTGTTTGAGCAATGTTCCTTTATTTTGGACCAAAGTGCAATTTACCCAAGATGAGGGGTTATATTGCAATATGTCACATGTTGAACGTGAATTAAGTGTTTTAGCATCATAAGAAAGATAATGATGCTAAGTGATGTCTTTTGGAAAGCCTAAACACCAAGTTTGAACTTGTTTGAATAATGCTAGTACCTTGTGCACCAATTTTGGTACAAATTGTAATTTACCCAAAATGTAGGGTTGATATGAAAATTACCACCTCTAGAGTGTTCCTACTTCCTCTATGTATCATTTAGACGAGATAAAATGAATGAAACACCATGTTTGAATCATTTATGAGTGGTAGTATTCTTGGTGATGAAAAGACCAAGAAAAGGGGTTGAATGGAAACCATAATTGGAGCATGTATTGAGTGTATCAGGTTGTAGTGTTAAATGGGAGTCCCTATAGGCCAAGGATCCAAAGAGGAGACCCACATATTGTGTTATTAACTCTTTGCCTTTGTGAAAAATGTGCTAAGCACCTCAATAAAGCAATGGATATTGGCTTGCAAATTTCCTTGGGAAAGGTTGCATTGAATTGTGAATATAATAATGTGAGTGGAAGTGGCTTGTACTAGAAGATAACCAAAGGGGGCCGACCCTTATCCCTTACATTATCCTCAATTTTCTATTTTGCATGGCAAGATAAATATGGAGTGTGTAACAACCGCCACCAAACTGACAGCGAAATTGTTACTAAAAATGTGGAATAATTTTAAGAAGCAAATTAACAAAAAATCACTAAAATTAAAACCATTTTTTTTGCAAAGAGATCCATTTGTAGGAAAACTCTTTAAGGAAGAACCAAAACCTGATATTCATATTAATCATATATTGCACATACACTGTACCATTTCTTCTTAAGGACGACATATAACAATTTCTAAAACATATACTTGCAACATCAAACCTCGAGGCATACATGCCAAAATCTCATATTATTCATAAAACTAACACGTACTAAATCCAAGGACCTGAGAGTACAGAGACGGCACATAAGACTTCTATATACAAGAAAAGACAGACAGTACACTCAACCTGAGCTGTCCCTATTGTTGTTGTTCTTTCTCTACAGTACGATCTCAATCCCCCTCGTGCACGTCCACCTAAAAAATGTGGATCCCACATGGTGAGACAATTGTCCCAATGAGAGATATAACTCTCCTCTAATAATGTTATTATCACAGTTAAATAGTATTAAACTGATTAGAGGATAAGTAGTTTAGAACATTCTCATCTTTTAAAGCATTGCAACTATCTATGATAGAGTAGTAAATCATCTATTCACTTTATAAGGAATATGAAGAACATGTATATCATTTACCCATCATATTATATCAACATCTCAAGCTTATCCTGTGATACTCATTATCATGGTATGCCATCCATGAATCATTCTCATTTCTATCTGTTGACCTTAGCCAATCTGTTAGCCAGATATTGAAATGAACCAGTCATGTGAGTATACATCATCATATTTTGTCCAAGTATTAGACTATGCCAATCCTATGCAACTATTCTAGGTATTGGGTTATTACCAATCATGTGCAACTATTCTAGGTATTGGACTATTCCAATCATGTGCAACTATTCTAGGTATTGGACTATGCCAATCATGTGCAACTATTCTAGGTATTGAACTATGCCAATCCTGTGCAATTATTCCAAGAATTGGGTTATTACCAACCCTGTGCAATTATTCCGAGTATTGGGTTATGACCACTCATGTGCAATTATTCCAAGTATTGGGTTATGACCAATCATGTGCAATTATTCCAAGCATTGGGTTATGACCAATCATGTGACATTATTCCAGGCATTGGGATATTACCAATCCTGTGCAATTATACCAGGTATTGGGTTATTACCAATCATGTGACATTATTATAGGTATTGGGTTATGACCAATCCTGTGCAACTATTCCAGGTATTGGGTTATTACCAATCCTGTGCAATTATTCTAGGTATTGGGTTATGACCAATCATGTGCAATTATTCCAAGTATTGGGTTATGATCAATCCTATGCAATTATTCTAGGCATTGGGTTATGACCAATCCTATGCAATTATTCCAGGTATTGGGTTATGAACAATCCCGTGACATTATTCCAGGAATTGAGTTATGACCAATCCTATGCAATTATTCTAGGAATTGGGTTATGCCAATCTTGTACATCTCATCACTGAATACCACATCACCTTTACTAGGCATTACCTTGGCCAAGTCCTCATACTTATTCACATCCTTTATATAATACAAGTATACCTCTTATCTCATTTAAGCATATTCAAAACACTATAGCCCTTATTTGGCTATAAGCATAAATCATGTATGATCAAGATTTCATTATTATTATTGTATCCATTTATTATTATTATTATGTTACTAAGTTTCCATTTCCTAGTTTATTTTGAACATTATCATTTCTTACATGAGACTTTTATAAACATCTTGTTACCTATCACTAGGAAACAACTATTCTCATGGCTCACAAGGCCCATTAAACATCTTGTTACCTCTCACTAGGTAACAACTATTCGCATGGCTCACAGGGCCCATTAAACATCTTGTTACCTTTTACTAGGTAACAACTAACCACATGGCTCACAAGGCCCATTAAACATCTTGTTATCTCTCACTAGGTAACAACTAACCACATGGCTCATAAGGCCCATTAAACATCTTGTTACCTCTCACTAGGTAACAACTAACCGCATGGCTCACAAGGCCCATATAATTGGTATTATATGAAACATCATAGCTCATACTTAGCTATGCTCATTATCTCATGCCATCAGCATGGTTTCAATATGGTTAAGGATTCCCCTTTATTAGCTAATTATAGTTTCAAATCACATCATTGCCCTTCATTAGGGTTATGGTTTCCCTTTTTAAACTAACTAGGGTTTTCAAGTACATTCATTAAGAATCACAACCCTAATTCATAATCCACACATAATAGGAGTATAAATGTATACTAATTACATGAGTATTAAACAAGTATAAGTTTCTCTTTCATCCTTACTAGGTTATTGATTACATCCTACTCCATTAGGTTGGCTCAACCTTCTCTCAAGGTACATGGCCCATATCTATTAAAATGCATTATACCCTTCATGTCTTAAAGTATCATTTGACATAACATACTACATGTATCACTCAATCAAGTGTATTGGATTGAGGTGCTTCCACCATATCGGGCAAAGAGGTGTGTGCTTGCTCCACACCATATTGGGCAGAGAGGTGTGTGTATGCTTCACACCATATCTGGAAAAGAGGTGTGTGTGTGCTTCACACCATATCGGGAAAAGAGGTGTGTGTGTGCTTCACACCATATCAGGCAAAGAGGTGTGTGTGTGCTTCACACCATATCGGGCAAAGAGGTGTGTGCTTACTTACCATATCACTTTAGAGGTGTGTGTGCTTAATCCAATATAATTTTTGAGGTGTTTTCTTGACCTCATATGGTGCAAGAGGTGTATACTACACCACCATATCGTGCAAGAAAGTATAAAACCATATCCATATTGTTTTAGTCAAGTAGGTGCATCACAATATCGAGTTAGAGATGCCTACTTGTGTACTTGAACCCGATATCACTTTATAAGGTGATACAATCTTATTCAAGATCTAGACCTTCGTTCTAACTGTTATAGTTCATGGAAACATGTCTAAGAAACTACTAGAACTCATAATGTCATCAACCTTTTCAGAAAAGTTTGGAATTAAAAGTAGTTCATTAAGTATAGCAATTTAGGTGATGAATAATAACATGGTTGAGTTCAAGTTATATAACCCACCTTAAGAACAACTTCAAAGCTCCAAGATCCAAAGATCCATGTTCCTAAGGTTGAAGATGACTTATCAAAAGTCGAAGGCTCTTTCACAACTCCTTCATATACAAGGAATCACCATGGATAAGCAATTGGTGAAGAAGAAAAAAAAGGAAGATCATAACCCTAAAATCATTCTTCAATCCAAGGTTGAAGATGATCATGGCCTCACCTTAGGGTTAAGTATTGAGCTCCTTATTGCTCCTTAGCACCTTTGCATGATACCTCACTACCCTTTCACGATATGCCATCACTTGTGGCTGATATCCTCCTCACTTGTGATCAAAACACTTCACTATGGCTGATATCACCTCACTAGGTCGATATCACCCTACTTGGCCGATATGATCTTGCTATGGATGATACCCAAGTTCCTATGCACGATACCATTTCACTCCTGCACCATACAAGGACCCTATGCACTGTATCTAAGAGTAAGGAGGTGGTAGGATTCGAAAACGTTCACTATGGGGTGAAAGAAGGGGTATATATACTTGTTGTTCATGAAGAAGTGTGAAAATGAGGTGTCATCAATTTGAGCTACTAGGTGCCACGTGTCCATGCATGAGTGACACGTGTACATGCATGCATTAAAATTTATATTGACATGCAAAACACTTGAGGATAATCTAGGGATGAATTTTCGTCCATTACTTATCCCTTTGAATAAAATATATCAACTAAATCACCACTTTATTCACAACCCGATACAACTTATCTAAGGAAGTTGTAAACTGATACACTTCACCTCCTTGAGGTGCTTTGCACGTCATGGCCTTTTACAAGAGTCTAAAAACTGATATGAGGCTCCTCCTATGGCTCCTTGTCCGATAGGCACTCATATATAAGGTTTTCAACTTGATACAACTCAAGTTAAGGTTTCATATTCAACCCTTTTCTTGGTCATTTCATCACAAAGATTACCATCACTCATAATTGATTCAAACATGGTGTCTCCTTCTTTATCTCTCATCTAAATGATACATAGAGGAAGTAGGAACATTCTAGAA
The DNA here is from genome assembly GCA_963693085.1 of Alisma plantago-aquatica. Taxonomy (NCBI): domain Eukaryota; kingdom Viridiplantae; phylum Streptophyta; class Magnoliopsida; order Alismatales; family Alismataceae; genus Alisma; species Alisma plantago-aquatica. The sequence continues at coordinate 498,005,651 of OY856409.1, read as the reverse complement.
GTGGTAATGTGCATATCAACCCTAGGTTTTGAGTAAATTACAATTTGTATCAAAATTGGTGCACAAGGTACTAGCATTATTCAAACATGTTCAAACTTCAAATTTAGGCTTTCCACAAGCCACTAGTTAACATCATTATTTCTCTTATGATTCTAAAACACTTAAGGCATGTTCAAAATGTGACAATTTGCAATATAGCCCCTCATCTTGGGTAAATTGCACTTTGGTCCAAAACAAAGGAACATTGCTCAAACAAAATTCAATCGGGACCAAACTTGGAACATAAGTGTGTCACATGACAACAAAACACCTTAGATGATTATATTAAATTTCTAAGCAACTTACTTCACCAAAACAAATAGGGTTACCTCATAACCCAGGTCAGGGTCATTATAAGTTATAACCCCCTAACAAGGATTTTGTCCCCGAAATCCCTAGTAAAGGGAGATAGATATTATTCATTCATCATATCATCAAGTCTCCACATAACATCTTAATGTCATGGAGATGCCATAGAACTTTGACCTGCATAAAGTTCTTTCACATAGGGTTATCATAGAATCTATCATACTCAATTGTCCTTCCCAGAATAGAGTTACATTCTATCATTCATTTGAGACTACAAGTCTCATCATACTTCTGTTGTACCAGTCTAATCTATTGGTTCAACACTAACTTTCTTATGACTTGTATCAACTATCGTATTAGCTATTTAGTTTCTTATCATAAGGAGAGGCCACTTGTCAAAGAAGAACTTATCTCGGAGGTATCTCTAGAGTTTATGTATAAGTTGCCTCAATAGATCTAGATAGGGATATTCTAAGGAATTATTTTTAACTTGATCACCTTTCCCAAAACAATTCTACAATTGTTCATTCAACTCATACATATTTTCTGATGTTATGTTTATGCGTGGCATAAACCCCTAACATATGGTATCCATACTACAATATATAACTAGACTAATTTCAAATTTGGCCCTTCTAGGTAACCAAACATTACTTATTATCATGAGTCATGTTCCCATTTTATCATATCATTGAAAGTTCTTGGATACTAGGATTCTTGGAACCAAGGCACAAGACAAACTGATATTTTCTAAGTATCCATCAATTGAACACTTTTAACTCATGCACATCAAGTGTCATAAGACTCACTTGATTGCCATGTCCCTGAAAGGAAAGAACACAAAGGAACATATTCCTTTTATCACCCTATCATCAACTAGGGTTGTTTATCAAAGAGAAGAGATTATCATCTCCTCATTATTGCATGAACTTTCAACAGTTCATGAGTCATTTACTCTTGTTTCATCCTAGGTTCCTTGCCATCTGCATTGGAATTATAGAGATGATTACATGCCACCACCTCTCAGTATTATCATCATCATGATTACTAGATCTGGGTATTCAAACCCTCAGTTCATCACTGAACATTGTTACCTCTCATCAAGTAACTATTACCTCTCATCAGGTAACTGTTACATCTAGGTCCTCAGACCAAGATATACATTATACTAAACATCTTCTTTTGTTTATAAATTGATTTATGATTAATTTAGATCCCTTCGTATATCAATTAGGTTGTGGTAGAAATATCCATGCCACATCTCCTACTTCGTTAGGCTCTTTAGATTGTCTTAAAATGACTACTTGATCAGAGTAATCAGAAAGATAGCAATCTAAGAGTTCCATACTTACCTTGCTTTCAATAGATGAATACCTGGCCAGGGTATTCAAGGACTGAAATTAGGTAGTATGCATTTGTTTTATATTATGTTTTATCTCTTTATGTTTTACTACTTAATACCTCAGATTTCTCTGGTATTTCTTTTACATCTCTTCCCTTTCTACACGAAGAGAGAAATTTCAAAACATATAAGAGAATATTAATCTAAATATAGGTTCTCATCCTTCTTATCTCTTCCTCATGTCCTCATAGAACTAATTAAAGGAAGCTGAACAACAACTACCTTCTTATGATTATCAGATAAAATCAAGAGAAGACATATAAGAATGAAAAAGCTCTATCTGACTGTCACCCCTCACAGTCATCTACCACTTCAGGTTGACTCAAACATAGAGTCTAGTTGTTTCATGTTGTTTCTTTTCCCCTTTTACACTTTTGGGCTATAACTTTCGTAAGCCCTGTCAAGTCTGTCTCGGTTGTTGGGTCATTTCCTCCCTTCTTTTTGAACAAAAGGATTTAGTATGTTCAACATGTCTATATCTATAACATGTCTTATCCTCGTACCATAGTCTTATTGGTCTAATTACTGATATAGCAGCTTAGTCAGGAGTTATTACAAGGGGAAAGTTAGGGCTTTTTCCTTTACTTAGTGACTACTACCCTGGTGCACTAGGCATTTATTGCACTGGTGGTACCAAAAATGTTGGCTTTTTAGAACTAGGCAAATGTCTCCAGAATTATAAATACCTTTCCTTTATTCTCAGCTTATTGCCTCTCTTTGGCATTTCCATCACAGACGTGTTATCTGTCTATACTTATGGTAGAGTCTATCTTCTTTCCATATGTTAATTCTTCCCACATTTTTCACTGTTTCAACATGACTATGTCATTTAGGAACCCTTTCAGAACCCAAAATTTCTACATTGAGGGTTGGTAGCCTCTATTGTAATGCTAGTATCCAGTCTACTATATGCATTACTATTGTCCTAACCTGCCCAACAAGAGCATAAAAATAGGATTCTCTATCCTGATTAGTTTAATATGGGAATTCTCATGCACTCATTCTTCTCTTTCCTTATCCCTTGCACCCTCTCTTGGTGCAACAACATTTCTCTCAGCAACATGTTCCTCGTGTTCTCCAGTCATTTTAAACTTCACCCTTTCTTCTGCATAAATAGAAGTCACTATAGGGTATACTGGAGGACACTGGAATAGACTCAACACCTTAGTCCTATGTCTCTGTAGACTCAGTGAACCTTAAGCTCTGATACCAAACTTGTAACAATCGCCACCAAACCGACAGCCAAATCGTTACTAAAAATGTGGAATAATTATAAGAAGCAGATTAACAAAAAATCACTAAAAATTAAAACCTTTTTTTTTTGCAAAGAGATCCATTTCTAGGAAAACTCTTTAAGGAAGAACCAAAACCTGATATTCACATTAATCATATATTGTACATACATTGTACCATTTCTTCTCGAGGACAACATATAATAGTTTCTAAAAAAAAACTTAAAGCAACATCAAACCTCGAGGCATACAAGAAAAAATCTCATATTGTTCATAAAACCAACACGTACTAAATCTAAGGACCTGAGAGTACAGATATGACACATAGGACTTCTATCTATAAGACACGATAGACAGTACACTCACCCTGAGCTATCACTACTATCCCCTCGTGCACGTCCACCTAAAAAAATGTGGATCGCACGGGGTGAGACAATTGTCCCAACGAGAGATATGACTCTCCACCAACAATGTTATTATCATAGTTAAATAGTATTAAACTAAGCAGAGGATAAGCAGTTTAGAAGATTCTCATATTTTAAAGCATTACAACTATCTATGATAGAGTAATAAATCATCTATTCACTTTATATGGAATATGAAGAACATGTATATCATTTACCCATCATACTATATCAACATATCAAGCTTATCATGTGATACTCAATATCATGGTATGTCATCCATGAATCATTCTCATTTCTATCTGTTGACCTTAGCCAATCTGTTAGCCATATATTGAATTGTACTAGTCATATGAGTATACATCATCATATTCTGTCTAGGTATTGGACTATGCCAATCCTGTGTAACTATTCTAGGTATTGGGTTATTACCAATCATGTGCAACTATTCCAGGTATTGGACTATGCCAATCATGTGCAACTATTCTTGGTACTGAACTATGCCAATCCTGTGCAATTATTCCAAGAATTGGGTTATTACCAATCCTGTGGAATTATTCCAGGAATTGGGTTATGACCAATCATGTGAAATTATCCTAGGAATTGGGTTATGACCAATCCTGTGTAATTATTCCAGGCATTTGGTTATGACCAATCCTATGACATTATTCCAGGCATTGGGTTATTACCAATCCTATGTAATTATTCCAGGTATTGGGTTATGACCAATCCTGTGACATTATTCCAGGTATTGGGTAATGACCAATCATGTGCAATTATTCCAGGTATTAGGTTATTACCAATCATGTGCAATTATTCCATGTATTGGGTTATGACCAATCTTGTGCAATTATTCCAGGTATTGGGTTATGACCAATCTTGTGCAATTATTCCAGGCATTGGGTTAGGACCAATCATGTGCAATTATTCCTGGTATTGGGTTATGACCAATCCTGTATAATTATTCCAGGCACTGGGTTATGACCAATCCTGTGACATTATTCCAGGCATTGGGTTATGACCAATCATGTGCAATTATTCCAAGTATTGGGTTATGCTAATCATGTACATCTCATCAGTGAATACCACATCACCTTTACTAGGCATTACCTTGGCCAAGCCATCATATTTATTGTCACGGAACCATTTTTACCCCAATCCCAATCTTACTGACTAGACAGTAGAAAAAGGATTGAAGCACCCGTCCCTGAGTGGCCCAATAAGATCAATCACACGGGCATATACAATAAGAAATAAATAACTCAAAAACTAGATAATTGAATAACAAACTAACCCAATATGGATATATATCTGATTTATCTTTGTCATCAGAGTGTATGAGTGCGGAAGCGATCTTATTCAATATTCCATTTGTATTGCCTAAAATTAAGAAAATCGAGACACAATCATGCAATTGCATGGTACACTATCAAAATCAAGCAAAACAATTTATAAGAAAATAAGTATACTTGGAAGGACTTATATTTCAAAGTATAACAAACGATTTACACACATTCAATATCATTTGACAAAAAGGTTGTTATTCAACGATTCAAATTTTATTATGAGTTTCCATTATGCTGTAATTTGAGAAGCATGCTTATATATTTTTGTGTGACTTTATCACCCCAACGCGATGGGGTAAGTCACTGGGCTCATTCTCACCATAGGAACATAGGAGGCCAATGTATAAGTCCCACCTCCAATGAGGGGGTTGTTGTACTCAATATCAACATTATCAACATTATCAATATCATCATCATTATCAATATACGGGAAGTTATATGGGCATGCAATTTATGTTTTCATGTTTTTCAAAATATAGTATAGAAAAATAGAAGACTAATCATAGGGAACATTAGCTCATCCAAATAAATAGCCAAGTATACAATCAAGAGATACATAAAAGTATCTACAATACAATCCAGGAGGAGTCATATAATAGCGTACCTTTCACCAAAGATTTCGAGTATGATCAATATTTGAATCAATATGTCAACCCTTCAAGTCAGATCCTAAATCATCAAGATTGGATCAAAGGTCAAGATCATGATGTTCAGAAAATCATGCTTTAATATTTGAGATTAGGGTTACACTTTTCCTATGTCAACCTTAGGGTCATTCACTTATAATCAATATTTCAATATGTCCAACATTATTTCAAGTATACAATATATTCAAGTGTGAATGACTTACCTAGGTTTTCTAGGATCATATGTGTTAACCCTAATTGTATGATCATTATCCAATTCATCATCAATTTCTAGATTATCATCATGGTACTTAATATAATTGGAATTCAAAGATCAGTTTGGTTAAAGTAGTGCCATGAATCATACACATGATCAATCTTTCCACAAGATTTAGACCCATTATCACAATATTAAAGTTAATCCTTGGTTCATGTACATGATTCACAATCTAGGAGAGATGAGTTGCAAGATCAGATCTATACTCATACATAGTCAAGTTCAGATTCAAGATGACCATTAGAGTCATAATAAGAGTTTATCAAAGATTTAACATCATTATCGAGCCATATGACAAAAATAATGGTAAATAGTTTAAGATCTAGGTATATCAGTGTAATCCATAAAGAATTAGGATTTCAAAGTATTTTTAAACGAATCCTTGGGTTTTTCTGGTTAAGATCGATTATTTATTCAAATTATTTGGAGCTAGTATGAGTTTTCTACGAATAAAGTAAGATATGGGAATTTAATTGATTATTGGCCAGAGAGAGACAAAATACCTTTGTTTGTGAAAATATGAGGGCCATTGGATGAACAAGATATGTCTGAGATGGATCCACACATGCGAGGTGGCTTGCTTGGTCTAAGGATTCAATTCACAGTCTGATTTGGCTGGTTCAACACTTGTTTTCTTGGTTCAATTAGCGGTTCAGTTGGTTTTCTGAACCGACGAGTTTCTCTTGAACCAAGAAGTTCCAAGACTCCTCCCCTACTCGCACAGGTATCACGCGAGCCCAGAAGTTCAACGGAGGACCATGTCAGCGTGGAGTAGCTCCGGGTGAAACAGTGGGCGAGGGAATCAACCAAGGTGCCGCCCAATCATATCTCCAACTCGTGGACTGGAAGAGCACTTTAGGTGGTAGCCCGGTGCTGCGAGGAGGAAACGCCCAATCTGAGCATTGCGGTGGCGCCGCACGACAGCAGGAAGGTCAGTGAGGGAAAACTAAGGGTGTTTGAGGCCAAGGTAGTGTGTGAGGCCGAGCTCTGGGAAAGATTTTCTAGTTGTGAACCTTGGGGGGGGGTCCTTTTATAGGACTGGGAGGTAGGTTTAGGGCTAAAGATCTTGGAGTAGCAACTATACCCGCCGAAAGGAGAGGGGAGAGCGAGGGCAATGGTTTGGCGGCTGGACAGAGCACAAATGGTGGTCAAATAAGGGCTCTTTGAGTTCCAAATTGCGAGGGGATCCTTTTGGCTCACTTAGAAATTTGAATTGGGGCCGTAAGGAGGTGATAGGGAGACTCACTCCTCATTGACTCTTCCCCGTTGATTATGGGAGGTAGGAGATGACCCTTCGGCCATCAGATTTGGCTGCAATCCTTTTGGGTCAGATCCAAGGGCTATGAATCGCCCCTGATCGTTTGCCATGGATTGCTGACATGGAAAAGGCCCACAAAAGAGCAAATAAAATGCAAATAAAAGGGTTTTCAACATTATAACTTCAAGAAATCATAGTAATTCGTAGGAAAGTCCAAATGACCTCAAATTTGGACCAAAGCTTCAAACAGAAGCGGAGAATAATTAGAAAAAGTGTAATAATCAAAATATGAAGTTTTATTGACCAATTTGATTCTTTGAACAAAGTGATCAATTTATCACATTTGAGGTGGTACAAAGCGTATAAAAGTCACATTGGTCACCATATTTTGAATTTGAGTGTCAACAATGACTATAAAGACAAGAAAAATGATTTGACATCATGAGTGATCATAAGGAGGGTGAAATTGAAATTACTTCATATTAATGCTAAATTTCACTTTGTCACACTTATTCACATCCTTTATATAATACAAGTATACCTCTTATATCATTTAAGCAAATTCAAAACACTATAGCCCTTATTTGGCTATAAGCATAAAGGATGTATGATCAAGATTTCATTATTATTATTGTATCCATTTATTTTTATTATGTTACTAAGTTTCTATTTCTTAGTTTATTTCGAACATTATCGTTTCTTACATGAGACTTTTATAAACATCTTGTTACCTCCCACTAGGCAACAACTATTCTCATGGCTCACAAGGCCCATTAAACATCTTGTAACCTCTCACTACATAACAACTATTCTCATGTCTTACAAGGCCCATTAAACATCTTGTTACCTTTCACTAGGAAACAACTAACCACATGGCTCACAAGGCCCATTAAACATCTTGTTACCTCTTACTAGGTAACAACTAACCACATGGCTCACAAGGCCCATTAAACATCTTGTTACCTCTCACTAGGTAACAACTAACCACATGGCTCACAAGGCACATATAATTGGTATTATATGAAACATCATAGCTCATACTTAGTTATGGTCATTATATCATGCCATCAACATTGTTTCAATATGGTTAAGGATTCCCCTTTATTAACTAATTGTAGTTTCAAATCACATCATTACCCTTCATTAGGGTTAAGGTTTCCCTTTTTAAGCTAACTAGGGTTTTCAAGTACATTCATTAGGAATCACAACCCTAATTCAGAATCCAAACATAATAGGAGTATCAATGTATACTCATTACATGAGTATTAAACAACTTTAAGTTTTTCTTTCATCCTTACTAGGTTATTGATTACATCCTACTCCATTAGGTTGGCTCAACCCTTCTCTCAAGGTACATGGCCCATATCTATCAAAATGCATTATACCCTTCATGTCTTAAAGTATCATTTGATATAAAATACTACATGTATCACTCAATCAAGTGTATTGGATTGAGGTGCTTCCACCATATTGGGCAAAGAGGTGCGTGCTTGCTCCACACCATATCTGGCAGAGAGGTGTGTGTATGCTTCACACCATATCAGGCAAAGAGTTGTGTGTATTCTTCACACAATATCCGGCAAAGAGGTGTGTGTGAGCTTCACACCATATCAGGCAAAGAGGTGTGTGTGCTTCACACCATATCGGGCAAAGAGGTGTGTGTGTGCTTCCCACCATATCGGGCAAAGAGGTGTGTGCTTGCTTACCATATCACTTTAGAGGTGTGTGTGCTTAACCTAATATCGTTTTTTAGGTGTTTTCTTAACCTCATATCGTGAAAGAGGTGTATACTACACCACCATATCGTGAAAGAAAGCATAAAATTATATCCATATCATTTTAGTGAAGTAGGTACATAACCATATCGGGTTAGAGGTGTCTGCTTGTGTGCTTGAACCCGATATCACTTTATAAGGTGATACCATATTCTTCAAGCTCTAGACCTTCATTATAACTGTTATAGTTCATTTAAAAAGGTCTAAGCAACTACTAGAACTCATAATGCCATCAACTATTTCAGAAACTTTTGGAATTAAAAGTAGTTCATTAAGTATAGCAATTTAGGTGATGAATAATAACATGGTTGAGTTCAAGTTATATAACTTGCCTTAAGAACAACTTCAAAGCTCCAAGATCCATATATCCACGTTCCTAAGGTTGAATATGACTTATAAAAAATCCAAGGCTCGTTCAAAACTCCTTCATATACAAGTAATCACCATGGATAAGCAATTGGTGAAGAAGAAAAGAAAGGAAGATCATAACCCTAAAATCATGCTTCAATCCAAGGTTGAATATGATCATGGCCTCACCTTATGGTTAAGTATATATTTCCTTCTTGATCCTTAGCACCTTTGAATGATACCTTACTACCCTTTCACTATATACCATCACTTGTGTCTGATATCCCCCTCACTTGTGATCAAAACACTTCACTATGGCCGATATCACCCTACTTGGCCGATATGATCTTGCTATGGACGCTACCCAAGGCCCTATGCATGATACCACTTCACTAATTCGTGATACAAGGACCCTATGCACGATATCTAATATCAAGGAGGTGGTAGGATTCAAAAACATTCACTATGAGGTGAAAGAAGGGGTATATATACTTGTTGTTCATGAAGAAGTGTGAAAATGATGTGTCATCAATTTGAGTTACTAGGTGCCACGTGTCCATGCATGGGTGATATGTGTACATGCATGCATTAACATTTATATTGACATGAAAAACACTTGAGGATAATCTAGGGATGAATTTTCATCCATTACATATCCCTTTGAATAAAATATATCAACTAAATCACAACTTTATTCACAACCCGATACAACTTTTCTAAGGAAGTTGTAAATCGATACACTTCACTTCTTTTAGGTGCTTTGCACTTCATGGCCTTTTTCAAGAGTCTAAAATCCCATATGAGGATCCTACTATGGCTCCTTGTCCTATAGGAACTCATATATAAGCTTTTCAACTTGATACAACTCAAGTTAAGGTTTCATATTCAACCCTTTTCTTGGTCATTTCATCACCAAGATTACCATCACTCGTACTTGATTCAAACATGGTGTCTCCTTCTTTCTCTCTCCTATAAAGTATACATAGAGGAAATAGGAACATTCTAGATGTGGTAATTTGCATATCAACCCCACATTTTGGGTAAATTACAATTTGTACCAAAATTGGTGCACAAGGTACTAGCATTATTCAAACATGTTCAAACTTGGAATTTAGGCTTTCCACAAGCCACCACTTACCATCATTCTCTCTCTTATGATGCTAAAACATTTTCTTTAATTTAATGCACATTGGTGTTCCAAAAGTACCTTTTCGGAGTCTTAAGTCATGTTCAACATGTGACAATTTGCAATATAGCCCCTCACCTTGGGTAAATTGCACTTTGTTCCAAAACAGAGGAACATTGCTCAAACAACATTCAATCAGGACCAAACTTGGAACATAAGTGTGTCACATGATAACAAAACACCTTATATGATTATATTAAATTTCTAAGCAACTTACTTAGATAAAACAAATAGGGTTACCTCATAACCCAGGTTAGGGTCATTACATAGTGCATGTAAGTACATGTGTCAACCCATGCATGGCCATGTGGCACCTACTCGTAGTAAGGTGATGACACCTCTTACACTCTCTCCCATGAACCTCAAGTATATATACCCTTCCTTTCACCCCTTAGTGAAATTTTTCGAATCCTACCACCACCATGCTCTTAGATATCGTGCATAAAGTCTTGGTATCATTCTTAGGTGAAGTGGTATCATGCATAGGCCTTGGGTATTGGCCATAACAAGTGATATTGGCCATATCATGTTGATATCGGCCATAGCAAGTTGATATTGGCCAAATGAAGTGATATTGGCCACAAGTGAAGGGGATATCAGCCAAAAGTGAGGGTATATTGTACATGAGTAGTGAGGTATCATGCAAGGTGCTAAGGAGCAAGAAGGAGCTCACGTTTTAACCCTAAGGTGAGGCCATGATCTTGGGTTATGATCTTCCTTTCTTTTCTTCTTCACCAAGTTCTTAACTATCATGATTCCTTGTATATGAAGGAGTTGTGAACAAGCCTTGGTCTTTTGATAAGTCATCTTCAACCTTAGGAATGTGAAGATTTGGAGCTTGAAGCTTTGAAAATGTTCTTGAGGTGAGTTATATAACTTGAACCCAATTATATTATTATGCACTTTTAGTTTTGTCATACTTGTTGAACTACTTGCAATTTCGATTTTTCTTGAATAATTGATGATCCTTTGAGTTCTAAAAACTTCATAGGACTGTTGTCCATGACTTAGAACAGTAAGAACAAGAGTCTAGAGGTTGATGGTGATGACATCATCAAGGGTAAAGTGATATCGGGTTGAAGCACACACCTCTTTTCCTGATATGGTGTGAAGCACACACACACCTCAAAAGTTATATGGAAGGAAGCACACACCTCTTAGACTGATATGGTGTGAAGCACACACACACCTCAAAAGTGATATAGAAGTAAGCACACACCTCTTTGCCCGATATGGTGTGAAGTACACACACACCTCTTTGCCTGATATGGTGTAAAGCACACATACACCTCTAAAGTGATATGGTAAGCACACATACACCTCTAAAGTGATATGGTAAGCAAGCATTACACCTCTTGCTCGATATGATAAGCACACATACACCTCTAAAGTGATATGGTAAGCAAGCATACACCTCTTGACCGATATGGTAAGCACACATACACCTCTAAAGTGATATGGGTAGCAAGCATACACCTCTAGACCGATATTGGGTTAAGCATACACCTCTTGGACGATATGGTGTTGAGCACACATCTCTAAAACAATATGGTGGGTAACCCAATACACTAGATGAAAAAAGTGTTAAGGTGGCTAATACCCTAGAACATGTGATGGACAATACACTAAAGTATGGTGTGGCCAATATCTTCAAGAGAGGTGCAGATGTTACACTCATGTATGGTGAATGTGATACACCATATGATTGGTAAGGTTGATACCTTGATGGGTAAGGGTATGAGGGATATAATGATGTATAGCCCAATATACACCTAACCCAATACATGTGTTCAACTTGATGTACATGATTCAACCTGATACACCTTGTAAAGGTGAGGGTAAAACACTCTTAGGAGTGATGAGTGTAACACCAAGTAAGGGTGTGGTTAATACTTTGATAGGTGAAACACCTAAAGTGGTTGATAATGGTCAACCCTATATCAACAATGCCTTAACACGAGATGAGTCCATATCACTTGATGATAGTTGGATAATTCAAATACAGGATAAATGTGATGAGTTAGTAAATAAAGTATTAGGATGGGAAATATCCTAATACAAGATAAGTTGATCAACTTAAGGAAGTTAAAATGATGAGGGAAATGATACACCAAGGCATGATAAATATCACATCCAGCACCTCAAGGATGATATACCTTGATATTTTTGGATAAGTAACACATGAAGTGTGTCATGTCAATTGTTACATTAAGATGTAATGAGTTTAATGCACTTTGATTAGTGTAGGCTAATATGCCTTGAGAAAGGGTTAGGCCAAGTTAATAAAGTATGATGTAATCAACTTCCTAGTGAAGATGAGAGAGAAACTCATACTGTAAGGACCCAGACCTTCATTTTGGGCTTACCCTATTTACTTTTCCTAAACCTTGTGTTTAGATGCTTGCTAATCACCTCAAATGGTGATTAGGGTTTGTTTGTGCTTTTTTGGGAGTTGGAGGTGCAACTTGCAAATAACCCAAGTTTTAGGGTTGATGTGCAAGTTTGTCACCTTGAGAGATGTTTTGTCTCTCCTTGCATCCTCTAGGGTTGAGAGGATGAGTTGGGCTTGTTGCTTGAATAGTTTCGGGCCTTGATGAGCTTTGATGGGCCTTGCTTTGCTTTGCTTTGCCTTGATAAGGGTTTGTATCGTGCATAGGAGAGCTTGAAGCTCTGTGTCACCCAGAGGGCTGTGTCGCTGAGGGATGTGTCACCTAAGAGTGTGTTGACCAGTGGGGTGTGTTGCCCATGTGACCACCTTGAACTTGCCTTGGTTGTGTCACCATACCTTGGACAAGTGGTCGATCCTTTGTTAGTTGGTGGCATGACATGTGCATGAGGTTTAGCAAGGTGGAATGGCTTTGGACAAGTGTCCCTAGGTTGGACGACACCTTGCCTTAGTTTCCTCTTCACCCTCTTCTTTATATGCCTCTCCTTTCTCTTTCTTGGGATCCCTTTTAGCTCCTTAGTTGCCTTCCCTTTTCCTTGGTGTACGATGCCCCTCTTTGGTGGAGCTTGGTGGCCGATCTTCTTGGTGGAGTCTCCTTCTTCTTCTTCTTCATCTAGATGGTGGCCAAACCCTAGAAGGGTATTACTTCCTTGGTAAGTATCTCCCCTCTCTCCTTAGCACCTTCTTCTCCTTCTTACTTGTTCTTTGGCCATGGTGGTTATGAGCTTTGCTTCTCTTCTTGTGGTGGCCGAAGGTGGGGTGCTTTGGAGCTAAGATCTTAAAGCTTGGTTCTTGGAGCTTTGGAGCTTGAGGAGCTTGCTTGAGGCGGGTTACATAACTCCTAACCCTAGGTATACTACTTCCCTTTTATGTTGCATGTCTATTTTTTCATCTTGATCGACCATTCATCTTGTGAGATATGGTTCTTGCTCTAGTACTTACCTTTAAATCTTGGGGAGATAGTGGTTATCTTGTTGAATATTTGATGGATATGTTGTTGATGTGTTCTTGACCTTGGTAGTTGAACCATGAGTTTAGGGTTTCTTTGGCAAAACCCCTTTCTCTCCCTTTTGGTTTTGAGAAGTGAGTTTGAGCCCTAGTGGTGTAGGCAAAACCCCTCTCACTTGGTTGTTGAGAGGTGAGTCTATGCTCTAGTTGCTTTGGCAATACCCTTATCTCACCATGGATTTGAGAGGTTAGCCTTGGTTGGGATCTTGACCGATGTGGGGATGATCCACCATGTTTCCTGATATTTGATGTAGGTTGTGCAAAACCCCTCTCTCTTGGTTGTTGAGAGGTGAGCCAACTCTCTTGATCTATTAGGGTTTGATGATGGGGATATTGAGGTTGGTGATGAACAAACTGAAATGGAACTTGTGTTTTGCATGATACCCCTCTTCTAGGGTTTTGGCTTGGACGATATGATAAGTTGAGTTTTGTTGGCTTTGTTGCCCGATATGACCCCTTAACCTTGCTAGTATCCTTGGGCGATATTCCTTGACCAAGGTGCACCTTTGCCTTAGTTGGTGATGTGCCTTTGGCTGACATGGTGCTTAGTAGCTATCTCTATTTTGTACCTTGGGCGACATAGGCTAGTTTTGTTGTTACCCGATATGATGCTTGGGAAGTGAAACCCTAATAGGTTCCTTAGTGGTGACCGAGATGTAGTGCCTAACCCAGTTGGACGACGGGCCACCTTGTGGTGCCTTGGTGTTGTTTGTTGTAGTGAGCTTGTTGGGCGACATAGTGTTGAGCTTGGGCACCATGGCCTTGGTCATTGTGGCTTTGGCCAATATGGTGAAGAAGGCTGCCCGATATGAACCCTAACCCTAATGGGAGATAGGGTCTTGGCAATTAGGGTTAGTTGTGTTTCCCGACAAACCCTTGCTCCTTGGTTGCACAGTATGAGCTGCACGATATCATCCCGGGTTCCTTGGCTGCACGATACACCGCTTCTGGACTAGTTGCACAATACACATCATCTCTATTTGTCTAATATCCATTTGGGTGAGGGATGGCGCTACCCTCCACACCTAACATAAGGGTAGATGGTACCTTCAGTGAGGGTTATGCTTAACCTAGAAAACCTAAGCTGATGATTTGTTATCTTGAAACTACACCTTTGTTGATGATGCAATATGGATGATAGGTTGTGGACCGTGACATATTTGATACTTAAAGATGATGCTACATAAGATGATAAGATACATGTTTATGTTTATAAGATAAAGGCATAGTGGATGTTCATGGTATGATAACAATAATGTAATTTGTCTATAGATACAACTTGTGCTTCATGTAACTATGATCATGGATGTTGTTCCAATCATGTACCTTCAACCCTAATAGCATGATATTCATAAATATGTATGTTTGTTGATTCAGTTATCTCTCTCGATATGTATGAGTGTGGTAATTCATTTTGGTTTTGGTTTTATTTGAATGGAGTATGGTGGTTTTCATCGCCTGTTTAAATGTTGGAGAAAACATGTTTCAAGTATTATTATATGTACATATGAAAAATGTTACCACACGCAGAAAGGTAGTGAGTTTCCATGCAACCTAGGAGAAAGAGATGTAGAATCAAGTCTAGATGAGAGAGTTTAGATGATAGTTTTAGTATCTAGAGTTGTCTAGAGCCATGATAAAGGCTAGGATAGTGAGTAGCATAGATAAGCTAAGATAGTGATGGTAATGATAATGATGTCGATCTCGATGTTGATGTTGATGTTGTTAATGAGGTTGATGTCGATAAGACCCAAGCTAGTCCTTGAGAGGGTCAAGTAGTTTGATGATATGAAATGAGTTTGACCATACAACCCTAGCTAGACCTAGCACCTTGTTGATACACATGACTTGGTTGATGTGCTAAACATATCTAGTGGGTTGGCATGTTTGCTTGTACCTAGCCTTGTGCATGTTGAGATATGATATATGACATATAGTTTGAAACCAACATGGGCCTCAATCTCTTTACAAAGGAGGACCTCTATTATGGGACATATGAATAGGGTGACCTGTTGATATGAGTCGACCCATATCGGGAGAAGGTTAGAGTACCTAAACTCTAAAATATTTGAAATGTTGAAGAAAAAAAATATGAATGATGAAATACTTGATGACGAGTCCCTAGCTAGAATACTTCTAAATATATGGGTTTGAGTGATCTAGTGTGTGGTTTCCTTGAAAGTGTCGAACCCTAGATTTCCTATGAAAATATCTAACCCTAGAGAAAGAGGAAATTGAAATTTTGGTTCTTGCTATGTAGGTGAGGGAGATGTCCCAAGACCCTAAGATGATGTACATGTTGTGTGATATCCATGACGAGTCTCATGCTCGGGTTAGTATTCATATATAAAGGAATCTAGTGGTTACCCTTGTTTCTCAAAAGATGGGTGGAGATTTTCGGTAAGGGTAGAAGGTTGTGGATAACATGCCTTATTGGACATATATTTGTCTTAGCTTGAGTGGCTTGAGCTTGCAGAGCTCTTTCTAGATACAAGTGAGAAGTTTCAAAACCCCGATGATGATGATAATGTTATTCCTCGAATGATGCTCGATACATGAAAGAATCTCACTTAAGTTAAAATCTTGATATATGTGCAATAGCCACTCTCATAAGCTAGAACTAGTATGAAATCATACTATACATAAAAGATGTAGCCTTGAAATCATGAAATTAATATGATGATGTCATGAAATCTTAGCTTGAAAAATCAAGAGTAACATGCCCAATCTCATACCCAATGGAAAAAAAATGATTAACTTAATATTCCGATGATCTGGGGGTCATAACTTGAATAAACATGATGAATAAATTGTCTAATTTTAGATTTGAAATGAAAAATAATGAACATAATTGAGTAGAGTTGGTATAAATTTTGGGGAAAGCATAAACATGCATGAAATCTAGTATAATGATGAAATATACATGTTTAATGATGACAAAATTTGGAAGTCATGATTGAGGACATGTTCGTTTGTGAATTGATAACCTAGATTTTTATGATACACCTTGTTCCCATATGAAGTTATGAATGCAAACCCTAATTCAAGGATACTAGGGATGGGTAAACCCTGATGCCACGATGATGTCACGTTATGAAGGAACACTAAGTGACATGTATATAATCAAGATGAGTACATCCTTGATGATGATAGCCTAGTGTGCATCCCATTGTGAGGAATACCTTGAAAATCATGGTGGAATACCTAGACCTGATGGTTTTTACCCTGACTCTTTTTTATGATCTTGGATAAATTTCGAGGACGAAATTTCTTGTAAGAAGGGAAGGATGTAACAACCTGACTTTTCCTCTATCCTCTATTATGAATCCTCTCTCTCTCATCATATGACCCTCTTACTCAATTAGATATCTATTCCATAGTTCAAATGTTATCATACTCCAAGTTGGTAACATCAATGGTTAATTTCACCATACAAAGTTTTAATTTGAAAGGTTGAACACAATGACACTTTTTAACATACCATCAACTTGAAATAAATATTGACCCTACTCCATATGATATTATGGAACCCTATTATAATTCAAGTGATAGAGCTCGCAGTTGTGTTTCCAGTGTCATAAAAATTTCCTCAAATAGAGCTTTGGTGCCCAAGTTATGTAGTTTTAAAGTTGCCCTGTTTTGAATGTTTATTTTACTCTCTTATCCTTGTTTAGGCTTTTGGGCCGATCCATTCAAGGGCTAAGCCAACATGCGGCCCAAACACCTGACTACCTTCGTTCTTTCTTCTTTGGGAAGACTTATAGGGAACGAGAGGGAGTTCTGCCTCCCTGTATTGTATAGATCTTGTAATAAATAGCCCCAAGATCCACCCTACGATGGAAAAACAACACAAAACCTAGATTTCTAGTCTCTTATAAATCCCTCCCATCTAAACCTAGCTCCCCCTTTTTATTTGTTTTCTTCTTTCCATCTTCCCAGCCATCGGGATGGTTTGGAACCATCCTCCACCATGTTCCGTTCTCTGTCGTCCCCTACTAATATCTTCCCCATCTCCGTTTTGATAATGGATTCAACACTGGGGTCGTCACCTTTCCCCAAGGAGACCAGCACCACCCCCTACCTATGGGCGACCTTCAATCTTCTCCCTTCTGCCCTTCCTCTTCCCCTCTCTTCTGCATCCTCACGTCCGGGTGGGAGGAGACCAGCGACAGCCAATAGGTGCCGCTAACAACCGAAAGGGTCTGATAGGCCGCGAAGGTCGGGGGGGATTATCAGTGAATCTACCGCCCACACTGCCAAGTCACCTCCCTATGGCTGTGGTTGCAGAAGGTGTAGCCATTGGCGGGCAGCATGAGTAGAGGTGCTCTGTTCGCCCCCTGCTCTGCACAGGGATCGCGAGAAAGAGGAGCGCTGGTGTGTCCGCGTGCATAGGAGAAAGTCAGGTCCAGGAGAGCCCAACCCTCATGGGCCAAGGCCGTCCAGGCATGAGGCCCAGTGAGCTACTGCCAAGGCCCAATCCAAATCGCAAGACATCCTAGTTTTTTGTAATGTGGTATAATTATGATAACTTTACTTTCCTTTGGCTAAATCTCACATATAATATATGAAAATTCATCTACTCGACAAGATCTACACTTTGGGATTTGTCCTAGATTCTAATTCTAATGTTTTTTTTCCTATTTACCTAAAAACAATAGGTTTACTCATGTTGAGTACATTCAATGCATATATGTGATAAAACTTGAACCTTTAAAGACCATCTATCAGCCTAGTCATGAAATAAGAATCCTTAATACATCTTTGATCTATAGGAGGGTCCTTATCACCCCTATTGCTTGAGAATTACTCCCTTTTGCACTATGTGACATGTCCTTGGACTTTAATGTATGATCTTGATCAAAGTTTCTATGTTTCTTGAATATGATTCATGTATCTATATCTTACTGATCTAATATTGTGTATTTTCTGAATCTCATGTCTTGATGATCTGAGACCCTTCTTTCTCTATTGTGAGTCTTTTGACCCTATAATGCTTGTAAATGCCTTAAACCTTGATATGATCATAGAAAGTGCATGGAACGTCATAATGGCCTCACAGTTGAACCACACCTCCTTAATAACCTCTAGATCACTAAAAGATCATATGATGTACCAATAAGAAATTTGTAACCTAACTTGTCCAAAACCCTTAAAATGAAGATAATTAGGGTTAATGATGAGAATCGAATGCATGTATACAATCTTATTCTTAATCAGGTTTGGCATGTGACTAGATGGTGAAGGATATGTTAGGTTATGAAATCTCTGAATCAGGTATGGGCCTTATCTAGTTATATGACTATCACTTTCTTTCTTGAAAAGGCATATATTGTATGCTTGTTTGTCTATTTGCTCAAATATTGCCATGTAGTATTGCTATGTCTTACTCGATGTTTGCCTCGTTAGTTTTATAACTTGAACACACATATATATAGAACTCCATTATAATATTATTGATAAAGGGTTAACTCTTGGTTACGTCCTTGAGGCCCCTCTTGTATAAAAGGGTTAGCTAAGCTTGAGCACCCTTACAGACCCTTCTGACGGGAAGATGGTCAAAGGCCTTAAACATGCTTGATATTGTTGGTATAATGGATTGAAATGACATAAAATATGGTTTCGCATTTGTTAAACAATTAACATGTTTATTCTTGTTCATTTAGTCTTGAAATCTTTTCAAAATTATGAAAAGCTTATACATATATGTATCTTTCTGCCCCATACTCAACACCTCGTGTGTTGACCCATTTCTCATATTTTGTTTTTAGGTTCAGAGATGACTAGAAGGTTGATGGGCTTGGTGATCTATGCTAGGTGTACTTGTTGTAAGATCCAGATATACTATACATGAGCAGACTTGTACAAAGTGACTCTTGAATATGTAATTCAAATTGTGTAAATAATGATGCTGCTTAATATATCTTGTTGATTGTTGAGATTATGTTGGTGCTTGTATCTTATTATCTATTCATGTGTGCTAAGCTTTATGCTTTTACATGTCGCCTTTGGTAGATGTTTGTTTCATGGGATTGAGATTCCGGTTCTGTGACAGATGGCCCACTGCCCAAGGCTTTAGTAGAGTTTAAGGAATGACGATTGTCCCCACATACCACCAGTAGCCTTAACTGCACACTTTGTCCTTACTCATGCGCATGCCAGGATCAACTTCTTGACAGGTCACCCATCCCAGTACTACTCCAAGTTGAGCACGCTTAACTATGGAGTTCTTAGTGATGGGCTCCCAAAAAAGGAGGTGCACCTTGGTGATATGGGTAGTCCAATCATTCCTTTTAAGAGTGTTTTATCCGAGGCCTCAAATCCTAGGATTTTACAATCTCCCCCACTTAGACTCTTGACGTCCTTGTCAAGGCTCAACTATAAGGCCTCATAATCGCTTCCCCATTTTAGTGCAGACCAACAATGGCCCATGGACACCCAACTCCCGATCACAGAATACCAACGCAAGGGTGGCTACGTCAACCATGGACAGCCCTTTCCTACATGCCTGGACCGCACGGCTCAAGACTGGCATGCCATGCCCATGTGGGGCCCACCTACTAGAGGGGAATTGGCTCTGATACCATTTGGCACGTAACTGTTCTTACCCCAATCCAATCCCACTGCCTAGACAGTAGAAAAAGGATTGAAGCGACCGTCCCTAAGTGGCCCAATATGATCAATCATACTGGCATATACAATAAGAAATAAATAAATCAAAAACTGAATAATGAAAGAACAACTAACCCAATATGGAGATATATCTGATTATCTTTGTCATCAGAGTGTATAGTGCGGAAGCGATCATATTTTAATATTCCATTTTTATTGCCTAAAATCAAGAAAATCAAGACACAATCATGCAATTGCACGGTACGCTATTTAAATCAAGCAAAACAATTTATAACAACATAGTATACTTGGCAGGACTTATATTCAAAAGAATAACAAGCAATTTGCAATCTAACATTTATTCGACAAGTTTTTCAAGCAATTCAACTTTTATTACGAGTTCCCATTATGTTGTAATTCGAGAAGCATGCTTATATAATTTGTGTGACTCTATTACCCCAACGCGATGGGGAAGGTCACTAGGATCCTTCTCACCATAGGAACATAGGAAGCCAATGTACAATTCCCACCTCCAAATGAGGGGGTTTTTGTACTCAATATCAACATTATCAATATCATCATCATTATCAATATACAGGCAGTCATAATGGGCATGCAATTTATGTTTTCATGTTTTTCAAAATATAGCATAGAAAAATAGAAGACTAATCATAGGGAACAATAGCTCATCCAAGTAAATAGCCAAGCATACGGTCAAGAGATACATAAAAGTATCTTCAATACAATCAAGGAGGAGTTATATAAGTGCGTACATTTCACTGAGGATTTCGAGTATAGATCAACTAGTAATAGGTCGACCCTTCGAGTTAGATCCTAAAATACAATGTTTGGATCAAGGGTCAAGATCATGATATTTGAAAATCATGTTTCAATATTTGAGATTAGGGTTACACTTTCCTATGTCAACCTTAGGGTTGGGTCATTCACTTATAATCAATATTTCAATATGTCCAACATTATGACAAGTATACAATATATTCAAGTGTGAATAACTTGCCTAGGTTTTCTAGGATCATATGCGTTAACCTTAATTTATGATCATTATCCAAGTCATCATAAAATTTCTAAATCATCATCATGATACTTATTATAATTGGTATTCATGATCATATTGATGGTTCAAGAATATACCAAGGTTTTGCAAGATTTAGATCAATATCAAGATTACTCACTATTCGTTATAATCAAGATTGAATCGAATAAATAGATCTAGATCCCTAATGATTCATTTTTAAGAGTAGATGATTCAAATATGTTAGATCTAGGTTACAAGATAATCACCAGAGTCCAGATCTAGGGTTTTTAGCATTTAGTCAAGATTAACCACAAATAGAGTTATTTTGACCAATTAACATAATCAATAGATGATTATTTAGGTAAATCAGTGAGAATAGTTTGGAATTAGGTTTAAAAAGTATTTTTAATATATTCACTGGGTTTTTATGATGAATATTGACTACTTATTTGTAATTTTTGAAGCTCGGATGCATTTGATGCAATTTTTGCAAGATTCATCCATATTACTAATTTTCTGAGTATAGAGGAGCCAAAAATACCTTCATATGGAAAAAATGACGCCCCTTAGATGCATAATGGATGTCCTAGATTCAGATACGTAGTCTAGGCAGCTTTCTTGGTTCAAGTTCCGGCTTGATCCTTCAATTGGTCGGTTTCCTTCTTGATTTCTCAGTTCATTGGCGGTTCAGATGGGTCCATTGTCATTTGGACTGGGCGGTCTGGGGCTGTGTTTCTCCTTCATGTAGCCTTCCTCGTGAGCCCAGAAATGGGGCAGCAGGGCTCGCCGGAGTAGAGACACATCCCCGGACCGCCCGGTCCAAGTGATTCACACTTGAATATATTGTATACTTGTAATAATGTTGGACATATTGAAATATTGATTATAAGTGAATGACCCAACCCTAAGGTTGACATAGGAAAGTGTAACCCTAATCTCAAATATTGAAACATGATTTTCAAATATCATGATCTTGACCCTTGATCCAAACATTATATTTTAGGATCTAACTCGAAGGGTCGACCTATTACTAGTTGATTTGTACTCGGAATCTTCAATGCAAGGTACACTATTATATAACTCCTCCTTGATTGTATTGAAGATACTTTTATTTATCCCCTGACCGTATGCTTGACTATTTACTTGGATGAGCTACTGTTCCCTATTATTAGTCTTCTATTTTTCTATACTATATTTTGAAAAACATGAAAACATAAATTGCATGCCCATTATGACTGCATGTATATTGATAATGATGATGATATTGATAATGTTGATAAAGTTGATATTGACTACAACAACCCCCTCATTTGGAGGTGGGACTTGTACATTGGCTTCCTATGTTCCTATGGTGAGAAGGAGCCTAGCCCCATCGCGTTGGGGTAATAGAGTCACAGAAATTATATAAGCATGCTTCTCGAATTACAACATAATGGGAACTCGTAATAAAAGTTGAATTGCTTGAAAAACTTGTCGAATAAATGTTAGATTGCAAATTGTTTGTTATTATTTTGAATATAAGTCCTGCCAAGTATACTATGTTGTTATAAATCATTTTTATTGATTTAAATAGTGTACAGTGCAATTGCATGATTGTGTCTTGATTTTATTGATTTTAGGCAATACAAATGGAATATTAAAATATGATCGCTTCCGCACTATACACTCTGATGACAAAGATAATCAGATATATCTCCATATTGGGTTAGTTGTTCTTTAATTATCCAGTTTTTGAGTTATTTATTTCTTATTGTATATGCCAGTGTGATTGATCATATTGGGCCACTCAGGGGTGCTTCAATCCTTTTTCTACTATCTAGGCAGTGGGATTAGGATTGGGGTAAGAACATTTCCGTGACAAATCCCTTTTGTCTTTTCCTTGTTATTGGGCACAATAGCCAATAAAGCCCACAAAACAACCAACAAGGCTATTGTAATCGAAACTCATTTATTCAAAACAAATTATATCATTATTTTTGCCAATATCTTTAATATGAGAAATTACATTTCTCACCAAATGAACCCAAAATTTGGGGTTGTAACATCCTTCCCCTCTTATAGGAATTTTTTCCTCAAAATTCCATCAAGCAAACAAATAATTCAGGATAAGACTTTTCCATGCCCATCATTGGCCCCTATGTGGTTTTACCTTATCCATGGTGCTTCCAAAGAACCTTAATAATCACATATTCTTTTCTCTGAGTTCTTTCTCCTTGGCATCTATAAACCTCATAGGTGACTCAAGTCATTTCAGCCTCCCTTGGGGCTCACTAGGTTCATTGCTCCACACATGGTTCGGGTACCTCACATAGTGCTCTAAATTGGACACATGGAACTCATCACACATCACATTATCATGAGGGGTAAGGGAAAACTTAACCTTCTCCACCAAACCATGTCAAAAGAACCCATTCATTGGGGACTCAGATCTCTTAGCTATAACTTAGAGGGGTCGGATTTTCACGTCATATATTCCCCCATAGTGAACTGCATGTCAGTCTACTTTGCATCAGCTTACAACTCATGTCATCCCTGGGCTCCTTTCAGCCATTGCACAATCAAAGCAACTTCATCTACACACACTGTGGTCCTTTTTTGACCTTCATGAGGTCCCTTCACGAACATCATCTTAATGAAGTGGTGACCGCCACAACCTCCCTTGCAGCGCTTCTTTACATCCCGATACTGGCTATGATGATTATCATCACATCTTATAAAGGACAAGAACTATCTCTATGTATCACCCTGAATGAGCACACATACTCTCATCAGACCCTCTAGTATGTATCGTACTAACCATTAGCTAGGGTGATAAACTGTACTAACATCTAGTTCTTCATGTATCTACTTCCACCTCCTGGAAGTGAATCTTTAGGTTATACTCAAGAACTTTTGAACTTACATCATGGTGTAGTTGAACCATCACTTTCTCATATGTAGTTCAACTGGATCTGTCCCTTCACAATACTCTTTTTTCTCATGTCATCTAGGTAAGGCGATCTACCATAACCCATATTGCATCTTGACCTTCCTTGGTCAAGGGGAGACTTACCACAACGTCCATAGTGATGAACTCCCATTCCCTCTCAAGGACTCTTTTATCCTCTATATCGATACACTGGGTTATTGGTATTCGTCCTTCACCTCCTGGCTTGCATGGAAACATACCCCATGCAACTTCATCTTAGGCATCCAAAGTACTACTGTCACTTATTATCTTGGTAGTACCATGTTATATGGCGATCTTAAATCATGATCTCATGTATTGTCATGATTCCTTAAGATTGATTCCTCAGAAACCCTAAGCCACCCTAATCGAGGTTTCATCACCTTCCTTTTCAAAGAAGTGCATATGACGTTCTACAACCATCTTTTCATTGCATCAAGGACTAGGCTGGCTAACCAAATAACCATTAACTTGATTAACAGATATTGTTACATCTGAGTGTTAGCCAAACTTATCTCTTTTCCAACCGAGGGTTAACCTAACAACCTCTTCTAGCCTCCATCTAAACTAGGCAGCTATATCTCATCCAGAGCATCCATTACCACTTCACATCCTTAGGTGTTAGGTAAAGATGAAGACATACACCTCCATGTATTCCAATTATTAACTCATCTCATCTCTAAGTCTATCTTCATCAAGAAAACTCTGAGCTTATTCTCTTGGTTTTTCAAACTCAACCTTATATAACTCATAGCTCATTATATAAAAACATCCTCATAAGATGACTACCTTATTCTCTTAGTGTTTGTAAACCATCCATGTTTCGTTTACTCCACAAGGGCATGCTATCATCTCTGTCCTCATACCTCATAGAAACATTCCTACTCACACAATCTTTTATCCTTGGTGTATGGCACACGTACTATCCTATCTCTCACTCCCATAACAAGAGGAAATAAGCATTTGACAGCCATCCAAACACAAAGTTCTTCCTGTTCCAAGAGTAGAGATGGTACATCCCACCTTGCTAATACACCTTCAAATCTAAGTTGAAACGTGCATCTTATGTTTCAACATCACAATCATTCTCGATATCAAAGTAACTTCCATGGAAAACTGGTGTCGAACCCACTTGGGTCTACACACATCCCTTGGTCATCTCCTCTAGGTCTATAGGGTGCCGACACTTTTGGGGTCATCCCTCTTCCCTTATGCATCCAGAGAGTGCCCTACTCATCTGCCCTTTGGATCCCATGAGTTCATGAATGTGATCAATCTCCCAACCCATCGCCCTCAGACAATGATAGTTGTTACCTCCCGACCCTATGGTCATGTGCAACTAGGGAATTAGACAACTCCTACTTCCATCGGTCTTATCCCTACCTGACCCTAGGATAGATATAGGATTCTAACATAGTACATGTCCAACTTAGAACCTTACCCATGCCTTCACCATCTCTCTCTCTACATTCATGGGCTGACTTTCATCCTTTCATTGGGGTCATGACAACCTGACTACCTTGGTCAGGCCCCATACCGATTACCTCCATGGTAACACATCCACGTGCACTTAGAGATGGTTATCTATGGGTCTACAAGTTCATTTTCATACCTTGTACTCTTCACTTAGCTTCTTAAGATCTTATGAGACCTCTTTAGGCTTTCTCAAAACCCACAAAATTGGTATACACCCTACCAAAGGGTCCCTCTCCCAGGATGGGAGGAAACTACAACTCTTTACAACATGATCACAAACATCCTTAGGGTTTATATTCACATGAGCATGCTTAACCCAGCAACTACTAAGGCATAAGAAGACCACCTACTAAACTATGCTAGGTCATACTTGTTCTCTTTCCTCAACGCTGGATCAAGATCATACCTTCCCATATCATCAACTTAGTTGTGAGGGGTTCATCAAACATACCTTAGACTTAAGGGGTTTCCCTTTCCTCTAACCATGAGGAGTACCATGCTCGAATCTATAGAAACTCGAATCTCGTCATGAGCATCAGGTACACCACTTCCCCTCTTAGGCCTAGGAACTCTAGGTTCACTTTTGGGTGTAAACTTGCATGCTCAACCTCTTAACCATGAATCAAGTATGTATAAGGCATGACATGCACTTCCTATCATCCTTCTACTCGAGCAACACTTCAGAGTTGAGTCCTCCTCAAGGACAATCAACAAGGTACAAGGCCTCACAACCTGTTACTAAACCTCTCCAGGTGTAAGGAACTCTTCTTCCTATCTCAGAAGGTAAACACCTACACCATGGGCACATAGGTACCAGAAGCCTCATCCTCTCTCTAGGGTTTGGTTCCTCTAATGGAAACCAAGATATCATCAGCCTCCAGGGATCAAGCATGAGGCAACCACTATCATCCACTTAGGTAGCATCAACCTCAACTCCCCACTTTTCCTCATATCTCATAGTCTAGGCTTCCAACCTTCTTGCTTGGGTCATGCTTTCTCTCTCTAGAGCTAACTCCACAACCAGCCTTGTACTAAAGGTCCTCTCTCCATGAAGATGGATCAAGCTCACAAGCATAACTCTACATGGTGAAGCCTATGTCCACACTTATGTTTGCTCAAGGTTATCCATAGCTCCTTATGCTTATCTCATCAACTATCCAACATACTCCCTTGGCCAGGGATTCGACCTATTGCTCGCACTACTGACATATTATGGGTGCCTACTATGCCATGCTCATCTAAGCTCATGGGGTTTCCATAGGTTCTTCTCTAACCTCACCAAAGAAGGAGCTATCCTTCGCTCTAACATGAACGACCCTTCCCATGGTTGGGTCACCAAAGGTACTAGGTCATCCAACCTCTCATAGCTCATATGGCATCCAAGGCATGTCCATACACCTGGTCTATCATGACATCTAACTCATCATGCCATCTCTCCCTCTAACCACCACTTAGGGTTAGGTTTGACATCATCCTCAGAGGATGTGCTAGGTCTCTACTTTTAATGGAGATCTCTACCTCCATGACCAACTCTCTCTACTCATCCTCCTGACAAGGAGGTCTAGCCTCAGTTCTCTCCTGAGGGCATGACAACTCATGTCATATGACCTAAGCATGTATCTATTCTTTAGTTTACGCTTAAAGTATTAAGCTTATGTCCATAACATCTTATTTACATGCTTTTCATTAATTTGGTGGAGGATCCCTTAAACCTTATCAAGCTTACCCATACCTCAAGAGGGAGAGGAAAAGAGAGAAAACCCTAATCCTTAAGGTCTTTAACAACATTTGAGTTGATAAGGGATGAACAAGATGAGAGAGTCCTAAAGGTATCTTATTTCAAGTCAAATCCTGAGACTTTGGCCAGGCAATCACACTAATCTGGGAGTCCTCGTATTCCGACTAGCGGTGCGGAGGAAAATCTTTCCAGCCCCCAAACGTGATCCTTTTCTAGACACCTCTGTCTTTCCAAAAATCCTCTAAGAACTCCCTTGGGTTCTACAGAGTTTGTAAAATATAATAATTATTACAGATTAAATGAGGAACCTATGCTCTGATACCAAATGTAATGACCCTGCCTCCCAGTAATCCCCATTTAAGGGAGACCAAGAGGTCAGAGTCATTATCCCAATTTTTGGGTCAAAGGTTCATCAAATAATCAATAACGATTATCAAATTCTACCAACTAAACTGAAAGGATGTAATAAAATAAAACTTTGCATACCTTTTTCAAACTGAGGGTAACAACTTCTATCCATAACTGGAGTCTATTCTAACTAATCCTCCTTTGTACTTTAATCCTCATTTAAATTCACATATGCCACTTTACTATTTGTTCTTTTCACTTGTACCTAAAATGCTGACAAACAAAATGTCGGTCAGCATAAAGATGGTATGTGGGGGAAATAATAATCGTGGAATTAACCTTGACAACTTATTGCAGTCAATTATAGTTTAACAAACACCTTTACATTTTATATATAACTGTGTGATCCATACATACCCTATCCTCTGCGCTATCCCTGCAGCGGACCTAAATTCTACCTTCCTTATGGTAGATCCCCATTAAACCCCTCATGATCCTACCTAACAGGTGAATCAATTTCTAGGGTTGAGTCACATGGCACTACCCATACATAGCCCACTCCTTAACTCATGGTGTGCTAAAGAGTCTCATATCACTACATGTGGGTAGCCTAATTTCTAACTCATGATAGCCTAGACCTTGCTCTAGGTTACCCTTTTTAGCATTTGCAAAGCCACAGAGGGGGACCCGGATCTAAGCTAGTTATATATATATATATATATATATATATATATATATATATATATAGTGATAATCATAGTCACTTTATAGTTGCATGAAATAAAAATCATCCAAGCAGTTATTTTCAGGCAACCGATAAAACGTTTGAGAATCACCGTGAAGCTAAAGTGATTATCCATAAGAGTAACCACATACCTATCAGGTTGATTTGAGATAGAATAAGAAATCCAATTAGGTAATCAAGCACATAATGAGATCCTAAAACATGTATACAATTTCCTATTATTAATCATGCCATAAAGATCTATTAAACCTAACTCGCTGCCTAGGGTTTCTAGTCCACTTTTAGGGTTTCTATTGCAATTAGGGTTTCACTTCATATTTTACTATTTTAAACCCTAATTTTATACAATTACTCACAAACCCTAATTATCCCATCTATTCTTCATGAAAGATATTAAGGTTACCTTTTTATGGATATATAACCCTGATTTCAGAAAAAGCATAATTAACCATCAATTAAGTCCATTAAGCCTCTTTTACATTAAAGCTACCATTTTTATCCTTTTAATCCATGACAATATCATTATGCTCATTTACCATCAATTCATATTTCATTGTGGTCTAATCACCTATGAACTCCATTTATTACTAATTCCACATTTTATCCATTAGAAAACCCTAATTACCATATTAAGGATATTTATTCACAATTAGGAGCGTTTATACTCAAAATAGCTTAGAATCATCATATCTTAGCTTTATTCACAATTTTGAATAATTAAAACCATTAAGAGTCACATTTACTAATATTAGGGTTTCAAGGCCCATTAAAGCATATTTATACACATGAAACTCTAAATTAAACTAATTATGTGCAAAGTTCATCCTTTTTGTTCTTAATATACCTTTTTACAATTAACGGGTTAATATCAACTTTAATCATCCATTAAACCCTACTAAATACATTATTCATCTCACAAAAGGGTTTCTTAATCATTAATACATTAAAGTTGATAACTTCAATTACTTTTCTAATTGCAAAAGGATATAGCTTCTAAATCTATTTTTAATAGATTCCTCTCATTGTTCTGAGCAAAATACATATATTATATGTACCAATCCGACCTACCATTATTTAGTTATGAATTTTGCAAGGATTACCTTTTTGGACCAATCTGAGGATGTCACGTAGCCTCTTTCCATGCAACACGCTTGCTTTAGGAAACATAACTGAATTACGGTTATACCCTCGGTAAGTTAAACATTTCTTTAGCCTGTGGAGTGAAAAATGATCCAATGACCGGCCCGTCTTCTTCAACCTTGCGCAGCTCTGCTGCGTCGCCCTAGCCGCGATCAGTGCGACTTCTTCACTCCTTTCCTGGACCCAAAGGCCATCGGTGACTGCTACTCTGCCTCCGAAACCCTCCACTGCGTCCGCCCAAGCTTCCTCCTTAGCCCGGATGGCCGAGTGCAGGGTCACTAGACCTACGACCCGCGGCCGTGCTGCAGACCCCTTTGCAGTGCTGCGCAAAGGTGGGAGCAAGGTGGTGATGGTCGTTCCCTCGATTGTCGTGGGAGCGTCCTGCTTCCTTCAAATCTACTTAACAATCCCTCGTTGCTCCATGGTTGAGCTATTCCTTTATCTTAGGGTTTTGATCAAAAACTTCATGAAGAAGGAGCTGGGGAAGAGAAAGGGAGACGTGGGATCTCTCCTGAACTCGAACCAAGGCTCTACCCTTTTTATAGGGGTGGGTAACGAAGCCCGAGGTTGTCTATTCACAAATCTAAGTCTCTTTCCTACTAGGAAACTATATTCCTTCATGAAAAAGCAATCTTCTCTCTTTAAACAAAACCCTTTGATATCCTATATTCCTTAGATATTAGGATTTCAAAAATTACCTCTTTTATTCTCTTTGTACTTGCCTTTTAATTTTTTGTCACGAAATTATATTATCTTTTAATAGAAAATATAAAAAAATTCATTCATTATGCATCATATTATCCTCTTATTTTCTATTATTGGTCTTTTCTCTTTCTTTCTTCTCCATTGGGGCTCCTTGGACCCCAAGAAACTCTAAGATTTTGAAATTCCGTTTTAAGGATACTTATTATCCTTCTAGATGCATCTATATTCATTATTTCTCATTATCTTGTTTATTTCTTATTAAAATATCTCTTTTGAGGATTTCTCTTTATATTTCTTTTTATTTTCCTAATTGGCATTCCATTTAACATTAGGAATCCTTAAGGATACGAAAATCCACCATGGGTAACTCAATTATACCTATTTTCACTTATTTCCCACATTTTATTATTATTTTCAATTTCTTTCTTAATAAAGAAATATTTAATTGATCTTTTCTTTTCTTATTTCATTCTCTTTGCAACTTTGAACTCCTCGGAACCCAAGAGGCATGCAATCCACCTTTGGATTAAATTCTTTTTCCTTCTAGAGGTTTCTACATTTTTCTTTTCTCCATTTCTTATTAATAATGGAATCCCTTCTGTCTTTTCCTTATTAGTGGGCCCGATAGCCAATAAAGCCCACAAAACAACCAACAAGGCTATTGTAAACGAAACTCATTTATTCAAAACAAATTATATCATTATTTTTGCCAATATCTTTAATATGAGAAATTACATTTCTCACCAAATGAACCAAAAAGTTGGGTTGTAATAGTCTCTCTTCAAACCAGGCCACCAACACAGGTCCATCAGATTATGATACATCTTAGTGACACCTGGATGCATAACATTCATTGACATGTGTGCTTCCTTGAGCACTAACTTCCTCAAATCCTCAACATCGGGAACTATCATCCTGTTATGATAACAAACTAGTCCATCCTCGGACTCATGGAAGCCATCCCGCTTCTCGCTGCTGAACTTTGATCTGATCAACTGAACTGTAGCATCTGCCTATTGCACTTCTTTGATCTGCTACCTCAACATAGGTTTCACTTGCATTTGTGCCAACAATCCTGCCAACAAAGATACTTCCAACTGTACATTCATCTGCCACAAAGAGACAAACAAATCCCGCCTATGGCATATCAAAGAACTTATCTATGCCTTCTTCGTAGGATGATACTCGATGATCCTCGATGATACTCGATGATGTAATTGTAATTGTAATTGTACTAAGTGCATCAGCTATTACATTCTCCTTACCAGGATGATACTCGATGATGTAATTGTAATCACTGATCGTCTCCATCCAGTGATGTTGTCGCATGTTCAGCTCACCCTGTGAGAAGATATACTTCAGGTTCTTATGATCTGTAAAGATCTGAAACACCTCCCCATAAAGATAGTGTCTCCAAATCTTTAACGCATGTACCACCACTGCCAACTCCAAATCATGTGTTAGATAACTCTCCTCATGTTTCTTAAGTTGTTGCGAAGCAAAAGAAACCACATGATCTTCCTGCATCAGCACACATCCTAAGCCTTTCTTGGAAGCAACACAGAAAACAACATAGCCCTTCCCAGGCTCTAGAAACACCAATACTAGAGCACTATTCAGCTTCTCCTTCAAGCTTTGGAAAGCTTGCTAATAACAATCATCCCAAACAAAAGGTACATCCTTCCTGGTCAACTTTGTCAATGGCAACACAATCACACTAAAGTCCTTTATAAACCTTCGGTAGTATCCTGTTAAACCCAGAAAACTACGAACTTCAGTCAGTGTTTTCAATTGTTCCAACTCTGCAACTGACTCCACCTTCTTAGGGTCCACACTGACTCCTTTCGCGGATATAACATGACCCAAGAAAGTTACTTCCTTCAACTAGAACTCGTACTTACTGAATTTGGCATACAACTCGTGTTGGAAAAGGAGTGTCAACGCTTGTCGAAGGTGTTGTTCATGCTATTGACTGTCTCGACTATAGATCAAGATGTCATCTATAAAAACCACAACAAATTGATCTAGAAACAGACGAAACACTTTGTTCATCAGGTCCATAAAAGCAGCAGGCACATTGGTTAGCCCAAACGACATAATCACAAACTCGAAGTGACCATACCTCGTCCTAAAAGCTGACTTTGGTATGTCATCATTCCTAATCCTTAACTGATGAATTTGAACCATAGATCGATCTTTGAAAACATTGTTGCACCATGCAACTGATCAAATAGTTCATCCATCCTTAACAAACGATACTTGTTCTTGATCATAAATTTGTTCATCTACCGGTAATCTATGCACAAACACATCGATCCATCCTTCTTCTTTATGAATAGGACTAGAGCACCCCACGGTGATGTGCTTGGTCTGATGAAACCTTTATCCAACAGATCATGTAACTGCTTCTTCAGCTTTGCCATCTTAGCTGGATTTATCTTGTACGGTGTCTGAGCAACTGGTTGTGTTCCTGGCACTAGATTGATCTCAAAGTCAATCTCTCGAGGTGGGGGAACACCGGGAAACTTTTTTGGAAACACATCCACAAACTCTCAGACCACAGGCACTTTTTCAAGGTTAGGACCCTTCACTTTGGTATCCAAAACATGAGCTAAGAACGTCTTACATCCTTGCCACAACAACTTCTCTGCCACCATAGCTGGCACCAAAAATGTCAGAAGAATCTTCCTATTTCCTTGGAAGATCCATTTCTTACCATCATCAACAAACACCGCTTGCTTGGAACCACAGTCCAGCACAATCTTATACTTATCTAAGGTATCCATCCCAAAGATCACATCAAATCCATGCATATCAAGTGGTATAAGATCCACTTGTATGTTGTGTCCCGAAAAGGATAGAACACAGGACAGACACACTTCTCGAAGCATCGAGGAACCGTCAAGAGGGGTTTCTAACAACAAGATATCTTTCTTACAACTAACAGGTAAAAGGAAGCTATCAAGCATACTATGTGCGATAAAAGAGTGCGTAGCACCCGTGTCAACCAAAACAGATACAAAGCAAGGAGAAGACAAATCAGAATGAAATAACTCCATCTGACCTACCACCACTCGTGGGTTGACTATCGCCTCCGACTGACTAATAGCATAGAATCGATCCATTGCTTGTTGTCCACGTCCTCTGCTTCCTTGAGTAGATGATCATGCTTGCGACGCTTGACCGCTTCCTCACCCTCTGGCACCACTGGACTGCTGTATGTCTGACCCCTATTGATTTTGCCTTGGCTGCTGCATCACTTCGACATCTTTCCTTGGGCAATTTGACTTCAAATGCCCAGTCTGTCCACAGAGATAGCATGACATGTCCTCTAACTGCAGCCTAGATGGCCCTGTCACTTCTACTGAAGTTGTGCTTTAAGCTCTAGACGGCGAATAACCATGCCCTTTTCCTTTACTTGGTGACCACTACGATGGTGTACTAGAACCTTGCTTCACAGAAGGCACAGAAAACCTCAGCTTCTTGTGGCTGTCAAACCTTTGTTTTTGAAATAGAGCATGCCTTTTCTTGGTCATAGTCTCTCTCTTCTCTTAGACTGACCGTTCAATCCTTCAGACATACTCCACAAACATGGCAAACCATTCTCGGTTTTCCAAAGCAGCAACAGGTGTCGACAGCTCGACACTCACACCTTTCTCAAACCACCTGATTCTCTTATCATCTGTTGTTGCCATGTGAGGAAAAAACCTCAGAAGGTCCATAAACTTGGCTTCATACTCGGTGATGATCATAAATCCTTGGTGCAGACGCTCAAATCGGTTGATCTTCTCATCCAAATACATCTTCAGGAAGTATCGACTCACGAACTCCCACCAAAAGACGTCCCAACATATCACCTCTGTGGGACACTTCTCCTCCTCGATGGCCCACCAGTAGACAACACTACCTTTCAAAAGGTAGATAACGTGCTTGACTTTGTCTGCTTCGGGGATGTCAAGGATCTGGAAGGCCTTTTCAAGTCCTGTCAGCCACAGATCTGCATCCACTGGATCAACCGTTCCAACATAATCTGAAGCTCTGACTCGGCAAAGCTGCTCGAAGGTCTTCCCAATACCTAAAGATTCACCATGGGGAGCCTATGCTCTTAGCGGAGGAACTGGAAATCTATCCACCATGTGATTCATCATTGCCATTATCTGTCCCATGAGGTACTGGTAGACAGGGTTTTCAAGAATGGTCGAATCGATTTGGGGGACCTCAAACACCCGATCTTCATGTGCCTGCACTCGTGCTCCATCAACAAATGCATCATCACTTCTCTCGATAGCATGCTCTACATGATTTCTAGACATCTTTAAGCTTTATCTTCTGCTGGGGTAGAAGGTTATTGTAAGAAAATTAGGAAAACTCACAAGAACAGACACAAGCCTTGTCCTAGATTCTTGTAGACTCAGCAAACCTAGAGCGTTGATACCAAAAACTATTGTGACATCCCTCTATCACATAGACAATGAAATGCCATGTGAAAATGTATGGAACTTCCATAAACCACATATTACCAAAAATGCGGGTTAATTAAAATCGATTGCAGAAAGCATATGATAATGGAACTATTGCATCCATATCCTTATCATGTAAGGAAACATGTTATATAAACATACATGAAGCTTGATACGTGTCCACAACTTATAGGAACCAGTTGTTACATAGGCACAAAGCGTTCACCACCTATTTATATACAGAACAGGCCATACCAGGCCAACAGTAGAATAAACAAAGCTACATTGGCTATACATCATGAAACATCGTCAAAATACCTCCAAGGACCTGAGAGTACATGGATGATTCTAGGACTCTACTACAAAACAACCAAAACATCAACATATCCATCTATTGCCTCCTAGTGTTCTTCTTACTGCTCGGCCGCAACCTCACAACCACCACCCTATCTAGCACGATCACCTAAAAATGGTGTAAACCAATGGGATGAGACACACAGTCCCAACAAGAAACATAACTCCCCGTCGAACTATAAAACTTTAGGAAAGCTAGAACATGTAATGTAGATAATTATTATAAGCAGTTCATATGTGCAGCATACTAAGCAGAACTTAAACCTTATTAACAACTTACCAGGATATATGGGAGGCATATAACCAGATATTTTTTATGGAATATGATTAATAAGATAATCTTTATAAGAACTTATCACAAGATATGAGGAACGTACAAATAAATACAAGATATAACTAGAGCAACTATACAAGCAAGGCCTCAACCAATGTTCCATGTTTTGCCTTAAGCAATATATATACTATACGGCTGGATTACGATTTATTATGCCCTGAGGAAGTGAGCCATCTCGCTCAAATCCAACCTTCAGTTGTGAAGCCCAAAACCGGTGCCATAAAAGGTCAATGGAAGAGCCAGACTCCACGACCTCACCTCTTCGTGGTCAATGCACGATAACCAAAGCAGGACCGCAGTCACATGCTTAAGTGGCCTAAGACACAGGGTCAGCTCTACAGGCTACCCTTTCCTCTATCCCGTCTTGGTACATGTCACGACGCTAGTATATCATGAGCCACAGGCATATTTACCGTGCTCCTGAGCCATGAATGCATTCATGCTCCATCACACTAAGCCATGGGCCTATTCACCATGCTCTTATACACACCTTGAGTCCACAACCACAGTTGCACTCTAATCCTCCTATTTTCGGCTAGGAGAAACCCCGCATATTCAACAATATGCACTCCAAGTAATCCCATAGGATAAACATGTTTCACCATCACCCGCTACTGACGATGATGGATCTATGGCCAGGGAAAACTACATGAAAGGTTCATCTGTAATTAATTAGTATATTTTAAGTGGATTGCAAGATTCAACCAAGTTATGTAACATGCAAACTCAAACACAAGTAAACAATATAGATCTCATTATCAGGTATTACATTGTCACTCTTATTCTCAAAGCCACCATTACATGTTACCACTTGTCCTCTTGTCAATCATCAAGATCCATCTCAAGGATCAACATCATTGGGACTCAATCCCATCATCAAGGCACACATTGCCATTCCATGGAAAACACCCATCATATATCACTGGGTTCATCACAACCCTTGATGTTTAACATCATATCACTATTATACCATTACCATGGCCTCATCGTACAACTGTCTCCTGCATGGTTAGTGAAATCACAAAGGAGCAATGGTATTTGTACAAGGAACATTTACAGCTCTTTACTTTATTATGAGAGTCAACCATGCAACATAGATGAATGTATCAAAGCATAGCATTCTATATATATATATATATATATATATATATATATATATATCAAAGCATAACAACCTCATATATCAAATCCCAAAAAACATTAGGACTACCAAACGAATACAAGGTACAACCCCCACTATAGGTGTATCGGGTAAGGGATAATCCTCACCAAAAGCATCCCGGGTAAGGAATAACTTCATCAAAGGATCAACGTCTCTCACCAAAGAGTGTGACACCCAGCACTACAAGGAGATAATGAGAAGCACCCATGTCGGGCAGCACTTCACCACCTACAATGCCCAAGTGTGCAACATCATAACGAATAGAACCATATCGTGCAATGTCGTGTCAGGAAACACCTACCCACTAGTATCAGGCAACACTCAACTTGTGACGTCCAAATGTGCAGCCTCATGTCGGGCGTGCAACGCTGAATCATGCAATGCCCAACGACGGGCAACATTGTGATGGGCAATGTCTCACAGCAACATGTCACAATAAGCCACACCCATACTGTCTGACACAACAACACAACAACCACATATTGTATCACCCAAGAGACATAAGCCTTTTGACGCCCAAACCTCATACTACTGTTGATCATCAACCAACACCTAGGACATCACACCATAGGCATATCGCCCAAAGGTTCTAGGGTACCGGGAAACACACAACCCGTGACGCCCAAGGTACACAAGATAGGGTTGTCTACCAAGTATGTCGACCAAAGGCATAACACCCAGCAACATCATCAAGGTAAGGTCCATGTCAGTCAACAGGGTCAACAGAACACCACTTATCATATCGCCCAAGACTCATCCCTAGAAGAGGGATATCGGGTAGAAAACATCAAAGGGGTATCGTGCAAGGATTCCAAGACCATGACGGGTTGGTCAGCTTTAACCTCAAGGCAACCACCAAACCCTAAAAGATCAAGAAAGTTGGCTCAGCTCTCAACAACTAAGAGAGAGGGGTTTTGCACAACTTCCATCACATATCGGGCAACAAGGTGAGTCATCATCATAACGGCCAACCTTCCAACCTCAACTAGGTCAACACCAACCAAAGGCTCACCTCCCAAGTCCATGGTAAGAGAGAGGTGTTGCCCAAGCAACTAGAGTGTAGATTCACCTCTCAACAACTAAGAGAGAGGGGTTTTCCCCACACAACTAAAGTTTGAGGTCACTTCTCAAGACTAAGGAAAGAAAGGGGTTTTTCCCCAGGAACACACTACATGAACCATGGAACTAGGAAACCCTAGGCTCACCTCTCTACAACCAAGAGAGGGGTTTTGACCAAGGAACCCTAGTCCAATGGTTTGTCCAACAAGATCCAAGAACACTTCTATACAACATAACCATGAAAACATATCCCACAACATCAAGGGTACATACTAGAGCAAAGATATTTCCAACAAGATAAACATGGTCGATCAAGATAACACATATAACATGCAACATGAAAAAGAAGTAGTACAGCAAGGGTTAGGAGTTATGTAACCTGCCTCAAGCACACTCCTCAAGCTCCAAATCTCCAAGCACCAAGATTCAAGCTCCAAGGCACCACCTTCATCCAACACTAGGAGAGAAGAGAACTCCATAACCACCATAGATAAAAAGAAAGAGAGAAGAAGAAGAAGGTGCCAAGGAAAGGGAGAGATACTCACCACAAGAGAACAACACACTCTAGGGTTTCGGCCACACTAGAGGAAGAAGAAGACTCCATCAAGGAGATCAACCACAAGCTCTACCAAGTGTATCGGCCACCAAGGATCCACCAAGGGGAGGTATCGGCCACCAAGGAAGAAGGAAAGCAGCTAAGGAACTAAATGGATTTCAAGCTAGCAAAGAAGGGGGTATATATGGAAGAGGGTTAAGTGGGCGTCCACTAAGGGATTTATCCACATGTATTCTCCCAAACGACCACTTGTCCAAGGGTAAGGCCACATGCTAGCATCCCAAACCACTTGTCCATGACTTGGCCCCCACTAGAAAGGCAACGACCACTTGTCCAAAGAAGGTGACACAAACGAGGCTAGGTCAAGTGGGGTGTGTGTCGTCCAACACGGTAACCCGACACACCCACCACCACCTTGGCCGATACACCTCCTTGGCCGATACACTCATGCCTAGTGTACTCTTAGATGATACACTAAGAAAGGAAGGGGTACAAAGCACAAATAAGGCCCAAGAAGGCCCAACCTCAAGCCTAAGCCCCAACAAGCTCAACTAGGCCCAAAAAACTCAAGAAAAGTGCCCAACTCATCCTCTCAACCCTAGAGGATACAAGGAGAGAGAAAGATATCTCTCATGGTGACAAACTTGCACACCAACCCTAGAACTTGGGTAAATTGCAAGTTGCGCCTCAACCTCTCAACAAAGAACAACAAACCCTAATCACAACTTCAGGTGATTAGCAAGCATCTCAACACAAGGTTTAGGCAAAGAAAATAGGGTAAGCCCAAAATAGAGGTCAGGGTCCTTACACTTATCTTCCCTTTACATCATTTACTTTCCTTTAATTACTACATTGTAACTAAACATGTATGTCTCTCTATGATTATTGGAATCTGTGGAGTTTATCTCATATCGTTCTATGCATGGCTTTATTTTATTGGATGATTTCTTTCTGGCATCTAAGTTCTAGTTTCTTCTTTCTGATTCACACTTTTGACTAGCTATCGAATCGTGCTTCATGTTTTGACTCCTTCAAGAGAGGGATGATGTAACTTCTAGAGCTAGGTCTGATTTAGGTGTACAAGAGTACCCGGAACCAGAGCCGCACCCGGTTTATCCTTCCACATGAGCCAACACCTGGTACCTTTGAAAGAAGGGACTTAGTGCATGGCTCGTTAGTCTCTTCTTTGAGAGAAGAAGGTGCTGGATTTAGGCCACCGCCATGTGTTATGATTAAGTTATCTTCCTTCATGCTATGCCCCAAAGATAGTTTTATCTCCTCGGTTTCCTATATACAAAAACTATCAGAAAAGCTACTAAAACCCAAAATACCCAAAAGATTTAATCCTTCTGGTAACTCCCATTGGAGATAGGTTTTCGTTTAATTCTTTGTGATTCTTTTTCTACAACAAACCTTATCCTTTGACTTTTCGACGTGCCTAGACAAGTAAAACTTGGGTGATGAAGTGTTATTCTTCTAGTCCCTGCGATCGACCCCAAACAACGTCAACCCTGTGCTAGTTGTAGGAGTCCTAAACATTTGGGTATTATAAATTACTAAAGTATAATGACCTAGACATGTCTCCATTTTTGGACCCACATTTAAGGCTTATCAACTTTTTGGCACCATTTTCGAGGACTCAGCAATGAATACCATTCTACGAACTTGAGTTTTACTTGCACTTTGTCAAAAACCTTGTATAGATGCATATAATATTGCAGATACTTATTGTACATAATTTATACAACACACTCACACTTTAACACCTTTTCTTTTTAGGTACTTCTTCATCTCTCCAAGCCCTCTTGTGTCTAACAAGCGATGGCTGAGGAAGCACCCGAAGCTCAGTCTCTTGATTCTTTTGTCCAAGTTAGGGAAAATGAAGAAAGGAACCCAGTGGTTGAGCAACCGCTCAATGTGGCCAAATTTGAGCTAAAGCCTACCTTTCTCCAGTTGTTGCAGCACAACCAGTTTGGAGGGAATACCAGTGAGGAGAACCCTTACAACCATCTTACTACATTCAAGAGGACCTGTAAAACCTTCAAGATCAACAGGCTCCCTATATCCTACATCTTCACCCAATGCTTTCCTTTCTCCTTGAGGGACAAAGCTCTGGAATGGTACACAAGTATCCAAGATGGGAGCCTGCCTGATTGGGAATATGTGGCTAATGCTTTTATTGCTAAGTTCTTCCCTATAGAAAGAACAATAAAGTGCAAAAACAAGATAGCCAGGTTCTCGTAGAAAGTTTTAGAGAATCTGCATGAAACCTGGGAGAGATTCCAAGGCTATCAGAGAGAGTGCCCACACCATGGTTTTTTTGAGCCCAAATTGATCACCACCTTCTACAATGGGTTGTGCATTAGCGAAAGGAAATACTTGAACACTATAGTAGGTAGCGATTTCTTAGGGCTCAACGCCTAGAGAGCAAGGGAGATTATAGACAATAGGGCCATCAATCAATAGGACAGTGAATATGACAGAGAGTCAACGAGTCACTCCACTCCTGGAGAATCCAAGGTGATGGAAGCATTGTCGGCTCAGTTGGATAAGATAGTGACTGACGTTCAAGCCTTGAAGGACTAGAGCTATAAAGGCAAGGTTTGATAAGAAGTGGTAAGAAGTTGTGTCACATGTGGAGAGTCGGACCATCTTTTTTACTATTGCCCACATTCGGCTATGCAGAGGGAGACCAACGACAAAAGTACAGAGAATGTGAGTTAGGTCCAGTACCAAAGTCTTGATCATCACATATTTTTGTATGAAAACATTAGCACAACTGAGAACTCTCACCAGCTGGTAGGCGGAACCTCTTCAGGAGGACAACAAAATCATCAATGCCCAACAACCACAAGGCTACCCAAATGCCC
Organism: Alisma plantago-aquatica; assembly: GCA_963693085.1. Lineage (NCBI taxonomy): Eukaryota > Viridiplantae > Streptophyta > Magnoliopsida > Alismatales > Alismataceae > Alisma > Alisma plantago-aquatica. The sequence goes on along the minus strand of OY856409.1, from coordinate 497,964,456 downwards.
AACAAGGTCAGCAATAGCGACAATCGATGATGATCAAGTTGATGTCCTTTGCCAATAAGCAGAATGATCTGAATGAGAAGCTGCACAAAAGTTTCATGGAAAACATGACATTGCTCAAGTTAATGCAACAACAGATGAGAGGTTTTTCGACTCAGATTAGGGAGCTCTAGCCGCACAACAAGGAGATAGACCAACAACCGGAAAGCCTAGCCTAGAGTATCAACCATCAATTAGGGAGATTCTCATCCAGCACTGAGATGAACCTGTGAGGGAATGAAACCAGGAAGATGGTCATCCTAGGGTAAGGAATAGTGTTGCAGTCAGTGCACGAGAAGAGAGCAACAGCAGTTACAACACCAGTCAAGGATGTAACCCCAGAAGAATTAGTAGAAGTACCCGTGAAGCAAAAGAAAGTAATAGTAAAAGGAGACAATGATGCGACTTTTGAGGAGCGTCTGGATAGGTATGCACCCAGCATACCTTTCCTTCACAAGTTGGTGAAAGCCCAATTGAAGAAAAGGTATGAGAAGTTTATGGCTGCCGTAAAGAAGGTGTTCCTTGACATCCCTTTCTTGGATTCCATCGAGGAGATGCCCACCTATGCAAAATTTCTCAAGGACTTGATTTCAAGGAAGAAAATAGGAGAAGATGTTGAAACCGTGAAGCTAGCATAAATGTCCAGTTCCTTTTTTAAGGCAAGTATGCCTTCTAAGAAGAAATATCTCAGAGCCTTTGTCATTCCTTTCCAAGTCAGAGACAACATGACTCGTAAAGGTCTAGCGGATCTAGGAGCAAGCATTAGCTTAATGCCCTTATCCCTTACAAAAATGTTGGGATTTACTGATATAGTAAATACCAATATGAGAATCCATCTAGCAGATCACACCTTCACCAGACTCATCGGAGTAGTGGAAGATGTTCCCATTAGAGTTGGGCGGTTCTTTATACCCAGTGACATCGTTCTGATCGACACCTTGTAGGACCCTAACTGCCCAATGATTTTCTGGTGACCCTTCTTTTCTACCGATAGATCACTCATCAATGTAGAGGCATGAATGATAACGATCAGAGTCAGATGAGAGCATATCAACTTCAACATTTGTGACTGCATGAAATCCCCCTTGTTCTTTGAGTCTTCCTAATTTGTTGAAAGTTATCAGAAACTCTGCGATGAGGTAAGGGAGGAAAAGTCTATTGTGGACCCATTGATGCATTACCTAGTTGGAAATGCATAGGTGATCGAAGACTCAGAGGTGAAAGAGCTCCTGGCATTTCTGAATTCTGAAGATCTGTCTGAAGCAGATGGCCCTATTGAGATGGTGATGTTGTTGGTTTTAGGGGAGAAAGAGAAGGCAGAAAAAACAAAAAAAATTCTTCTCCCAAACCTAGAATAAAGGAATCATGTCAACGTCTATACAATAGGAAGGATGGTTTGCAGAGGTGTACCTTGTCCCGAGGCTTGCTCAGTGACGTTACCTCACAGCTTGCGCAGTCTTCACCTCTGGTCTTGGACGGTGTCTATGCAGCTCCTGGTCTCACCAGGACTGTCAGCTCTTGGTCTCATCGGGACTGTCAGGATTGACAACTGTCCTCCGAGCGACAGAAGTCTCCCGCCTCTGAAGTAGTCTACATGGACCACCTAAAACTATGATCTCCTGGTCCCACAAGGAATCAGAAGGAGTCGCACCCTCCTGTCGTCCTACTAGTCACTGACACTCTCCTACCATCAGTCTCTTTTCTGCAGTTGTCTTTCCCTTATTGTGCCTCCCTTATCAGGTAGCACTTGCTCGGGCTCTCTCGGTTACCAAAACCAGAGAGAATGACAACTTTGCAGAGCAACTGGTGCACTGAGTTGTGTGCACCTGAGAAGCCCCCACTACCCCTATATATATAGGATGGTCATGGGACATGGTTCTCTTCCCCGGGCAATGCGGGATTCAAGTAGGAGTAGAAGGGTTCGAGATTTTCCACAAAAACAACCAACTGCGCCAGCTGAACCGATCGTTTCACACCCTGAAACGATCGTTTCAGGTCCTGAGTCAATCATTTGGAACCTGAATCGATCGCCTGGGGTTCTGAGCCGATCAGTTGGTGCTACGAGCCGATCGATTAGTGGTCCTGATTCAACTCAAATTGACTTTCAAATTTGTTTCTGATTAGTCAAATATTAATCCTTGTCCAAATCGAATTTGTACAAGTGAAACAAACTATATTTGCAAAATAGTCTTCTGACTTTCCAAACGATCTCGGTTGCTCCATGAATTGATCGGTTCAACAATTGAGCTGATCATTTCATGGTACATGAGTCGATCATCTCACCAGTTGAGCCGATCGGTTCATCAACCTGAGCCGATCGGTTGGGGCATCATACTGTGCAAAATCAGTCACTTGCAGTTTCAATCAATCTGATACTCTAATCAATCGATCCAACACCATGAATACTATGATTTTGAGCTATCAATTAATTGAGTGTTTGATTGAACTACTAATCTCCTTTACTAATATCCTATGTGTGTGACCTTATAGTCCCATTTCATGTTGGTAGTGAAAGTCCATAACACTTTTGACTTCACAAGAAAAGAGCGGTGCCTAGTCACACATCAATGCTACCCAAGTGAAAAGGAAAGTTGGAGAACAACTTTCAATCCTACAATCTGTGAATGGTGTTACAGTGAATGTATAATTCCTTTGTCACTGATATCCCGAATGAACTCAAGGCATGGAAGAATCATCCTATCAATGTTCATTCACTTTCTTGATCTCAGAGTAGATTGGAGGAGATATGTATGACATCAATATCACATACTGATTCACACATGCGTGCACGCCTATCTCAATCCTACTCATCAAGTGGACATGGATATCAAACTCCCTCAGAAGGGACAAATCCCATATCTATCACTCACCCCTCAAAAGCCCCATGTGTCAAAGCCACCCAATCATCACCTTTATAACAACCCATGTTTCAGGACTGCGTTTGATGATGTCAAAGTGTACCCAATGACATGTGTTGAGTGTAGTCATTTCAGGTCAAAGAATCAAACTCACCTCCATCACTGTGAGAACTGACTGTGACTACCATGTCATGGTTCCATGTGTCAAACTCACGGTGGGTCTGTCTGATACACTTGTTCTCTAACAAGTACCTATGTATTTGGTTTGATATCTCCATATCATGACTAATGAGATTCTGTCATCAACCAACACCACAATCTAGTCTTGTGTGTCATTGTTGTCTATCTACCTTCCACAATAACATCCGACTAGGGACATAATAAGAATGTACAAACTCTTAGCATCCGTATGATCTCATCGTTCAGGTCCTTAACCAGAAAGCATACGTCATTGAGTACTGTCATTCTCTAGATATTCAATCTGTTCTATCATTATCTCATATGACTGAACCAGAAAGAATTGGAAGCTTTCCTTTGATCTTTATCAAATCAATCTTAATGTATCCCACCAATCATCCCATGATTGGCTCCCAGGGCATACATACCAACAGACTCCCACTTGTACTGTGAGCCAATCACCCTTGAATCATATTCATAGTGATCTTCAAACATGTCCCACATGTTACTGTGCTCTAGTGCTAACATAGTGAGTTATGGCAACACCTTGTCAAATTCGGTATTAACTACATGTCTCTCATCTCTTCGTTGTATGTCACATGTATGCGATGGAGTTTCCGTAACATGTGATCTAGTATTCCTTTGCTAACATTTAGCCACATTGCATGACCAAGTACTCCTAACTTGTCATCAATGACTGGAATATCTAGAAGTTCATCTCATGAACTTCTAGATCCATATAGTATCCACTGCTGTTCTCTAACACATGGATACTCGACATTTCCTTTTAAAACAGCTTTATTGGAACGTTTCCAATTATCAACAAACATTCACTTTTATATATCTCATATATATTGTGATTAATTATATGTCCCTTTCAGAAGTTTGCATCAGTGTAACTCTTTACAGTGAACCCTTCCTTATTTCCATAGAACTAGTACTTCTCAAGTACTTATCAAGTTCTTATGGTATTCCAGTAACCCTTACTGGAACTAGACAAACATCCACTTGTCATACGAGTTATCAGGATGAGCATATCATATTGTCATGTCCTACATACAAGATGAATGCCTTTTATTCTTACCATGTCCATACATGCAGGATAATGGGATGATTACATACATGATAGATCCATATCTATTCTTAGTGTTCCCATTCTTCATAAAAATTGGACACTTGGCCTTGGGATACCAACTCCATGTAACATGGACAAGTTTTCTCACACTGAATCTATGTACACTGAACCCTTCAGTATAGATTGCCAATGTATGCTGTCTCTTTTCAGGTCAAGAGGTTTTTTTAGAACTACCTTTATATATCTCTATTCCTATCACATAGGAAACATCTCTATCTTCCTTAAAGATAATTTCCACTTGGATTTCCATTCTAGAACATTTCCATTTCACATCAACATGTGGAATGCAAATACGCTCCCACTAAATCACATATCCCCTCTTTATCTTTGTCATATCAGTCAAACCCTTTGACTATATTATCAAAATAAAGATCCATCTCTGAGTTGCTTGTACTCAATCAATCACATTGATTAGTCCATTGTAACTTATAGATTTCATTTGCATTAATGGATTCATAAACCTTATAGGTTGTGTCACGTACACATCCTCATTTTATTCCTTACAGAAATGCAGTTTTAGTATCCATATGCTAAATCACTTAGTCATTAAGTTTCAATCAACAAGCATCATCCTTCTTAAAATTTCATCCTTGTGTCTTAACACTTAAGACTCATACACACTCATGGATTTCATCCCAATGGGTGGTACCATCAAGGTCATACCTTATGGATTACATGGAAGTCATTTAGGATGTAATGGTCATAAACCATAACTCAAAATCTGGTTCCTCATATTCATCTAGATAGTTGATTCATCACATGACCAACTTATCATATAGATAATCGAGGTGTCTCTGTCAAGGATATAAGAACTCACAACTCCTTGTGATTCTTGATGTCCTTAATTAGTATGGGGTATACTTTATTTAAGAAGAAATTAGTTATTTGATGATCATCCTCTAACTCCTTAGAGTATGACTCCTTATTGATTTAGACATCACCATGCCTTAATCACGAGTTTACTATGATACACTATCATAATCACTCACAAGGTTCTCAAACATTTAGTTCAAGTATTTCACTCATTGATCTCATCAAGAATTAACACTTTACCAAATTTGTACTTCATCTATGATATTCTTGAACTCTTCAAGATATTCATATTGGTATTTCTCTAAGCACCATTTGAAGTACTAGCATTAACTTCAATAGGTATGTAAATACATCACATGTATTATACCTAATAGGATAATCATTCTCCCACTACTACTAGTGAAGATTGATTAATCATGTCCAAGAGATTCATGTCTCTTACTGGTTCTCTAACCAAAAGAGTCTAGATTTATCCATCATATGGAAACTAGAAATGAATTTCTCATGATTTATGCTAATTTGATTGTTTGAGTTATCAATAACTTTTAGGTATCACTTTATCTTATGCATACCAAGTACCACAAGATAAGCAATGCATTGCCACATAGATTGAAATATCAACATTTACTAATTACTATCATTGTAATACAATATGCAAAAAATAATGTGTTTCTATCCATTGGAAAATATGAAATAGCAGTTCATAACTCTATTACATGCCTTCAAGGCTGAAAATAAACTAAAGTACTCATATCTATGGCGGCAACACTTTCCCAATGTATTGAGTGCTTTATATTTTATATCTTGGTATCATATACCTCAAAAATGTTATAAGTTTATTTCATGACACATTCAAGTGGATATGTCAGTCGCCTCCTTCTTCTTTAGTTCTTCCAGATAGAGTGGACAATTCCTTTTCCAATGTCCTGGATTTTGTCAATGGTGGCAATTGCCTCTCTTGGTCACACCTCCCTTGGCCTTGAGAGTTGAAGAAGACTTGGGCTGGTGGCTAGCATCAGAACCTTTCTTAGCCTTGCCCTTGCCCTTGTGCTTGGACTTGCCTTTCTTGTCACTGATCATCATCACAGACTTAGGCTTTTCCTTCTTCATCTATGTCTCAGCTATCCTCAACATGCCCAACAACTCTGTCAATGACTTGTCAAAGTTTTTCATGTTTTAGTTCATCACAAACTGACTGTAGGATTCTGGCAACGATTACAGTATCACGTCAATAGCCAAGTATTGGCTCAGAGGAAATCCCAATCTCGTCACGTTATCTACATACCCAATCATCTTGAGTGTGAGGACCAACTGGATCTTCTTCTGTCATGACACACTTGAATAGTGCCCTGGAGACATCATATCTCTCTTGCCGTGCTTGATCTTCATACATGTTCTTGAGATGTTTAATCATCTCAATGACACCCATGTTCTCATGTTGTCTCTACAACTTGTGGTTCATGGAGAACAACATCAAGCATTTTACATCAATGGCATCATCAGAATGCTTCTTATAAGCATCCCTTTCTACCTTTGGTGCGGTAGGAGCAGGTTCCTCTAGAATTGGAGTATCCAGGACATAGAGCTTTCGCTCTTGAGTGAGAACAATTCTCAATGTCCTAAACCAATCATGGAAGTTAGTCCCATTCATCTTGTCCTTTTCAAGGACCGATCGCAATGAAAAGTGATTGTTTTTTGTTGTCATTTGAACTACAAAAGGAAATAAATGCAATTTAGTCCAAAACTCAATTTTGACATATTTGATTGATTTGAAAAGTTGACGATATGATTAGGACTTTAATTAATTATTGCTCCCACTATTTTTGTTCAAATTGATTGCCCTCACCATCAATTTGGAAGATTACATCGTACAATCTTCTAGTGGGTCAAGATCCTGAAATCCTCTGAGTCATGGACCAGCTAGGGCTGTCACCCACAATTTAGATCTTCCAGGTAGGAAACTTTTGCCAATTGCATCATATGCAACTCTTGAAAGATGTCATACACAACTCCTTGCCATGATCACCTCCATGCCTCTAGGTGCTATATCCTATCTAGGTCACCTTGTTAAGTCCAACCCAAAGCCAACACAATGAATATGCAACCTGCTAGGGTAGACCCACATATCCATCATTCATGCTTCCACGAGATAGATGGTGCACCACGCTAGGGCGTGCCCACACTTGGACGATCATGCTTTTCATGTGTGCCGCATTTGGAAGGCATCTAAAACTTTATTATTTAATGAGAGATTTGGTTTGTATATATACATATCCAATCACCACAATATACAGTACGTATCATATACATGCTATATCCCACAGAAAACATGTGAAACAATAAAAGTGATGATTATGGCCATCCTATTGTGATTCCTCGAGCCAAGAGAAATCACGGTCATCTAGGTCTACATCACATGCAACCTATCCATGATGAAGTGCTATAGCCATCCGAGTTGATCAACTCATCACATGAATGACTTGCTCACCCTGGACGATCGTCTGGGTGCCACCAGTCGATCAGTTGGCTCCTCCAACCGATCGGTTCGCCTGGTCATCGTGCATATCCTCATGGCCGCCACCTGATTGTCTCACTCCTTGAACCAGTCATCATCAGATTGTCCTCCGTTCTTTGACATAACAGGAAATAAAAGATCTATCCTATTTTACATTTGAATTGGGAAACCCCGAGTTACATTCGGGGGGAGAAAAGGTAGGAAAGAAGTCTCGAGTTATCTCGAGTTACATCAGGAATAAGAGATAGGGAATCGGTGCACAGACCGAGATGCAAGCAACCACATACAACTAAACACACATATAGGGTTTATTGGCCATAACCACGCTATACATGCACCACAAAACACGTTTAAGGGCGACGCGTATCGAGTGCATTCATATTACATATTATATATGTATATTGGGATTTGTGGATCTAGGATTGGACATGCATAAAGCCAATTTTATTCGCATCGTATGCAAAAAATAAAGGTGACAAACCAAAATCGATCATATCGATAATCCTAAAGCATAGAGAAGTTGACGTGACTCTAATACCACTTTCAGTTTTAGCGGAGACAGAGAAGGCAGTGGAAACAAAAAAAAATCTTCTTCCAAACCCAGAATAAAGGAATCGCGTCAACATCTATACAATAGGAAAGATGGTTTGTACAGGTGTACCTTGTCCCGAGGCTTGCTCGGCGACATTACCTCGTGTCTTGTACGGTCTTCACCTCCGGTCTTGGACGGTGTCTGTGCAGCTCCTAGTCTCACCGGGACTGTTGGGATTGACAGTTGTCCTCTAAGCGGCACAAGTCTCCCACCTCTAAAGTAGTCTGCACAGACCACCTGGAACTTCGATCTCCTTGTTAGACAATGAATCAGAAGGATTCACACCATCCTGTCAGCGTACTAGTCACTGACACTCTCCTACCATCAGTCACTTTTCTGTAGTTTTCTTTCCCTTACCGTGCCTCTCTTATCCGGTAGCACTTGCTCGGGCTCTCTCGGTTACCAAAACTAGAGAGAATGACAACTTTGCAGAGCAACTGGTGCACTGAGTTGTGTGTACCTGAGAAGACCCCAATACCTCTATATATATAGGAGGTTCATGGGACAGGGTTCTCTTCCCCAGGCAATGCGGGATTAAAGCAGGAGTAGAAGGGTTCGAGATTTTCCACAAAACAACCAACTGCACCAGCTGAACCGATCGTTTCACACCATGAAACGGTCATTTCAGGTCCTGAGCCGATCGTATGGGGTTCTGAGCTGATCGACTAGTGCTCTGAGCCGATCGGTTTGTGGTCCTGATCGTAACTCAAATTGACTTTCAAATTTGTTTCCGATTAATCAAATATTAATCCTTGTCCAAATCGAATTTGTACAAGTGAAACAAATTGTATTTGCAAAATAGTCTTCTGACTTTCCAAACGATCTGGGTTGCTCCACGAACCGATCGGTTCAACAATTGAGCCAATCGTTTCATGGTACATGAGCCAATCGTCTCACCAGTTGAGCCGGTCAGTTCATCAACCTAAGCCGATCGGTTCAACTCTTGAGCCGATTGGTGTGGGTAGCAGAATGTGCAAAATCAGTCAATTGCAGTTTCAATCAATCTGATACTCTAATCAATTGATCCAACACCTTGAATACTATGATTTTGAGCTATCAATTGATTGAGTGTTTAATTGAACAACTAAACTCCTTTAGTAATCAATCTAAACATCATTTGTGGAGAAACTCCTCTTCCAAGTCAAATCCTATGTGTGTGACCCTGCAGGCCCATTTCACGTTGGCAGTGAAAGTCCATAACACTTATGACTTCACAAGCAAAGAGCGGTGCCTAGTCACACATCAGTGCTACCCAAGTGAAAAGGAAAGTTGGAGAACAACTTTCAATCCTACAATCCATGAATGGTGTTATAGTGAATGTATAATTCCTTTGTCACTGATATCCTGAATAAACTCAAGACATGGAACAGTCATCCTGTCAATGTTCATTCACTTTCTTAATCTCAGTGTAGATTGGAGGAGATATGTATGACATCAATATCACATACTGATTCACATATGCGTGCACGCCTATCTCAATCCTACTCATCAAGTGGCCATGGATATCAAACTCCGTCAGGAGGGAAAAATCACATATCTATCACTCACCCCTCAAAAGCCCCATGTGTCAAAGCCACCCAATCATCACCTTTATAACAACCCATGTTTTAGGACTGCATTTGATGATGTCAAAGTGTACCCAACGACATGGTTTGAGTGTACTGATTTCAGGTCAAAGAATTACACTCACCACCATCATTGTAAGAACTAACTGTGACTACCATGTCATGGTTCCATGTGTCAAACTCACGGTGGGTCTGTCTGATATGCTTGTTCTGTAACAAGTACCTATGTGTTTGGTTTGATATCTCCATATCATGACTAATGATATTATGTCATCAACCAACACCACAATCTAGTCTTGTGTGTCATTATTGTCTATCTACCTTCCACAATGACATCCGACTAGGGACATAATAAGAATGTACAAACTCTTAGCATCTGTATGATCTCATCGTTCAGGTCCTTAACCTGGAAGCATACGTCATTGAATACTATCATTCTCTAGACATTCAATATGTTCTATCATTATCTCATATGATTGAACCAGAAAGAATTGGAAGCTTGCCTTTGATCTTTATCAAATCAATCTTAATGTATCCCACCAATCATCCCATGATTGGCTCTCAGGGCATACATACCAACAAATGTATGTTGCACTATGAAACGATCCTGTCGAAGAACCAGAAGAGAAGACCCCATCCGAATTAAAGGTTTTGCCGAAAGGTTTGAAGTACCAATTCTTGGATGAAGATAGGATGAATCTAGTTATCATCAACTCAGAGCTGACGGATAGTAAAAAGGAACAGTTGCTGGTGGAGCTGAAGCTATGAAGGAAAGCCTTAGGCTACTCAATTGGAGACCTAAGGGGCATCAACCCTTTTGTGTGTATGCAAAGAATCTATCTTGAGGAAAATTCTTAGACCTACGCCCAACCACAATAGAAACTGAATGAGAAGTTGTGAGAGGTGGTCAGCAAGGAAGTTGTGAAGCTCCGTGATGTAGGAATCATATACGCTATTAGTGACAGTATGTAAGTGAGTCCCATTCAAGTAGTCCCTAAGATGGGAGGCATCACACTGATCAAGGGAGATAATGGGTTTGAAGTTTCAACCAAGACCATCACTGGTTGGCGGATGTGTATAGACTACCAAAAGTTAAACACCACCACTTGTAAAGATCACTTCCCACTCCCATTCATTCACCAGATGCTTGAGTACTAGCCCATCACTCATACTTCCGTTGGTTGGATGGGTACTTGGGGTTCTATCAGGTCCCCATTCATCTAGCCAATCAGGAGAAGACTACCTTCACCTGCATCTATGGGACTTTTCCTTTTAGAAGAATGCCCTTTGGGCTCTACAATGCGCCCACAACCTTTCAGTGGTGCATGAACGTTATCTTGGCAGACTTCTTGGAAGATAAGATGGAAGTTTTCATGGACGACTTCAACATCTATGGCAGATCTTTTGATGTTTGTATGAAGAACCTATCTCTAGTAATGAAAATATGTGAAGAAAAAAGTCTCACCCTTAACTGGTAAAAGTGCCATTTTATGGTATAGGAAGGTATTGTCCTAGGAAATAAAGTATCCAATAAAGGCATTGAAGTTGATATGTCTAAGGTGGAAGCAATTACAAAGCTCCCTCCACCCATGTCTGTGATGGGAGTCATAAGCTTCTTAGGACATGCCGGCTACTACAGAAGGTTTATCAAGGACTTCTTGAAGATCGCAAAGCCGTTGTCAAACCTGTTGATGAAGGATGCTAAGTTTGATTTCACATAAGAATGTCTCACAACATTCTCCACCTTGAAGGATGGTCTAGCCTCAACACCCATTATCTAGTCACCCAACTGGAATCTTCCCTTCGAGCTTGTGTGATGCTAGTGATTTTGCCATAGGCGCAGTCCTTGGGCAAAAGAAGGATAAGAAGCATCATGTGATCTTTTATGCCAGTAAAATGTTAGATGAAGAAAAGATGAATTACACCACAATCAAGAAATAAATGCTATCCATTATCTATGCATTTGACAAATTTTGATCTTATCTTGTGGGTTCTAAGGTGATTGTACACACAGACCACAGAGCCATTAAGAATATGATGCAAAAGAAAGATGCTAAGCCCATGAGTTTGATCACGAGATAATCGGCAAGAAGGATTATGAGAACATGGTCGCCGACCATATATCGAGGATTAGAGTGGAGGACGATCACCCATTTCTGATCAATGAAAGGTATGTTGATGAGGCCATCTATGTTGCCCAGATGGCCAAATCAGAAGGGACATGTATGCTAATATTAGTAACTATCTAGCCTACAAACAACTACCCCCAGAAATGTCCTATAATCAAAAGAAAAAAATCTTCTCTGATTTGAAGTACTATTAATAGGATGACCCTTTGTTGTTTATGTGTTGTGTCGATAGCCTCTATAGGAGATGCATACCCAAAGATGAAGAACCAAAGATCTTGTATGAGTGTCACTCCTCTCCCTATGGAGGACACTTAGGAGATGAAAGAACTGTGGCCAAGGTTCTCCAGTCTAGTTTCTATTGGCCCACCCTTTTCAGGGATGCTCACGCCTTTGTCAAATCCTACAATGAGTGTCAACGAACTGTGAATATTTCTCATAGAAATGAGATGCCCATGTCTGAATGGATTGAAATTGAGATCTTCAATGTATGGGAATCGACTATATGGGACCTTTCCCCTCGTCATACAGTTTCAAGTACATTCTTATTGCAGTGGACTGCGTCTCTAAGTGTGTAGAAGCCATACCCGTTGCCACCTGTGATGCCAAGTTTGTCATAAATCTCTTTACAAAGATAATCTTTCCAAGGTTTGGAGTCCCAAGAACGGATATCAGTGACGGTAAATCACACTTCCCTGAAAGGACATTTGAGTCACTTCTGCAAAGGTATGGGGTTCGACATAAGGTTTCTACCCCGTACCATCCCCAAATGTCTGGTCAGGTTGAAGTTTCAAATAGGTAAATCAAACAGATCCTGGAAAAGAAAGTTGGGAAATCTCAAAAGGACTAGTCCACCAAGATCGATGATGCTCTTTGGGCATACAGAACATCATACAAGACACCGCTTGGCACCATGTCGTATCATTTGATTTATTGGAAAGCATGTCATCTGCCCCTTGAATTAGAGCACAAGGCTTTCTGGGCCATTAAATGTCTCAACATGGATCCCTCCCTGGCCAGAAAGAAGAGGTTCCTACAGCTCCAAGATACAAACTTCTATCACCTCAGGAGCATCTATGCACTGCTCCTGATAAAGGATAAGCATTATTTTTGAGATCCAGAGCTCCCTGAGGATCTACTGGACATAGATTCTGATTTTGATTCTCACTCTTCTCCACCTAGCAATCCTCTAAGAAATGAGGTAGAGGGCTCCTCTGACATCTTCCGGACAGGCAAGCAGATAGAGCACATGCAAGCCCTACTCGCTACTGAAGGTGCTTCTTTCTCACCTGTCATCTCAGACTCTGTCATCAGTAACTTTGACCGTTCAGCCTGCATCTCTCTATTTCGGGAATAGGTCAATCATATACTTCTATAACTTGCTAGTTCTAACACTGCAGACGTCATCTATGAGAAGAATAATGCAGTGGTCCCCATCGACGATCTATGAGACCTAGTCAAGGCTGGTGGATGTCTAGCTATGACGGTGGCATCATCTTACATCCTTGTGTTACAAGAGAAGATTGGATAGCTCTACATAGCACATCCGATGTTGTTTAATGATGTATGCCTAGCCCATGAATTAGGGGAACATGAGATATTCCATATTCAAATCTAGATGTGGCTGCCACACATAATGTTCCTTCCTCTACTACACGACAACCACTAGATGCTTATCATGATATACACCAATGCTCACATTGGTATCTTCTACAACAGCTCGGATGCCAACACTAACTGAGTGACAAAGTTTGCTACAGCACTAGAAACACCCCTCGAATGATTAGTAAAGAAATACTACACCGAGGAGGTGTCCATGATAAATCCACATCTTAAAGATCTGGCGGCAACCTGGTACGACTTCTATTTCTGCCACCACAGTCTACAACAAACTCCTATATCAAATGACTGCAGAATATATGTGCTTCACTGGATATCCTATGTAGAAGCACTAAAGAATGCACCAGAGAAGCTCCATGACATCGACTACCACATCCAACGAGGAGAATACGTCATGGAGCTCCTAACTGCTGAAGGCGCATGCATCTGTTGAACCTTCACTGATCTATGACTACTCTCTTCTATTCGTCTCACTACTCTAGGACAGAGTGTGGGATAATTTTGAGGGGGGTTCATAGCATCAGTGGGGGAGGTAGTCTAAATTTTTTCCTCCTTTACCTTTCATTTCCATCCCTCATCATACTTCATGTATACATGTATATAAATGTTTGATAGTAAACAATACACACACAATACATACATTGTGTGTTCATCAAAATTGTAAAAATTACTTTATTGTAAATACTTGGTACAACTTCTAGTTGTTTCTCTCTGTGCCTAAGGTTGTGTACATTTTTTCTATACTCTCTTGAAAATGTAGTCTTAAACGACAAAGACTATAACTTTTCTAAGACAACTGTGAAAAATAATCTCGTTCCAACTAAGAGATGTGCATGAGAAGGAAAAAGCTTCCCAAACAACAAACTCCCTTTTCCCTACCCACCAAAATCCTAAAAGAGAGGAAAGCCTTATGAGAGTGAATAAAATCATGAGATTTGTGCCAAAACAAAATACACACACACACTTGTCATCCCAAAAGTACCCATCTTTAGGCATGGTAGATCCGGGGTAGTGGTATGTAGGATGTGAAATCACTTCTCTAAAGCCAACTAGAATGGACTGTAGGGACAACTTTCCTGTTAACGGACCCGTACCTGGATGGACCAATGGGAAACAATAAAAACCCAAAAGCCTTAAGCCTTCCCAAAAACCCTACCTTCTACCCCCAAGATTCAAATAGTTTGGTGTGAAAGTTAACTTCAACATCATGCACAAAAGTCTCACAAAAAGCTGGGGAGAAATTTTTGTTTAATAAGGTGTGAAAAATAAAGTCCATTGTTTGTAGTCAGACGTAATTTTCCTCAGGCGATTCCAAAATCCACTTAACCTTTGTCCAAAGACTATGCCTAGTTTAAAAAGTACAGCAAACAAAAGTTTTTAAAATAAGTACACATTGATTGAGGACAATCAAAATGCTAAGTTTGGGGGAGTTGATAACACCCATTTTATGGTTGCTTGAGCTCATATTTTATTATCAAAATAGCCTCCAAGACTAACTTTCTCTTCGTTTTATCTTATTTATTGTGAAGAAATCATGCCCACTATGCCCCTAATATATTTCCCATCTTTTGTAGGGTTTTTCTTATTTCTTCCACAAGAAGAGCACCAATGGGCCCATTAGCAATGAAGTTTGTGTCCCAGCCCGGTAGCTCGCGAGGATGACACACCCCTTTACCCGTCATGGTTGTTTCCTGATATGACAGCAACCTGATGCGGGCGTGTCGTGCAGGAGCCCTGGCCGCTGCAGCTCTCTACCCGATATGGTGCCTTACTCATCACGGTTTGCCACACGATGAGGTCGTTAATGTTGGTATGTATGCCTTGAGAGCCAATCATGGGATGATTGGTGGGATACATTAAGATTGATTTTATAAACATCAAAGGCAAGCTTCCAATTATTTCTGGTTCAGTCACATGAGATAGTGATAGAACAGATTGAATGTCTAGAGAATGACAGTACTCAATGACGTATGCTTTTAGGTTAAGGATCTGACCGATGAGATCATACAGATGCTAAGAGTTTGTACATTCTTGTTATGTCCCTGGTCAGATGTCATTATGGAAGGTAGATAGACAGCAATGACACTCAAGACTAGATTGTGGTGTTGGTTGATGACAGAGTCTCATTAGTCATGATATAGAGATATCAAACCAAACACATAGGTACTTGTTAGAGAACAAGTGTACCGGATAGACCTACCGTGAGTTTGACACATGGAACCATGACATGGTAGTCATAGTCAGTACTCACGGTGATGGTGGTGAGTGTGATTATTAGACCTGAAATCACTACACTCAACACATGTCGTTGGGCACACTTTGACATCATCAAACGCAGTCCTGAAACATGGGTTGTTATAAAGGTGATGATTGGGTGGCTTTGACACATGGGGCTTTTGAGGGGTGAGTGATAGATATGGGATTTGTCCCTCCTGAGGGAGTTTGATATCCATGGCCACTTGATGAGTAGGATTGAGAAAGGCGTGCACACATGTGTGAGTCAGTATGTGATACTGATGTCATAACATATCTCTTCCAATCTACTCTGAGATCAAGAAAGTGAATGAACGTTGACAGGATGACTGTTCCATGCCTCGAGTTCATTCGGGGTATCAGTGACAAAGGAATTATACATTCATTGTAACACCATTCACGGATTGTAGGATTGAAAGTTGTTCTCCAACTTTCTACTTTCACTTGGGTAGCACTGATGTGTGACTAGGCACCGCTCTTTGCTTGTGAAGTCATAAATGTTCTGGACTTTCACTGCCAAAGTAAAATGGACCTGCAGGGTCACACACATAGGATTTAACCTAGAAGAGGAGTTTTGTCCACAAACAATGTTTGGATTGATTACTAAAGGAGTTTAGTAGTTCAATTAGACACTCAATTAATTGATAGCTCAATGTCATAATGTTCAAGGTGTTGGACACATTGATTGGAGTATTGGATTGATTGAAATCGCAATTGACTGATTCTGCACAATCTGCACTCCCAACCGATCGGCTCATGTGATGAACCGATCGGCTGAGCTTGGTGAACCGGTCGGCTCAAGTGTTGAGTCGATCGGCTCAAGATCAGGGTGAACTGATTGGTTCAAGTGTTGAAACGATCGATTTAACTGGTGCAACCGAGCAAGTTGGGAAAGTAGGATTGGTGAGAATTTTCCTTTCGTTTCAATTTCCCAATTTGATTGGGAAATAGGATTGGTATTCGATACCAATTAGAAACAAAAGAAGGAAAGTCAATCGGGAACCGACCAGGACCACCAACCGACCGGTTCAGAAGTGAACCGACCGGTTGAGGTGTCCCAACCGATCGGTTGAGGTGTCAATTGACCGGTTCAGGTCCCCAACCGACTGTTTCAGTTGTGAAACGATCGGTTTAGGTTGTGAGTTGGTTTTTTTGTGGAAAATCTCGAACCCTTCTACTCCTACTTTTAGTCCCGCATTGCCCGGGATGGAGAACCCTGTCCCATGACCATCCTATATATAGGGGTATTGGGGGCTTCTCAAAGTACAACTCAGTGAAACCAGTTGCTCTGCAAAGTTGTCGTTCTCTCTGGTTTTGGTAACCGAGAGAGAGCCCGAGCAAGTGCTACCCGCAAAGGGAGGTGTAGCAAGGGAAAGACAACTGCAGTTGCAACTGGCAGCAGGAGAGTGTGTTGGCGACTAGTACGTCAACATGAGGGTGTGTCTCCTTCCAATTCCTTATGGGACAAGGATATTGGAGTTTCAGGTGGTCCGTGTGGACTACTACAGAGGCGGGAGGTTTCTGCCACTAGGAGGACAGCCTTCAATCCTGTTAGTCCCGGTGCGACCAGGAGCTGCACAGTCACCGTCCAAGACCAGAGGTGAAGACCACGCAAGCCGCGAGGTATTTTCTCTGAGCAAGCCTCGGGACAAGGTATGATTCCACAAACCATTCTTTCCTATTGTATAGATGTTGACGTGTTTCCTTGTTCTGGGTTTGGGGAAAAATTTTGTTTCCGCTGCCTTCTCTGCCTCCCCTAAAACCCAATAGTTAAATGATATGACTACCCCTCGGAGCAGCAACCCGCCAAGCCTCCACCCTGCCATAGCCATTCGCGATGCACTAGCTACTCAGCACGTTGATGTCATTGATGCATGTGGGGCAACAGTCGTATCCGCCCCTTCTGAAGCCGCGAGAAAAGATCCACGAATGAAGGACACATGGTGTAATAAAAGCCACAACTCCCATCAACTCACTGCCTATAAATATTAGCTACAAGCCTACGATGGGATGGGTTGAATCTTCGGAGAGATAATTCCGAGAGAGTAAAGGAGCTAGTGCGTCGAGTTCCAAGGAGCACGTCGAGCGATAACTAGGTGATCACACCCTCATTCTGAGAGGGATGAGAGGAGTTCACTTAGAGACCATTCCAGTAGTAGCAAGCAACATGATATGATCCTCAAGGCTACTTTCAACATGTCAGGTTCCTATCTGGGCTTCAACCCGAGACGGCCTGCCCACCTATACCCGACACAAAGAACATGAGAGAGTTAAGATAGTGTTTACCTGATATGTATCCTAACCCGACACAGTACCCAACCTGATATGGTCTATACCCATCACGGCCAACATCCCTACATAATCATATCAGGTGGAGGTCCTATCTTGATATGACCCTTACCCATCATGGTCCATGACCCGAAATAGCCAAGGACCCGACACAATCGTATCCCGATAGGGCCACTACCCGGTACCGGGTTAACACCATCTTAGGTGTCTACTGTTGTGTACTTCATTCTCCTAAATTAAGAAGATTGATACTTATCTTTCCTTTACATCATTTACTTTCCTTTAATTACTGCATTGTAACTAAACCTATATGTCTCTTTATGATTATTGGAATCTATGGATTTTATCTTATATCGTTCTATGTATGGCTTTATTTCGTTGGATGAGTTCTTTCTAGCATCTGAGTTCTAGTTTCTTCTTTCTGATTCACGTTTTTGACTAGCTATCGAATTGTGCTTCTTGTTTTGACTCCTTCGAGAGAGGGATGTTGTAACCTCTAGAGCTTGGTCTGATTCAGGTGTACGAGAGTACCTGGAACTAGAGTCGTGCCCGATTTATCCTTCCACGCGAGCCCACACAAGATACCTTTGAGAGAAGGGACTTAGTGCATGGCTCGTTGGCGTATTATTTGAGAGAAGAAGGTGTTGGATTTAAGTCGCCCTGCTTGTTATGATTAAGTTATCTTACTTCATGCTATGCCCCAAAGATAGTTTTATCTTAATTTTCTATATACAAAAACCATCGTAAAACTGCTAAAACCAAAAATACACAAAGCTTTAATCCTTCTGGTAACTCCCTTTGAAGATAGATTTTTGTTTAATTTTTTGTGATTCGTTTGTTACAAAACACCTTATCCTTTGACTTTTCGACGTGCCTAGATAAGTAAAACTTGGGTTCTGAAGCACTATTCTTCCAGTCCCTGTATTCGACCCCGAACTACTTCGACCCTGTGCTAGTTGTAGGAGTCTTAAACATTCAGGTATTATAAATTACTAATGTCTGATGACCTAGACATGTCTCCATTTTTGGACCCACATTTAAGGCTTATTAGAAATATAACCCCTTATCTTGAGCAAATTGCACTTTACACCCAAACTATGATATAATGCACAAACAGTTTGCAAATAAGCTCAAACTTGAAAATTAAACTCACAGAAAGTCTTCATTACTTTTCAAAAATTTAAAACAAGTTTATAAATACTTACTTAAGAAAACTCCTAGGTTAGGGCATAACCCAGGTCAGGGATGTTACAATTATCAACCCCTAAAAGGGATTTCGTCCCCAAAATCTAAAGAGAAAAGAGAAGGATTCTTCCTTCTCATATCTTCCTCCAGCTCCCATGTGGCTTCTTCAACGCCACAGTGATGCTAGAGAACTTTCACAAGAACTATGTCTTTCCTTTTCAACTTCTTGATTCTTCTGTGAAGAATCATCATCAAACCTTCCACATAGGATTTATCTTCATTCAATTCTACCTCTACAGGTTGCAATACCAACTCTGTATCAGGATGACACTTTCTCAGCATAGATATATGAAACACTGGATGTAGTCTATCTAGCTCAGGTGGCAACTACAACCTATAAGCTACATTTCCAATCCGTGTTGTCATTGGGTAAGGTCCCATAAATCTAGGAGCTAACTTACCCTTTTTCCCAAATCTGAAAACACCTTTCCAAGGAGAGGCATTGAAATACACTCTGTCTCCAACTTGGAATTCTAAAGGTCTATGACATTTATCCGCATATGACTTCTGTCTATCCTGTGTAGCCTTCAATTGTTGTTGTATTACTTTAATCTTTTCATTTGTCTGTTGCACTAAATCAGGACACAAAAGTTGGTATTCACCTATTTCATATCAGCATAACGAAGATCTACAATGTTTACCATATAATGCTTCATATGGTGCCATATTAATACTAGTCTGATAACTATTGTTGTAGGCAAACTCTATTAAGCTCAAGTGCAAATCCCAATTTCCTACAAACTAAAGAACACATGCCCTAAGAAAGTCCTCCAAAGTCTATATAGTCCTTTCAGATTGTCCATATATCTAAGGGTAAAAAGTTGTGCTAAACTTTAACTGAGTACCCAAGGCTTTATGCAGTCGTTCCCAAACATGACTTGTAAACTGGGGACCTCTATTAGACACGATTGTAGGTGGAACTCCATGAACCGCACTATCTCATCTATGTAGATCTGTGCAAGTTTTTCAGTAGTATATGTTGTTTTGACAGGAAGAAAATGTGATGTCTTAGTCAACCTATCAACTATCACCCAAATGGAATCATGACTTTTGGCTGTTCTTGGTAGACCAACCACAAAGTCCATTGTCACATGATCCCATTTCCACTGCGGTATAGGTAAAGGTTGCAATGTTCCTCCATGTTTCTAGTGTTCTACTTTAACTTGCTCATACACCAAACACTGCATAACAAACTCATCTACATCCTTCTTCAAATCAGGCCACCAATACATATCTTTTAAGTTATGATACATTTTGGTACTCCCTGGATGCATTGCATACATGGATGAATGGGCTTCCTCCATAACTATCTTTCTTAAGTCACTGGAATCAGGTACTACCATCCTACCATGGTAACATACTACCTCATCCTTTGACTCATGGAAACTATCATGTTTCTCAATACCATATTTTGACCTGATTTGCTGAATCACAACATCAACCTATTGTGCCTCTTTAATATGTTCTCTCAGAGTAGGTTTCCCATGCATCTCGTCCAGCAATCCTACAACAAAGATACTTCTAGCTACACATTAATTTGTCTCAAAGAGACAAACATGTCCCGTTTACAGCATATTAATGAGTTCAACTGTGCTTTATCTGTGGGTGGAGATGAAGATTTTCTATTCAATGCATCTGCCACTACATTAACTTTTCCTGGATGATAATCATTTGTACAATCATATTCCTTGATTAGTTCCATCCAGAGATGTTGTCTCATATTTAATTTGTGCTGTGAGAAGATGTATTTTAAGTTTTTTATGGTCTATGAAAATCTGACATGTTTCTCCATAGAGATAATGTCTCCAAATCTTCAATGTATGGACCACTGCAGCTAACTCTAGATCATGCGTCAGATAATTCTCCTCATGTTTCTTAAGCTGTCTAGAAGCAAAAGAAACTACATGATCACTCTTCATCAACACACATCCTAGACCATTCTTAGAAGTGCCACAAAAAACAATGTATCCCTTTCCCTGCTCAGGTAAAACCAACACAGGTGCACTAGTCAACCTTTCTTTCAACAACTGGAAAGAACACTGACACTTGTCATTCAAGACAAAAGGAAACTCCTTCCTAGTCAACCTAGTTAGGGGTAATGCTATAGAAATTAAGTCTTTAATAAACTTTCTGTAGTAACCCTCCAGACTTAGGAAACTGTGAATCTCATTTGGTGTCTTGGGTTGTTCCCACTCTACAACAAACTCCACTTTCTTAGGATCAACATGATCACCTGAAGCAGATATAATGTGTCCTAGGAAAGACACTTCTGAAAACCATAACTCACACTTTCTAAACTTAGCATATAGCTTGTGCTATCCCAACAAAGTCAAGGCTTGACGAAGGTGTTGTTCATGTTGTTGACCATCTCTATTGTATATCAGAATGTTGTCTATGAAGACCACTACAAACTAATCAAGGTATGGTCAGAAGATTCTATTCATCATCTCCATGAATACAACTAGTGCATTAGATAGTCCAAATGACATAACTACAAACTCATAATGACCATACCTTGTCCTAAAAGCTGACTTACATATGTCATCCTCCTTGATATGTAACTGATGATATCCTGACCTTAGACTATCTTAGAGAACATTGTTGCACCACACAACTGGTCTTACAGATCTTCTATCCTTGGTAGTAGATATTTGTTCTTTATAGTCACCTTGTTAAGCTGTTTATAGTCTATGCATAACCTCTTAGACCCATCTTTCTTTTTAACAAAAAGAATTGGAGAACTTCATGGCAAATAACTAAGTCAAATGAAACCTTTCTCAAGAAACTCATGTAACTATTTCTTGAGTTCTGCCATATCAGTAGACACCATCCTATAAGGTGTTTGGGATATGGGTTGGGTACCAAAAAATAGATTAATCTTGAAATCAATCTCTCGAGGTGGAGGAATATCTAGAAATTCTTCAGGAAACACATCCTCGAATTCCCTGACAATAAGAACTTCAGAAAGACTAATACCTTTTTCTTTGGTGTCTATTACATGTGCCAAGAATGCTTCACATCCTCATCACATCAATCTCTCTACTACCATTGTTGACACTAGACAAGTTGGAAGAATCCTTCTATCTCCCTGAAAGACCCATGTCTCATCACTGTCTATGAACATAGCTTGCTTGGAACCACAATCCAAGACAACCTTATATTTTTCTAATGTATCTATCCCAATGATTATATCAAACCCATGCATCTTGAGTGGTATAAGATCCATTTGAATGTTGTGTTCTGAAAAAGAAAGAACACATGGAGAACATACCTTCCAAAACATTGTAGATCCGACTAATGGAGTTTCTAATAACAGATTATCTGCTCTACGATTAATAGTCAAATTGTAGTCATAAATTACTACTCGAGTGATAAAGGAATGTGTAGCACCCAAATCAATCAAAATATATATGAAGCTAGATGAAGACATATCAGAATGAAACAATTCCATCTGACCTATCACGACTCGTGGGTTGACCACTTCCTCCGGCTGATTCATAGCATATAATCTCATCGTTGCATGTTGCCAACTCCGTGCTCTATTTTTTGGTGTAGATGAACCCACCTGATACATTTGTCCATGTCCTCGTGTGCCACCATTAATATGTTATCTCTGAGAGCCTTGTTGACTCTGCCTCAGTGGTTGGGTTACCTCCATGTCCTGAATTGGACAATCCTTTATCTTATGGCCTATCTACCTACACTTGTAGCAGACTCTGTCCTGTTGTGGTCTCAATTGTCCTATTACTGACATTGATGCTATACTATGGGCTCCACTTGGAAGAAAAGTACGCCCTCTACCAATAGATTCATGTCCATTGTGTCTGAGCATTGAACCTCTATGGTTCTACTGATGCAGTAAACCTCAGTTTCTTGAAATTTCCAGACCTCTGTCCCTAGAACTGGTCATGTACTTTCCTACTGTTCACTTCACATTTCTCAGTCATCGACCTCTCTATCCACCTAACTGACTCCACAAAGGTGGAAAACCTCTCTCTATTCTCTAGAGCAGATACAAGTGTGGTTAACTCAGTGTTCAGACCCTTCTCAAAATGATGAATCTTCTCCTCATCCATAGTAGCCATGTGTGGAAAAAATCATACAGGCTCCATAAACTTAGCTTCGTACTCACTAATCTTCATTGGTCCTTGTCTAATCCGCTCAAACTGTGAGATTTTTTTATCCAGATAAGTCTTGGGAAAGTATTTACTGACAAACTCACGTAGAAACGCATGCCATCCGACCTTAACACCAAGTCTTTTCTCTTCTTCAATGGCCCACCAATGGCCAGCGCTTCCTTTTTACATGTACACAGCATGCCTAACCTTATCAGTTTCTGGAATGCTAAGGATTCTAAAGGCTTTCTCTAGCTCAGTGAGCCAAGAATCTGCATCTACTAGGTCAGATGTATCGGCATATTCAGTGGCTCCTACCCAGCATAACCATCCAAAGGTTTTACCAGATCCATGCCCCTCATTGGGAACTGGTGCTCTAGGTGCTGATGTTGGCATATGATCTGCCATATGCATCATTGTGGTCATGAAATGCCCAAAAAGAGCATGAAAGGCTAGGTTTTCTAGCATGGTTTGATCAAGCCAAGGATTATCAGGCACATATTCCTCTCTAGCATGTTCCCTTGCACCTCCACCCGATGCAGCAACAATGCTCTCAGCAGCATGTTCTTCGTGTGATCCAACCATCTTTCAGCTTTACTTCTTCTCCTGTATGAGAAAAAGTCACTATAAGATAAACTGGAGGGCACTAGAACAGACTGAACAACCTTAATGCTATGTCTCTGTAGACTCAGCAAACCTTAGGCTCTGATACCAAAGATTTGTGACACCCGACATCAAATCAAGTCGTCACCAGTAATAAATTCTGGAATCACCATAAACAACAGATTAATGAAAATCACTAAGAATTAAAATCAGTTTGCAAAGAGATCCATTGCTAGGAAACTCTTAAAGAAAGAACCAAAACTTTATATACATCATGGTTCACATTGTACAAACATTGTATCATTTCTTCTCAAGGATAACATATACCAATTACTTTGCCCAAACATATACATAAGTAACATAAAACCTCAAGGCAATGAAGCCAAAATCTTATATCGTTCATAAAACCATCACGTACTAACTCCCAAGGACCTGAGAGTACAGAGACGACACATAGGACTTCTATCTACATAATTTGACAGACAATACACTCAACCTAAGCTATTATTGCTATCCCTGTTGATGTTGTTCTTCCTATGCAGTATAGTCTCTACCTCTTGACCGACCTAAATCACATATCCAAAAGGAGCGGATTTAGAGTAGTCACACTTTTAAAGAGATAACCCAACTCTTAGGCCCCCGCAACGATAAACGGGGTCCGATGTAATGATTGGGGTCAAACATAGGGACAAGGTTGGCAGTGTTAAGTGCACAGAATCTAACACAAGTATTACTCCAGGCAAATAGGGTAAGGGGTGTTCCCTAAGGAACGATGGCACTAAATCAAGACAAAGAAAGAAAAACAAAGATAACAAGAATAACTGAAAATGAAAATAAGATGAAACAAGTATAGGGGAGGAAACTCAGATCGGGTTTCACCTACTAAGACTTCTCTCCAACATGCAACATCATCTCTCTCTCGTATACTGTCACCAATATTACAAGCAACCATCAACATCGTCTATTCCACTCTCTCTTAAGATGAGGATTGATCTAAGTCTAAGGGTAGCCTCTCTCTCAAGATGACCACACGTAAACTGCATAGCATAACATATTGTTAAAAACTTTAGCATTCCAACACTCTTGTGCATTCATACTACTCCATAACACATGATAAAAGTGATATTACTCTCTTGATACATCAACTACCAAACATCACAAGATGGTAGCTAAGCATAAAAGTGAAGCATTAAAACGTGTGTATGGAGATAACCTTAATAAGAGTATATATATATATTCAACAAATATAGACAATATACATGTTGGGAGAGGCTTCAGTGGCTACTTCCAACCCAAGTTAAGGTATTTAGCCTCTCATGCTTGCAGACCGCATAATGGCATTACAGAAATATAGAGACATGAAGATCCACGAAGTGAGGAGGGAAGTACAGCAAAAAGGAATGATAGATCTAGATAGAGAGAGAAAGGACATGATATGACATGATACTTATTCATATTTGGATCTAGCTCATTGACAACACATACGATCTTCTTCTCTCAATGAAGGAGTCTTTAGTCTTCTCTCTCCTCAACTTTTTCCTTTGGAGATCCAAGACTGATGGATGGGATAGAATGGTGAGTCTGGGATGTAGCAGCACTTCGTGGTCCTCGGGATCCGATCTAAGATCTGATCTTTTGATAAGATGGGTGGGTGGCCGATTTATAGGTGCATTCCACCGAATTAAGCCTAGACTTCGGTCACAGTCTGGATTGGGGGAGGAGTGAGACCACAGTTGTGGTCTTCTCTTTATTCCTTCTTTCATCATGGTCGAACTTGGTCACAGTCTGCCAGTTGCTAGCAGTTTGGCAATGATCACAGTCGAGTTCAACTCATGCATTGTGTTGGAGAGGTCGAGGTCTCCCTACTTGGTTGCGGTCTACAAGGATCGCGGGCTTAGCAATGACTGTAGCCTCCAAGTTGGTCGCGGTCCGGCTTGATCGTAGTCTGTAGGGATCGTGACCCCATGTGGATTGCAACCTTCTTTGAGTCGTGGTCGAACTTGGCATCTGCGGTCTCCAAATAGATCGCATTCCCTGGCTTGATTGGTACTCGTGTATTGATCGTGACCTCTGCTTTGGTCGCGGTTTAGCAGTGATCACAGCTTCAGTCTGATTGTGGTCTGTCTTGAAAGAGGAAGGACCTCGATCTTAAAGCAGTTCAGAGACCTCGACTGCCATTGTTGAACGAGTGGGTCGCGGTCAAGGTAAAGATTGTGACTTGGGCTGTAAATGTACCTAAAATCATGTAGGTGAGATTTTAGTAAAAAAAGATGGTAAAAGTTTGGGGAAAGCTAATCAAGGATATGCTAAAAGAGGTGTAAAATATATACAAAAAGTATGTAAAATGAAGTGTTATCCACTCCCCCAAACATAGAATCAAGCATGTCCTTAGGCTAAGTGTAGGTTCGAGAACTCAGAGAGAGAAAGAGAAAACTTATGCAAAAAAATTATAGAATATAACATGTCTGAAATATCTCATTCTTGCATCAAGACTGTTGTGGTATGTTTTCTAACCTTTAGGTCTCTTTCTTCCCTCTAACTAGAGTTGCATAACTTCATTTTCTCACCATTGTCTTCAATTGTAAAAGGTTCCTTCTTCTCAACTTATCACCCCTTCCCCTTAGGTAATAACCATACTAATACAAGATCTTTTTTGAGGGGTATATTTCACAATATTTATTTATTTTCAGTTTGCCCAATGCTAATGTGTTTGGGTAGGCTTAAGGCATCAAATGTTTTCCTCTTCCTTCTGAGTTCCTCACCAACAACTGTCATAAGAACAGTGTTTCCCTTTTTGGGATTCTGACTTTATGTCAGGTGGTTTTATGAGTTTCATTCAAGATTGGAGGTGTGTAAGCTTGTCTTTAAGATTCCAGTTATGGGCATGACATATCTACATTCATGAGTGCATCAATACACTGGTCGTGTGGAAACTTTTGGCATATTTTTGGATACAACTCTCGTTATTATTAATTTTTCTTTTTGGCTTTTTTACATCCCCTTTCAAGCTTGGGTGTGAGGGATTTTTAAGTGGTCTTCAGGGCGGCAAAGCCTCTTTTTAGATATGCTTTGAAAAGGGTAGTTGTTTCCCTCTCTACGGAGATAATGATTTTTTGGTTAAAAGCGTTAGGTGAGGGTGGTTGGTTAGGAGTATGGCTAGGTGAAATTCTCTAGTCTCTGAGGGTTTCATGAGTTAAGGTTCTCACACATACAACATCTTATTGCAAGAATGAGACAGAGTTGTATTGCTATGATTCTTGTTTTACTCATGTATGTATGTATGTGTGTGTGTGTATATATATATATATATATATATATATATATATATATATATATATATATATATATATATATATATATATATATATATATATATATATATATATATATATATATATATATATATATATATATATATATATATATATATATATATATATATATATATATATATGGGCCCATCGTTAATACCCGCGCGGGTAGCTACCCACCCCCCATTTCGGTTACTTTTTTTCAAGTTGGTTAATTTTGACATGTAGAGGGTTACTTTACCTTGCAAGCTGTTGAGTTTCATGCATAGATAGTTGTGTTTGTAAGAACAGATTTTAGAACATGGTGACATATATATCTGTTGTGTATTTTGTACGGGATTACTTTTTAGTCGTATAGTTATTTTTTGATCAACATAGTTACTTTTTTTTATAGAAGAATTACTTTTCTGGTCAGAACAATTACTTTTTTGGTTGCCGAGTAGAAAAATCTTGGCTACCCGTGCGGGTATTAAAAATGGCATATATATATATATATATATATATATATATATATATATATATATATATATATATATATATATATATATATATATATATATATATATATTCTATTAATTCATTGCTCATGCGGGCATCCACAATTATCTAACCGTGCTTAGAAAACACGGTGGCATTATCGTAAATAAAAGTCCATAGTCCCATTTTTATTTGTTTAGGCTTCTGTCCAGCGAGCATAAGTTGCTTCCCATGTACCCGACAACGAAGAAGACAACTGCCACTGAGAATGTGTCGTAGATTGTTGTGGAGGAGGTGGAGGTCATGGACTTCTCTACAACAACCTTGACGGTAGGACTAGGGAAGTCCGCCTCCCGCATGACCCAACTCATAGACTGGTCGTCAAGAATGGACATAACCAGAGGCTCAAGCTCCACCTTCACAACGAGCAATGATTGTTATTGGTTCTCAGGACATTCACACCGCCGGTGTGCCTGGGCCCGCTTCAGCGCCGCCATTAGTGCATTGGAGGTCGGCGGATCCTTCCCCACACGTTTCACATCGTCAACGGCCGATGGGATGCAGTCGAGTGCCACGGAGAAATAGTGCTCTAGCACGCGACATTGCAGTGGGTGTGATGTGGCAGCGGACACGCATGTCTGACGGAGGAGGCCAGAAGGGCAGGACATAAGGGTGTCCGCTACGTGGATGGGAGTGTTATGGCTGTGGCACTGCCGCGCAGCCTCGGCGGCAGAGCGGCTCAAAAGTGATGCCGCTTCCGGCATCAACTTTTGCTGGATCATGCTTTATTCTACCTGTATTGCTTCACGACTCCTTTCCCTTTGATATTTGGTGGATGGAGTTAAAAGAGTGCCAACTTATTGTTCTTGTTGTTGAATGAGTTGAGGTGGTGGGTTGGGATAGCTGAAAAGCTTGGATCGTCTATTTAATTTCTTTAAAGTCTCGACCACACCATCATTGTTTGCTACTCCCTCCTCTGGTTCAGTTTTCCCTATCGACGGTTCCGAGGAGTGCATCCTCAACCGCCTCGCACAACATAGAAAGTTGTTGGATTTCTTGTACGCGTACTAGTTCATAGCCATGGGTGCATTGCGGCTGATTTTTTTGGATGTTGAGGAATGACCGACGTATTTCTGAACTATACCATACTCATGCAGTAGGTGGTCGGGGAGGTGGTTATCCAATACACACTAAAGTTCAAGCGGAATGGTAGTGGACATGGTGGTGCACTTTCTTTGAAGCTAGATATGCAGTGTACTCTATATATGAAGACTTGTAGCGAACTACGATCCCACCATACAAGACTTAGCTGACACCCGGGATAGCTAAGTCTGACTGTTGTCCTGGTCTGCTGCAGGAACTCTGGCTCTCTGGCCTCGATATCCTATGGTGTCGTAAACTGGACTCCTCCACTAAGCTAAGTACACAGGCGGAGGGTCTGAGACGCTCTATGGGCCTCAACTTGGTACGCTCTGTGGGTACCTCTGGGTTACCACCGGGACGTCCAGTTCATGTTGGGTAACCTATTTTCTCTTAGGAGACTTCCTCAAGGGCTTCGTCTCCCTGCACGCTCTATGGGTGTGTTCTAACCACTGTATACTAGATGCACTGCCAGGGTAGGTCGTTTCATCCTTAAGGCGCAAACCTCACTTAGGGATTCTACGGTGTCAGGGCCCTTTATCTAATATTTTATTATTCTAAAAAAGCTCTTACTACAATGCATCTCTCTCTTACTTGTTCTTGGTTTTGGTATCTCTATGGTACCTTGTCTATTTAATTACGGTTCAAATCACAATATGATATCATTCTACAGTATACTCAAAAACATTGTAAATACTGAGTAATCCATATACCATGCATGCTG
The DNA here is from genome assembly GCA_963693085.1 of Alisma plantago-aquatica. Classification (NCBI taxonomy): domain Eukaryota; kingdom Viridiplantae; phylum Streptophyta; class Magnoliopsida; order Alismatales; family Alismataceae; genus Alisma; species Alisma plantago-aquatica. The sequence goes on along the minus strand of OY856409.1, from coordinate 497,934,862 downwards.
GCAGATTGAAAATTCATAAATAACCCAAACTTATACCAATTTGGCACATATACACTGAATTCATGCAATTGAACATCTTATTGCACTTATAAGAGTAATTACTTCACATATGAATATTCATTAGTAGCATGTGTCAATTATCTGAAATTTCTCGAAAAATGTGCACATTAACCCTAATCTTGGTTTGAGCATCACATAACTCAATTAAGAGTTACTTTATCATAACACAAATTATTAACAATAATTGAGAATTTCTAATAATATCTCACAGAAATGTGCCAATTCATGTAAATATTAATCCATTCACATTAAACATAACATGGAGCATGCAACTAGGGTTTCATTGAATATTTTCATGTTGTCGTACTTTCTTTGAAATTGGGAATCTGATAATTTACTAAAATCATATAACCTGGGTTTATACCCAAACTATACTGATATTGGTCGCTTGATACTGATTTCGGTATTTAAACTGAGCAATTTAGGCTTTGATGAACCATGTAAATTCACTAGTCCAAATCACACTGTTCAGAAAATAAACTAGGTCATATAAAAGTGTAAAGAAACAGTGAAATAAAATGTCAGGCATCGCCAAATACTACACGGTGCCTGATAACTATTTTTATATGCATAAAATGCACATTTAACTAAAAATTTCCAAACACCAGAGTCAAATTATGCTAGGTGAGTGAAATTCTTCGGGATGTTCGGATTCGTCCGGAAATGTGTCCAGAGCCTATTTCCGAGAAAATTTTGGGTTGTCTTCAACCTTTGATTTTCCCTATTCACGGTCTAGCTGCAACAGCAGCTTACGACTAAGGTCAGGTTGACGGAAGAGACTTGATTCATGGCTGAACTAGCTGTGAATCCCACTGGGACTTCAAGTTCGAGCACCACGACACCATTTCCTGGTGCTGGCCATGCCCAAACGTGCTCCTGGCTGCTGGCCGTAGCTCTGTGCTACGATACGACTGCAGGTAGGGCGTCGCCCAGTTGGTCGACCTCGATTAGGAAAGGAAGAAGAAGGGGAAGGGAGGAAGGAGGTGGAGGGAGCTTGGTTGCTCGCTTAATTGCCCTAAAATCACCCTGTGCGGTTCCCTTCTGCTGCTCGGTCGAGTGTTGCTGTTGGGTGCCACTTTAGGCTGTTTGCGTTCTATCGGGAAGTCGATCAGGAAGAAGAGATAAGGGAGAAGGATTATAAAGCTAATTAATGGGAAAATTGTATATTCAATCCTAGAAATTGAAACCCTCATAACTTTCTATCCGTAGGTCCAAATCAACTGATTTCTTTTGTTACTTTTGAAGCACGAGATCCACTACAACCTCAAGGCATAAAAACATACTAATTATCTTGTCTCATCTAATCAAAATACTAATCGCATCTTAAGCACTTAGCTTAGCTTAATTAACTTGATGATGCACTAACCACCACATGAGCACTTAACTTATCTCAATTACTTAATTATATACTAATCATTGTACTTACTAGTTAACTGTGGTGTGGGTCATAACAAGAAGAGTGGTACAGTCACATTTGGAGATAGCGCCAAAGGTAAAATTATTGTAATAGGTAATGTTCGTACAAATCATCAAATTAAAAATGTCCTACTTATTGATGGAATACATCACAACTTGATTAGTGTCATTCAATTATGTGATAGTGGCTATGATGTTCTTTTTATCAAATCTTGTTGCAAGCTACTCATAGAAAACACAAATAATGTTGTTTATGAAGGAAAAAGATTAGGAAATATGTATATACTTAGACCTAATTCTATGCAAGCTATTGTTGGAAAATTTTTTATTGCAAATGATGAATCTTTACAACTATGCCATGAAAAACTAGGTCATGTAAGTTCACACGATAAGAAAAAGTTAATTATATATGATCTTGTTCATGGTTTACCTAAGCATTCTTTTGACAAACCTGAAAATTGTGAACCATGTACTTTAGGTAAGTAAAGTAAAACTTCTTTCAAATCTAAAACCTTACTTAGCACTACTAGATCATTAGAACTCATTCATAAGGATTTGTTTGGTCCTATGAGGACTCATTCTATTATTTGTATATACTTTGTTATTGTTGATAATTATAGTAGATATACTTGGGTTCATTTCCTCTCAACCAAAGATGATACAATTAAAATATTCATTCAATTTTGTTCTAAAATTGAATATCAACTACAAAACAAAATATGTACCATTAGGAGTGATTATGGTGAAGAATTTGAGAATCAAATCTTTTAAGAGTTTTGTATATCTCAAATGTACACTCATAATTTTTTAGTTGCACGCACTCCACAACAAAATAGGGTAGGAAAGAAAAAATCGATCTTTACAAGAAATGGCTATAACTATGTTACTTGAACACAATACACCTAAAACTTTTTAAGATGAAGTATTTAATACAGCATGTTATGTATTGAATAGTGTAACAATTCATTCCCATCTTAAGAAAACTCTTTATGAACTTATTTTCAACAACAAAACCTAGAGTTGATTATTTTTATACTTTTGGTACACCCTGTTACATCTTAAATACAAAGGATGATAAAGATAAATTTGACCCTAAATCACATAAAGGATTATTCTTGGGATACTCAACTTCTAGCAAGGCATTCAAAATCTATAATACCATCTCTAAAAAGGTTGAAGAATGAATTCATATCACATTTCATGAAATAACAACACAAAGTGCTGAAAATTAAATTGAAAACTTAAAAGACGTAACTCATCAAATTTATGACTTAACCATATCAACTAAAGGTGGTCAAAATACTGAAAATGAGCAACAAAACAAGACACAACAGCCCATTCCTCGATTAATTAAGGATCATCCTAAGACTTAATCATAGGAAACCCTTTTGATAAAGAAAACTTGATCATCATTTAGAGATGTAGAAAATATGGCATTCATATCAATCATTCAACCTAAAAAGATAAATGAAGCCTTAAAGGATGAATATTGTATAATGGCTATGCAAGAAGAACTAAATAAATTTACAAAAAATAATGTATGGGACTTAGTTCCTAAATCATAAGATAAAACCATTATTGAAACTAAGTGTGTTTTTTGTAACAAATTTAATGAAGTCGAGGTAGTGGTTAGAAACAAAGCTAGGTTGGTAGCTCAAGGATATAATCAACAAGAAGGAATAGATTTTGATGAAACCTATGCTCCCCTAGCTAGACTTGAGGCTATTAGGTGGTTATTAGCTCTAGCAGCCCACAAAGACATCAAACTATTCCAGATGGATGTAAAAAGTGCCTTCCTAAATGAAATTATAGAAGAGGAGGTATATGTTGCTCAACCACCTAGCTTTGAGATTCCTGATAAAATTGATCATGTATATAAACTTAGAAATATTTATATGGCCTTAAACAAGCACCACATAATTGGTATGAAAGACTTAAAAATTACCTATTTGATAATGGCTTTTCAATTAAAAAATCAAATTCTACACTATTTTTCAAAACTTACGAATCAGTTTTTTTGTTATTCAAATATATGTTGATGACATTATTTTTGGTGCTTCAAACGATTCTGTATGTGATAAATTTAGTGATATTATGCAAAAAGAGTTTGAAATGAGTCTCATGGGAGAATTAACATTTTTTCTTGGTTTTCAAATAATACAAATGCCCATCGGAATTTTTCTAAGCCAAGAGAAGTACACCAAAGAGAAAATATTTATAGATATACATCCAACAAGATTATAAAACTACATGCAAGAATTTACTCATAATTAGATCATCCAATAAAACTAGTCTTATACTTATATCCACATACCTGACTTCAGAGATTCCTTATACATTCATGGTCATCTAGATAATCTGGTCATCACCTGATTAATAACAATTTAACCATCATTGATTATAGGATCATCATTTAACTCGATATTTAGGTCAAAACTAGGGTTTGCCAATCCTATGTGTGAACCAGTCTAAATATTGTCTCTGATATTTTTATACTAATCTATATGTTATAGTTTAGGTTTGGTAAAGATTTCATGTTTTTTCTATTGTTGTATCTATTTTTTAGAATTAAAAAGAGGTTAGAGCACTTAATTAGTCATTAATTTGAAAAAGCATAATATTGATCAATAAAATTAAGAACAAAATCTACATTCAATTTCTAACTGATACTAGGGTTCAAAACTATTTTTCTCATATTTAATCTTGATCAGTTGTTATTTATTTCAATTAGCTAACCCTAAAAAGAAACATCATCATCTATATTGGATATCGACATCAATTGTTCTTCAAAATACTTATATAGGTGTCTAGTAAGGAGGGTGTTTTTATAAGTCTTGGAGTATTTGTGGGGAATTATTTGGCCAAGGGATCTATTTTTGATCGCATTTCTAAGGTATGTACATTAGTTGAGATGTTTACCTTTTTTAAGAAAATTCTCTAACTGTTGGATCTTAGTCCTAAGGCAACTGTGGGTCCAGGGCACTCCTGGGTTGGCCCACACTGGCCGGCCTACCTCCCTTAGTCATGCTCTAAGCCGATCCAGTCAATGTTTGACTGATCGATTTGGTTTGTTGGACCAGTCCACCCCCTGCTTCCCGTCTACATTGCATATCTCAACTCACGATCAACCCTGCGAGGGATCATGCTAGACTGCCCATCTGTAGTTGAACACCACTGCTAGCAAGGTCACTAGAGAGAAAGGTGTGAGATTTTAGGACCTCCAACCTTCTGTGGTTGAGGACGAGGCTTTCTCTGGACCTGATGATGATATGAGATCCATCGTGGTGTTGAATGATGCTTAATGAGGATCTGCCTGTTGGTCTGACCCGCTATCCTCCTATCCCCCTTTCACATTCTTCATGCATCCTTTGTTTCAGGGAAGCATCGCCATAAGGAAGGAAGCAGTGAGGCATGTGCAGCGGATGGGATCTCTTCACCATGGAATAAGGCACCATCTTCGGTGAACCTCGTGGTGTCAGGATAGTAAGGGCACAAGGTCCCTACACACTCTCCTCATCTCCTCTCTTCTTCTTTTGCCTCCAATCCTCCAACCTGGACATCATCTTGCATGGCTTAGAGTCCCCCACACTATCTTTGAAGGTGTTGTGGGTGTCTATTGCTCATAACCCAGCTAAATCTTGCCTCCTCGCCATGGTAGTGTCCATTAGCCATGGGGAAGGCTAGTGAACAGCCAATGAAGCCTCAACCATAGGTCGTATCCTCCTCTGACATGGATTGAAAAGGGGAAATGGCAAAGTCTCAGGAACTTGGATTAGTCCATCTATCTCTTGGGTTTGTTGTTGCTAACAATGATGGAGAAAGGAAGGGATGGTGGGGTTTTTATATCTCATCAAATTCTTTTTCTCTAGGCAACATATGAGAGGTTGTTAGGTAGTTCCTGGCCTTATGGATCTAGTGGAGCAATCTAAAGTTCCAGAAAATATCTCCATAAATCATTGCACGTGAAGTTTGCTCCCTAATTCTCGGAGCTAGGTGATGCCTGAAGGACATCCAATTAGGAAAGAAAACACAGGGCATGGGGCGTCGCCTCCCTGATCCATCAAATTTGGCCCAACTTGCACCACATTTGGCTGGCTGCTCTCATGTGACCCAAAATGTAATTAAATATTATCTCTAAATCATTTGAAACAATGCTCTTTTAATCCAAAATTTGGATTATAAATTACTCTGGAAAGGCTAAATCAGAAGTCATTAATCATCAACCTAGTGGCAAGTAATATCACTTTTAGCCAAGTTTGATACTAAAACTCCATTATTTGGTCTATCAAATAATTTCCTCCCAACAACATCCTACCCAAGGATAATATGAGCAAGGATAATTACCATTTGATCTATAACTATAACCAGGCAATCTTTAAGTCACTTAGTTAGATCATGATAGAGCCTCAAAATCGTTCTTTGACCATTATGATTCATGTATGTCACTACAACATGTTTAACCATATAAATACCAAATTCAATTAATAAGGGAAATTCATCTTAAGTAGTTTAGTAGTCTGCATAAGCATTGGTTCTATACCCAATCACACTTTTTGGGTGGTAAAACTGCATACTTCAAGTAATGATTCCTCAATGTAGGGTCAAAAGCATTCATGGTCTTCAAATACTACATTGTATCTAAAATTAAAATTAGGGTCATCACACAAGCTCCATGGGGACTTCTTCTATCTCCTTAATCTTCCACGCTCATCTACCAAGAAGAGAAGAATAAGAATGGATGAAAGGGTTCACTTGTGTGTAGAGGGAGGGGGTTATATACTTGAGGGAACAAAGAGAGATCAAAAGATAGGTGTCATCACCTTAAGAGTCTAGGTGACACTTATCCACATGAAAAGGCCACATGCAACCACTTAGCTTAACATGCAATATTATGGTGATATACTCTAGGTATAGTATCGGCCTCTTGGCCTCCTACCAAGGGCACTACATCTCCAAACCAATACAGCACATTACATTCCAAGGTCAAAACACACATTGTCCATAGATCCTTATTACTATGATAATACCACTTCTTGCTCGAGATCCAACTAGGCACTCACCCCTTATATATCTTCTAGATGATGTTAAACAAGAGAAGGAAAACTCTAGAGATGGTAAATTTCATATTAACCCTTACTTTGGATAAATTGCAATTTACACCAAAACTGGTACACAAAGCACAAACAACTTCCAAACCAACTCAAACTTAAAACTTAAGCTCTCCACAAAGAGCCCCATAACATAATCCTCTCTTTCATGATTATAAAGAACTATGGGCATGTTAAACATGTGATTGTGACATATTGCAAGGTAACCCCTCATCTTGGGTAAATTACACTCTGATCCAAAACAAGAAAACATTGCTCAAACATTATCCAAATAGCACCAAACTTGAAACATAAGCATGTCACATGATAAAAAAACACCTCAAAGGATTAGATTAAAGTTCCAAGCAACTTACTTAGGCAAATCAAACAAGGTTAGTCCAAAACCCAGTTCATGGTCCTTACAAGTCATAAACCCCTAACAAGGATTTTGCCCTCGAAATCCTAGGTGAAAGGAGATGGATAGTACTCATACATCATGCCTTCAAATTTTCACATAACTCCTTGATGTTAGGGTGATGTCATAATACTTGTTTAGCATATTGTTCTTCTATCCAAGGTTAACACAAGATCTGTTGTACATGACACATACTCAATTTATCCTTTCCATTTTTGGTTGCAGAGTCAACGCTATGCCAGGTGATACTTTCTTACTAATAGAAGCACTATACATACTTATACAACTCACGTGTTAACTCTTTCTTATGTATCACCTTCTAAACTTACAACATAGTATGATAAGATTCTCAAACCTGGAATCTTATCATACCCTTCTCAAACCTCAGTATGACTCTTTCTAAGAAAGACTAGTGATGCATTATATCATCCACTTGGGACTACAAGACCTACCATGCTTTCAACGTGCTAATCTGATCTGTTGACTCAGCACAAAGCTCACTTATGACTTGTACCAACTGGCCTGCTATTATGTACACTCCCAGCTATACTTTCTCCTAGCATAAGAAGATGTCATATGTCACCTCAACTGATCTACATAGGGATTGGAAATCCTTCTCATCAATGTACATCCCTCTTGGAACCCTTCTTACTTGCAAACCTAATAGGTGTACTCTAAGGGATTGTACTCAACTGATGAACTTTACCCAAGAAGATCTTGCATCCATCTCTCTAACCTATGCATCCTTACTGATGTCATCTTATGTGGTGCACAAACCCCTAACACGCGACATATGTACTATAGTTTGGGTACCTTAGTATCCTTCATATGTACCAAGAACACATCACATCCTCATCGCATCATCCCTCTGTTGCTACTAACAAACCCAAACATATCAGAAGAATCTTTCCAGCATCATATAAGGTTCATAAAACATCACCATTCACAGATGTCACCATCTAACAACTAAAATCCAAGATCAACTTATACTTATCAGAGTATCCATATTAAGATCACTTCTAAACCATGCACATTAAGTAACATAAAACTCACTTGAATGCAACATCCTTGGAAAGAAAGAACACTAAGGGAACATATTCCTCTTATCACCACGACGTTACCCATGGATTCCTTATTAAGAAGAAGGGATTATCAACTTCTTTGGTTATTACATGAGTTTTCAACTGTTCATGTGTCATTTTAACTTGTTTTCACCTTAGTTTCCTTACCATCAGCATAGGATCTGTAAACAAGATTACATGTCATTATTTTTTCTTTGATTATTGTTCTTCATGTTCATGAACATTTCCTTGTTTTACCACATTTTTCATATTTACATCATGAAAAGGATCATTATTCTTTACATATTCGTTATTGAGCAGGGATCATCTTCTTGTCCCCTTTCCCATATCATGAGGATTACACTTTATACTTTCTTATACTCATGGGTTGGTCTGAGATTAACTTAGGTTCCATCTTATTTATTCATTATTCATTCTCCTTTATCTTCTCTCTTCATTTTATTTCAAGAATTCTCTTCATCTTAGGTGGATTTTACATGTTGACTTACTTTATTAGAACATATACATCTGTCCTTTTCTTCATACATTTCTTAAAATTATAGCTTCAAGAACGTCTCTTATCATATTCGTACTTAGTTTTAGGTTTTATGGAGTTGTATATTTATCTTTTAATAACCAAACATTCATGTTTTAGTAAGTTATGGTGTAGGTCTTATCTCTTGTATAGTATGATGGAGGTGTTGGCATCATGATTCCTAATTTGTTATGCTCTTTAGATTGTTCCAAAATTACTACTTTTTTTATAAGGGGTGCATGTTACTTTTTATTAATTCAAATAAGAAATAGAAATAGCTACAATGTTCAAATCGAAGTCCTCTACAACAGTACGAGGATCTTCTAAGCAATAGGCATTTGAGGCTAAAGCATGAGCCACCCCATTACCTTGCCTTTGAACAAAACACACTACTACAAGAACAATGTTCAACATCGCTTTTAGCGGTGTCGGTTTTTTATTAACACCGACGTTGGTCCCATTAAACGTCGGTTAATAAGTACATCCGACGTCTATATTTGAAGACCAGCCAGACACGGGTATTGCTTTTCATTTAGTGTCGGTTGAAGAAAAGAAACTGACGCCTAAAGTAGCCCGCGAAATCCAATTTTTTTGAACAAAAAAAAATTGTGCCAAAGTATCCCTTATAACGTCGGTGTTTTACCTAATAACCGACAATGAATGAAGATAAAATTTGCGCCAAAAGTTCCAATATGGGCGTCGGTTTTCATAGCATAACCGACGTTATAACGGTGCGCGCGCCGTACCCGCCAAAAAAATTAGGGTAAAGGAATGTCCAATTGGACGTCGGTTTTATTTAAGAACTGACACCTTTAGTTTTAGGTGTCGGTTTTATTTACGAACCGACACCTAATGTTAACTTAACAGCATTCGCGCAAGCCCGACTCTTCCCCTTTCTCTGTTTCATTCATTCTCGCGCTACCAGGGTTTGGTCCGGCGATTTCTCTGCTTACTCCGGCCGTGCGCTGCTCTGCTCAGCTGCTGGTCCTCTACCCACCTCCGGCGCCACTTGCCCTCTGCCCCCATCTCGCTGCTCTGGTGGCCTTCTCCTCCTACTCTGGAGGCCCTCTCTCCCCGCACCGCCGGCCTTCTCTGCTGCTCCGGCGGCCTGCTTTGCCCGCACCGCCGCCGCTCGCTGCTGCTACTCTCCCCGCCGACGCCGCCGAAGGTACCTGCTCCTCCTCTTCCTCCTCTTCTTCCTCCGCCCTCAAGCAGGTACCCTGCTCCGCGACCGTGTGAAATCGCAGGTTGGCACAGTCGTGCTGGGCAGCACGACCGTGTTGGCTGATTTTGTGCTATATTGCTCAATTATAATCGGATAACTACATTTGTGTGTAATGATTATCTTGATGATGAACATGCATCTACATTTGTGTGTATTTGTGGCTGATTTTTTTTAAAGGAGTGGTTTTTTAGATTAAATGATTGTAGAAGACATAATATTAACTCTAGCATAATCTCATGTGTAGGTGATATTAATCTTTGAGATATTAGTTTTTGCTCAGACCCAGGTGATATTTTGTTTGATTTAAACATGATTGGGCATTATTATGACTAATTTTTCCCATAATGAGGCAATTTTTACAATACCTTGCTCTTGTTCCAATTGTTGGACAATTCATATACTCTCAATTAGGAAATATTATTACTCTTCTAAAATTATTCTTATAATGTTGAATCGGGTCAATGAACACCTGCTATTGTGCCTGAATTATGCCATGTATGTTTGTACAAAGTGAATCTTATCGCTCTAATTGTGAATTATTGCATGTTTGAAACTATTGAATTCTTGATTTATTATTTAATAATGCTCTAATTGTGAGTGATGCAATGTAAGTGAGCAAATACATGTAGTGGATATGTACTCATTAGCCTAGAAACCCGTCCAAAATTTACTCATTAGGAGTAAATCTTGGATAGTCCCCAGTTTGGGACTGTTCTTGAACACCTAATCTCACTTAGGATGTAAGTGTATAATGTGTATTGGGTTTTCAAGAAAATTTTGGCAGCATTTCCCCATTTGTTCTCTAAGTACATATGTACTTGGAGAACAGCGGGGAAATGTTTCCAAAATTTTCTTGAAAACCCAATACACATTATACACTTACTAGTGAGATTAGGTGTTCAAGAATGGGATAGGTGGTATACATTTATTATATATAAGAATGACAACACATGTATTTGTTGGCCTAAAGTTTTAACCATGCAAAAACTCTAATATGTTTACCCTAGACCCTAATGTTGTTGTAATATATACTTGTTTTCTCTTTGATCATAGAATGGATAGATCATGGATGTCCATTTACAATCGCTGCACCCCAGAGTTTATATCTGGTCTTGACCAGTTTTTTAGATTTTCCGAGGAACATAGGAAACAACCTGGAGATAGGTTCTACTATCCATGTAGGCATTGTGGTAACAACTTGAAAGTCAACACTGGTGACGAAATCAAAAGTCATGTCATGTACAATGGGATTATACAAGGCTATACATAATGGCACTAGCATGGAGAGATTTCAAACTCGAAACCAGTGGATGTCGATAGCAGTGCTTGTGTGGAAGAAGAAATTGCCTATGATGACGTAGATGTGAATGAACCAATAGACATCGTTGATGCGATGCTGGATAGTTGTGGGGTAGAGCACACCGATCCACCTCCCATTTTTAGAAACATTGTGCATGATGCTGAGATATCGTTATACACAAGTTGTACTAAGTTTACGAAGCTTAGCGCTATGTTGAGATTGTATAAGCTGAAAGCTAACAATAAATGGAGCGACAAAAGTTTCACGTCATTATTGTCTTTGTTGAAAGAAATGCTTCTTGAAGGAAACGAGCTGCCAATCTCAACATACCAGGTGAAAAAAATTGTTGTGCCCAATGGGAATGGATGCCAAGAAGATACACGCATGCCCGAATGATTGTGTATTATTTCAAAAGGACTATGTGGATTTGAAAGATTGTCCAAAATGTGGTGCATCACGATATAAATTGACGACTTCGAGGGAGTCCAAAACTGGTTCTCCTACCAAGGTGATGTGGTATCTACCTATAATATCACGGTTTCAACGTTTGTTTGCCAATCCGATAGATGTGAAGAATTTGAGGTGGCATGCAGATGTTAAAAAAAATAATGATGGAATCCTACGACATACGTCTGATTCCCCACAGTGGAAGAAGATTGATCTATTGTACCCTAAATTTGGTGAAGAAGTCTGGATTCTAAGACTTGGGCTTTGTACAGATGGGATGAATCCATACGGGACATTGAGTAGCCAACATAGCACTTGGCCAGTCATACTTGTTATATACAATCTTCCTCCCTGGATGTGTATGAAAAATAAGTACGTAATGTTGTCGTGGTTGATACAGGGCCCTAAACAACCTGGAAATGATATCGATGTTTATCTTGAACCTCTGACAGATGACTTAAAGAAACTCTGGGGTGAAGGTGTGATGACCTATGATGCTTCATGAAGAGAGACATTTCGTTTGCATGCTATGTTGTTTTGCACTATAAATGACTTTCCAGCATATGGGAATTTTTCTGGATATAGTGTCAAAGGAGCTAAAGCATGTCCTATATGTGAAGAGAACACTGATTCAACAAGACTAAAACATGGCAATAAGACTGTATATCTCGGTCATCGAAGGTTTCTTACAAAATTACATCTGTATCGTAGGAAGTGCAAAGCATTCAATGGATTGAATGAGGAACATAGTGCACGTAAACCTATACCAGGGGAGGTTGTTTATGAAAGAGTAAAAGACTTTGTCAATGAATTTGGTAAGAGATCACAATGTACTATGGCCACACGAAGTGACAAATCTTTATTCAAGAAGAAGTCAATATTTTGGGATCTTCCTCATTGGAGTTCTTTGACAGTCAGGCATTGTATCGATGTCATGCACGTTGAGAAAAATGTCTGTGATAGTGTCATTGGTACTTTGTTGAATATACCAGGTAAGACTAAAGATGGGCTAAAATCCAGGCTGGACCTACGTGAAATGGGAATAAGGTCAGTATTAACAGAATTGTGTGAAATGGGAAATCGCAGAACATACTTACCTCTCGCTTGTTACACATTGTCTAGAAAGGAGAAGAAAGCTTTTTGTGAATGTTTGGTAAATGTTAAGGTGCCACAGGGTTACTCATCCAACATCCGTAGATTGGTATCAATGAAAGATCTGAAGTTGATAGGTCTTAAATCTCATGATTGTCACACTCTAATGCAACAAATATTGCATGTGGCAATTCGATCTATATTGCCGAAGCATGTAAGGTTTGCAATCACCAGACTTTGTTTCTTTTTCAATAGTCTATGCAGCAAAGTTATTGACCCTGATACTCTCGATAATTTGCAAAGAGAAGTGGTTGTTACCCTATGTCAGCTTGAGATGTATTTTCCTCCATCGTTCTTTGATATCATGGTACATCTTATTGTCCACTTGACTAGGGAAGTGAAAATGTTGGGACCAGTTTTCTTGCATTAGATGTATCCCTTTGAACGATACATGAGCATTTTTAAAAGTGATGTTCGAAACCGTTATCGGCCTGAAGGGAGTATTATTGAGGGTTATGTGGTGAGAGAGGTTATGGATTTTTGTAATGACTTTCTCAGTGATAATGACACTCCTGGTAATGACAAGAATATTGAGGAGCAATTTGGCAAAGGAATTTTGGGATCACGGGTGAAAGTAATCAGCCGTGAGCAGTTGGAACAAGGTCACTTGTATATTTTACATAACACGGACGAAATGAGTGTTTATATCTAGGAACATACCAATTGCATCAAGAGACAATATCCTCGAGCCAATACAATGTGGCTTGCTAGAGAGCATAACAAGACATTTATTAAGTGGTTCGAAGAGAAAGTCTTACATCAACTATCTCAAACACCAGATGATATTACTAAAACTATCAAATGCCTCGCCTTTAAACCGAAATTGACTGTTATATCTTATGAAGGGTATGACATTAATGGATTCACATATTACACAAAGTGCCAAGATGATAAGAGTGTCGTCCAAAATAGTGGGGTCACCCTTCAAGCGTCGACTATGTTTTTTGCAAGTGCAAAGGATAAGAGTCCACGTGAAGCTAAAATGTCATATTACGGTGTCATTGAAGACATATGGGAGTTTGACTACATAGATTTCAAAATTCCTCTCTTCAAATGTGAATGTGAACTTTACAATGTTAATTACAATATTGCTCGTGAATGTAAACTTTACAATGTGAATTTTATAATGTGAATTACTTTACAATGTGAGCTTTACAATATGAATTACTTTACAATGTGAACTTTCAGATGGCTGAGCATTCTCCTGATGACCATGTTGATGATTACCGTGAGGGTGAGGACATCAATGCGCCGCCTCACAATGTAAGTTTTAAATATATATATCATATATTTATATCTATATGTCCATTTCTAGTTATATCATGTAAGTGTGTTTATTTTGTCAAATTTTAGGTTGATGATGCAAATGTACCCTCTGAAGCACTTAAGGCACTTGATCAGCAGCACCAAAAAGTCGACAAGAGAAGGGGCATCACTATGATGAAGAAGTTAATAGCATAAAGGGGCAATGGACCCAAACTTGTTGTGGATTTTGATAATGCAGGAAATGCACTTGGAGTGAATCGCAATTTGTTTGTTTCATATCTTGGGTATGTTACTTATAGCCATTGCGGTTGTAAGATAGATTCTTGGCATAAAGTTCCTAAGGAGAAGAAAGACGTAATATGGAAGGATTTATGCGTGAGTTATTATTAATTTTCAATTCTATTTGTTAGATTACTAATTTTTTGGATACTAGTTAATAGCAATTCTATTTTGTAGAGTATATTTGAATTGGATGAAAAGATGCATTGTAAATGTGTGATGCAACATTGTGGGAGAGTTCTAAGGAACTATAGGACAAATCTCACTGGAGAATACAAAAAAGAAGGTGATAAGAGGAAGAAGATAGCCACAGAACAGTGGAACTTCCTGGACCAAGAAGAATGGGACGCATTTGTTGCTTCAAGACAAACTGATGAATTCAAGGTATTAGGCATCACCCCCAATTTAATTAATATATGTTGTATTCACCTATTCAAGATTAACATTTAGTGTTACTAACCAAATCATTAATGTGAATACTAACTAGGCCCTCAGTGACGTGCAAAAAGCAAGGTGTGCATTGAATGTGCATGACCACACAATGGGCCCAAAGGGGTATGAAGGCATTCGCCAAAGACTACAGTCTGAGGCTAATGCTCAATCTGCTGCTACTCAGGAGTCCTCAACAATAGGTAGCACACCTTTGCCTCGCCATGATGTCTGGATAGCTGGGAGGCAAAATAAGAAGGGAGAAATAAGGAAGCATGCAACTGCTGAGGCGGCTGCAAAAAATGGTAAAATACAACTCTTACAGCAATCGTTCGAATATTGATTATTTGTGGTTTTTACTTAATTACAAATTTTTGTTTTGGCAATTAGCGGGAGCTGCACGAGCTGAGGAAATAAGGAAATTTCATCCCTGAGGGCACAAGGGATGAATTGACAGTTGCTCTGGGTAACCCAGAGCATCCTGGACGTGTTAGGGTTGTAGGTGCTGGTGTGGGCATCAAAGCATTCTTTGGACCATCCCAGTGCAAACATGTCCCAAAAGCGGGACTTTTACAAGAAGAGGTAACCTATTATTTCTTTATAATGTTACTGTAAAAGAGAATTCAATAATTAGAAGCTAACATTTCTTTTATCCATGTATAGGTAGATAAGCTAGTTGATAGGAAACTCTAAGAAGCACTGAGCAAGTGGAAGGCATCTCAGACTGCCACTCAGCAGAAAATACCTATGGCATCCCGCTCTACTCCTAATGCAGAGGTTGGGAGTAATCTTGTAGACCCACCACCTGGCACATCCAATGTAAGTATTTTTATGACATAATAACTAGTCTTTTCAAGATGATATGTTTTCAAGATGATATGTATATATGTATATAACATTCTTTACACAAAAATTTGTAGGGGTTGAAGCCATGTCGTCTACAAAGTAAAGAGTTTGTCATTGTAGAGGTGTCAGCTTACCCATCCCTAACAGGGGAAATGTTTCATGGGTCTCCATTACCAGCTGGCTGGGTTCGTGTGAGCCCACTACGTATATTCCCCAACTGGATGGATCTTTCATTGCCATATGCCCACCCAGATTGTGAAACACTTGGTGAGGCAGAAGGCGGAGTGATATTGTGGCCAAAAGCGGCTTCCCTTTATACTGAAACTGTATGGTAAATTTACATTACTTTAAATTGTTAGTGTGTGTATATGATGTCAGTTGATCTGAAATTATATATTTATACAGGTTAAAAAGAAGACACCCACAACATCTAGGCCTCCACCTCCACCTCCTACATTACCAAGTTGGGTTCCACAGGACCTACCTGTCCCGTTAGGTCCTGATTGTAGGGGTATGGCAATATGGTTAGGCGAACATGATATAAATTTCCCTAGAATTGTTTCTACAGATGGGGATGATGTAGGTCAATCATACGAAAGCAACGTATTTATACAAGATATTTTGGAGTTGTTTCGATATGATTGGTTGAATACATATGTGATAGAGCTATGGATAAGGTGAGATCTTCTTTATACATCCATATACCTTGTGTAGGATCTGGTGATCTGGTTTCTTATTTATTAATGCATACATAATACATGTTTTGCAGCTACTTAGACAAGATATGTGCAGATTTTTCATTCGAACATGTAGGATTTTTTATTCCATTTTTTATTAGTCTAGTAGCTAAAGACCCTCCTTCAGTTCAACAATACTGTTGTGATGCTTTTAGAAGTTTTGCTCAAAATAAGAAGACGTTGATAATAGCTCCATTCAATGTGGAGTAAGTTTATTTTGCTTATAATTTGGACTTAAGAAAATTACATTTTTATTGTGGATTTTGAGTTATTAATTTTTAACTTTTTTACCTCTAGTGTATGCATTGGGAGTTACTAGTTATTGTCCCCGAGACGTTCATTGTCTATTATCTAGATCCTAAGGGGACTAAATTGAATTCAAGATATGGATACAAAATGAAAATGGCATTATTCCGGTGAGAAATATTTCATTTTCATATTTGTTAACATATGTTATTACATTACTATTTAATTATGCAATGTATTGTGTTACATTAACATGTAGGAGTTTAGATGAGTTCAAAAAGGCTGGAGGAAAGGTCCCCAGGAAAAAGAACCAGCAAATAATTTGGACAAACGTGGAAGTAAGTTCCTGACTGCAATGTATATATTATTTATGTGAACAGTGCTTAATTAGTTGTATTTTAAATATTTTGTATGTTTCAATTTATAGTGTGCTACACAAGACAACGGATGGGCATGTGCATATTATGTGATACGATTTATGCACATGATTATCAAATATGCCGCAGTGGACATCGATACCATTCATGAGGTATTATATATAATCTCATTAGATAATATGAAATATATCACTCTTATTTATAGCTCATTAATTATATATATACATCATTCTCTTTGCAGGTATTTAAAACTGACCACACTACAGGAAAGGCCTTACCAGATGTACATGCTCCCTATACGACGGGAGAATTAAATGAAGTAAGAGAAGAATGGGGAACAACCATATAAGTAGTGGGGGTTTTAACATATAATTGGGATGTTGCTAGTGAATAATGACTAAAGAATGATATTTTGTAAATGAATTTCTGAATTATAATATGTGTGAATGTTTCTACATGTCTGAATGTTTCTACATGTGTCTGAGTGAAAATGAATGAAACTGTTGGTTGCTATATGAATGTTTCTACATGTGTGAATGTGAAAATGAATGGAACTACATATTGCTACATGAATGTTTCTACATGTGTGAAAATTGAATGGAACTGCAGTTTGCTAAATGTGTGAACATTTATGTTGTTAATTTTGCAGGTTTGTTGCCTGTTGTTGGCTGATATCAATGGATGTCATAAAACATGTTGTTCATAATTGAACTGTAGGTTTCTCATCCTGCAACCAGCCACAGCAGGTCTATAGAGTGACAGAAAAAAACATAAAATCGGCGTCGATTATTTGTATAAAACTGACGACAAATGGTTACAGTGTCGATTTCACTACTAGTAACCGACGTTGATTTCCCTAATGAGGCCAGACACCATGGCCGTGCTGGCCAGCACGGTCGTGGTAGTGGGCCAGACACCACGACCGTGGTAGCGGGTGAGATGGTGTCCGTTATAACTACTAAACCGACGTTGATAGTGCCCCAGATGGCACCCTTTCTGTGGCGCGAAGGTATATGGTGTCGATTGCAAAGCTAATAACCGAAGCATATACCCCCCTACTGGCATGTTTTCAGTGGTGCGTGAAGGGTTGTGGTGTCGGTTTGAGAACCGACGCGTAACGGTTGGGCTTTTAATGGCACCCACATAGGTGTCGCTTAAAAACCGACACTAAAGGTCGGTTTTGTACTAGTGACAACAGTGGAAGGAGAATAAATCTAAAGACAGATGACATATATCTAAAATGATGCTATCCTCGTAGCCCCTTCCCCACCCATCGGCCTTCACAGTGTGAACCAAGGTGGTGTTATCTATCTCGACGATCAGGTCTTTCAGACCCAGGTTCAAGGTTACTCGAATGCCATGTTGGACTGTCATTCCCTCCGCACTAAGCACTAAGAACGCATGGTCCATATGGCATTGGTACGTAGCCTTGATGTTCCCTAGGTTGTCCCTGATGACTGCTCCAATGCCCGCGCGGCCACCGTTGCAGACACTAGCATCTGCATTCAACTTAAAACACCCCAGGGGTGGGGGGTTCCAAGATGAGTCACTCGTAACACCCTCTCGGTGATCCATGATGTGCAACACCGATGAGTACCGACCATAATCCTCAATCAGAGTAAGGAAACTAGATGCAAGGGTGGGGATGTATGACTACTTAGGGTCGAAAATATGCTTGTTTTTGGCCATCCATGTTGACCATAACAATGTCGCCCCTTCGTCTCTCCTCCTCAGATCATCTTCACGTAGCAGCTCCCTAGTAAACCCCCTGACATCCATGCTCGTATGGAGCGGCCAGTCTAGCTGTCCCACCGCCCAAACAGGTCTCGCTGAATCACAGAGCAAAAGGGCATGTGTAGAATCCTCCCTTGCCGACCGGCACCTCGGACATATATCATCTTGGTCTGCGTGCCTTCTCAACAAAGCAGCCTTTATTGGTAGAATGTCTCTAAGCACCCTCCATATGAAGTGTTTGAGCTTTAGAGGCCAGTGTTGCTTCCACACTCTTTTCCAATCATCTTCCTCCAAATTGTCCAGTAGATCCTCCCATGTATGTATGAGTCTGTATGTGTTGCACACTATGAATTCCCCTCTACTTTCTCTGTCCCAGCAAAGAGTGTCAACGTCCCCTCGATCACACAAAGGTATAGCCAGAATCATGGAACAAATGTGGGGAGGGAACACGTCTGTCAAGGCAGCCTCATCCCACTTCCCCGTCTCCTCATCTATCAACCCAGCAACTGAAGTGTATGTGACCGGCCCCTGTATTAGATAACGGTGCACTGTCCTATCCAAAAATCAATCTAAGAGTTCCATACTTACCTTCTATCAACCCAGCAACTAAAGTGTATGTGACCGAACCCTGTATTAGATAACGGTGCACCGTCCTATCCAGAAATCAATCTAAGAGTTCCATACTTACCTTTTCTTCAACATTTGAGTACCTGGTCAGGACACTCAAGTTCTGAGATTAGGCAGTAAGTACCATGTTTGATATCATGTTCTTATCTTAGACACCATCTTAGTCCTAGTCCTAGTGTCCCTATAGACTCAGAGAACCTATAGCTCTGATACCAACCAAATGTGGCACCTTTTTCCACACAAAGTGAGATTACTCAAAACTTAATCATGATCGACCACTAATCGGCATATTACCAAAAATCACAAGAAATTAAAACCGGTTCGCAGCAAGCACCATGAGTTGAGATTTATTATTCTTGAGTCAACACTTGTGTTTCATAACATATATTCAAAGAGCTTCATCATTGTTTTAAAATCAACCTATTACATGAGATAATAGTCCCACATGTATGTACATACCAACAAAGGCACACAAGCCAAAAACCACGTATCAATCATCATGTCATCAAAACACATCAAGAACACTCCCAAGGACCTGAGTGTACAGGGATGACACATGGAACTCTATTACTAGACACTATCCATATACCATGATCCACCAGGTGTAGTTCCTCTTCATTTATATCCTCAGCTATCTGATATTTTAGTTTGGCATGCACATCCACCTAAAATATGTTTAACCAATGGGGTGAGATAAAAGTCCCAATGAGAGATATAACTCTCCACCAACTCTATTATTATCACGGATAACTAAGTAGATAAACTAACATACTGAGCAGGTAGAATAGAATTTACTAAATGACATATACCTCATGAACAAAGTAAATAGAGCAGTAATATGCACTTGCCACTGAGTAGTAGAAGAATCAGTAGTTTAAAAAGGAATACGAAGAACATGTATAATTGTTATCAACTAAGCAGTATAAAAACAAGGCAAGGCTTCAACCAATGTTCTTGTATTTGTTCCTAATAAAATATACTACACAGCTGATACATATTTTATTATGCCCCAAAGATTTGAGTCGAACCACCCAAATCCAACCAACCACTGATAAGTCAAAATTGGTGCCATACAAGGTCTATGGAAGAGTCGGATTCCACGACCTCACCCCCTCAGTCAGTACAAGTAAACCTGTAATGATACTTCTAGTCAAACTGCTATCAGCGACATATAGCCCAGTTGTACAAGTCTGGGGGCATGATTTGAGGCTCACACATGGCCAAAGTCACCCTCAATTGCTTAGGGTACCAAGTTGTCCCCGCATACTCAACAGTTGCACTCTGTGTTCCCGTAGGAGATACTCGCTTCACCATCCAGCAAATGCTGACACTAAATAGATCTATGGCACAGGGCAAGCTAGATAATTAGATTCCACTTGATTAATTAGAACAATTAAAGTGTCCTTTAGCATCAATCAAGTTATAATGTAATATCAATTACAAATTCTTCAAAAGAAAGGGCATAGTATTACAACAAATATATAATTGTTTAAACTATAAATGGATTCCCATCATCTCATAACACTGTATCACTGCCATTCACAAGGCTATCACCATCAGAATATTATCATGAGATATCAATCCCTCATTCCAGTGGAGGATATTACCTCAACCAGACACTAAGCCTTTACCAGGTCCTAAGACCATCATATCACTCTTGTGATTCATTGTTATCTAATCATACTTCATTGGGCATATAAGCATTACGTATACCAATCATCACATGTGCCACATCACGTATGCATACCATAGCAATCATTAGCTATTACATTCATCTCTGTAGTAAAAGTAATATTATATAAATAGAGAGAGAATATGTTTCAACACATTAAACACCTTGAAATAAAGCAAGCAATACATCATAAGTTCCTTAGTTTAGGATTAGGATTCATGCTTAATCCACATAGGGTTCTCAAGCATCATTCTATCTTAATTCTCTAATTTTCACTACCTCCCATAAGTTGGAGTGTATGAGGTTAAGAATTAGACAATATATTCAAGTATGCACATTCACATATTTATAGTTTTCATGTTCCCTTGTTAAGGCTTATAGCCAATGCTTGATATTATTTAACCATATTCATTGTGTTCACAAATTATAACACCCAATTAACCCACAAGGTTAAAGTCATATAATTTAAGAGAGAGAGAGAGTACAATATCATTACTTCTATTTATACACATTCAATAATATGGACTACCCTTAGAATCAGGGTCAGTGCTCTACACATATGGCCGATTAGGGTTTTACCTCAGGGTTACATCACCCTCCCTAATTACATAAATTCCCAATTTCTTGAAACTGATTTAGGATTGAACAACATTAGTTAGATATGAATAGATCATTGTGTTATCAGCACTAGGTATCACCATTTCATAAGTGTATATGTGTATCATCTCATTAAGTTATGTGTCGGTTACAATAATGCATTATGTAAATATGTTGACTATTGCATCAACATGATGTTTCATCTTTATGTGACCCATATGTTACTACCCTTAGATTACATAACTAGAGGGTTTTACTTTCACTTATTAGACTATCAAACTTGTTCCATATGATTTCTACACAAAAGCTAACACCCCTTGATTCCAATAAGGCTCATCACCTCTATCATGTAATCACATAGTTGTCTCATTAATCTCTCTCACAAGTTATGATCATGAAGAAAGGAACATAGAAGACACTTGTCATGGATTACAATATTTCACTAAGGAGGGTACATAAGACTTACCATCTTATGATTAGGATTATCATATCGTTACCTTACCACTAAACCCTAATTTTATAACCTCCCACCTTATTCGAGAGTTTTACAGCTACCCGTCATAATTAAGGATTGACCATTTATAGTCACAACATCTTAGATAGATCATCACACTATGTATTGACTATATCCATACCCAAGAGTATAGGCATAACGTCCCTTCAATACTCATGTATCAACTGATCAATTACATGACATCTCATTCTATCCCCTAATGCTAGATGTCATTTTAACCTTCAACTTAAGGTATCGGCTTCACACGCATCATGTGATATCGATTTCACCACCTTCTCAAGATGTCGGGTTGACATTAACATAGGATATCGATTTATTATCAACCCTAGGTGTTTGTTTCATCCCTTCCAAGGTGTGTCAGCTTGACATCCACATTGCATCACGGTCTTAACACCCACTAGGTATATCGATTTACCTCATAAAGGTGTGTCTCAGTTAGTAACATCTTGGGTCAACCTTGATATATCGATTTCATATGGCTAGAGCCTAGAGGGATCCCGATCTCATCATCTTCATGTGTCAGCCTGACAACACCAAGGTATGTCAGGAAAGTTCATCTAAGGATGTCATGTTAGCTCATCTAAGGATATTGGGTTAGACCTCAAGGTGTCAGGTTAGCTCATCTTAAGGATATTGGGTTAGACCTCAAGGTGTCGGGTTAGCTCATCTAAAGGATATCGGGTTAGACCTCAAGGTGTTGGGTTATCTCATCTTAAGGTGTATCAGGTTAGCATCAGTCCAAGCATGTTGGTTTGATACTTGACATTGAGTGTCAACTTGTCACCACCATAACATGTCGACTACCTCTATGCAAAGAACAAGGGGTAAACCTCCCCAATATGTGTCGGTTTAACCCTACTTGAAAGTGTGTCGGGTTAGACATCATCATGTTGGCCTCTTACTCAACCAAGGCATCTAGGTTTGGCACTTCAAGGCATACATGTTCACAAGATAACATCACGGCCTAACGACCACAAGACATGTCAGTCTAGCACCCTCAACATATCGGTCTAAGGTGTTGGCTAGCATAGCATATCAGTTTAACCCCTCTAGAGCATGTCGGGTTTGAACTATCTTAGAGTGTCATCTAGATCAAAGTGTGTCGACTTGTCATCTTCAACCTTAGGATGTAGGCCACCAATTCAACTATTATCATGGTAGGAAATCACAAGATATGAATAGCAAACTAAATGAGGATCCTTCATCATATCAGTTCTCAATACCATCATTAACTACTAACATATATGAGATAAACTATTTAGAGATGAGAATCAATATAAGCATATGAAAGTGTGAAAATAATAAAGGATAAGAGTTTTATAACCCTCCTCAAGAAGGTCTCCATAAAGGGTTCAAGCTCCATCATAAAAGCTCCAAAGCACACGTTTTCTCAAAGTTGAAGATGATCCATCAAGGGTCCCAAGCTCGACCTCAACCTTGTCTCCAAGAAAGAAGAAGAAGATGTCAAGGTTATGATAGATCAATAAGGAACAAAATATATAACCAAGACCTATTCAACCTTTATTCAAGATATGATCCATGGAGGATATGGGAAGAAGAAGATGAAGATGAGAGCTCAAAGAAATCATCACCAAGAAACATAACTCACTGAGATGGAAGTTAAATAAAGAATCATCATGAGCAAGGAACTCGACCTCCCAAGATCCATGGGGACTTCATCTAGCTCCTTAAGCTTCCATGGTCATCTGCCAAGAAGATAAGAACAACAATGGATTAAAGGGTTCACTTGTGTGAAGAGGGAGGGGGTTATATACTTGAGGGAAGAAAGAGAGATCAAAAGAGAGGTGTCATCACCTTAAGAGCCTAGGTGACACTTTTCCATGTGCAAAGGCACATGAAAACACTTAGATTAACATGCAAGATGATGGTGATATACTCTAGTTAGAGTATCTGTGTCTTGGCCTCCTACCAAGGGCACCACATCTCCAAACTGATACACTACATTCCAAGGTCAAAACACACATTGTCCATAGATCGTTATTACTATGATAATACCACTTCTTGCTCGAGATCCAAACTAGGCACCCACCCCTTTCTATATCTTCTAGATTATGTTAGATAAGAGAAGGAACACTCTAGAGATGGTAAATTTCATGTTAACCTTTACTTTGGGTGAATTGCAATTTACACCAAAACTAGCACACAAAGCACAAGCAACTTCCAAACCAACTCAAACTTAAAACTTAAGCTCTCCACAAGGCGCCCCATAGCATCATCCTCTCTTTCATAATTCTAAATGTTGGGTTTTATAGAGAAGCAGCAGAAACAAAAAATTTCTCCCCAAAACCCAGAACAAAAGGAATCGCGTCAACGTCTATACAATAGGAAAGATGGTTTGTGGATGCATACCTTGTCCCGAGGCTTGCTCGGCGACAGTACCTCGCGCCTTGTGCGGTCTTCACCTCCGGTCTTAGATGGTGTCTGTGTAGCTTCTGGTCGCACCGGGACTGAAGACTCCTGGTCTCACCGGGACTGTCGGGATTGACAGTTGTCCTCCAAGTGACAGAGGTCTCCCGCCTCTGTAGTCGTCCACACAGACTGCCTGGAACTCCAGTCTCCTTATCCCACAAGGAATCGGAAGGAGTTGCACCCTCCTGTCGGCATACTAGTCGCCAACACACTCTCCTGCCACCAGTCGTTTTCTACAGTTGTCTTTCCCTTGATGTGCCTCCATTATCGGGTAGCACTTGCTCGGTCTCTCTCGGTTACCAAAACCAAAGAGAACGACAACTTTGTAGAGCAACTGGTTTCACTATGTTGTATTTTGAGAAGCCCCCAATACCCCTATATATAGGAGGGTCATGGGACAGGTTTCTCTATCCCGGGCAATGCGGGACTAAAGCAGGAGTAGAAGGGTTCGAGATTTTCCACAAAACAACCAACTCGCAACCTGAACCGATCGTTTCATAACTGAAACGGTCGGTTGGGGATCTGAGTCGGTCGGTTGACACCTCAACCGATCGGTTGGGACCCATGAACCAGTCGGTTTGTGGTCCTGATCTGTTCCCGATTGACTTTCCTTCTTTTGTTTCTAATTGGTATCAAATAGCAATCCTTGTTCCAATCAAATTGGGCAAGTGAAACGAAAGGAAAATTCTCACCAATCTTACTTTCCCAACTTGCCCGGTTGCAACAGTTGAACCGATCATTTCAACACTTGAAGTAATTGTTCACCCTGTCCATGAGCCGATCGACTCACCACCTGAGCCGATCGGTTCACCAAGTTGAGCTGATTAGTTCATCACATGAGTCGATCGGTTGGGAGTGTAGACTGTGCAGAATTAGTCAATTGCGGTTTCAATCAATCTGATACTCTAATCAATCAGTCCAACACCTTGAACACTATGATACTGATCTATCAATTGATTGAGTGTTTAATTTAACTACTAAACTCCTTTAGTAATCAATCTAAACATTGTTTGTGGACAAACGCCTCTTCCAGGTTACATCCTATGTGTGTGACCCTGCAGGTCCATTTCACGTTGGCAGTGAAAGTCCATAACACTTATGACCTCACAAGCAAAGAGAGGTGCCTAGTCACACATCAGTGCTACCCAAGTGAAATAGAAAGTTGGAGAACAACTTTCAATCCTACAATCCATGAATGGTGTTACAGTGAATGTATAATTCCTTTATCACTGATATCATGAATGAACTCGAGGCATCGAACAGTCATCCTGTCAACATTCATTCATTTCCTTCATCTCAGAGCAGACTGGGTGAGATGTGTGTGACATCAATATCACATATTGATTCACACGTGCATGCGCATGCCTTTCTCAATCCTACTCATCACGTGGCCAAGGACATCAAACTCCCTCAGGAGGGACAAATCCCATATCTATCACTCACCCCTCAAAAGCCCCATGTGTCAAAGCCACCCAATCATCACCTTTATAATGACCCATGTTTAAGGACTGCGTTTGATGATGTCAAAGTGTACCCAACGACATGTGTTGAGTGTAGTGATTTCAGGTCTAAGAATCACACTCACCACCATCACTGTGAGAGATGACTGTGACTACCAAGTCATGGTTCCATGTGTCACTCTCACGGTGGGTCTGTCTGGTACCTTCTTCTCTAACAAGTACCTATGTGCTTGGTTTGATATCACTATATCATGACTAATGAGATTATGTCATCAACCAACACACAATCTAGTCTTTAGTGTTATTGATGTCTATGGTTATTTCCACAATAACAACCGACTAGGGACTAAACAAGAATGAATACTCTTAACATCCGTATGATCTCATCATTCAGGTCCTCAACCCAAAAGCATATGTCATTGAGTAAAACAATTCTTTAGACATCTATCATGTTACACCATCATCTCAGAAACAGTTTAAACAAATAGATCAGAAATTGCCTTTAGTATTATTCAAATCATTTACAAAGTATCCCATTACAATCATCATATGACTTTCTCTATGGGCATACATACCAACAGACTCCCACTTGCACTTAGAGCCAGTCACCAAGGAACCTCAATCCTTGTGACCTAGCATGACCATCATGCTTCTACTGAGAAAGGGCCATCGTCAGTGGATCAGCTATGTTGTCTTCAGTTGGTACTTTGCAAATCTTCACATCTCCTCGTTGTATGATCACTCGTATGAGATGGAAGCACCACAGTATGTGCTTGGACCGCTGATGTGATCTCGGCTCCTTAGCTTGTGCAATAGCTCCATTATTGTCACAATAAAGCTCAATTGCATCACAGCTACTGGGAACTACACCAAGTTTAGAAATGAACTTCCTGATCCATACAGCCTCCTTTGCTGCATGTGAAGCAGCAATATACTCGGCCTCTGTAGTAGAATCGGAAACTGTTTCTTGCTTGGAACTCTTCCAGCTCACAGCTCCATTATTAAGGCAAAATACAAATCATGACTGCGATCTGTAATCATCTTTATCGCTTTGGAAGCTTGGATCAGTGTAACCCTTTAAAACTAGCTCTTCCTCGCCGTCGTAAATAAGAAACGGATCCTTAGTCCTTCGCAAGTACTTGAGGATGTTCTTCACAGCTGTCCAGTGAGCATCCCCAGGATCTGACTGGTACCTGCTCGTCATGCTGAGAGCATACGAGACATCTGGGCGTGTGCACAACATAGCGTACATGATGGATCCGATGTCTGATGCATATGGGATCCCATTCATACGCTCCCTCTCTTCACAAGATTGGGGACATTGAGCTCTAGAGACGGTGACTCCATGTAGCATGGGGATGCTGCCTCTCTTTGAGTTCTCCATGTTGAACCGCTTCAGCACTTTGTCAATGTACGTGCTCTGACTTTGTCCGAGAAGCCTTCTAGATCTATCTCTAAAGATCTTAATTCCTAGAATGTAGGATGCTTCTCCTAAGTCCTTCATTGAGAAAGTATTCCCAAGCCATGTCTTTACCTTCTCTAAGGCTAAGACATCATTCCCCATCAAAAGTATGTCATCCAAATACAATATGAGGAATGTGGTCGAGCTCCCACTAACCTTCTTGTACACACAAGGTTTGTCTTCATTTTGAATAAAGCCAAACACTTTGACTTCCTCATCAAATCTAAGATTCCAACTCCGAGATGCTTACTTCAATCCATAGATTGACCTTTGTAGCTTACAAACTTTATTGGCATTCTTTGGATCTACAAAACCTTTAGGCTGTGTCATGTACACATCCTCGTTTATATTCCCGTTAAGGAATGTGGTTTTAACATCCATCTGCCAAATATCATTGTCATAATAAGCTGCAATAGCAAGCATGATCTTGATGGACTTAATCATGGCAACTGGAGAAAAGGTTTCGTCATAGTCAACACCTTGAACTTGTCGAAATCCCTTTGCAACCAATTTGCCTTTATAAGTTTGCACATTGTCATCCATGTCGGTCTTCTTCTTAAAGACCCACTTGCACCCTATGGGTTTTACCCCTTCGGGTGGTTCCACCAAAGTCCATACTTTGTTGGAGTACATGGATTCCATCTCGGATCTCATGTCTTCAAGCCATTTCTCATAATCTGGTCCCTCCATTGCCTCTACGTAGGTAGTTGGATCAGCATCTATGATCAACTCACCACCTTCCTGAGTTACAAGGTATCCAAACCTCTCAGGTTCAAGGCAGGTCCTACTAGATCTACGAGGTCCTTGTGTTACCTGAGGAGAATGAGATTCCACAACACCTTGTGAATTTCCATTTTCCTCTTGTACATCTATCGATTCTATGTTTTCTTGTTGGGCTTGAACCTCTTCAAGCTCTATTTTCCTCCCACTATTTCCTTTGGAAATAAATTCCTTCTCTAGGAATACAGCATCCCTGGAAACAAACACTTTGTTGTCAGTAGGGTGGTATAGATAATATCCCTTGGTCTCCTTGGGATATCCAACAAAATAACATTTATCAGACTTGGGTCCAAGCTTATCAGGAAACATTTTCCTAACGTAAGCCTCACAACCCCAAATCTTCATAAAAGACAAATTGGGACGCTTCCCGGTCCATATCTCATATGGTGTCTTTTGAACCAATTTAGATGGTACTCGATTAAGTGTAAACGCGGAAGTTTCAAGAGAATAACCCCAGAAGGAAATTGGAAGATCAGAAAAACTCATCATTGATCGCACCATATCTAACAATGTGTGATTCCTTCTTTCAGACACACCATTATGTTGTGGTGTTCCAGGCGGAGTCCATTGTGATACAATACCACGGGCTCGCAGAAGGTCCTCAAACTCCTGGCTTAAGTATTATCCACCTCGATCGGATCGAAGTGCCTTAATACTTTTACCAAGTTGGTTCTGTACTTCATTCATGAAATCCTTGAACCTTTCAAGGGTTTCTGACTTATGTTTCATCAAGTACACATAGCCATACCTACTGAAGTCATCAGTAAAGGTAATGAAGTACTGATACCCACCTCTGGCATTAGTTCTAAAAGGCCCACATACATCAGTATGTATGAGTCATAATAGATCACTAGCTCTCTCACCTTTACCTGAAAAGGGAGTCTTGGTCATCTTGCCCAATAAACAAGATTCACATGTCTCTATTGATTCATAATCAAAAGAGTCTAGATAACATCTTTATGGAGTCTAGAAATGCGCTTCTCATTTATGTGCCCTAGACGACAATGCCAAAGATATGTTTTGTTTGAGTCGTTGAGTTTTTGCTTTTTGGTGTTTACGTTGTATACACTTGTCTCCAAATCTATCAAGTATAGACCATAAGACATTGGGGCACTGCCATAAAAGATCCCATCTTTAGAAATGGAACAATTTCCATTCTTAATAAGAAATTCAAATCCATCTTTGTCCAAACAAGAGACGGAAATGATATTCCTATTTATGGCAGGTACATAATAGCAGTTCTTCAACTCTATTATTAGCCCACTTGGTAGAGTTAACTCATAGGTTCCTACGGCACTGGCGGCAACCCTTGCCCCATTAGAAACTCATAGTTCAACCTCTCCTTTCCCTAAAGGCCTACTTCTCTTAAGATCCTTCACATTTGAACAAATGTGAGATCCGCATCCGGTATCAAGTACCCATGACGAAGTAGTAAAGTTAATCTCTATCACGTATACACTAGAAGTAGAGATCTCTATCTCTGACTTCTTCTTCCATTGTTCCTTCCATCCTCTCCATGTAGATGAAATTGGTTTGGTGAGAGAACCCTTCTCTCCCTTACCATTCGTTCCATTGATCTCTATCAATGAACTTTCTTTCTTCTTCACCAACGCATTAAGCGTACATAGAGTGGATTCAAAGGCTCCTGGTATATCTGGATTGTGCAGAACACTTCTCACAGTCCTCAACCAGTTATGGAATTTATTCTCAATTAATTTTCCCATTTTAAAAGATGATTCCTTTGCCATTCTACAAGAGAAAATTGCATTTTGTCAAAACTCCTTTTGATTTGATTTGAATAAATTTGACGATAGTTAATTAGGCCTTTAATTAATTACCGCTCCCACTATTTTGACTCAAATTGACAGCCCTCATCATCAATTTGGAAGATTACAGCGCACAATCTTCTTGTGGGTCAAGATCCATATTTCATCAAGTCATGAGTCAGCTTTGGCTGATCGCCCATAATCTTGACTATTTAGGTAGGCCATCATGCCAATTGCATCATATGAAACTCTTTATGAATGAACATGCGCAACACCTTGCCATGAACATTCCATGCCTCTGGGCTTAGACGCTCTAAGAATCACCAGTTAAGTCTATCCCAAAAGCCGACACGGTAAACATGCACCCTGCTTTGGCAGAACCTGCATGTCGACCCTTCACACTTCCACAAGATGGATGGCGCACCACGCTTTGGCGTAACCTACGCTTGGTCGATTGAGTTTGCCATGTGTGTCGCTAATGGAAGGCGTATAAGACTTAATATGTTAATGAGGGATTTGGTTTTTATATACATATACATATCCAATCACCAAAATATATAGTATGTATCATATACATGCTATATCCCACAGAAAACATGCAAAATGATAAAAAGCAATGATTATGGCCATCCTATTGTGATTCCTCAAGCCAAGAGGAATCACGGTCATCTAGGTCTACATCATATGCAACCTGTACAAGATGAAATTTGTGCCTGCCTTTCTAAGTTTGATCAACTCATCTCGATGAATGATCGGCTCGCCATCAAGTTGGTTGTTCGGGTGCCACCAGTCGGTCGAATGGCGCCTCCAGCTGATCAATTCACCGGTCGTCGTGCATCTCCTTAGGTCGCCACCCACTCATCTCGCTCGTCAAACCGATCGTCTGGAACACCAACCGATCGGGTTCATGCCTTGAACCGATCGTCTCAGGTCGTCCGCCAGGTCGTTCTCCGTTCTTTGACATAACAGGAAATAAAATATATCCTATTTACAATTGAATTGTGAAACCCCGAGTTACATTCAGGGGGAGCAAAGGTAGGAAAAGAAATCTCGAATTATTTTGAGTTACATCAGAAATAGGAGAAAGGGAATCAGTGCGCAGACCGAGATGCAAGCAACCACATACAACCACACACAGATATAGGGTTTATAGGTCATAACCACGCCACACATCCACCACAAAACTCGTTTAAGGGCGACGCGTATCGAGTGCATTAATATTACATATCATATATGTATATTTGGGATTTGTGGATTGGACATGCATAAAGCCAATTTTATTCACATCGTATGCAATAAATAAAGGCGACAAACCAAAATTGATCATATCGATAATCCTAAAATATAGAGCAGTTGATGTGGCTCTGATACCACTATTGGGTTTTAGAGGAGGCAGAGAAACAGCGGAAACAAAAAAAATTTCTCCCCAAAACCCAGAACAAAAGGAATCGCGTCAACGTCTATACAATAGGAAAGATGGTTTGTGGATGCATACCTTGTCCCGAGGCTTGCTCGGCAACAGTACCTCGTGCCTTGCGCGATCTTCACCTCCGGTCTTGGACGGTGTCTGTCCAGCTCCTGGTCACACCGGGACTGTCGGTATTGACAGTTGTCCTCCAAGCGATAGAGGTCTCCCGCCTCTGCAGTCATCCACACGGAGCCTGGAATTCCGATCTCCTTGTCCCACAAGGAATAGGAAGGAGTTGCACTCTCCTGTCGGCGTACTAGTCGCCAACACACTCTCCTACCACCAGTCACTTTCTGCAGTTGTCTTTCCCTTACTGTGCCTCCCTTATCGGGTAGCACTTGCTCGGGCTCTCTCGGTTACCAAAACCAGAGAGAATGACAACTTTGCAGAGCAACTGGTTTCACTGGGTTGTATTTTGAGAAGCCCCCAATACCCCTATATATATAGGAGTGTCATGGGACAGGGTTCTCTATCCCGGGCAATGCGGGACTAAAGCAGGAGTAGAAGGGTTCGAGATTTTCCACAAAAAACCAACTCGCAACCTGAACCAATCATTTCATAACTGAAACGGTAGGTTGGGGATCTGAGCCGGTCGGTTGACACCTCAATCGATCGGTTGGGACCCATGAACCGGTCGGTTTGTGGTCCTGATCTGTTCCTGATTGACTTTCCTTCTTTTGTTTCTAATTGGTATCAAATACCAATCCTTGTTCCAATCAAATTGGGAAAGTGAAACGAAAGGAAATTTCTCACCAATCTTACTTTCCCAACTTGCCCGATTGCAACAGTTGAACCGATTGTTTCAACACTTGAAGCAATTGTTCACCCTGTCCATGAGTCGATCGACTCACCACCTGAGCCGATCGGTTCACCAAGTTGAGCCGATCGGTTCATCACATGAGCCGATCGATTGGGAGTGCAGACTGTGTAGAATTAGTCAATTGTGGTTTCAATCAATCTGATACTCTAATCAATCATTCCAACACCTTGAACACTATGATACTGATCTATCAATTGATTGAGTGTTTAATTTAACTATTAAACTCCTTGAGTAATCAATCTAAACATTGTGTGTGGACAAAACTCCTCTTCCAGGTTAAATCCTATGTGTGTGACCCTGCAGGTCCATTTCACGTTGGCAGTGAAAGTCCATAACACTTATGACCTCACAAGCAAAGAGCGGTGCCTAGTCACACATCAGTGCTACCCAAGTGAAATATAAAGTTGGAGAACAACTTTCAATCCTACAATCTGTGAATGGTGTTACAGTGAATGTATTATTCCTTTGTCACTGATATCCTGAATGAAATCGAGGCATGGAATAGTCATCCTGTCAACATTCATTCATTTCCTTGATCTCAGAGCAGACTGGGTGAGATGTGTGTGACATCAATATCAGATATTGATTCACACGTGCATGCGCATGCCTTTCTCAATCCTACTTATCAAGTGGCCAAGGACATCAAATTCCCTCAGGAGGGATAAATCCCATATCTATCACTCACCCCTCAAAATCCCCATGTGCCAAAGCCACCCAATCATCACCTTTATAACAACCCATGTTTCAGGATTGCGTTTGATGATGTCAAAGTGTACCCAACGACATGTGTTGAGTGTAGTGATTTTAGGTCTAAGAATCACACTCACCACCATCACTGTGAGAGTTGACTGTGACTACCAAGTCATGGTTCCATGTGTCACTCTCACGGTGGGTCTGTCTGGTACCTTGTTCTCTAACAAATACCTATGTGCTTGGTTTGATATCACTATATCATGACTAATGAGATTCTATCATCAACCAACACACAATCTAGTCTTAAGTGTTATTGATGTCTATGGTTATTTCCACAATAACAACCGACTAGGGACTAAACAAGAATGAATACTCTTAACATCTGTATGATCTCGTCGTTCAGGTCCTCAACCCAAAAGCATATGTCATTGAGTAAAACAATTCTTTAGACATCTATCATGTTACACCATCATCTCAGAAATAGTTTAAACATATAGATCGGAAATTGCCTTTATTATTATTCAAATCATTTACAAAGTATCCCATTACAATCATCATATGACTTTCTCTATGGGCATGCATACCAACAATCATCATATGTCTAGCACCCTCAACATATCGGTCTAAGGTGTTGGCTAGAAAAGCATATCAGTTTAACCCCTCTAGAGCATGTCGGGTTTGAACTATCTTAGAGTGTCATCTAGATCAAAGTGTGTCGAATTGTCATCTTCAACCTTAGGATGTAGGCCACTAGTTCAACTATTATCATGGTAAGAAATCACAAGATATGAATAGCAAACTAAATGAGGATCCTTCATCATATCAGTTCTCAAGACCATCATTAACTACTAACATATATGAGATAAACTATTTAGAGATGAGAATCAATATAAGCATATGAAAGTGTGAAAATAATAAAGGATAAGAGTTATATAACCCTCCTCAAGAAGGTCTCCATAAAGGGTTCAAGCTCCAAAGCACACATTTTCTCAAAGTTGAAGATGATCCATCAAGGGTCCCAAGCTCGACCTCAACCTTGTCTCCAAGAAAGAAGAAGAAGATGTCAAGGTTATGATAGATCAATAAGGAAGTAAAGATATAACCAAGAACTATTCAACCTTTATTCAAGATATGATCCATGGATGACAGGGGAAGAAGAAGATGAAGATGAGAGCTCAAAGAAAGCATCACCAAGAAACATAACTCACCAAGATGGAAGTTAAATAAAGAATCACCATGAGCAAGGAACTCGACCTCCCAAGCTCCATGGGGACTTCATCTAGCTCCTTAAGCTTCCATGGTCGTCTGCCAAGAAGATAACAACAACAATGGATGAAAGGGTTCACTTGTGTGAAGAGGGAGGGGGTTATATACTTGAGGGAAGAAAGAGAGATCAAAAGAGAGGTGTCATCACCTTAAGAGCCTAGGTGACACTTTTCCATGTGCAAAGGCACATGAAAACACTTAGATTAACATGCAAGATGATGGTGATATACTCTAGTTAGAGTATCTGTGTCTTGGCCTCCTACCAAGGGCACCACATCTCCAAACTGATACACTACATTCCAAGGTCAAAACACACATTGTCCATAGATCGTTATTACTATGATAATACCACTTCTTGCTCGAGATCCAAACTAGGCACCCACCCCTTTCTATATCTTCTAGATTATGTTAAATAAGATAAGGAACACTCTAGAGATGGTAAATTGCATGTTAACCCTTACTTTGGGTGAATTGCAATTTACACCAAAACTAGCACACAAAGCACAAGCAACTTCCAAACCAACTCAAACTTAAAACTTAAGCTCTCCACAAGGCGCCCCATAGCATCATCCTCTCTTTCATAATGCTAAAGCACTATGGGCACGTTCAACATGTGACAGGTTGCAAGATAACCCCTCATCTTGGGTAAATTTCACTCTGGTCCAAAATAAGAAAACATTGCTCAAACATTATCCAAACAGAACTAAACTTGAAACATAAGAATGTCACATGATAACACAACACCTCAAAGGATTATATTAAAGTTCCAAGAAACTTACTTAGGCAAAACAAACTGGGTTAGTCCAAAACCCAGGTCAGGGTCCTTACATTTAGTGTCTATGTCCTTGATATTATTATATCTCATACTGATGTTTTTGAATTAACATTGCCGCAAAACATCTTTTGAAGTACATCATCACTAAAGACTTTAGGAAGCAATGCTACTTCCTTGGAATTGAATTTGCACATAGTAAAGCTGGTGTGACTATCTCGAAGAAAGTACACTCTTGATATATTAGAAGAATGTTGAGTGCCAAGATTTGGCGTGAGAGTTCTCTAATGGATTAAGCTCATCACTTATTGTCTATTACATCAAACCATTCGAATTTTTTTATTAAGGAACTTTTTAGAAAAGTCATATAGTTATTACGACTATAACATATATTTTTTGTCATCATTCTAAACCAATTTATGGATTGTCGCTTGCAATGTCATCTTGATGTTGTATATCATGTCATACTTTATCTAAGAAAATCTCCATGACAAGGACCATCTTATAAGGAAATTTCACTCATGAATATCTGAGGGGAATATGATGTCAATTATATTGGAAGTCCATCTGATAGATAACTAGATCTAGTTTTTGCACATTTGTTGGTGAGAAATCATATTACCTGAAGAAGAAAAAATATAATGTAGTAGACATTTCCATCTCTAATGTTGAGTATTTGCAATGGCACTCACCACATGTGAGTTATCTTTATTCTATCACTTGATAAAGACACTAGATACCCTATGACTATTCTTGTTCCTATGTATTGTAAAGCAAAGAAACCATTATTATTGTCAACAACTCCAACTCTCATGAAAGAACAATACACATTGAAGTAAATATTTAGTTCCTGAGGGGTGTGGTCTTGTATAAGAAATTTCTTACACCTTTTCTAACTATGGAGGAGCAAACTATTTAATGCTTTCACAAAGCCTCACAAGCAAAAAATTTAAGACTGCATGCTTCAAATTCGGCATAATTAATCTATGTTGCATATTGATGGGGTATATTGTGATATATATATATATATATATATATATATATATATATATATATATATATATATATATATATATAGAGAGAGAGAGAGAGAGAGAGAGAGAGAGAACGAGTCAGGCTAG